>CM040129.1:205116748-205716748 GCA_022559845.1 Amorphophallus konjac
CTCGCGCACCACCGCAATGTCCTCGACATTCGGCTCCATCCGGTCAGACACAACCACGGACGCGAGAAAACCCTGACAACCGGAATCAAGCAACCGACGGGCTCGAATAGCAGAGATAAGAAATCGAGAAGAGGCGGAACGGATACCTTGGAAATAGAAGGTCCGCTTGCTCGGATGCTGGAAGTAGACCCTCTTCATCCCACAATCCACCACCGCTCCATGAGTCTCGAGCCAATCCATGCCTAGAATCACGTCGTAATCCCGAAGCTGCAACGCATACAACCTGCCTGGCATACTCCGCCCATCGATCCACACCGGAACCTGGTCGAAGCAATACGGAGTGACCATAAAATCACCCGAAGGCAACTCCACTGCCAAATCACAGGACAACTGGGTCACCGGCTCCTCGACGCTCGACGCGAAATCCTCCGAAATAAACGAATGAGACGCGCCAGAATCAAATAAAACCCGAGCCGCACAACCCAAAATCTGAACGGTACCTTCCACGAGCTGCGACGCCACTGCCTCTGCCCTGGTCAAGTGCGTGATCTGGCCACGAGCCCTCTGCCTGCCTCCCACGCTAGCTGACCTGGGTAGTGGCGGATACTGTCCCTGCTGCTGCTGCTGCTGGGGAACCTGCTGCTGCGGCGGCCTCTGAGGACAGTCACGCGCCATGTGCCCTGGCTGGTCACACCGAAAACAGATAATCGGCGCCGTGCACTGCCTGCCTGGGTGGGTCCCACCACACCGTGGACAAGATCCTCGCGATCCACCCACTGATCCCTGACGCTGCAAAGGAATCGGCTGCTGTACACTGCCCGATGAAGCCTGCCCCTGATCTCTGGACTTCTTCTTGCCGAATCCCTTCTTGAAGAACTTCTTGACCTTCGAGCCGAAGGACGCAGATCCTGTCACCGAAGCTGCATGTGCCGGCACTCCTGAACCACTCATCGCATGTTGGAAGGAACCCTACTGCTGGGTAGCCGACTGCTGGCTGCGACCTGACACAGACTGCCCCTGGCTGATCGGTCCTCGAGTCCTCTGCATATCCATCTCCAAGGAAATCGCAACACGAGACGCCGTCTCTAGATCAGTGGTTCCATTCACGATCAAATGGTGCCTCAGCTCCATCCTCAAGCCCTGCACAAACTGCGTGGTCCTCACCCTCTCATGCTCCATGATATGAGGTGCATACCGACCCAGCTCGACAAATCGGGCCCTATACTGCAACACGGACATGTCACCCTGCACCAGCTCCAGAAACTCCCGCATCCGCTGCGTAGCAACAACATCTGGACAGTACGTACGCTCGAAAGCACTGACAAAGTCATCTCACTCGACCTGCTCAAGTGGACGAAGCTGAAAGGACGTCTTCCACTCGGAAGACCACCACCTCCGAGCCGTACCCTGCAACTGGTTGTAGGCCAACACCACTCTGTCCTCGGCAGTACTCTTCGCAGAACTGAACACCCGCTCCATCTCATCGAGCCAATCACGAGCCGCATCAGGGTCTGCCTGGCCGCTAAAGTAAGGTGGATGGAACTGCATGAAGTCCCTCACTGCTCGGCCTGGCCCACCCCTAGCAAACGAGCCCTCAACAGCCTCTCCGCCAAACTGCTGAGACATGAGATGGTACATGCCACGGAAGAAATCCTCGGCCCCCGGAGCCCTCGCAGCATCCGCGGCCTCGGTAGCTCCCGGAACTCTGCTATGCTCCTCCTGGTCCCTCTGGACCCCTGCTGGATCTCCTGACCTCCAGCCGACTGCCCCTGCTGAGAGCGAGAACTTCTCCTCGGCGCCATACTCGCTCCTGAAGCACAAGACAGAAAAAACACGGAAACGGCAATGTCAAAATAAACACACGGTGCCCAATGCCAGCGTCATCTGTACATCATCGCTGTGGACTAGTGGACCACTACAATTACCTATGATTCTCATGTAATTCCACAACCGCGCTCTGATACCAGCTGTAACGACCCGAGAATCCGATTACCGGGAAGGCCCGATAACCCGAGACTCGTACCGCCACCCACGAGTCCGAAGACTCGGAAGGGTTAAAAGGATGGTGTGGAAACTACACAAGTATCACAAATAATTGCAGAAATTAAACAGTTATAATATTAAGCAGGAAATAAATTAACATTTTACATGGTCCACAATAAAATAACAACAACAGCAACAGTAGTCCACGACTAGTACAGTGACAAGAAAGAAAAGTACAGCTACACGGGGCATCCCCCGGCTCTGACCTCTGGCACTACCTTTGGGCACCCCCACCACGCTGCGCTCCTGACGCGCTCCCCGAAGGTGGCGCCTCACCTGAAACACGGTGAAAACACGCAGGGAATGAGTCTCAGAACAAGACTCAGTAGGGATCACTCGAACCCTACCTCGAAAAATGAGAAACCACTACTCTAGCGGTAGGAAAGTACCTCGGAAAGGAAAGCCCTGTACTCTACAGAACTAGACCCTACGGCACGCAAACCGACACACGTGCCACGGTACGAGAAGACCGAAACTCAACGGTCGAACCGTCAAAACCCGAAGGTCGGAAACACACGACTGACAGTCTGACACTCCGTACTCGACAGGAGTACCACCCACTAGAAGCACAGCCGGTAGCGTCCCCTGACGTCTTACACCGCACCGCAGGTGAACCGCCTGACGTGGTAGGTCCTACCCGAGGCGCGAACACCGTACAAGTAACCACAAACAAGTGACTAGCTGGGGTCACGCCCGTCGACGTGGGTCCAACCGCCCCCAACCACGTGTACACACACAGACCACGCGTCCCAGGTCTGGCCCTCTGACCGGTTTTCCCCTCAGCCGGACTCTGGCTGCAAGACGTGGGGCCCAACGGTAACCGGTCCACAAACCGTCTCGAAAGGTCGGCCCGTACACCACTCCCTGGTGCGACTAGCACCCGCGTACTAGTAGGCTACGACTAGTGGAGGGTCACTGAAGGAGTAGACTCTCGAGTCAATGGAAAACGACGTCCGAATCCGACAACGTGTGGGAATCACCCCACACACCAGCCCCGTCGCACGGTGACCACGGTCGGAAAAGAAACAGACGCATTGCCCACGGTCAAACGCCTAACCGAGGCAAACGGGACTTCCGGACACCAAAGACACGGTCACGGAACTCCACGGGGTGCCCGGGGCGCACACACGGCCCAAGAGAAACACCCAACAACAGGCAAGATCGCGCTAGGGACACCTAGCGTGACAGGGAAGATCGCGCTAGGTCTCCCAAGCGCGACAGGAACCATCGCGCTAGGGAACCCTAGCGCGACAAGGACCATCGCGCTAGGTCCTCCTAGCGCGACAAGGACGATCGCGCTATGACCCCATAGCGCGACAGGAACCGCCTCCTGTTCATCTTCTCCGATGAACGCGCTCGGTCGGGGTGGCGCGACCTCCAAGAACGCGCTACTGGAGTATAGCGCGTTCTCAGTCCGCGGCCGAAAACGGTAAGAACGCCCAAAAATTCTAACCACGCCCCCATACCTCCATAGGAGAGGGGGAAAATAAAGGGGAAGACCCCTGGGGACCCCTAGCATGATTCTAGGCCCTCAAAACACGAATCCATGCATTGAATCCATAGATCGGGCGAGCTCTCCCCAAATCATGGAAAAACCCAAAAACGCTCAAATGATCCCCTCTCGGCCTCCCCGCGGCCTATAAATCACGGAAAAGAACGGCATGAGACTAAGGAACGTCACCCTACCTCGATGGAGCGAATGCTCCGCCGGATCGATCACGAATCACGAAGAATGCTCGAAGCTTCACGAACTCCCCACGCTTCCCACGCTCGCCGCACGCCCACGAGATCGCCTCACCGTCGCCCACGCGTCCGCGCCGTCGCCCCGCCGCCGTCCGTAGCCGGAGAGGGGTTCGCCGCGTCCGAATGGGAGAGAGGGAGAGAGAGGGGGGCTCACGGTGGGAAGAAACGGAGGAAGAGGAAGAAGAAGAAAGAGAAAGGAGAAAAGAAAAAGAAAAAGAATTAGGGCTTTATAGAAAATCCGAATTTTCGGAAAAATACCGAAAAATAGAAAAATATATTTCTGGAATCCTCGGAACGCACCGATCGCAACGGTACCACTCGTGCCCGGGTGAACGGCCCAGTTAACCCGCAGCGAGCGTCCGAAGGAAAAGCCGAAACCCGCGCCGGAAATCGGGAAACACGCGCGAAAAAGTTGCGGAACGCCTCCGGGCCTCCGAAACGACTCCGGATCGCGCCGATCCGAACACGAAAGATGTCCGAAACGAAATTTCAGACACAACGGAGCCGGACACTCCGAAAACCAGATCCGGGACCCACGAAGAAGGATCCGAAAGGTCCGGGATATTACAGTGGAGGCACAAAGAAATAGGAAATAAAGTAGGGCAATTCAACAATTAACAGAAATAAATAAACAACTACAACAGAGTCCAGTCCGACAGAAAGTACAGTCTAAAGCAGTAAAGCGTACCACATGCCAAGTGAACACTCGGCCCGGCAAGCTGGCAACTGAGAACCTCCACTCCGCACCCTCGAACCTCGAGGAAGAACAGTCACACCTGAAAAGCAGGGAATGAGTCTCCAAAATAGAGACTCAGCAGGGATCCTGCGAAACCCCAACCGGAAACAACGGCGGTAGCGGAAAGGAGAGCTACAACTACAGCAGGAACAGCAAACCGGTGGCCGGTCAAAACTCAGCACTACAGCTACTCCTACTGTACCGGAAGGCACACCTCGATCACGCAGTCGAAGCTACCGAACCACGCTAGCACCACCTACCGAAGTAAAAACACACGGTAACCACGCCGTAGAGGCCTGTCCCCCGGACAGCCAACCTGGACACGCTGTCCAAGGTGCAACCCCGACCATCCGATCGCGGGTACCGCACCACAAGACGCCACCTCGGTAAAGCCACTAGCACTAGTCTCACGGCGCAAGAACCGACACACGCGCCAAGGTGAAACAACCAAAACTCAACGGTCAACACGACCGAAACCCGAAGGTCAAAGACACAGAGACTGACAGTCTGTCACTCCGTACTCGACAGGAGTACCACCCACTAGAAGCACAGCCGGTAGCGTCCCCTGACGTCTTACACCGCACCGCAGGTGAACCGCCTGACGTGGTAGGTCCTACCCGAGGCGCAGACACGGTACAAGTAACCACAAACAAGTGACTAGCTGGGGTCACGCCCGTCGACGTGGGTCCAACCGCCCCCAACCACGTGTGCACACACAGACCACGCGTCCCTGGTCTGGCCCTCTGACCGGTTTTCCCCTCAGCCGGACTCTGGCTGCAAGACGTGGGGCCCGACGGCAACCGGTCCACAAACCGCCTCTAAGGGTAAGCCCGTACACCACTCCCTGGTGCGACCAGCACACGCGTACTGGTAGGCTACGACTAGTGGAGGGTCACTGAAGGAGTGGACTCTCAACTCAACGGAAAATAACGTCCGAATCCGACGACGTACGGGGACCACCCCACGTACCGGCCCCGTCGCATGGTGACCACAGTCGGAGAAGGAACGGGACTCACAGTCCACGGCCACACACGCACCGTGCGCTAGAGTCGAGAAAACTCAAGTGGCGCTAAGCCACTGGACTCTGGACAGTCCTCCAGACGCACTACACCCAACGGTCCTTGAGTCACAAGACTCGGGGTCAAGACCGTTGTACGCAACAGCACAAGGCCGTCAATCTAGTCCAATCTCTAGGTCTAAAACTACGGTAGCACAAGTAACGAGACAACTCACGAGTCGCCAAGACCACTCCCTCGGGAAGGGAACGTAAAGGACTAAGGCCACCCACACGGGCCACACGGAAAACACAGAAGCACGATTCCCAGGGCAGCACACAAGCCACCACGACGATTTCCCATCTTGTAGCAAGTGGGAAACCTCCAGCCCCAGGCCGGATAACTGGACTCGTAGTCCAAGGCCAAGCACATGGCCCACATGGGAATCGCCTTCCAAAGAAAACCCACGACATGCGGGGGAGACCCCACCGCACACACACCGATACACGGTGACTCGATCATGCGTAACACGAAAGCCCGGAACACGTGGGGTCACTCGGACCCACCACACCTACGGGCACGCTAATCGAGGCAACACGGTCCCTCCCGACACCCCAAAAACACAGACACAGAACCCATGGGGTGTCCGGGATACTCACAAGGCCGGAGGTCGACCACTGGGTCACAACCGGGTCGACCGAAGACCAAAACAGCACAATCGGAGCACTAAAAGGTCACCTGGACCCTTAAGCTCACGGCACGCAAAACGAGGTAAGTGGGACAACCTCTGGACACCCAAAGACACGGTCACGGAACTCCACGGGGTGTCTGAGACACTCACGAGACCTAAAGTCAACCACTGGTTCACAACCGGGTCGACCGGGTCGACCGGGGGTCAAAACAGCGCAAACAAGAACCAGAACATGGTAGTGGTCACCTGGTGACCGCGACCAGATAGTGGTCGACCGGGGACCGCGACCAGATGGTGGCGGTCGACCGGAGACCACGACCATGCTGTCACGGTCACCTCACGACCGCGACCAGCCACGCGCAAGCCCGCTGGTAGCGGTCGCCCGAGGACCGCGACCAGATAGTAGCGGTCATCCCATGACCGCGACTAGACCAAAGCGGTCTATGCACGACCGCGACGCTCGAAGGCCTCCTCGACCAAAACACAAAGGATGAACGCGGTTCTCCCAAGACCGCGACCAATGAACGCGGTTTCTGGTGGACCGCGATCATTTCGAAAAATCGAGAACGGCGGGAAAATCCCAAAAATCCACGCTACGCCCCCAAACATCCACGGATGAGGGGGAAAACATAGGGGAAGCTCCCCAACAACCCCTAGCATGCATCTACGGCCTCGGATCGGCCTAAAAAGCAACGAATCACTAGATCGGGCGATCACTCCCCAAAACATGATTTTTCCCCAAAACGCCCCAAACGACCTGCTCGGCTCACCACGGCCTACCAAACTCGCGGGAAAGGAAGAGCACGGGCTGGGGGTCCATCACCCTACCTCCACCGAAGATTTTGCGCACCGTGGACGCCGATCCATGAAGAAAACGCTATTGAAGCCTCGCCGTTCCACGAACCTACGGCCGAGCTTCACCACGCCCTCGAGCCTCGATCCTCGACCCATCCTCGCCGTCCTCCTCGCCCGCATCGCCCCGCCTCGCCCCCGCCTCGGTCCATCGGCCGCCGGAGAGGAGAGAGTGAGAGGAGAGTGTGGGAGAAGAGAGAGAGGGTGAGAGTGAGAAATGAGAGGAGAGAGAGGGTGGGGGGTTTATATAGGAAAAATCCGAAAAATCGGAAAAATCCCGAAAAATAGAACACACTCTCGCGGTCCTCGGAACGCACCGATCACAACGGTACCACACTCGCCTAGGTGAACGGCCCGGTTCACCCGCAACGAGGTTCCGAAGGGAAAGCCGAAACCCACGCCGGGAATCGGAAAACACACGCGGAAAAAGCCGCGAAACGCCTCCGGGCCTCCGAAACGACTCCGGATCGCGCCGATCCGAACACGAAAGATGTCCAAAACGAAA
This sequence comes from Amorphophallus konjac, assembly GCA_022559845.1. Taxonomy (NCBI): domain Eukaryota; kingdom Viridiplantae; phylum Streptophyta; class Magnoliopsida; order Alismatales; family Araceae; genus Amorphophallus; species Amorphophallus konjac. The sequence goes on from CM040129.1 coordinate 205,124,314, forward strand.
TTTCAGACACAACGGAGTCGGACGCTCCGAGAAACCAGATCCGGGACCCACGAATGAGGATCCAAAAAACCCGGGGCATTACAGCCCTCCCCCCTTAAAGGAATTTCGTCTTCGAAATTCAGGACCAAGCACGAAGTCACAGGGGAAGAACACTGAACGAACTGACAACGCTGTCAAAGCCCCAGCACAGAAAATCTCGATTCTCATGAAAACACCAGTCCTGAGGGACACAGCCAGACTTACAATCACAAGCAACACCTCGCTCCTCGCGCCGAGCACACTGGCCAACAGAGCAGGCATATACCAAAGGACACAGTCCGGCATCACCTCAGACAACGGGAGAACCAACATGGCACCGCAGCCACAATCTTGCTCACCGAGGAATCACAACCCTCGACACGAGCAACAGCTACCGATCCATCCTATGGTCAGCAGACAAATCGCACATCAGCTTCGCAGCCAGCTGACAGGTCGCACACCCTCCTCAAGGGAGCAACCAACACAGAGCCTCCACCAGCTCAAGCAGCCAACTCAACAGACCGCAACTAGCTCATCGGCTCAGCACCAAGAAACACCTCACACATGGCAAGCCGAAAGTCAGACATAACACTGTGCCAACTCTCGTCAGAAGACAAACTTCGACAAAGTCCAGATCCCATCCGGAAAGGCACATCACAGAAACGACCACCAAAGGTCTCGCTGGCACACGGCTCTCGCCACGCTCGAGCCCCAACAACCAGCATCTTCTGTCTCTGAAAAGACCATCCACTGGTCACCAACTGCTCGTCAACAGGAAACCTCCGCTTGCTCAGCTTCTTCCTTCTTTCCTGGTCCTCGACCGGGTCCAAAGGAAACATTCCAAACCTCAGCAAGCCATCCGTCGACTCACACACAGACTGAAGCCGCATCTCGAGCTGCACTCCTCTCGGACACCGCATCCGAGCTCGAACATCGCTCCAACTCGACCCTCTCGGGGAGCACGACGAAACTAAATGACGGATCCTGGTGTCTTCAATCATCACCTCACTGGACTCAGACTCACAGGGGAACCACCCCATGCTAGTCACCAAACCAGGGATAACCATCACGACACCAACGTCCTATCAAGGACCACCAATCCGACGCCAATCTCACAAAAAGGCCTCCGCCCACAGGCGTCACTCATCCATCTGGTTTCATCAAATCCTTCGATCAATCCAAGTGGACACCTGTCAATCCCGATTCCGCCCTTACCACAGAGCCACGGGACACCACCTGAACAGTGCTCACGGGTCCCTAAGCAATAAACATCTCACTGCGGTTGGCTACGAGACTAGCCTTACCAGTCACTCGCAGCTACCAACAGGAACCCACAGCCTGCCAGAGATCACTCCTCCAAGAACGATCTCATCCGAGGACACGACTGGGAACACAAGTCGGGCGCCAAGCCACCGACTCTGACCAACACGTCCTCGACCATCGTCAGGCGACATCCTCGACAACCTCATCCAGGTCCAACACCGACGCCTGACACGGCTTCCATCACAGGAACAGGGTACTCATGCGGCGCACTAGCCAGCACTTTTCCCGACACTCCATCTTGCCAGTGCTAACAACCATAATACCTCGAGCAACGGCACGGCAACAACACGTTTCACACCGAGGAACCAATCCTCCGATGCTCAACGCAAACTCAGGAATCCGCCCGCAGCAACCAACGCTACGATCCTGAACCAGTGGGTTATGGGCCCACCATGCTTCCGCTGCGCACTCAAATCCATGCGCACAACCAAGAAAGCAAACACCGCCCAACCAGCACTCGTCCTTCCGGAACATCGCCAGCACCCTCACACGACAAGGGAATGGGCACAACTTCTCACAAGCAACCGCCTTGCCAAGACAAGGAGCACGTCTCGCACGGACTTCATGGCACACAAGGCCAACCAATCCGAACACACAATGTAAGACGGCGATCCTTAGCCGAACGCAATCTCTCCAACCAAAGGAGAAACCAGCGCACTTTCGACCAACGGAAGAACTCCACGCTCGACCTGACCTCGAACCTCACGCACGCTGGAAACAGCACCATCCAGCACCAAGGAAAACCATCGCTTCCATCAGGTCAGCGCCTCCGACACACTCGACGAGTGTCACGTCAGACCACAATCACAGCATCTACCGATGCACCACCGCTGCAATTCCTCGAACTGCAACACGGCATGCCAAGAGCCGCAACACGAGCCGCAACGACAACCGCCGACGCTCATCCTCGAGTCCCGAAACTCACCGCGAAACCTTCACACCTCAGACCAAATCCAAGGCGAACACACCCCTTCGCATACGAGAGCCCATGAGCAAGACTTATTGGGACACCACAGCCCAATCCTGCCTCGAAATCCATAAAACAATCGGGACCGACACGTCATTTCTGACGCCACGGAGCACGATAAGGACATCAGGCTCGACAAATCAGCAGCTCACCGAGAAGACACTCCGCTCACCGGAGCACACTTCTCGATCAGAACACCCACTCTGTCACCTTAAACCACGACCTGAAAACCTCAGGGGCTAGATAAATCTCAAGCTGGAGTGGCCAAAACCGACAGCAGCTCCCTCGAAGGACGCTCACGGCCACTTAACCACGAACAGTCCTCTCCAGCCACCTGACCATGCCGTAGATTCCTCGAACGCAGCACCGCGAACTCACGCCTGCCAGCAACCTCTGCCCAACGCAGCACAACCAGGGCCACCACCGATGAGGGAGAAGGCTCTCGACCTCGATCCTTAGACCCCATGCTGGCACGAAAGCCGCGGACAGCAACCACCTTCACAGCGCCGCACAGCACACTCAAGCTCTCAAGCGAGAAACTAGGCGGAAAACAAGCACAAAACCCTAAGCCAGCTGCCGACTGTACTGGACCTTATGGACTCTGATCACTGTAATATCTCGAATTCCTATGTACGTCCACAACCACCGCTCTGATACCAGCTGTAACGACCCGAGAATCCGATTACCGGGAAGGCCCGATAATCCGAGACTCGCACCGCCGCCCACGAGCCGGGAGGGCTCGGAAGGGCTAAAAGGAGTGTGGAGGCACAAAGAAATAGGAAATAAAGCAGGGCAATTCAACAATTAACAGAAATAAATAAACAACTACAACAGAGTCCAGTCCGACAGAAAGTACAGTCTAAAGCAGTAAAGCGTACCACATGCCAATTGAACACTCGGCCCGGCAAGCTGGCAACTGAGAACCTCCGCTCCGCACCCTCGAACCTCGAGGAAGAACCGCCACACCTGAAAAGCAGGGAATGAGTCTCCAAAACAGAGACTCAGCAGGGATCCCGCGGAACCCCAACCGGAAACAACGGCGGTAGCGGAAAGGAGAGCTACAACTACAGCAGGAACAGCAAACCGGTGGCCGGTCAAAACTCAGCACTACAGCTACTCCTACTGTACCGGAAGGCACACCTCGATCACGCAGTCGAAGCTACCGAACCACGCTAGCACCACCTACCGAAGTAAAAACACACGGTAACCACGCCGTAGAGGCCTGTCCCCGGACAGCCAACCTGGACACGCTGTCCAAGGTGCAACCCCGACCATCCGATCGCGGGTACCGCACCACAAGACGCCACCTCGGTAAAGCCACTAGCACTAGTCTCACGGCGCAAGAACCGACACACGCGCCAAGGTGAAACAACCAAAACTCAACGGTCAACACGACCGAAACCCGAAGGTCAAAGACACAGAGACTGACAGTCTGTCACTCCGTACTCGACAGGAGTACCACCCACTAGAAGCACAGCCGGTAGCGTCCCCTGACGTCTTACACCGCACCGCAGGTGAACCGCCTGACGTGGTAGGTCCTACCCGAGGCGCAGACACGGTACAAGTAACCACAAACAAGTGACTAGCTGGGGTCACGCCCGTCGACGTGGGTCCAACCGCCCCCAACCACGTGTGCACACACAGACCACACGTCCCTGGTCTGGCCCTCTGACCGGTTTTCCCCTCAGCCGGACTCTGGCTGCAAGACGTGGGGCCCGACGGCAACCGGTCCACAAACCGCCTCTAAGGGTAAGCCCGTACACCACTCCCTGGTGCGACCAGCACACGCGTACTGGTAGGCTACGACTAGTGGAGGGTCACTGAAGGAGTAGACTCTCAACTCAACGGAAAACAACGTCCGAATCCGACGACGTACGGGGACCACCCCACGTACTGGCCCCGTCGCACAGTGACCACAGTCGGAGAAGGAACGGGACTCACAGTCCACGGCCACGCATGCACCGTGTGCTAGAGTCGAGAAAACTCAAGTGGCGCTAGGCCACTGGACTCTGGACAGTCCTCCAGACGCATTACACCCAACGGTCCTTGAGTCACAAGACTCGGGGTCAAGACCGTTGTACGCAACAACACAAGGCCGTCAATCTAGTCCAATCTCTAGGTCTAAAACCACGGTAGCACAAGTACCGAGACAACTCACGAGTCGCCAAGACCACTCCCTCGGGAAGGGAACGTAAAGGACTAAGGCCACCCACACGGGCCACACGGAAAACACAGAAGCACGATTCCCAGGTCAGCACACAAGCCACCACGACGATTTCCCATCTTGTAGCAAGCGGGAAACCTCCAGCCCCAGGCCGGATAACTGGACTCGGAGTCCAAGGCCAAGCACATGGCCCACATGGGAATCACCTTCCAAAGAAAACCCACGACATGCGGGGGAGACCCCACCGCACACACACCGATACACGGTGACTCGATCACGCGTAACACGAAAGCCCGAAACACGTGGGGTCACCCGGACCCACCACACCTACGGGCACGCTAATCGAGGTAACACGGTCCCTCCCGACACCCCAAAAACACAGACACAGAACCCATGGGGTGTCCGGGATACTCACAAGGCCGGAGGTCAACCACTGGGTCACAACCGGGTCGACCGAAGACCAAAACAACACAATCGGAGCACTAAAAGGTCACCTGGACCCTTAAGCTCACGGCACGCAAAACGAGGTAAGTGGGACAACCTCTGGACACCCAAAGACACGGTCACGGAACTCCACGGGGTGTTCGAGACACTCACGAGACCTAAAGTCAACCACTGGGTCACAACCGGGTCGACCGGGGGTCAAAACAGCGCAAACAAGAACCAGAACATGGTAGTGGTCACCTGGTGACCGCGGCCAGATAGTGGTCAACCGGGGACCGCGACCAGATGGTAGCGGTCGACCGGAGACCGCGACCATGCTGTCACGGTCACCTCACGACCGCGACCAGCCACGTGCAAGCCCGCTGGTAGCGGTCGCCGGAGGACCGCGACCAGATAGTAGCGGTCATCCCATGACCGCGACTAGACCAAAGCGGTCTATCGCACGACCGCGACGCTCGAAGGCCTCCTCGACCAAAACACAAAGGATGAACGCGGTTCTCCCAAGACCGCGACCAATGAACGCGGTTTCTGGTGGACCGCGATCATTTCGGAAAACCGAGAACGGCGGGAAAACCCCAAAAATTCACGCCACGCCCCCAAACATCCACGGATGAGGGGGAAAACATAGGGGAAGCTCCCCAACAACCCCCAGCATGCATCTACGGCCTCGGATCGGCCTAAAATGCAACGAATCACTAGATCGGGCGATCACTCCCCAAAACATGATTTTTCCCCAAAACGCCCCAAACGACCTGCTCGGCTCACCACGGCCTACCAAACTCGCGGGAAAGGAAGAGCACGAGCTGGGGGTCCATCACCCTACCTCCACCGAAGATTTCGCGCACCGTGGACGCCGATCCACGAAGAAAACGCCGTTGAAGCCTCGCCGTTCCACGAACCTACGGCCGAGCTTCACCACGCCCTCGAGCCTCGATCCTCGACCCATCCTCGCCGTCCTCCTCGCCCGCATCGCCCCGCCTAGCCCCCGCCTCGGTCCGTCGGCCGCCGGAGAGGTGAGAGTGAGAGGAGAGTGTGGGAGAAGAGAGAGAGGGTGAGAGTGAGAAATGAGAGGAGAGAGAGGGTGGGGGGTTTATATAGGAAAAATCCAAAAAATCGAAAAAATCCCGAAAAATAGAAAATCACACTCTCGCGATCCTCGGAACGCACCGATCACAACGGTACCACACTCGCCTAGGTGAACGGCCCGGTTGTAATGCCCCGGGTTTTTTGGATCCTCGTTCATGGGTCCCGAATCTGCTTTCTTGGAGTGTCCGACTCCGTTGTGTCTGAAATTTCGTTTCGGACATCTTTCGTGTTCGGATCGGCGCGATCCGGAGTCGTTTGGAGGCCCGGAGGCGTTTCGCGGCTTTTTCCGCGTGTGTTTTTCGATTCCTGACGTGGGTTTCGGCTTTCCCTTCGGAACCTCGTTGCGGGTGAACCGGGCCGTTCACCTGGGCGAGTGTGGTACCGTTGCGATCGGTGCGTTCCGAGGATCGCGAGGGTGTGATTTTTTATTTTTCAGGATTTTTCTGAATTTCCGGATTTTCCTATATATTAACCCACCCTTTCTCTCCCCTCTCATTTCTCTCTTCTCTCCCTCTCTCTTCTCACGCTCTCTCCTCTCTCCCTCTCTCTCCGGCGGCCGACGGGGCGGAGTACGGGTGAGGCGGGGACGGCGCGGGCGAGGCGCAGGCGAGGATGGATGAGGATCGAGGCGGTGGAGGCGCGGTGAAGCTCGACCGTGGGTTCATGGAACGGCGAGGCTTCAACGGCGTTTTCTTCGTGGATCGGCGTCCACGGTGCGCGAAATCTTCGGTGGAGGTAGGGTGATGGACCCCCAGCTCGTGCTCTTCCTTTCCCGCGAGTTTGGTAGGCCGTGGTGAGCCGAGCGGGTCGTTTGGGGCGTTTTGGGAAAAATCATGTTTTGGGGAGTGATCGCCCGATCTAACGATTCGTTGTGTTTTAGGCCGATCCGAGGCCATAGATGCATGCTAGGGGTTGTTGGGGAGCTTCCCCTATGTTTTCCCCCTCATCCCTGGATGTTTGGGGGCGTGGCGTGGATTTTTGGGGTTTTCCCGCCGTTCCCGGTTTTCCGGAATGGTCGCGGTCCACCAGTAACCGCTACCATCTGGTCGCGGTCCTGGGAGAACCGCTTTCACCCTTGTGTTTGGGTCGGAAGGCCTTCGAGCGTCGCGGTCGTGCGATAGACCGCTTTTGTCTGGTCACGGTCAGGGGATGACCGCTACCACCTGGTCGCGGTCCTCGGACGACCGCTACTAGCGGGGTTGAGCGTGGCTGGTCGCGGTCGTGAGGCGACCGTGACAGCATGGTCGCGGTCTCCGGTCGATCGCTACCATCTGGTCGCGGTCACCAGGTGACCACTACCATGTTCTGGTTCCTGTTAGCGCTGTTTTGACCTCCGGTCGACCCGGTTGTGACCCAGTGGTTGACTTTAGATCTCGTGAGTGTCTCGGACACCCCGTGAAGTTCCGTGACCGTGTCTTTGGGTGTCCAGAGGAGGTCCCACTTATCTCGTTTTACGTGTCGTGAGCTTAAGGGTCCGGGTGACCTTTTAGCGCTCCGATTGTGTTGTTTTGGTCTCCGGTCGACCCGGTTGTGAACCAGTGGTCGACCTCCGGCCTTGTGAGTATCTCGGACACCCCATGGGTTCTGTGTCCATATTTTTGGGGTGTTGGGAGGGACCGTGTTTCCTCGATTAGCGTGCCCATAGGTGTGGTGGGTCTGGGTGACCTCATGTGTTCCGGGCTCTCGTGTTACGCTCGATCGAGTTACCGTGTACCGGTGTGCGTGCGGTGGGGTCTCCCCCGCATGTCGTGGGTTTTTGTGGAAGGCGATTCCCGTGTGGGCCACGTGTTTGGCCTTGGACTGCGAGTCCAGTTATCCGGCCTGGGGCTGGAGGTTTCCCGCTTGCTACAATATGGGAAATTGTCGTGGTGGCTTGTGTGCTGCTGTGATGTCCTGGATCTTTCGGATCCTTCGTTATGGGTCTCGGATCTGGTTTTTCGGAGTGTCTGACCCTGTTGTGTCCGAAATTTTATTTCGGACATCTTTCGTGTTCGGATCGGCGCGATCCGGAGTCGTTTCGGAGGCCCGGAGTGTGTCCGTGGCTTTTCCGTGCACGTTTTCCGATTTCCGCGTACGGGTTTCGGCGAATCCTTCGGAACCCTGTAGCGGGTGAACCGGGTCGTTCACCAGCCCGCGAGTGGTACCGTTGCGATCAACGCGTCGAGACGGTCGAGGAGGTGTATTTTTTCTATTTTTCGGTATTTTTGGTATTTTTCGGATTTTCTATATATATCAATTCTTTTTCTTTTTCCTTCTTACCTTTTCTTTTCTTCTTCTTCCTCCTTCCTTCACCGTGAGAGCTCCCCCTCCCCCGCGGCCGATCTTCTTCCCCCGGGCGACCGAGACGCGGCCCCCCTCACTCCGGCAACGGCGTGGTAGCGGCGGCGGCGGCAAGGCGGTCCCGGTGGCGTGCTTTTCGCGGCGAGAGGCGGGGCGTTCGTGGGAGTAAAAGCTTCATCCTCGATTTCGGCGGTGGTTCGGTGGATTTCGAGCTTCCTTGAGGTAGGGGGACGAATCCTTACCCTCTTTCTAGCATTCCCCGCGATTTCTAGGCCGTGGAGAGGCCGAGAGGGGCTAGATTCATGCCGGGAGGGTTATCTCCATGTTTGGGGTTTGAGCGCCGGATCCGTCGATTCGTGGAGTTTTGATCGACTTGGGGGCTCTAGATGCATGCTAGGGTGTTGTGGGGTGATCCCCCACTGTTTTCCCTTCACCAGGAGTGGTGAATGGGCGTGGATCTACGTTTTTGGGCGTGTTTCGCGAAACCGGGCTCGGCCCGTTGTCGCGCTATAGTCCAGTGGCGCGTTCTTGATGAACGCGCCATGTCGTCCGAGCGTGTCCGTCTGAGAAGACGAACAGTAAGGCGGTGGGGAACGCGCCTGGTTCAGGTAGCGCGATGTCCAGATCGCGCTACCCAAAACTAGCGCGTTCAGGTGTGAACGCGCTGGCTTTGGGCGGCGCGACATGGAAGATCGCGCTAGCCTTAGCTAGCGCGTTCTTCGGTGTCGCGCTAGGGATACCTAGCGCGACCATCCCCTCCCCCGAACCGTGTTTTTGTGGATAGCGTGACCTCCGGTTGGGTGAGTTGCGGACCCGGTTGTGGCGTGTGGCCCTAGGGATGCCGTGGGCACCCAGTGAGGGCCACAGGGGCGCCCGGGGTTCCCCGGAGAGTCAGTTACCTCGGTAGGGGTGCCGCGTGACTTGAGGGACGGTTGGACCTCATGCATGTCCCCGGCATCTATGCCTATCGTATGATCATCGTGAGTCTGTGCTAGTGTTTGGTCGGTGGTTTCCGTGGATTAGTCCTTACTTCCAGTGACCTGTCCACTAGTCGTAGCTTTCTGCGCACGCGTGTGCGGACCCACCTGGGAGTGGTGGAGAGCGAGACCCAGTGTGACGCGGTTTTTAGGCTGGTTACCGTAGGGCCCCTTGCCTTTGCCACCAGAGTCCGGTGGGGGGGAAAACCAGCTAGAGGACCCGACCTAGAGCAGATGGTCTGTGTGTGCACACGTAGTTGGGGGCTTAGGGCACGCACTGACGAGTGCGACCCCAGCTAGTCCTTGTTGTGGTACTTGTTGCGTGTCTGAGTCTCACGCCCGGGGCGTTGTAGCTAGACACTTGTGACGCGGTGTAAGACGTCAGGGGACGCATCCGGTCGTTCTTCTTGTGGATGGTGCTCCTGTTCACTGGCAGGCGTGGACTCGTGTTTTGTTGGACCGAGGTTCCGTACTACGGTACCGTTAGAGTAGACGACTTTTCCGTTTATTTACTTTAGCTTGTCGGTTCTACCGTACTCTCGCTTGGTAGGGTTGTCTTCTTCTTCCTCGTTTTTCGTGCGAGGTGGGGATTCGCGGGATCCCTACTGGGCCAATGAGATGAGGCTCACCCCTGCTCTTCAGGTGAGGCGGGGTCGACGGGAGGCGCGGCCGAGTTTCAGCGTGGTTCTTCTAGCCAGGGTTAGTTGCCAGTCTGCCAGAGCCGGGGGATGCCCCGCGTAGTTGTACTCCGGGGGATGCCCCGTGTTGTTGTACGCCGGGGGATGCCCCGTGTAGTTGTACTTTCTTTCCTGTTGACTGTACTTTCTTTGGACATGAGACACTGTGGACCTTGTAGCAGTTTGAATTATTTATTATTATGTGCATTTCCTTTTGATTATTGTGCTATCTCTGTGGACGTTGCAGCTTCTCTTATACCCCACACCACTCCTTTCTACCCTTCCGAGTCTTCGGGCTCGTGGGTTGGCGGGCCGAGATTCGAGACGCGCCGGTTCCTTTCCGGTACTCGGATCCTCGGGTCGTCACAGCTGGTATCAGAGCGAGGTTGTGGAGGTATATCGGAACTTGGAACGAATTGCAGTGGTCCAGAAGGTCCATGAATGTCCTGTACAGTCGGCGACTGGCTTAGGGTCGTGTGTTTTATTGATTTCCGGTGCTTTTGATGCCAGGTGTGTTATGGCGCCACGGAGGAGGACTCGTGCCCAGCAGGGAGAGTCTAGTGGTGGTCCAGAGGAGCAGAGCAGGGCTTCGATTTCTGAGGGTGTATCTAGAGATGCGAGAGCTCCAGGGATGGACGATTTCTTCCGAGGCATGTTTGAGTATGTGTTTCAGCAGCGGCAGGGAGGTCAGCAGCAGGGAGGTCATCAGCAGCAGGGTGGCGAAGCTGGTGAGGATCAGGCTCGAGGTGGTCGCGGTCGTGTGCTGAAGGAGTTTTTGCTGTATCAGCCTCCTTCTTTTGGTGGGCAGTCGGATCCTGAGGTGGCCAGAGAGTGGCTGGATGATGTGCAGCGGATTTTCAGTGCGATGGAGTGCCCCGAGGAGGAGCAGGTGGCGCTGGCCACTCATCGTCTTCAGGGATCGGCCCGTACTTGGTGGACATCGGAGTGGGGTTCAGTGTTCCGATCTCGTCCTCTTCGGCAGATTGCAGTGGCAGGAGTTCGTCACGGCTTTCGAGCGAGCCTTCTGTCCGTCCTTTGTCAGGTCGCAGAGGTTGCGAGAGTTCATGGAGCTGACTCAGGGTGACATGACGGTGATGGAGTACCGTGCCAGGTTTATCGAGTTGGGCCGTTATGCTCCTCATATCATGGCGGACGAGGAGGTGAAGACTGATCAGTTTGTTAGTGGTCTGAGGCTAGAGTTGAGGCATCATCTTCTTGCGTCGGGTTTGACCAGTTTGGATGCGGCATGTAAGGCAGCAGCGGCGCTGGAGAGAGATTTGCAGAAGGTTCGAGGGCAGAGCAGTGCTAGTCAGGTGCAGGCAGATTTCAGCCAGCCGACAGGGATGCAGCAGCAGAGTACCGCCCAGCTCTCAGCAGGTGGATCAGTGGCGACACAGACTGCGGCTCCGGCGCCAGGTTCATCCTTCAAGTCGAAGCTTAAGAAGTTGCTTAAGGAAGCTGGTTTTAGCAAGAGGCGTCAGGATCGTAAGGAGTCGGGGCAGGAGTCGTTGGGCAGTGTTCAGCAGCCTGCGGCTTTTCAGCGTCAGAGTTCGATGACTGGTTCGCGAGATGGCTGTCCCAGGTGCGGTGGTTCTCATCCAGGCAGACCGTGTTCGGCGCCCGTGATTTGCTTCAGGTGCGACCAGCCAGGGCACATGGCACGTGACTGTCCGCAGAGACCGCGCCAGCCGCACGAGTTTCAGCAGCAGCAGCAGTTTCGGCCCCAGCAGTCGTCAGCACAGCCCAGCAGCAGGGACAGTTCCCTCAGTTGGCACGGTCAGCTACTATGGGTGGGCAGAGATCCCGAGGTAGAGTGACTCATCTGACCAGGGCGGAGGCTGAGGCATCGCATTTGGTGGAAGGTACTCTTTCGATTTTGGGTTGTGCGGCTCGTGTTTTGTTCGATTCAGGTGCTTCTCATTCGTTCATCTCGGAGGTTTTCGCTCAGAGCGTGGAGGACCCGGTGACCGAGGTGTCCTGTGACTTGGCGGTAGAGTTGCCTACCGGTGACTTCATGGTCACCCCGTACTGCTTTGAGAAGGTACCTGTGTGGGTGGAAGGGCGGAACCTGCCGGTTAGACTCTACGCGTTACCGCTCAGGACTTCGATGTGATTTTGGGCATGGATTGGCTCGAGGCTCATCATGCCTTGGTGGATTGTGGCTCGAAGAAGGTCTACTTCCGACAGCCCCGTGGACCCACCTTCTATTTCCAAGGTATTCGGTCTTCCTCTTCCCGCTTGCTTATTTCGGCTTTCGTGCACGTCGTTTGCTTGATGCAGGTTGTCAGGGTTTTCTCGCATCCGTGTTTTGGTCGAGCGGCAGGGTCCTGAGGTAGAGGACATTCCTGTCGTGTGCGAGTTTCCTGATGTTTTCCCCGAGGAGCTACCAGGGATGCCACCGCAGCGAGAGATTGATTTCGTGATTGAGGTGGTGCCGGGTACGGCGCCTATGTCGAAGGCCCCTTATCGGATGGCGCCTGCTGAGTTGCGAGAGCTGAAGGCGCAGTTGCAGGAGTTGCTGGCCAAGGGGTATATTCGTCCTAGTTATTCCCCGTGGGGTGCGCCGGTATTGTTTGTGAAGAAGAAGGATGGTAGTTTGAGGCTGTGCATCGACTACCGTCAGTTAAACCAGGTGACTGTCAAGAACAGGTATCCGTTGCCGCGGATTGATGACTTGTTCGATCAGCTTCAGTCGGCCCAGGTGTTTTCGAGGATCGATTTGAGATCGGGTTATTACCAGCTGCGGATCCGAGAGTCAGACGTGGAGAAGACGGCGTTCCGATCGAGGTATGGGCATTATGAGTTCTTGGTGATGCCGTTCGGGCTCACCAATGCCCCCGCAGCATTCATGGACTTGATGCATAGGGTGTTTCGTCCGTACTTGGACCAGTTTGTGGTCGTGTTTGTGGACGATATCCTCGTGTATTCGCGGTCTGCTGAGGAGCATGTACAGCATTTGAGAGCGGTATTGCAGACCCTGCGCGATCACCAGTTGTATGCCAAGTACAGCAAGTGCGAGTTCTGGCTCCGAGAGGTGCACTTTCTGGGACATGTTATTTCTGGTGATGGTGTTTCCGTGGACCCGGCCAAGGTCGAGGCGGTGGTGCAGTGGCCGAGGCCGAGTTCTGTCACGGAGATTCGGAGTTTCTTGGGGCTTGCAGGTTATTATCGGCGGTTTATTCAGGATTTCTCTCGTATTGCGGCCCCGATGACCAGGCTTACGCGGAAAGAGGTGCAGTTCGTCTGGACGGAGGAGTGTGAGCGGAGCTTCATGGAGCTGAAGAGATTGCTTACCACTGCTCCGGTTTTGGTGTTGCCATCTGGCTCGGGTGGTTTCGTGGTGTGTACAGATGCTTCCGGGGTAGGCCTCGGTGCTGTGTTGATGCAGCATGGGAGAGTTGTGGCGTATGCGTCGCGGCAGTTGAAGCCACATGAGGCGAACTACCCTACTCATGATCTTGAGTTGGCAGCGGTGATCTTCGCTCTGAAGATTTGGAGGCATTATTTGTACGGCGAGCGGTTTGAGCTCTTCACTGATCACCAGAGTTTGAGGTATGTGTTCACGCAGAGGACCTTAACCTCAGACAGAGGAGATGGATGGAGTACATGAAGGATTATGACGTTACTCTGTCTTATCAGCCTGGCAGGATGAACGTCGTGGCTGATGCTCTGAGCAGGAGGGTAACGGTCAGTCAGATGTTGTTGAGGAAGTGGAAGCTTTGGGAGCAGGTCCCGGCCATGACTTTTAGGCTCAAGGTCCCTCAGGACCAGGGTTCGGCTGTCCTTGCGAGTCTGACTGTCACGCCCGCGGTGCGTCGACAGGTGACTGAGGCCCAGCGAACGGACCCCGAGCTACCTCGTGTTTCGTCGATGGCCGAGGTGGAGTTTGGCGAGGATGGAGCTGTGAGATTCAGAGGTAGGTTGTACGTTCCAGCCGAGGGGCAGGTACGGCGTACGGTTTTGCGTGAGGCTCATGGGAGTCGGTATGCCGTGCACCCCGGATCGGCTAAGATGTACCAGAACCTGAAGAGGCAGTTTTGGTGGCCTGGCATGAAGAGAGATGTTGCGGAATTTGTGGCCAGGTGTTTGACCTGTCAGTAGGTGAAAGCTGAGCACCAGCGACCAGGAGGCACACTTCAGCCCTTGGATGTTCCTGCTTGGAAGTGGGACCATGTGACCACTGACTTTGTGGTTGGATTACCGAGGACGTCCAGTGGGGAGGATAGTATCTGGTTGCTAGTGGATAGACTGACGAAGACGGCGCGATTGCTGCCGGTCAAAGTCAGTTGGAGCGTGCAGCGTTTGGCTCGGTTGTATGTGGAGCGGATCGTCCCGTTGCATGGAGTTCCTATCTCCATTGTATCGGATCGTGACCCCCGTTTCACTTCTGGATTCTGGAGGAGCTTCCAGAAGGCTCTAGGCACCGAGTTGGCATTCAGCTCGGCCTATCATCCTCAGTCGGACGGTCAGTCTGAGCGGACCATCCAGACTTTGGAGGACATGTTGCGAGCATGTTGCTTGGAATGGCAGGGGAGTTGGACCCACCATTTGCCATTAGTGGAATTTGCCTACAACAACAGCTATCATTCGAGCATTGGTATGGCTCCCTATGAGGCGTTGTATGGGCGACCTTGTCGGACTCCGCTTGATTGGTTCGAGGTGGGCGAGCGTGCCTTGACCGGACCAGATTTGGTGCAGCAGTGTGTTGAGGTGGTGCATCTCGTTCGGCAGAAGATGTTGGCAGCTCAGAGCCGGCAGAAGAGTTATGCCGATCGGAGGAGGCGACCCCTCAGCTTTGCTGTGGGAGATCGAGTTTTCTTGAGAGTGTCTCCCATGAAGGGCGTGATGCGCTTCGGTAGGCGTGGGAAGCTGAGTCCCCGCTACATTGGTCCCTTTCCCATCGTTGAGCGCGTTGGGGAAGTTGCTTATCGGTTGCAGCTACCTCCGGAGCTTTCCGCCGTGCATGATGTGTTCCACGTGTCGATGCTTCGGAAGTATATGCCCGATGACTCTCATGTTCTCGAGGATGCCGTTTGGCCTGATGTGACCCCAGATCTGTCCCTTCCGGAGTTTCCTGTTCGCATTGAGGATCGGCGAGAGCAGCGCCTGCGGAACAAGGTTATTCCTCTGGTTAAGGTGGTCTGGCAGCGTCATTCTGGCGGCGAGGCATCTTGGGAGCGCGAGGATGAGATGCGGGAGTTGTATCCTTATTTGTTTGTGTGAGTCTTTCCCCCGTCCTTGTGCCTTGTCCTTGAATTTCGAGGACGAAATTCGTTTAAGGGGGGAGGGCTGTGATGTCCCGGATCTTTCGGATCCTTCGTTATGGGTCTCGGATCTGGTTTTTCGGAGTGTCTGACCCTGTTGTGTCCGAAATTTCATTTCGGACATCTTTCGTGTTCGGATCGGCGCGATCCGGAGTCGTTTCGGAGGCCCGGAGTGTGTCCGTGGCTTTTCCGTGCGCGTTTTCCGATTTCCGCGTACGGGTTTCGGCGAATCCTTCGGAACCCTGTAGCGGGTGAACCGGGTCGTTCACCAGCCCGCGAGTGGTACCGTTGCGATCAGCGCGTCGAGACGGTCGAGGAGGTGTATTTTTTCTATTTTTTGGTATTTTCTGGATTTTCTATATATATCAATTCTTTTTCTTTTCTTTTACCTTTTTCTTTTCTTCTTCTTCCTCCTTCCTTCACCGTGAGAGCTCCCCCTCCCCCGCGGCCGATCTTCTTCCCCCCGAGCGACCGAGACGCGGCCCCCCTCACTCCGGCAACGGCGTGGCAGCGGCGGCGGCGGCAAGGCGGTCCCGGTGGCGTGCTTTTCGCGGCGAGAGGCGAGGCGTTCGTGGGAGTAAAAGCTTCATCTTTGATTTCGGCGGTGTTTCGGTGGATTTCGAGCTTCCTTGAGGTAGGGGGACGAATCCTTACCCTCTTTCTAGCATTCCCCGTGATTTCTAGGCCGTGGAGAGGCCGAGAGGGGCTAGATTCATGCCGGGAGGGTTATTTCCATGTTGGGGTTTGAGCGCCGGATCCGTCGATTCGTGAGGTTTTTGATCGATTTGGGGGTCCTAGATGCATGCTAGGGTGTTGTGGGGTGATTCCCCATTGTTTTCCCTTCACCAGGAGTGGTGAATGGGCGTGGATCTACGTTTTTCGGGCGTGTTTCGCGAAACCGGGCTCGGCCCGTTGTCGCGCTATAGTCCAGTGGCGCGTTCTTGATGAACGCGCCATGTCGTCCGAGCGTGTCCGTCTGAGAAGACGAACAGTAAGGCGGTGGGGAACGCGCCTGGTTCAGGTAGCGCGATGTCCAGATCGCGCTACCCAAAACTAGCGCGTTCAGGTGTGAACGCGCTGGCTTTGGGCAGCGCGACATGGAAGATCGCGCTAGCCTTAGCTAGCGCGTTCTTCGGTGTCGCGCTAGGGATACCTAGCGCGACCATCCCCTCCCCCGAACCGTGTTTTTGTGGATAGCGTGACCTCCGGTTGGGTGAGTTGCGGACCCGGTTGTGGCGTGTGGCCCTAGGGATGCCGTGGGCACCCAGTGAGGGCCACAGGGGCGCCCGGGGTTCCCCGGAGAGTCAGTTACCTCGGTAGGGGTGCCGCGTGACTTGAGGGACGGTTGGACCTCATGCATGTCCCCGGCATCTATGCCTATCGTATGATCATCGTGAGTCTGTGCTAGTGTTTGGTCGGTGGTTTCCGTGGATTAGTCCTTACTTCCAGTGACCTGTCCACTAGTCGTAGCTTTCTGCGCACGCGTGTGCGGACCCACCTGGGAGTGGTGGAGAGCGAGACCCAGTGTGACGCGGTTTTTAGGCTGGTTACCGTAGGGCCCCTTGCCTTTGCCACCAGAGTCCGGTGGGGGGGAAAACCAGCTAGAGGACCCGACCTAGAGCAGATGGTCTGTGTGTGCACACGTAGTTGGGGGCTTAGGGCACGCACTGACGAGTGCGACCCCAGCTAGTCCTTGTTGTGGTACTTGTTGCGTGTCTGAGTCTCACGCCCGGGGCGTTGTAGCTAGACACTTGTGACGCGGTGTAAGACGTCAGGGGACGCATCCGGTCGTTCTTCTTGTGGATGGTGCTCCTGTTCACTGGCAGGCGTGGACTCGTGTTTTGTTGGACCGAGGTTCCGTACTACGGTACCGTTAGAGTAGACGACTTTTCCGTTTATTTACTTTAGCTTGTCGGTTCTACCGTACTCTCGGTTGGTAGGGTTGTCTTCTTCTTCCTCGTTTTTCGTGCGAGGTGGGGATTCGCGGGATCCCTACTGGGCCAATGAGATGAGGCTCACCCCTGCTCTTCAGGTGAGGCGGGGTCGACGGGAGGCGCGGCCGAGTTTCAGCGTGGTTCTTCTAGCCAGGGTTAGTTGCCAGTCTGCCAGAGCCGGGGGATGCCCCGCGTAGTTGTACTCCGGGGGATGCCCCGTGTTGTCGTACGCCGGGGGATGCCCCGTGTAGTTGCACTTTCTTTCCTGTTGACTGTACTTTCTTTGGACATGAGACACTGTGGACCTTGTAGCAGTTTGAATTATTTATTATTATGTGCATTTCCTTTTGATTATTGTGCTATCTCTGTGGACGTTGCAGCTTCTCGTATACCCCACACCACTCCTTTCTACCCTTCCGAGTCTTCGGGCTCGTGGGTTGGCGGGCCGAGATTCGAGACGCGCCGGTTCCTTTCCGGTACTCGGATCCTCGGGTCGTCACAGCTGCCCTGGGAATCGTGCTTCTACGTTTTCCGTGTGGCCCGTGTGGGTGGCCTTAGTCCTTTGCATTCCCTTTCCGAGGGAGTGGTCTTGACGGCTCGTGAGCTGTCTCGGTACTTGTGCTACCGTGATTTTAGACCTAGAGATTGGACTAGATTGACGGCCTTGTGTTGTTGCGTACAACGGTCTTGACCCCGAGTCTTGTGACTCAAGGACCGTTGGGTGTAGTGCGTCTAGAGGACTGCCCAGAGTCCAGCGGCTTAGTGCCACTTGAGTTTTCTCGACTCTCGCGCAGAGTGCGTGCGTGGCCGAGGACTGCGAGTCTTGTTTCTTCTCCGACTGTGGTCACCGTGCGACGGGGCCGGTACGTGGGGTGGTCCCCGTACGTCGTCGGATTCAGACATTGTTTTCCGTTGAGTTGAGAGTCTACTCCTTCAGTGACCCTCCACTAGTCGTAGCCTACCAGTACGCGTGTGCTGGTCGCACCAGGGAGTGGTGTACGAGCTTACCCTGAGGACGGTTAGACTGGTTTCCGTCGGGCCCCTCGTCGTAGCCAGAGTTCGGCTGCGGGGGAAAACCAGTCAGAGGGCCAGACCTAGGACGCGTGGTCTGTGTGTGCACACGTGGTTGGGGACAGTGGACGCACGTCGACGGGCGTGACCCCAGCTAGTCACTTGTTTGTGGTTACTTGTACGGTGTTCGCGCCTCGGGTAGGACCTACCACGTCAGGCGGTTCACCTGCGGTGCGGTGTAAGACGTCAGGGGACGCTACCGGCTGTGCTTCTAGTGGGTGGTCTGTCGAGTACGGAGTGACAGACTGTCAGTCTCTGTGTCTTTGACCTTCGGGTTTTCGGTCGTGTTGACCGGTGAGTTCGGTTGTTTCACCTTGGCGCGTGTGTCGGTTTTCGCGCCGTGGGACTAGTGCTAGTGGCTCTACCGAGTTTGCATCTTGTTGTGCGGTACCCGCGATCGGGTGGTCGGGGTTACACCTTGGGCAGCGTGTCCAGGTAGGCTGTGTCCGGGGGATAAGCCTCTATGGCGTGGTTGCCGTGGGTTTTTACTTCGGTAAGCGGTACTAGTGCAGTTCGGTAGCCTCGACTGCGAGATCGGGGTGTGTTTCTGGTACAGTAGGAGTAGTTGTAGTGCCGTGTTTCGACCGGCCACCGGGCTTACTGTTCCTACTGTTGCGGTTGCTCTTGTAGCCTTCCTTTCTGCTACCGCCGTTGTTTCCGGTTGGGGTTCCGCGGGATCCCTGCTGAGTCTCTGTTTTGGAGACTCATTCCCTGCTTTTCAGGTGTGGCGGTCCTTCCTCGAGGTGTGAGGGTGCGGGGCGGAGGTTCTCAGTTGCCAGCTTGCCGGGCCGAGTGTTCACTTGGCATGTGGTACGTTTTACTGCTTTAGACTGTACTTTCTGTTGGACTGGACTCTGTTATAGCTGTAGTTTATTTCTTTCAGCTTGTTGTTGTTGGTTGTCCTGCTTTATTTCCTATTTCTTTGTGCCTCCACACTCCTTTTAGCCCTTCCGAGCCCTCCCGGCTCGTGGGCGGCGGTTCGAGTCTCGGATTATCGGGCCTTCCCGGTAATCGGATTCTCGGGTCGTTACAGCTGGTATCAGAGCAGTGGTTGTGGACGTACATAGGAATTCGAAATATTGCAGTGATCAGAGTCCGTAAGGTCCAGTACAGTCGGCAGCTGGCTTAGGGTTTTGTGTTCGCTTTCCGCCTTGTTTCTCGCTTGAGAGCTTGAGTGCGCTGTGCGGCGCTGTGAAGGTGGTTGCTGTCCGCGGCTTCCGTGCCAGCATGGGGTCTAAGGATGAGGTTGAGAGCCTTCTCCCTCATCGGTGGTGGCCCTGGTTGTGCTGCGTTGGGCAGAGGTTGCTGGCAGGCGTGAGCTCACGGTGCTGCGTTCGAGGAACCTACAGCATGGTCAGGTGGCTGGAGGGATTTTCGTGGTTAAGTGGCCGTGAGCGCGCTCTGAGGGAGCTGCTGTCGATTTTGGCCACTCCAGCTTGAGATTTATCCAGCCCCTGAAGTGTTCAGGTTGTGGTTTAAGGTGGCAGAGCGGGTGTTCTGATCGAGAAGTGTGCTCCGGTGAGCGGAATGTCTTCTCGGTGAGCTGCCGTTTCGTCGAGCCTGATGTCCTGTCGTGCTCTGTGGCGTCAGAAATGACGTGTCGGTCCCAATTGTTTTATGGATTTTGAGGCAGGATTGGACTGTGGTGTCCCAGTAAGTCTTGCTCCTGCGCTCTTGTGTGCGATTGAGTTGTGTTCGCCTTGGTTTTGGTTTGAGGTGTGAAGGTTCCGCGGTGAGTTTCGAGACTCGAGGATGAGCGTCGGCGGTTGTCGTTACGGCTCGTGTTGCGGCTCTTGGCATGCCGTGTTGCAGTTCGAGGAATTGCAGCGGTGATGCATCGAGAGATGCTGTGATGGTGGTCCGATGTGACACTCGTCGAGTGTGTCGGAGGCGCTGACCTGATGGAAGCGATGGTTTTCCTTGGTGCTGTTTCCAGCATGCGCGAGGTTCGAGGTCAGGTCGAGCGCGGAGTTCTTCCGTTGGTCGGAAGTGCGTTTGGTCTCCCCTTTGGTTGGAGAGATTGTGTTGGGTTAAGATTCGTCGTCTTGCATTGCGTGTTCGGATTGGTTGGCCTTCATGTGCCATGAAGTCCGTGCGGGACGTGCTCCTTGTCTTGGCAAGGCGGTTGCCTGTGAGAAGTCGTGCCCATTCCCTTGTCGTGTGAGGGTGCTGGCGCTGTTCCGGAGGGATGAGTGCTGGTTGGGCGGTGTTCGCTTTCTCGCCTGTGCGCGCGGATCAGAGTGCGCAGCGGAAGCGTGGTGGGCTTAAGACCCATTGGTTCAGGATCGTAGCGTTGGTTGCTATGGGCGGACTCCTGAGTTTGCATTGAGCATCGGAGGATGGGTTCCTCGGTGTGAAACGTGTTGTTGCCATGCCGTTGCTCGAGGTATTATGGTTGTGGCACTGGCAGGATGGAGTGTTGGGGAAAAGTGCTGGCTAGTGTGCCGCATGAGTACCCTGTTCCTGTGTTGGAAGCCGTGTCAGGCGTCGGTGTTGGACCTGGGTGAGGTTGTTGAGGATGTCGCCTGACGGAGGTCGAGGACGTGTTGGTCAGAGTCGGTGGCTTGGTGTCCGACTTGTGTTCCCAGTCGTGTCCTCGGTGTGAGCGACGTCACGCGGTTCGTGGAAGAGCGGAGAGGACGCAGAGCGCGCGGGCTTCTCTTTTGTTGGTGTTTGTTTGCTGCAACATAGAAATAAGAGAAGAGAGAGAAGGGGCCACCACGGGAGATTACTCCGGCGGGGCGAGCGGAACAAGTGTGATATAGCAAGATATGGGGGTTAAACGGCCATAGCGGGAAGTGACTCGCCGCGGCCTCGGGGGGACGGGAATGGTGCATAAATTAAATAACAAGAATTGAAACGGCCATTGGGGAAGTGACTCGCCGCGGCCTCGAGAATATGAGCAGATAATAAGATGACAGAATATAAAGAGAATACAAAGAGCGGGAATTTAAACGGCCATTGGGGAAGTGACTCGCCGCGGCCTCGAGAACATAAACAGATAAGAATATAACGTATAAGAACGTGAATTTAAACGGCCATTGGGGAAGTGACTCGCCGCGGCCTCGAGAACATAAACAGATAAGAATATAACGTATAAGAACGTGAATTTAAACGGCCATTGGGGAAGTGACTCGCCGCGGCCTCGAGAATATGAGCAGAATATAACAGAATATAAAGAGAATATAAGAACGGAAATTTAAACGGCCATTGGGGAAGTGACTCGCCGCGGCCTCGAGAACATGAATAGATAAGAATATAACATATAAGAAAGAAAATTTAAACGGCCATTGGGGAAGTGACTCGCCGCGGCCTCGAAAACAAGATGTGATCGCCAGGGGCCGAAAGACCCCAAAATAAGAAAGTGATCGCGCCTACCTCAAGAGCGGGAGATGGCGGGTTGCTTCTTCCTCTCCCTCCGGCCGGCCGACGGAGAGGGCTTTCCTCGGTTACCCTTACAAAACAACGACAAACAAATGACAAGTGGATTAGAAAGATGGAGGTGTAGTATTCAAATCCTTGCGATAAAAATAACGAAATGATGGCAAGACACACACCTGGTTGGTGTTATCTTTTAAACCCCTCTCGGACTCGAGTAGGAGGAAAATGAGATGATGGATGTAAGAAGTGTATAAGAAAAGGCGCCCTTATGAAGGGGGATAGGGGATGCAAGATGATGAATGTAAAAGAACTACGAAGAAAAGGAAAGAATTAGCTTATTGGATGTGCCGATGGTGAAATCCGGCGGAGCTCCGGCAGCGTGGGGACGACGTGGAAGCGCGGTGGATGAAGACGACTTTCCTCTCGCGAGCGTGAGCACCCGAGAAGCCGGCAGAACCTCCACCTACAAAAAAACCCACGGGTTAGAAAATGACTCCGTAGCCTCTGGGCTCCGGCAGCCTATCGGATCACTTCGAAGCTCTCCCAAAACTGAGGGGGTGGGCCTCTATTTATAGAGCTACGGAGGGTGGAGGCGTCCAGGACCCTGGACACCTCCATCAGGGCCGAATTAATATTTTATTCTATTTTTATATATTTTTTTGGAATACTTTTGTGGAGACGTCCAGGGCTCCGGACGCCTCAAACAGGTCCACCGAAAACCGACGACGGCCGCACGCGGTTTGGCACAACGCGTGGTTTTGTGAGCGGCGCCTCGTGATTCAGAAATGGGCGCGTCCAGTTGACTGGACGTCTCTATAATTGGATTTTTTCGCACACGACAAACCGTCGTTCGGTGAGCGGCGCCCGTGAGAGAGTTGATGGAGGCGTCCAGGGGCCTGGACGCCTCCAAAAATATATTATTTTTTTCTTTTTCTTTTGTCTTTTATGCCAAGGCTGGCATTTTAACTTTTTATATTTATTTTTATGGAGGCGTCCAGGGGCCTGGACGCCTCCATTAATATATATATATATATTTATTTTCTAATTTTTATGCCAACTGGTATTTTGCACACACACATTTTTTATTTTTGTTTTTATGGAGGCGTCCAGAGCCCTGGACGCCTCCATTAATATATATATTTTTTATTTGGTTTGGGCCCTGAGAAAATAATAAAATGAATTAAAAAGATGGGGGCGTCCAGGGGCCTGGACGCCCCCATTAAGACCCACCCGGGTCCTCAAATCAGACGTCGGCGGCCGCCCGTCAGACACCCTTCCTGATTCCGGAACCTCCTGATGCGTCTGACTGGTGTTGACGCTGTCCGAATGCCGTGACGGGACGATTCCGAATGCCGAAAAAGGTAGAAGAAGACCCAAGAAAAGGAAGCACTCGAGTGATTCGAAATGCGTAAGCCGTTGCGGGGCGTTGTATAGTAATATGAGACTTTCTCAGGAGACGTCAAGAATGGCGTGTCTACAGCTGCCCCGCCTTGGCGTCTGCTTTGCAAGGGAGCGACACGTAGTGGAATGGTATCGAAGTGGAGTGAAATGAAGTGGGAGCGGACTGATAAGTTGATGCCAAGGTGTGATGAGACACGCTTTTGACGTTAATGTTTAGAATCTTTCTTGGAGTTTCAATGAGGCGACCTTGAAGAAGGTCTTTCAAATATAGACGATTGTTCGGACGGAGATCAAATAAGGGAGGGTGAGATGTGTGCTCAGGCACAAAAAAAAAAGAGACCAACTTCTCGGTGTGGAAGTACCTGGGTCATAAACCTGCAGGTTTCACCTTTGGGGAGCGGTTACCAGCCAATGTGGAAGTGCTGCGGCCAAGGTGGGTCAAACAAGGTCAAAAGTAAAGGAATATCTGAGGGTCTGTCCAAACAAGGGTCTCCTTTGGAAGAGCAGCGTAGGGCTGTCTCAAGGAAACTCAGTATTTCATTCGGAGTGGAATATCTCATATTTGTGGGAATTGAAACACAACGGCTTTCACAATCGAATCACTTGAATGATTTTCCGCAATAAATCAAAATCCTATATGAATGCATGCTGGGTTTAAAATAAAAATTTAAAACAAACTAAAATAGAAGATAGCCAAGGATAATATTGTCAACTTGTTAAGAACGGGTCAGGATACCGATCCGGTGAGCCGACACTGGGCTGGGGCCCGTTTATCCGCGCACCAACTCACTGAATGGAACCGTCGTCCCCATGCTACCACAAGTTAACGGCCTATCCGTACAACCCAAATTCTTCCGGGATCATCACCGTTTTTGTTGAAGGGGAACTCAAATCCCGGATTCGCTCGGGCCGCAAGGTCCTTGACATGTTCTAGTAGCGTACGTATCATATACTATGATGCATGACAAGGTGGGACCAACCATTGAAAGGTGGGACAGGAGACTGGACAAAGACGTCTGTTAGTAAAACCTGCACAGGCCAGCAAAGGTTAGCAACATCAGAAAGTAGCAGAATCATAGTAGAATCGCACCATAGTACAAAGGAGATCCAGACAAAATCTTGACAATGACCACTGATGTGACATGTTCCGTCCTGTAGCGATCTTCCCTTCCTATAAGAACTCCCCTTATGCTAGTTCATTCAAATGCACCAAGGTGGGTTTTGGAAGTTCAGGAGAGGAAAGAGAGGAGAATCTAGAGATTTTCAGGATGGAAGGGGAGTCTTCCCGCGTTATGAAGAGGAGCAGGCCTAGCAGCGAGATCAGGCGACTCTCTGACCTCGAGGGTCATCTGAGTGGGACGATCTTGTCGCATATGGTAAGCTGATTCATTTCAAATTTTCCATGTGAACCTTCTTCTTACTACCTTCCTTTCTTCTTGTTTCTTTTCTCTTCCAGCCGTATCCACTCTTCCCAGGCCCGAGGAAGTTTTCCAAACTGCCATGGCTTTACGTGAGTATCCCGTGAAGTGTCTCGGACACCCCGTGAAGTTCCGTGACCGTGTCTTTGGGTGTCCAGAGGAGGTCCCACTTATCTCGTTTTACGTGTCGTGAGCTTAAGGGTCCGGGTGACCTTTTAGCGCTCCGATTGTGTTGTTTTGGTCTCCGGTCGACCCGGTTGTGAACCAGTGGTCGACCTCCGGCCTTGTGAGTATCCCGGACACCCCATGGGTTCTGTGTCCATGTTTTTGGGGTGTTGGGAGGGACCGTGTTTTCTCGATTAGCGTGCCCATAGGTGTGGTGGGTCTAGGTGACCTCATGTGTTCCGGGCTCTCGTGTTACGCTCGATCGAGTTACCGTGTACCGGTGTGCGTGCGGTGGGGTCTCCCCCGCATGTCGTGGGTTTCTGTGGAAGGCGATTCCCGTGTGGGCCACGTGTTTGGCCTTGGACTGCGAGTCCAGTTATCCGGCCTGGGGCTGGAGGTTTCCCGATTGCTACAAGATGGGAAATTGTCGTGGTGGCTTGTGTACTGCCCTGGGAATCGTGCTTCTGCGTTTTTCGTGTGGCCCGTGTGGGTGGCCTTAGTCCTTTGCATTCCCTTTCCGAGGGAGTGGTCTTGACGGCTCGTGAGCTGTCTCGGTACTTGTGCTACCGTGGTTTTAGACCTAGAGATTGGACTAGATTGACGGCCTTATGCTGTTGCGTACAACGGTCTTGACCCCGAGTCTTGTGACTCAAGGACCGTTGGGTGTAGTGCGTCTAGAGGACTGCCCAGAGTCCAGCGGCTTAGTGCCACTTGAGTTTTCTCGACTCTCGCGCAGAGTGCGTGCGTGGCCGAGGACTGCGAGTCATGTTTCTTCTCCGACTGTGGTCACAGTGCGACGGGGCCGGTACGTGGGGTGGTCCCCGTACGTCGTCGGATTCAGACGTTGTTTTCTGTTGAGTTGAGAGTCTACTCCTTCAGTGACCCTCCACTAGTCGTAGCCTACCAGTACGCGTGTGCTGGTCGCACCAGGGAGTGGTGTACGAGCTTACCCTGAGGACGGTTAGACTGGTTTCCGTCGGGCCCCTCGTCGTAGCCAGAGTTCGGCTGAGGGGGAAAACCAGTCAGAGGGCCAGACCTAGGACGCGTGGTCTGTGTGTGCACACGTGGTTGGGGACAATGGACGCACGTCGACGGGCGTGACCCCAGCTAGTCACTTGTTTGTGGTTACTTATACGGTGTTCGCGCCTCGGGTAGGACCTACCACGTCAGGCGGTTCACCTGCGGTGCGGTGTAAGACGTCAGGGGACGCTACCGGCTGTGCTTCTAGTGGGTGGTACTCCTGTCGAGTACGGAGTGACAGACTGTCAGTCTCTGTGTCTTTGACCTTCGGGTTTTCGGTCGTGTTGACCGATGAGTTCGGTTGTTTCACCTTGGCGCGTGTGTCGGTTCTTGCGCCGTGAGACTAGTGCTAGTGGCTTTACCGAGGTGGCGTCTTGTGGTGCGGTACCCGCGATCGGATGGTCGGGGTTGCACCTTGGACAGCGTGTCCAGGTTGGCTGTCCGGGGGACAGGCCTCTACGGCGTGGTTGCCGTGTGTTCTTACTTCGGTAGGTGGTACTAGCGTGGTTCGGTAGCTTCGACTGCGTGATCGAGGTCTGCCTTCTGGCAGCAGGAGTAGCTGTAGTGCCGAGTTTTTGACCGGCCACCGGTTTGCTGTTCCTGCTGTAGTTGTAGCTCTCCTTTCTGCTACCGCCGTTGTTTCCGGTTGGGGTTCCGCGGGATCCCTGCTGAGTCTCTGTTTTGGAGACTCATTCCCTACTTTTCAGGTGTAACGGTTCTTCCTCGCGGTTCGAGGGTGCGGAGCGGAGGTTCTCAGTTGCCAGCTTGCCGGGCCGAGTGTTCACTTGGCATGTGGTACGTTTTACTGCTTTAGACTGTACTTTCTGTTGGACTGGACTCTGTTATAGCTGTAGTTATTCTTTCTTTCAGCTTGTTGTTGTTGGTTGTCCTGCTTTATTTCCTATTTCTTTGTGCCTCCACACTCCTTTTAGCCCTTCCGAGCCCTCCCGGCTCGTGGGCGGCGGTTCGAGTCTCAAATTATCGGGCCTTCCCGGTAATCGGATTCTCGGGTCGTTACACCGGTTCACCCGCAACGAGGTTCCGAAGGGAAAGCCGAAACCCACGCCGGGAATCGGAAAACACACGCGGAAAAAGCCGCGGAACGCCTCCGGGCCTCCGAAACGACTCCGGATCGCGCCGATCCAAACACGAAAGATGTCCAAAATGAAATTTCGGACACAACGGAGTCGGACGCTCCGAGAAACCAGATCCGGGACCCACGAACGAGGATCCGAAAAACCCGGGGCATTACAGCTAGTGAGGAGGGTGTATCTCGTCAACCCATTAGGGCTTGCCTGGTCGGCCCACCACAGAAGCCCAGCCCCATTACCTTGCATGTTGGCCCAATATACTTTGTGCTCCAGCGTAGGCCCAACACAGATGTCATACCCACGTACGCCTCCCCTGTCAGCGGCCACAACCCACATCCCCGACAACGCATTAATGACGAGAGGCGAGCCAATCCGATGACGGGAAGGGAGGACGCCGGCCACGTTGCTCTTTCTAATAACTCTGTCTCACGCCCCTCCTAGCGAGTCCTGTCATATTTATGGCCGACGAACCCTACTGTATTAATGGCGGAGCTGTCTCTCCGACAAAGAGACAACGAGCGAGTGCCCACGCCTCCCCACCTCGTTAGGCACGTGAGTTGAGCGACTCACATCTCCTCTGGCCACGACAACTTAACGGTCAACTCCACGCCGACGACGGTGTAAATAGAGCTCTAGCCCAACGGTCAGGGGGGTACACGCGACGTAACCTTTTCAAGCCTTCACTCTCTCACTCCGGATCTCTCTCTCTCTCTCTCTCTCTCACTCTTCAAGTGCTTGCCATCTTTCCCTACAGTTGTCCAACTTGACTGTCGGAGAGTTATCCCTTGAGATAACTTTAGGGACTCCTTCTGACCTTTCGTTTGTGACTACATTTCTTTCTTCAGAGAACACTCTTTCCTTTCCCGGTCAAATTATTTCTTGGAAGTGTGGTCCGTGATTTGGGTGACCAATTCTCAATCTATGCACAATTTAATTTGAAAATTTTCCTAAAAAATAGGACATACAATATATACAGGTCAAATGAATCATCGTTCCCTAAGAAATACCAAATATGTACAAAATATTCTTACATTTTTTTTCATAATCATATGTATAGAGGCTAAAATGTCATCCTAATGTGACCCCCAAGAGTCTCTGATACTGGTTTGCGGATGATTCACAAAGAAAATGATTAAAATTGAGATGAATCATCCATGGATACAGATAGTTTCTCTTTAAGAAAAAAGTATAGAACAAGCCTCCAAAGTTAAAAATAAAAAAGATATCAAAATTTGGAATAACAAAAAAAATAAAAGTACCTAAATAAAAATTGAGAAATTGACAACGAGGTCCCTTTCTTCTCTGACATTGCCTGCCCTCGACAAGTTCAGAAATGACAATGAGGTCCCCTTACCATCTCCACCGAATCCTAAAACATGGTCAGAATATTCACACCACGAGAATAAGAAGACTCACTTTTTTTTTAATCCACAGTATCCGGTGAACCTTGGGTTATTCGCGTGTCCCCCCCCCCCCCCCCCCACATTGGACGGTCCAGATTAATCTGTGCGGTCAAGTCTTCGACACAATGTCTGCCACGTGGTAGAGTTGATGGACAGGGAAAGATGGTAGAATAAATTTGGCACAGGCAAAAAAAAATGCAGTATTTAAATAAGAATTCTTCATGATGCCTTGTTTTTAATATTCTAGACCCGACTCTGAGTAGGTGTCTCAACAGAATATGGTGTCGATCTAAAATATTAAGAGAAATACTTATCGCAACATATGCACTAATTACATCTAATGATATAATTAGTGTAATATTTATTTTTTAAAAAAATTATTTTGAGTGACTCTCATCTTAATTTATTTGGACGTGTGTGTCACGTCACTAAGTGACATGACATAGAAGTCAAGTAAAAATAAAAATCGAGTTATTTGAATAATAAAAAATAATATTTGTCATTATTCACAGAGGAGTAAATTTATTTTTATTTGACCTTCACATCACATCACCTGGTGATACGTCCACGGCTAAATAACTTGAGATGGGAGATAATTAAAAAACTAAAAAATACTATACTAATTATATCAATAGATGTAATTAGTGCCTATTTCGAATCTTTTGAATATATATTAAATAATGTTAAGCCCACTTCATATCTGGCCAACTTGTTTGACCTACTAAATCACTAAAACATGTATATAGAATGAGATATATTAATTTGTCTGCTATATGAAACTAATATGACATGGTTGAATTCTAGGTGAACTATCAAATAAATATAACTTATCCTAGAATCGAGCTTCAATCGAATTTGTTTAATAAATATAAACAAGTTGAGTGTTTTCATCTTGAAATTTGGCCTATATCTATTAATCAAAGTCTAAGGGTGCCTTTGTTAATCGGGTGCGATTAGCGTGCTCGATCTCGGAAGGTCGAGCGTGCTAACAGACCTCGGTTAACATGATTAGGTGTGAGAAGATAGTGAGGTCCACCGCTCTCTCTCTCTCTCTCATCTGTCGGACTATCTTAATCGGATGTCAGAAGCGCCCCAAAATTTTTGTTCCAATTTAGCCTATTTAATTAATTAAGCAAGCCAAATCGAACTTTTGTACGCCATAACTTATCAGTAGGGTGCTCACTCACGTTCTCGGGCACCGTGGTCCACCTCAAATTCCAAAATGGCAACGATGTCCAGTTCCTCTTCCAGGGTTTGCAGAGGACCCCACAGTGCACCGTGGTCCCACGTCAAACTCCAAAATGGCAACGATGTCCCGTTCCTCTTCCAGGGTTTACAGTGGACCCCATAATGCACCGTGGTCCCACATCGGGCGGCCAAGATCAATCAAACTCTCCAATGGGGGTTACGGACGGTGATGGAGAAGCCACGCGGAATTTTCAGGAGTGATGTCAAACTCCGACTGTACGGTGGACTTCCTTTTCGTGCCCATATTGATCTTTTAGCTTTTATCATAAAATCATCGATTGGATCAGTCCCATTTGTTTGGATCAGTGAGCTCGGCCCAATGCAAACCACCAACTACAACCTGCCACATGGATAGAATTTACACGTGGCCTGTTTTAATCGGTTAAAGTCAATGCAGCGGCGTAGAGGGCATCGCTCTCTCTCTTCTCCCTGTGTCGTGTCATGTCCGAAGACAGCTCAGGTCCGGCGTCGTGTGCTGGCGCGCGCGAGCACTCCTAGTCCCTGACAGGTCTCTCTGTCATTTCGCCGTAACTTAACGGGGCAATAATCGGCGACGTTAACGGTGTTTCTGGTGGCGCGGTCAAGGGGGAAGTGTCGAGTGTGTGGGGGCTCGCCATTGGTCGTTGGGTGTTTTTGCAGAGAGATCCTTCATAAGGTTGGGTATGTATGCACTCTCCATTTTTGTTTTCGCTTTTCCCCTCGTAAATTATAACTTTATACGTCTCCGAGTCATACATATTAAGATGCCATGCTTTTTACCATTCCTATAGGTCAATCTGCAGTGTTAAAATGGGGTGGCTTACATCCCTTAGCTGACCCATTTAGCAGACTCGGTAATTATGGGGCTTGAGGATATTTGTTTACCGGGTGACGACCCCATCGTCATATATTGTTGTATGAAAATTCAGATAATATGGGCCCATTCGTCGTCTCTCTCGTAAATAGGGTTTGTCAACCCGTTTGTATCGGTCGTCTCGATTTTTTACTGAGACGGTACGATACAGATTGATACCATTACGTATCGAGATATAAAAATATATTATATATATTTACTATAATATAATATAATTTAAATATTTTTTTAATTTAGTTGACTAAGTGATATGCCATTTAGACGGGTGTTCACGGTTTGAATCTTGTCCCCGATCATCTTTTGAAATATTTTTTTAAAATAATTATATAAAAAAATGAATAAAAGCGATGTTATAAACATGTTTTGAATCGAAGATCTCACATTTGAACGTGAGAATTCTCGACCAATCGACTTATAAAATGAATTTAATATAAAAAAATTAAAATAATATAGATAACGTATCGATTGTGTCTCGCACATCGATCATCCTGATCTGTGATTAAAACGGGACGAAACAATCTAGATTTGTCAAACCTTGCTCATAAGTTGATTATGATACGCCACTTTCTTTTCTAGTCCACTGAACACATGGAATTACTTATTTTTGACATAAAATACTGCAAATGTTATGAAGTATTAGACTTACTTTACGTGACATGAAATCCGATATTTTCTATTGGTTTGTGTAAACAAAAGTAACATTGAGAGTTGAAACCTCGTTATCTTTTTCTAGTGATACTACTTTCACGACGTGTGGAGTACAAGACTTTACACTCTCGTCTCTTAATTTGGTCTAAACTTAAAAAATAAAAAAATTAGCCTCAAAAATATGAAAAAAAGGTGTGATTTTTTGAGGGTTTTTTTAATTTTTTTTAATCTCCAAATCTCAGTCATCTCATATAAATCAATCAAGATTGGACGTACCAATCCGATACATGCGATACCAATTAAATATAAGTATGATCCATGTATAATACACGATCGATATAGTAATCATATTTTTTAAATATTATATTTTTATTTTATAATCAATATATTTTAATAGATAAATTAGTTAGTTGTTTCTTCTGAAACGTCGTGAATCGTGTTCGAAACAGGTTAGATGTATTATTTTTCTTAAATTTTATAATTTAATTTAATTTTTATTATTTTAAAAATATATTTTAAAAACTCATAATAATTATAAAATTTTAATTTTTTAATATATTAATAAAATAAAATATCGATACTATTGATACGACTCGACCGTGAGTCAAATTTACAACAAATATTACATGATTTCGCCACTGGTTTACGTAACAACTTTAATTAGGGCTGATATGAATCAAGAGGGGTACCCCTTTTAGATGTAAATCTATTAATCTTTGTTAGACCAATCATCGTTTGGCGACAAAGGGGATCTGTGTTGTGTGTACAAATTCGGTCAAAATGCCATTAAACACGCGTTACACACGGGAGACAAGAACTCCGACCACCGCCGGGCTTCTTCACTGCTACACCGTTCTATCAGCGGTAAACGTATACGCCCATCCGTATCAAAACGTACCGAAAAACGCGGTAAACGAGAGCCAGGGTTAAACACGGGGGAAGGAAGAAGAGAGTGCTGAGAGTGGAGCGGAGGAGGGGGCGGCGTACGGGTACGGTCTGCGTCGTCCCGGAAGCATACGCCCACTTACACACATCCCCACCGACGCATGGATTGGGTGGTGCACTTAAAAGCACACAGCACCCCCCCCCCCCCCTGCCCTGCACAATACGACACACAACACACCGAAGAAGAAGAAGAAGAAGAAAAAGGAGGAGGAGGGGGAAGAAAGGAAGCGACCCAGCCAGCCGCGGTGGTCGGAGGCTCCCCTCGCCCGTAATCTTGCCGGGATCTCCCGAAGACTCCCCTGGCGGGATCGAGGGCCCCTCCGTTAGCTGCCGGGGCCTGTCGGTGGCGCCCCTGCCGTGGCTTCTTCGGGCTGCTTCCTGTATTTGGGTGCGGGGTGGAGACGGTGGGTTAGGGTTCTCTCTTGTGCCCCCTTCCCGGGTTCGGAGGGCGAATGCGGGGTGGAGTTCGGGGAGTGTGAGTAGAAATGGCGGCTGTCGGTCGCTTTTGACGCGTTTCCGTTGGAGGAATGCGTGAAAAAGGGACCAGTTTGGGAGGCCTTGCTTCTTTCAGGGGTCTACGTCCTTTGGAGCATTTGTTATTGGATGGAAACCCTGCCGAAGGCTTCTCGTCGAACTTGATGCTGCATTGATCGGAGCCCGGAGCATTCCTGCCGTTTCCAGATTTGTTTTCCTTGACGTTTTGATCTGCGCGTAGCAGTTCCGGCTTCGTTGGAGGATTTGCGGTTCTTCTCATGACGGCGTGGCGGATTTAGAGCTGGAGGTGTGCTTAATGCATGGGGGGAGAGGTGCCTCCGAGGCCGGCACAATGTGCAGATTTGAGAAGGCCCCGAGATCCGAGTACAGAGACGGGCACATGGGCGGCGTGAAATTTGCCGGGGAAGGGAAGGCGGAGAAGCCGAAGGGGTCCGCGTCGACGGTGGCAGTGTCGAGGTCGCGGATGAAGCTATGGATGATCCGGGCGACAACGACCGTGCTGCTCTGGACCTGCGTCGTGCAGCTCACGGCGCTGGGGGATATGTGGGGGCCGAGAGTGCTCAAGGGCTGGCCGTCCTGCTTCACGCCGTCCGGTTCACCCACGGCAGAGAAGCCGCCCACTCTGCCTGTGGTGGAGAAGGTGGCGCTTCCACCCAAAAGTGAGTTACTTTTTTTTTGTCGTTCTTTCACATCATTTTTAGCTACTGGTTCATGAAGTAGGTAACTTTCCGCATGAACACGAACATTCAAAGACTCTTTTGTATCTTTAAGCATGGTGATAGGCGGACCACCTATCTATGATTTAGGACTATCTGAGTAGGAATATTTTTCTTGTCAAAATTGGGGATTTTATCTATTTTGAACATGCATTCTATAGTATTTGAAACAGTTGTTTAAATTTGTATATAGGAATCTATAAGAACAATGGGTATTTGATGGTTTCCTGCAATGGAGGACTAAATCAGATGCGTGCAGCAGTAAGTACTTGGCCATCTTTGTCACCTTATCTTGGTCTACCAAAGGAACAATATCTGTGCACAGTTGGCTACAATTGCCGGCAATAGTTCGGCAGCTTACATCAGATTTCACCACTGAATTTTCTTGCAGATTTGTGACATGGTTGCCATTGCAAGATATTTGAATGTCACGCTCATTGTACCAGAACTTGATAAAACATCCTTTTGGGCTGATCCAAGGTTTGTAAATTACAAAAGTTTCATGCCTTGATCATATTTTGTAAATTATGTTTAGATTGCTTCCTTTAGCTGCCACTTTGCATTCCCTGGTATTCTTCCATCTAAAGATTGTTTTTTTTCTCTCTCTTGGCAGTGCATTTCAGGACATATTTGATGTTGGTCATTTTATTACATCCTTGAGAGATGAGGTTCGGATATTGAAAGAACTACCGCCCAGGTTAAAAAGACGAGCAGAGCTGGGAATGGTCTATTCCATGCCACCCATTAGCTGGTCTGACATATCATATTACATTAATCAGGTTCTTTTTCTGTCCCTACCTTTCATTGATTAATTTCAAATTTTCAGCCAGTTTAATGAAGAGCCATGGACAATTGTTTTGTGCTAGCAGATTCTTCCTCTGATACAGAAGCACAAGATTGTGCATTTGAATAGAACTGATGCTCGTCTTGCGAATAGTGGCCTGCCATTGGAAATCCAGAGGTTACGCTGCCGAGTTAATTACAGTGCTCTAAGGTTCACTTCTCAAATTGAAGAGTTGGGCAGGAGAGTAATTAGACTTTTGCGGCAGAATGGTCCTTTTCTGGTCCTCCATCTCCGGTATGAGATGGATATGTTGGCTTTCTCAGGTTGTGCTCATGGTTGCACGGACGAGGAGGTGGAAGAGTTGACAAGAATGAGGTCAGCAGTTTTATTTGTTCCATCATTCTTTTTAAGGAGAAGAATGGCTTTCTTTACTATGCTTATGACTGACCGCGCACATCTACTTTTGCAGATATGCATACCCCTGGTGGAAAGAAAAGGTTATTGATTCTGACCAGAAGAGAAAAGATGGTCTCTGTCCCTTGACACCTGAGGAAACAGCTCTGATTTTGAGGGCATTAGATGTTGACCATAATCTGCCTATATACATAGCTGCTGGAGAAATATACGGTGGGGAAAAGAGAATGGCTAGCCTTTCTGCAGCTTACCCAAATGTGGTCAGTATCTTTAGGGGTGGGGTACTCTTGGATTTTCTTTTGTTGTTCATCATGTTCCCTTCCATTTATTGACTTCACAAGCTCCCTCCTTTTACTTAGTTGAATTGGTTTTGTTGAACAGATGAGAAAAGAGACACTGTTGGAGCCATCAGACCTTCGGTTTTTTCAGAATCACTCATCACAGATGGCAGCACTAGATTATTTAGTCTCTGTTGAAAGTGACATATTTGTACCCACATATGATGGTAATATGGCCAAAGTTGTGGAAGGCCATCGCAGGTAATGCACTATTTCGCATAACTACATTTCTCAACTTCCCAATTTCGTTGAACTGTTTGTAGCATGGAGTTTGGTCACTTGGGTTAACATGGGTCGCAATATTGACCTTGACACTGATAATGCTCCAAGTCCAATGGAAGCTCATAGCTAGTGTTTCTGCTACAGTACATTAATAAGCAGTGTGTTGCTGCCTTTAGAATGTATCTTGAACCATTCCAAAAGATCTTAAGGTCATAGAGATGATATGTTCTGGTTAATCCTCCGAGCATATGCTGAATACATATAATTTTCGTGCTTCTGAGGCATGCTTACTTCTCTTGCATTCCATTCTCCAGTTCAGCCATGTCTTGCAGTCCAACTAGGTTGTCTTAGCTTCCTTGTCCCATTGGTCTTATAGCTTCTCTCTTCATTGAGTTAAAGCATTTCATTATGTATTCTTAACTGCTCTTTGGTCGGCCTCTACTCCAGGTATTTGGGGTACAGGAAGACAATTTTGTTAGATCGGAAGAATCTCATAGACTTGATTGACCAATACAATGATGGTTCACTGGGCTGGGATGACTTCTCTGCGTCAGTGAAGGCGGTTCACGCAAATCGAATGGGAGCTTCCACAAAGCGGGTGATGATTCCAGATAGACCCAAGGAAGAGGACTACTTCTATGCCAACCCACAGGAGTGCTTGCAACTTGTCGATGAACCTCAGACAACATAATACCGATGTTTTGCGATAGTTTGTTTAGACTGCTGTCTTAATATCAGAGGCCCCGTCAATCGGCATCATCAAATCTTTATCTCACT
Organism: Amorphophallus konjac; assembly: GCA_022559845.1. Classification (NCBI taxonomy): domain Eukaryota; kingdom Viridiplantae; phylum Streptophyta; class Magnoliopsida; order Alismatales; family Araceae; genus Amorphophallus; species Amorphophallus konjac. The sequence continues at coordinate 205,159,838 of CM040129.1, forward strand.
TATCTGGGGTCGGCTGCATGATACTTGCCCCCACCACTTCACTCTATTAATGTGCCATCAGAAGTGGATGAACCGGGTTTCCTTGAGGAGGTCTGTTAAACCATCGAATGAAGATGGAGGCACATCTTGTTTCCAGGGCTGGAAGATCATCAGATATCTGCTTGAGGCAACTGGTACATATTTCTATTTAACATGGCACATCGGTGTATTTATGATTTCCAAACGAATTTCATTCTTGTATAGTTGAAAATGGGGAGATGTTGAGCCATAAGTATGAATGTAAGAGAGAGAGAGAGAGAGATCCTTTTAGTCCTTTGTTGGCGACTGAGGCCTTCATTTTTACTCCTTCCCATGTCTCAGTGATCCACGTTTGTTGTTCTTATCAAGGGAAACTCAATAATAGAGAAACATGATGCAAAATCTTTCACCCTGCTGTAGAAATGATATATACTGTGGTCTCTCGCACTGTTGTCCATGGTGAGTGTTGTTGTTGCCGTTTCTGTTTTGTGCATGGTGTTAGCGCAAGGTGTAACTTCAGAATCATGACATTCTTAGTTACCTAAATTTACAGTCACCACATGCATATCCCTGTTGGAAATGCATTTTCTCAAAAGTTCTTATTCGTCTCAGAGCAATTGAGTATCTATCAGGTATATACCTTCCAGGAAATATACAATCTCACCCATAGTTTTTCGTGATCGCTGTTAACTGACAAAGAAAGGCAAAGATCTAGCCACTCTGAAGTCTTAATCTGGGTGGGAAATGACATCTTTACTCATGTCAAAAGTGTCTGGTTTAAGCAGTCCTTTTATACCTATTGCAATGCAAACTTGGGTTCTTCCAGACTCGTATTCCTTCCAAGTTACTATTATTGTTGTTATTATTACTACTGTCGGTCAACACGAAGAAAGAATTAAAAGGTGGGTGTGGATCTAAAAGTTGTCAAAATCTGGGGTCAACCTGTAAGTTTGTTTAAGTTGACGTGCTCGTACCAAGCTTACCAGATGCTTTGGCCTGCGTCTTGTCTTCCCTTTCTTGTAATTTAATGACATGTTTGAAGCTTCCTCTTAAGTTAGGGTTCCTTCGGCTGTATGAAAGCGATGTTGGAAGAAGGTGAGTCGCACATGACTCACTTATTTTATCCCCACTTTCAATAGTTTAATTGTAAGATCTTAAAAAGTAGTGGATCTTATCTACCTAAAAAATTCAAAAAGGAGCCAAAGTGGCTTATTGGAAGAGAAAGTCAGGAGAGAAGCTTCCATGCAAGAAACTTCTCTCTATTCAATCTAAGTACTTCTATATTAATACCTACATGTACTTTTAAAAAAATTAATACTCCTTCACAGAATAAATAATAAAAATAACTTCTTGAAAGTGAGTTACATATAATCAAAGGTATCGCAATTTCAACTTCCCAACATGTAATTCACTTTCACGGGCTTATCTCCAATGTCAGACAACTGTACATATTCAACCAAAGTGTATGTGAACCTTCTTTAAGCATATTAAATAAATTAATGACTCAAATTTAAAATTTAATCTTTTATAAACATTAAATTTTTGAGTAAGGTATGAAGCAACTTATTGTTCCTTCTAATAAAACCAAACAATTTCAAATTTGAAAATTATGACGTTTATGATTTTTCTCAAACGGGACATCTCATTATATGTAATTTGGTTTATTCAGTGCAGTGAACCAAACTAAATTACTTAATTTGATCTTAGTTTCAAAACATTTCGGACCAAACATGAACAACTCCAAAATGTTAGATAAATGGATATGAAAGTCGAATTTCAGATACAGTTTGACATTGAGTTTCAAATGGGTCTAAACAGTTGTATCTTGAACTTGCATGTAGTTGTAAAGGACCCTGATCTCAAATCTAATTTTATAAAAAAATTGATATTTTGATCCAGCTTGCAATGACCAGATCTAAATAGGTGTTTTAACGGGGCTGGCTGAACCCATTTTGATCTAACTAGTTTTAGGTGCTGTTTGGGAACACCCTTTGAAATTAGTGGCTTTAGAGGTAGTGTTAAGTGCCCGATTCTGTTGAGATGAGTGATCATAATACAACTGTTCCACAAATAATATTTTGTTATGATTCTTTTTTAGGCGGACGAACGGTAGTACATAGAAGAGATGAGTTTGTGAGAGAATCTACAAGAACATGTTCCATCTCTTTAATGACCACTTCAAACGTTTTCTATTACCATGGGCTGGTTCTTCTGACATGATCAGTGAATAGTAAAAACAGGATCGATAACTAAGGTCCGTAATGGGAGTCACTAACCTTCAATCCCAAGCTGATCAAATAAACTATTCTCGTTTTCTAAACAAAAGACTAATCTACATAACATATACCTTAAAATTCCGTAGGAGCTTCACTGCATGGTCGAATGAATGTCAATGTTTCACTACACAGTTAAGGAGAAAAAAAATATTATTGAATGGAATTGTTTTAAGTACGTATAGACATTTATAAATTATACATACACTTAGATTAGAACATATCTTTTTCTGATGATGTGACACCTTCTTTAGTTTGACATGTTTACACCACCAACCCAAGCTAATAACAAAAACATAAACGGACGGCACCTATCCAACCACCGGAATAGTAGGAACCCACAAAAACCATGGCGGCTCAGGGAAAGGATGAACGGGTGCCGTTCACAAACTCGCTTTCTCATCAGAAGGGATCGATTCAGCTAATTTAACTCTCTCTCTCTCTCTCTCTTTCTCTCCCCATTTTAAAAGGGATTGTATGGAGGGCGGAGGGCACGAGGAAGAGAAGGCTCTCTCTTTCTCTCCCCATTTCAAATTGGACGGCCTCGTTTTAAAAAGTCAGCTACTTGGGTCCTGCAAGTAATAATGCACCAAAGGCCTGCAATGGCACACCTCACCAAGTATAGGAATCCAGCCAGCCGCCGCCCATGTGTGTACCTCATCGTGGCTGTCATTCTGGCCTGGCGTCGTCAGCGTCGTTATTTCTTCTCCTCCTCCTCGTATTAAATGTCATTGCATATGGTTGGCACTAAGAAACAGAAGTTAGATGTGTATTGACGGGGACTACACGTATGCCTGCCACCAGCCTAAATACGGATTGCTATACAATAAACATTCTGTGCATGGAGGCAACGAAGGTGTCTCCTGTGCGTACGTACATAGGGTGCTTGCTTGAAGCAATGGAACTAGTTGGGTAACTTAGTTAATTTTTCACCTTCCGGGGAACCATAAAATCTCTGGTTCAAATCTTAGATCTCTCGTTACTTGGGAGAATCTAAGACCCTGAATTTTCCGGGTCTCACTGAATAACCCGGTTAGGAAAAAAAATGCTTGAAATGAAACAATGGGGGTCTAATGCGGGTTAGCTTGGCTTGAGCTGGCGTTGGGTTGGTTAAAATGAGCCCTAAGCCAACACGCTGTGCAAGTGTGTCGACCTGCAAACCACACTACAACTCAAAAACTCTAAAAGCGGGTTTGTTTAGAGGTTAGGATAGTGCAATCGACTAGAGAGAGCGGTGTAGGTCACACCGCTCTCTCACACATAAGATCGCTAATCAGGGTCGATTAACGTACTCGGCTCCACCCTGATTAACGCACTCGACTCCCTGGGGTCGAGTGCGCTAATTAGGACTGTCAATGGATCAGGCCGGCCTGATAGTTCCGTGGGCCTGACCCGATTTCGGGTCGGGTCGCAAGATCTTTTTCGATCCGCAAATTTTTAGTCGGGCCTAAAAATCCGGCTCGACTAGACCCACGGGTCGAGCTCGGGCTTTGAGTTCGGCCCGCTGGTCGGCCCGATCCGTTCTCTTTTTTTATTTAATATAAAAAATTTAAAAATTATTTACTTAAAATTAAATTATTTCAGTTAATTACAAAGTTCAAAACTCTCTTTTCATATAAATTATATAATTAATATCAAAATTTTAATTAATTTAACAAGATTATAAGATTTATATTATTAAATTTATTATTTATATTATTTTTTATTTTATTTAAATTGTCAGATCAGACCGGACTTTAATTGGATTTTATATTTTTTACATAATGTCAGGCCCGACCCGATATAGGTCGAGCCCACATCGAGCTCGGACCTTAATCTTGATAAGTCAAGTCCGGACCAGACCGACCTAAACCCGACTCATTGACAGCCCTAATGCTAATTCCACCCGGTTAACAAACAGGGCCGACAGTCCGGATTTTTTTTTTCACGAAAGTGAATAGAGCAACATATTATAAAAGATAACTGAAAGAATTTCCAACGGTCTGAATCTTACCCATCTATGCGTAACTTGAAACACCCGCAATTTCTTTTACGGAGAGATTGGGATGTATTTGTGGTTGGAACGGAGAAGAGGTCTGTTCGGCTGATCTCGTTGTCCGGAGCTATGGTTACTATTGTCAGTTAGATGGGATCTCCTATGCACTTGAAAACTCGCTAATATCTACACCATCGCATGGGTGGTGACGAGTAGTGTTATCATAACCAGATCGACCCGATCAATCAGATCAATTCGAAATCTAAAAATCAATCCAAGTAAGATCGATCTAATCTAATGTTAAAGAATCGGATGAATCGAACGAACCGCAGTTCAATCGGTGAACCGATCTAAACCTATCCGACTGAATTCACCTCTTAAAAAAATAAACCTAAAAAAATTTAAATATTCAAAATAATATTTAGATGTGAATAAAATTATCTTATTATTATTAACTTATTATTATTTATCATTTTATTTTAAATATGTTTGAAGTTTAAAATTTTAAGAGCATAGATGCTAACTGTGAAGAGTGAAGATCAATAGAATATTATAAAATTTTAAAGTCAATTTATTTAACCATGTTATTATTATTTTTATATTTATATAATTACATAATCATGACTAATAATCATGCATGTATATTTTTTATTTTGATAATTATATCTTATTTTTTATTTTCTTGAATTATAGAATTAGGTCGGATCATATATCAATATTACGATAACATCATGATTCCAACCAATTCGATTGAACGGTCTAATCGATTAAAACGAATCAACTCATTGACCGATTCAGCCACCAGTTCGATTCTGATAACATTAGATTCTGATAACATTGGTGACAACACCCCCACCCATATTTGGTACCCTCAAAAAGAAAAATTTAAAATTACCCTTCTGTAACGAGGGTGTTAAAACCACGTAGTGATATAGATATTAATAAGTACGCAAGGAGCCTAGGAGACCCCATCCTGGAAACTGAGAGCTGATATCTCCACTGACACTTCTTGAGTGGTGACAAGACCCCCACCCATATTTGGTAGCCTTTAACTTTTTTTTTCAAGATTACCCTTGTGTACCTTGTCACCACCATGTGTTGGTGTACATCTACACCAACACATCGGATGTAATGTATACTTACTAATATCTACACCAACACATCGGATGGAATCTCCTATGCACTTGGGTGCTCATTGATATCTACACCAACACATGGGTGGTGACAAGATCCCCGCCCATGTTTGGTACCCTCAATTGTTTTTCCTGATTCTGTCAATATAATAGATTGGAAGAGAATGCAAGACAGTTAATAAACTCAGTCAAAATGACCTGGAGAAGCAACAAGTTTGATTTGGCCACTGCGTGAACTCTTAAATAGCCAAGCAAATCCCCGATATTACCTTCCTATATCACACCGCTCACACTTGGTTATAGACAAATTACTTAATAACAGACGATGCTGATGCAATAATAAACCCTTTGGCCGAACATGCCGTACCTAAATCACCTATTGTGAAATTTGCTCACTTGGCTAAAAAGGGGCAACTATGGGTCAGACGAACTCAACCTTGGAGCAGACAGGTCAGAGACACAACACTAGTCTAACTGGCCACAAGTAGTCAGCAAGCTGCTAAAAATAAAATCAGTCTAACTTATTCTAGGATGGTTAAATTGGAACCAACTTGTACCATCCTAATCAAGAACTCAACCAGCCTTCCTTTATCCAGGATAATGATAGAGGTAAGCTTGGGGTACGGCATCCTACCTATCCGTAATCAGCATCTTACCTGGACAGAGCACCTTGAACATCCTCCAGATTGCACTTTTTATTGTATATATTCCTAACTAGTAACATAGTGTTAAGCAAACTATATCAACAGTTTGCATAGGCAGTTGATGCAAAGAAAACCCACAACCATACAAGAATACAGGTCCCAAGTATAAGCAAGCCCTAACATCGCTAAAATGAAGCTTCAGTTAACCTTCTTTGTTTTCCAGGTTTTCATAAACAACCCATTTATGGTGTCATCAGGTCCCCTAGGTTCCATTTTAAAATGTTGTAACGGGATAGACAAACCTGTAGATGAATTTGGTTGAGTGTGAGTTATCATTTGCTCTTACGAGAAAGGGACTAGCCTTCTCCTATGAACATTCATACTAGCCTCACAATTCTGTTTTTCAATGATCAAATGAAAGAAAATGAGAGAGAATCAACTTAACACTCGCTTGAGGTCTCCTCATGTGTAACGAAGCCCAAGAGACAGGATGAGATCATGAGAAGCTCTGAAGCCGCATCTTGATCCACGACTCCAGGGATAGTAGTTCTTCATCATTTATGCTATGGCCAAGGTTTGGATAAGCCTACATCAAGGGTATAAAAAGAAAATGGCTTGCCTTTCTTAGATTAAAGAATATAAAAAATGCAATGTAAAAGGTCATGCTCCTAGCCTATTTGAATGCTGGTTTTGCACCCCAAAAAAATGACAGAGTGTTGACATTCTTAGAAGAGCATGTCAAGCAGAGCAAACCTTAAATTCACATTTTATGCCAACTTGTTCAAGCAATGGTGGACCAGCTTGCCCAGCTGAAAACAGGACTGTTCTGTCAGCCATTCCATGCAACCATAGGATAGGTGTCTGCAACATCTCAGATAACACATATCCAAAAATTAAGAACAGAAAATAAAACGTAGGTGCCAAAGAATTGCCTAATGTGTGTAGCAACCATCAAAAATCAAAGTATGATAAGACTGGTGACTTTTTAAGCAGAACAAAGTTATTGGAAATACAACACAATTAAGGCATAAAGAAACCATGCATGAAAATCTTGTCACGACTTTGTAAGTAAAACTTACTCTATATACCGAACATCCCTCTTCAAAGTAAGAACATTCATCTGATGATGAGGATGTATTGTAATCATATGGCTCCATGAACCAGCAACCCCCCCACGGGGGGATCTTCTTCACATTCTCTACATATAAGAATATATCCTCCTGTCAGCATTACATTCCACTTGCCGCCCTAAACATCTTGATGGAATTATCACGATTCAATCACATTTCCATTTTCAGCATCCCCACATGTTGCCATATATTCTCCTTGCCTAGTCAAAGTTACCATCAAATCCCATTTTATTCCAAATACTCATTATGAATTTCACTTCGGCATGCAAGTCTCTAGATGTCTCAAGATCACCGATTATCTTTGCCACAAATGGGCATCATGTTTAGTGACATGTTCTCCCATCTTTTCAACCTTATTTGAAACTTACGCAACACTATTCCCCAATACCTGTACTGAATTCTCCCTCTAACAGTCAGAATTGATCCTCCCTTTTCTTTTCCATTAATACAATTTGTGGTACTATCCACTTCTAAAAAAACAGTCAGAATTGATCCATGCACTCAAGTTTCTGTGCTATATGTTATGAATGCAACAAGGTGTTTGTTACAGCATCCCCCCATGGAATATTCTGGAGACCTCAGATACCACCATTACAATAACCAGAAAAAGGTTATGGTTTCGTGCTTACCTCCCAAAAAAATAACCAGAAAAAGGTGGGTGCCTTGCAACAATGTTTGGGGAGGAGGCCAAGGTGTTTCTCATGTCTGGTTTGGACATTCGATGAGGGAAGGGCAGTGGCATCACCATCTGCTAGGATGCCAACATCAGTTCTCTAACAAAGCAGCTGCTAAATGGGTGGGGGGGGGGCTGCTTGACAATGGAAAGACCTGGGAGGAGAGGGTAGATGAGAGGAGTTTCTGGTGTCCAAGGATGTAATTCTCCCCTGAACTTGTACCACAGGGGGCAGAATGAAGACAGAAGAGTTCATGACCATTCTGCTACTTTAGGGCAGAACATCTGCCAGGTGCAGGTGGTCATCATGGGAACTGAAGGGGAATGCATTCCCCATCTGCTGCTTACCAAAGGTGGATCTGAGGGTAAAGAAAAGGAGTCTGCCGATAGGTTATCATCTTCAAAAGAGGCGGAGGAGTAGCGTCATGGAAAAAGTGACTGAGCACACTGAAAAGTCGTTCCCAGTACCGGTTTCGCTTTGTAAGAGTTTGAGCTGCTTGAGTCTCCTTTGATGAAAATGGTACCTCACTCACTAGTAACGACTAGAAATGCTTGAACCAGTCTCATTCCACTACTACTATCATGAGCTAGACAACAACATCGGTCCATGGCATGGAGATCCACATCCCTCCATCCCCAGGGAAGAGAACACTGACTAACTTGTTTGCTCACTCAGTCCATGATTCAGCTGTCGGATGCAACCTAGAATTATGCAAGATGAGGAGTAAGCCACCAATGTGGCTCAGGTGGTGGATATTGATGATAACTTGGGTGACACCATTCTGACAGTGGGTATTGCAGAAGATTGTCTCTGACATCCCCAAGGTGATGGAAGTGGTGTCAGCTGCAGTTCATACCTAGTGACATTGTGGGTTCCACCTGAGCTTTCATCAGAAGCTGGAAAGGGGAAGGGGGATTGATGTCTTAGCTGATCAAAGCTTAATCTTGGCTGTCGTTGGCCACAAGCTTCAGATTAAACTGAAGAGACAATCAGGCCTGTTGAAAGGTGGTTAAGAAAAGAAGAGCAAATAATGGCCAGGATGCTCCAAAAGTGATGCTCTGGGTCACTTCAAATTCTTGTTTGAACTGCCATAAACCCCCATGAACAGTCTTCCTATCCCTTGAATGAATTTGCTAGCAATTTGTTTGAATGAACAGCTATAATAATGGTAGCAACATATCATGCTCTCTTGTCCACAATATAAAAGAATACTGGCTTCCTGTTTAAAAGTACTGAAAATCAAGATGTAAAATAGCCTTTTCTATACATTCAATCTAAAAATCAAGATATGAAATAACCTTTTCTCCATCATCTTGAGCATCATCAGTTGACAGTTTCATTGTGAACCATGGTTTAAAAAGACCAGCTGGATTGTGCCGGAACCATAGTTATCAAGGCGGTAAGGGGACCAAAGGCGTACTTGGGCTCCCCAAGTGCCTAAGCACTTAGCTGCCTGCCTAAGTGGTGCCTAGGCACCAAGTCCATAGGAACCAGCTAGTAAGAAGAGTATATAAAATTTTGTATGCAAAAGTTTATCATGATCATTAAAGATATATGAAACAAAACTGATGTGGGATATAAATCAAAAGTAGTAGGAAGTGTCATTGCAATAAAGTACCAAAATTAAATATGAGATAAAAATAATCACCATTTAACACAAACAAGCACATCATTTGACAAAAAACAAACATCACATACACATCAAGTATTAACTAGAAAAGTAACCAAGACAATAAGACTACTAAAGTCAAGGTTCAGCAGTAGCCTTGTGTGTCTCTCTGAATCTGTGTGTGGATAGTGTGTATGTGAAAGAGCATAAGGGCCAATTGCAGCAGAGCCCATGTTGAACGAGTGTGTGGAGCCTGATCTATCTTCCTGCCTAGGTGGCGCCTAGGCGGGTGCCTTGACAACTATGGTGGCCCGAAACCAGGCCAGAACTGGTCCAATTCAGGCGGCTGGTTTTGGGCCAGCCTGGGAATTGAAACCCAAACCAGCTGGTCCAGTTTCTATATCATGCACTTTTTTTTTTATTTTATGACCGGGGAAAACCCACCCCCACCAACAACCCCAGTGCGCGGCTGCTTTGGACAAACGGGCCCTAGTACTTGTGCATCATGGGCTCCGCTGGCCGGGGCAAGGGGCGGACTTGGTAATATATCGTGCATTAACTCTTGAGAGAGCAAGAAAAATTGAGCATCCTTGGGTAAATAAACGCCGCCCCCTCCACAAACGAACTTCTTCATCAACCTGTTTGTTGACAAACCTTGACAAGCAATGCACCCTATTCATATCTCATTAACATCATCGTTATTATCATTATCAAGAGTTATCCCAATTTCCTTCATATAGGATCACGTCACATTCAACTGGTTCACACATGCTCCCTTGTGTAAAATGTTCACCATCTCTCTCTCTCTCTCTCTCTCTCTCTCTATATATATATATATATATAGAGAGAGAGAGAGAGAGAGAGAGAGAGAACGATATCAACCTACTTAAACCAATTTGTAGACTCATACCCATGGTAAGCCATCCCTGCCATTGCCATTATTGTTGTCATCATCAAGCCTTTACTCGAGCCTGCTTCATTGTATAAAATTTCTTTACATCCATCAAATCCTCCTTTATCATACTCAATACAAAAATAATGGTCGTGCACAAAACAATTAAACATTTTTATATAGACCTTTGTTTCCCTGCTATTCTGAGAATGGTCATACAAACTTTTTCCTTGTAATATTCCTAGACTGCCTTTGCAGCAACTTCAAGAAAATCTATACAACCCATTGCCACCAAAATTCACTACCTCCATAAATAGTTCTAGAAAGGCTTACAATGTGTATTCCATGATCTCCGTTATTGTTCCACCTCCGTTTTTGTTTGGAAGGTGATTGTTCCACAATCTTCATCCTCAAGCTTCAAATCTGAATCACATTCCTGTTATTGATATTAGAAGAAATGGGTGATAATCTACTATAGCCTTTCTCACATTTTTCACCCTTAAGTGTTTGTGGCATCAACATAATCTTTAGGAGGGAGTCGAGAGTTGTGGCGTCGGTTGTCTCCTTTGTTTGTGTTTGAGTGAGGGAATGGGCTGAGCTCCTTTGTAATGTGAATTCGCTCAACTCTTCTCTTTTTGGTTTGCTGGAGGGTTAAGCTGCTTCACACGGGCTTTGTGTGGCCCTTTGTATAGGGATTTTTTGGGAGCTTTTTGATTATACTTGTATATCCAGATTTTTCATCTTATACAATAATGGTACCACCCACTTTCAGAAAAAAAATGTGTTTTTGGGATCATCTTCTGGATCCTTAAGTGATGCAATCCACATGAACCATAGTTCAAAAAAATGTTCTTACATTGGCAGAAAAATAAGATACAAAAGTTCAGTCTACATGATGTGCAAAACAATATTACACAGAAGCAAAAGAAAGAATATTTCAGTAAGAACAAATTAAAAAGAGTAACAATTGTGCTGAAATATCACCCTTTTTGCTTCAGAGGAAATGTTGCTTATAATAGATGAATTAAATGGAACCCATCCGCTAAAGACTGCACCTCCTCCCAAAGTTCTTGGAAACAGGAGCACGCTTGCTAGGGCCAAGGCACCTGCCAAGTATGTCAATTTTGGAGACAGTTATGCCATCATAATTACCTTTTTGGTTTCTTTTGCGGCTTAGCATATCCCCCAATCTTTTTTTATTGGAATGGGAGTTAACTATTTCCCATGAGCACCAATTAGATCCTTCCACATTGGATAACATACTCTTATCTTTGATCACTATGTTTGGATAAGCTATCCAAACTTTAAACAATTGTCGTACCTGATCCCTTACTGGATACAAACAGATGCACACGGGTGTAATACAGAATTGTTGGCGACAAAAGGATATTTTAACGATGAAACCTCACAAAGTAGGAGCAGAGAAATAATGGTGTGGAACATAATACATACCACCTTGGCTGAATCCACAAATAAATATGTTTTCAGGACTTGTGCCAGAAGATATCTCTTTATCTATCATTGCATGCACATTTTTAACAGCTTCCATGACTCCACTTTCATCTTTGGGAGATTCCTGGCACAATCAAGTCATCTCAATCAGTAAAAAAGCAGTTTGATGAATGAATATCATGCAAAGAAAGTGACCCGCAGCCAACATAATTGCAGGGCATTAAAAATAAACTGTCTTACTGATTTTCAATGAATACAACATGGATGTAATCAAACAAATGACAACCAGAAACGTCAAAAACAAGCACTGCCCAATGAGAAATAGAGTTTGACTAGAGACGCTGTCATGCTCATACTTTGCTGCATGATAACATGATCAGAGATAAACATCAGAGTTGAACATTTCTTTTAATAAAAAATACATTGTATTATATGCTATCGGATGACAAGAATAAACTAACAGAATAAAATCCAGGATGCTGAGATCATCTCAAGCAGCAGTACACATAAAGTAAGACATGAGGATGCAGTGATGCCCTACCAAAGGTACCGAGCGGGTAGCAAGAAAATCAAATCAACCTATCCAACATCTGCTCTATGTAGTGGTTGGCACGTGCTAACAGAAAAGAAGAACGTTCGAAAGTCATCAGGTAGGTAAGCAAGCCGCCCTGGTGCCAAGCTAAAGATAAGGATCAATCGATAAGAGCAAAAGCAAAGCCGGCTTATGCCGAATATCTTGAACTCACAGAAAACCAATCGTTGAAACGTAGATGATGATGAAGTCACCCTCTTGGAATAGAAGAGAAGATCAGATGGTTCAGCTATATCTTCATTGATCTGTGGTTGACCCTTCCGGAAAGAGGGTGTGTTGACCCTCGTCGAATGGGCAGGGTCTGGCTGGCTTTAAACTACATCATACACTGCGTACCAACATATATTCTCGGGCAGAAGTCAATAACAAAGCTTGTAGAACCGAGCACTTCGCTGTGGCCAAAGTGTAGCTTGTATTTTTCTATCAAACTAAAGCTAGAACCTGATTAGTTGGCCACCATGACAAGTTTGCATGGTGCCGCCCCACAAAAAGCCATTGCTAAACTGATGCTCACATTCTCTGTGATGTCCAGATGTTTTGTAGGAATAACTATATGCAGACCTCACGTATGATTATATCCTCGGCCAAGGGAGGAGTTCAAGGAGATGGCGTGGGTGGTGGAAAGGCTTACAGAGGAGCAAGTAAGGGAATTGACGGAGAGGGTGGGAATATCTTTTGTAGGGATGGAGAAGGACCTCAAAGAAGTATTCAACAAGCTTCAGAAGAGGTGGTTGATAAGTATGGCGAGGGAGGCAAAAGGGGGGAAGCCTAACAAGACTGGGGAGTGTTGGAGGAGAAGAGGAAGGGGGTGAACCTAAAGGGGAAGCAGGAAGACATAGTTCCTCGTCCTTGTGAGGATCATTTTGTAGAATGCGAGGGAAATTGGGGGGGTGAGAAGAGAAGGGTGGTGAAGGAGATAGTCAAAAAATGCAAGATTGATGTTCTGCACATACAAGAGAGCAAGTGTGCGGGGATGGGGAGTCTATTATGAGAGAGATTAGAGGACACATGCTATCTAAAGGGATGGCATTGCCGGCTGAGGGAAGATCTGGTGGTATAATGATTCCCTAGAATCAATTTGAGGTGGCATGGGTTGAAGAACATACAAGTTGGAAGAGGGGGTATCTCATTGCACTTCAAGAATGTTAGGGATGGTTTCTCTTTGGACTTCTCGAAGGTGTATGGACCACAAAGCAGAGAAGAAAAGAGACTCCTCTGAAAGGAGCAGCTTATGTGCCATCATAGCTCAGGCCGGCCTTGGTGTGTGGGAGGGGACTTTAATACAGTTGCTGTGCTTTCTGAGAGGATAGGTGACTACTCTGCTACCGGAGACATGGAGGACTACCTTGGCTTCATCAGTGATGTTGCCCTGATTGATATTACACTGTCTAATACTCACTTCACCTGGTCTAATGAGAGTGGTGCCCTCATGGGAGGACACTACCCGCATGTGCAGAGTTCGTCTTTGGCAAGACCGTATCGGATCATAAACACATCTTGTTGAAGTTTACTTGCATGCAGTTCAAGAGAGCTATGATCAGAAATGAAAGATATTGGTTCAGAGAGGAAGGCTTCATGGAGACTGTCAGGCGGGCTTGGAATGTTCACAGGCAAGAACAATCTGCTATAGTTAGACTGGTTTGTAAAATGAAGTGTGTGGCACAAGCTTTGAAGGAATAGGGTCCCGACAAGACCCTACTAGCCAAAGAGTCAAAAGATAGAATCTTGGAACAACTTGAAAGACTTGATGACTTGGAGGAGGCAAACTTGTTGGATGGCTCCATAGTTGTCAAGACGCCGCCCCTACGCCTTGTTCAGCCTGAAAAAGGCGCCGCCTAGGCGCCCCCTTGCTAGCTTCATCTCCCTCTTCTCCCATGTTATAAATAAAAATTTTCTTTCCGGGGGCTCCGCCCCCGGAAACCCCCGCAAGGTCGATCCGCGTGCGAAGACGCACGATGGCGAGTTCGGGCTTCACACTCTAACACACTCTCTCTCTATTTCCCTCTCACACTCACAGTGAGACCCACCCTCTCTCTCTCCTACCCCCTCTCTCTGTCTGTCTATCTCTTCTCTACCCTTGCCCCCTTCTCTCTTTCCTCCACCCTTCCTCCTCTCTCTCTCTCACACACACAGTTCGCAACTATCTCTCTCAGTCCCTCTCTCTCTATCCTGTCTTCCCCCATTTCAATTAATAATGGGGTTAATTTGTTAATAAAGTATTTTAAATTTTAATTAGAATTTTGTATGTCTTAAGTATTAATTTTATCTCAAAATAAATTTTGATATTTTATTGCAATGTCATTTCTATTAATTTTTATTTCTAGATTCATACTAGTGTTGTTTCCCATATTTGTAATAATCATGATTAATATATATATATATTACATGTATATTAATTATGATATTTTTTATGAACTTGACGCCTAAGCGCCACTTAGGCAGGTGCCTAAGCGCTTAGGCACTCGAGGACCCCAAGCTCGCCTTGGTCACCTTGTCGCCTTGACAACTATGGATGGCTCTCACAGACAGCTCAGGGGCCAACTTAGGGTAGAATTTAACAAAATCCCCATCGAGGAAGAGATCTACTGGAAGTAAAGGTCTAGAAAAAAATGGACAAAAGAAGGGGATAGAAACACAACATATTTCTAATGAATTGCTTCTGGTAGGAGGAGAATCAACTCCATTTCAGTTATCACAGTTGGTGACCACACCTTTACCAAATTTGAGGACGTCAGGATGCAGGCAAAAGACTTCTATGCAAACATGTTCACCGAGGAAGACATGGTTCGGTCAAAGGTGGCGGCGGGTCTGGGCCAAACCCCTCTACGGAGGAGAGTGAAAACCTCTCTAGCCTATTCTCGGAAGAAGAGATCCATGAGATAATTTTCTCTCTTGTAGGGGACAAAGTTGTAAGGCAGATGGCTTCCCAATGTTCTTCTTTCAGAAACACTAGGACATCATCAAGACAAATCTCATGCTAGAAAAGTGGAAGTTTCAAGAAGGAAAAACACACCTGAGGGAGATCAACAAGACTCTCTTAGTCCCCATCCCGAAGAAACAAGTAGCATAAAGCCAATTAGACTTTAGACCAATCAGTATGTTGGATGGGACTAATAAAATCATCTCCAAACTCTTAGCCATGAGGCTAAACAAAGTAATTGGCATATTAGTTAGTGGATATCAAGAGACCTTTATCAGAGGACGACACATACAGAAGAATCTTTTGATAGCCCATGAAGCCCTAAATACCATGAAGACTGAAAGAAAGAGAAGGGTGGTTCTTAAGTTGGACTTTGAGAAAATTTATGACCGGTCAGTTGGCAATGCCTTTTTGACATCCTTTGGAAGATGGATTTTGATGGGAAATGGATTGGCTGGATTCATGCCTGTGTTTCATTGGCCACTTTTGCTGTCTTAATCAATGGAGAGCCTACCTCTTTTTTCCACAGTGATAGAGGCCTCAAGCAAGGAGACCCCATGTCCCCTCCGCTATTTGTTTTGGTTGCGCTAATGCTAAGTAGAATGTGGCTGAGGGCTGAGGCCCAGACCCTTATTGCAGGTTTCAAAATAGGGGCAGAGAATGTCCATATTACACATTTTTAGTATGCGGATGATACCATCCTATTCCTAACAGGAACTGCATGACAGTTATATGATGTCGAGATGATGTTGGAGTTGCTAGAGGAAGTAAGTGGCCTCAAGGTGAATTTCAGCAACAGTCAAATTGTGGGTGTCATAGGATCCTTAAAAGAACAACCTTCATCATAGGATGTCAAATAGGGAGCTTTCTCTTCTCCTATTTGGGATTCACATTGACTCTGAGAGTCCTATACTGCAGTGACCGGCAAAATGTGATGCAAAGATATAAACATAGATTGGTTAGGTGGAAGACAAAACTTCTCTCCTATGGGGGGAGGCTGGTACTCTACAAATCGGTGTTGGACAGTCTACCCATATACTTCCTCTCCATCTTCCGAGTCCCCAAGACGACTGCAAGGAAGCTAGAGTCGATCCAAGCTAGATTCTTCTGACATGGAAGTGGACATAGAAGCAGGGGATGACATAACATTGCATAGGGAAGAGTCTGTAAGAGAAAGGACATGGGAGGTGTGGACACCAAGAATATCAAAGACTTTAATCTGCTTTTGTTGTGCAAGCGGCTGTGGAAGCTAAGTTCTGAAGAGAATGGTCTGTGACCACAAGTCATTCGATAGAGGTATTATGGGAGGACCAGGGACCGAGATATAATACCCTCCTCTCAACATAACATTTCACCCATTTGGAAAGGTATCTTGCAATGCAGGGACATCATGGTGGCTAGTATTAGAGTAAAACCGTAAAATGGTCAAAAGTGTCGATTTTGGAAAGACATGGGGTGTGGCGACCATACTCTTGAAGACATCATTCCACAGCTTTATTCTATCGCATCCGCTCCATTGGCTGAGATATCCCAATGTTTCAACACTTAACAATTAGGAGAGGGGGGACTTGGTCACCTTCTATTAGAAGGAACCTCAGGGAGGAGGAGATGGATCAACTGGAGAGTCTACTTCTCATACTGGTAAAGTATGCTGCTGAACACACTAAGAGTGACCAATGGTCGTGGAGATGGGAGAGAGAGAGTCATTTTTCAATCGGATCAGCATACAACTTAATCTTAGATGGCAGAGTGTGACATTGTTTTGCCTCGCATATATGGATCACGAAAAGTCCCCTTAAAGTGAAGATTCTTATTTGACGACTATCACATGGGAGGCTACCAACCTGGGATTGATTGGCACCATTTTGCATGAATGGTAACACTCTTTGTTGCTTGTGTGGAGTGAAGGAGAAGACGTTAGACCACCTTCTTACAACATGCTCTTTCTCTCGGGACATATAGTTGCAAATTGCAACAAGGATCCAATGTGCACAAAACACATGTGAGAGTATGCATCAACTTCTTCAGAACTGGCACAAAAGATGGATGCTGAAGGGAGACAGACTTATCTGATGGTTAATTCTACAAGCCACCCATGGGCCTTGTGGGGAGAGTATAACAACATGATCTTTAGAAGGCAAACAATGGTCTCCTTCAATTTTATGTGTGTGTGAGAGAGAGTGGGCCAGGTAATTATGTAATATACACCCATAGAACTCTTCATTTTTTTATTTTATTGGTGGGGTAGTGTATGCCACACTGCCGTAGTGTGGAGAGGCTTTTTGTATAGGGATCTTTGGGGCATTCCTTTCTATATATGTATATCCCTTCTTTTCATTTAATACCATAGTTGTCAAGGCGGTCGCCTAGGCAACACTTATGGGGCCAAGGCGCTAGCTCACCTTTCTACCCTCCCAAGAGGCAAGCAAGACGCCCACCTAGTTGACTAAGGCGCCTGCCTAGCGAGCAAGCACCCAAGGCGCCTTGCCTGAGTGCCTTGGGCTGCTTGGCCTCGGCATAACCTATAATCCCCCCTCCCCCCAAAAGATTTTGGGCTGAGAGGCTCCACGATACGAGATGGAGTCATAGGTAGATCGGAGTCATCAGCTCCACACACTCCTCCAACACCTCTCTCTCTCTCTGCCCCCTCTCTCCTCCCTCTATCTCTCTCAATTTTTAATATTAAAATCTATAAATTTTTCATATATCTTGTTCACGACTAGTATATTAGGGATATATATGTTTTAGCTTTCTAAATAGGTGCCAGGGTGTTCACTTTAAAAAAAAAAAGGTTCCAAGGCATTGACTAGATAATGCCTAAGCGGGCACCTTATCGCCTAAGCACTTAGGCTCCCCATGAACGCCTTGGGTCACCTTGACAACTGTGTTTAATACAATGTGGTACCATCCACTTTACAAAAAAATAGTCTTTTCAATGCCAGATGAAAATGTTGCCTCCCCCAGGAAACAGTAAAAAACCCAACACCATTCTTTAATCTTTATTGAACCTAGAATATTTCATTTTTTGCAAGTATCTATCAGGCTAAGATTTTCCTCTTGTATTCCCTTTTCTCGGTATTCAGCCTATACCATGTGCTTTTTACCATGATTTATGGTCATGAATAATGCAAGTACAATAAATATCTAGCACCTTAGTCATCCTGAGGATCTAAATGGTAACAATAATCCAAGTCTGTCTCCTTTATCTAAAGGTTAACAAAAATTGGAATGATAACCAGCACTATCCCCATCTCCCTCCTTCCCTCTCTTGTTCACTAACTCACACATGTTCCACCCTATCCAGTCATAAGCAGGTTGAATTAGACTACACTCCCTCTTTCACTCACCTATCCAACCCCTTCTTTCACACATATTTTAATGGTGGCATGCCATGACATTGTCCGTTCATCCATTCAAGTGTTGTGTGCAGCAAAAAAAATTAACATACAATGCAACATTAAGCAGCCAATTACTGTGGATGATATATGAGGCATTCTCAAAGAATGTGTGTTGATAGGTAAACAAAATAAAATGAATTCTATGGAACATTCAAGAATGATGCTGAAACAAGTTTACCATACAATAATTAAAGAAAAATGTCAGAAATAGACAACATGATATAATTACAAGGTATGCAAATGATGAAGAGAATGAACATGGGAGTCCTAAAGCAGTGGAACCTACAAAAGCTCCATTCATCTACATGTGCACCAACAAGTTTCAATTATGACATGATAATAGCAAAAATTTATAAGAGAAATAATAAAGAGAATTGACATGAGAGACACAATGTAATTGCCTACTGAGCTTTATAAAACATGTTTACCATTAGCTTAATTCCACCCATTACTTATAATACATGCAACTACGTAGGCTTCACGAGAGATCATCGTTTACTTAGAGAGAGAGAGAGTTGATTTCAGCACCAAGAAAAATATCAGGAGCTAAGAACATTCCTTACAGCAGCCACAGGTATCTCCTGAATGTCGAACCATGAAGGCATGACAGCACCATCTACAAAGAAGTCAAAAGATCAGTAGCCAAAATGAGATTACAAAAGAATATATATATATATATATACACACACACACACACAAGAATTTTGATTGAAGGTACAAGTATTTTTGAGGATGTTAACCATAAAGTGACCAAGAGAATCCCCATAGCACATCTTTTTGTGAAAGTTAACCCTTTGATCACACTTCATTTCATCAAAAGGAAGAGAATCCCCATAGCACATCTTTTTGTGAAAGTTGACCCTTTGATCACACTTCATTTCATCAAAAGGAAAGAAGATGCATACAGACTCCACTACAGAGAGGGGGAAAAACGAACATTACCAATATGGTAGATGTCCCACAAACCCCTGAATCCATTACATTATGAAATCTGACCATTTACCCATGGCTGAGAAATTTCCACACTTTCATTATATGTGTCTCTGCAGAATGACAAGTTCCTAACTAAATGCATGGAGGGCTCATTGATGTCAAATGGGTTCCTGAATTCCTGCCTGAGACACCTGTTATTCCTCTTCCACACTGCCCAGAGCACAGATGGCTGCACAAATGTAGTAAGAGGACCAATCTTCAGTGATATGAATCCTTCAATAATTGAAAAGCTGAATTTGGCTTATTCCTATCTCATATGCACAGTTTGAAGATGCCAAGATGAAAATCCATATCTCCTCCACAACACCACATTTTACATGAATATTGTGCAGAAAACACATCCAACCATTCTTTCCTCTGTAGATACCTAGTCCAGTCTAACCTGCACCTCTCAACATGTTCACTAAAAAATTGACCGAGACATTCCACTTGGTTCCCATCTCCACTGTCCCCTGTTATCTATACTTTGATTGATCCTAAGTTCCTAATGGAGTTCAGGATTTCAGACAACACCACAAATTCCAAAATCACATTCTCTGAAATTCCTTCTGAAGGCTTGACCCGATTCACTTCTGTTCTACTGCTGATATACCATATATGCCAGTTCTCCTTTACTTGATAGATGGCATACTTCTGGGAACCTTTGGTTAAAAGAAGTCTGTTGAAACCAGGGATCTCCAAAGAAAGCTAATCTCATGTCAATTCCTCAATCCTCATTATAAACTCAACCGAAGAGAGAACAGCATCCTGAATCTAAATAATAGCCAACCAGATCACATTCAGCACATATTGGCGGGCATCAATTCCCAGCTGGTGTTACACCAACAGGTCCCTAGAATCATGGCACAGACTTTGAGAAACTACAGTAGCCGCTCGTTGAAAGAGCTTGGATTTCCACCTTCCAAGCCTCTATTCAACTTCTTCAACAAGTCTCACAAGAAGTCAACAAGCGTAAATCCTTGCTCTTTCACACTATCTTGCTCCTCCCCTAATCCCATTTCACATTTCAACATTCAAATCCATCTCTCGATCCAACTTGTTTCACACAAGGATTGCAGAACTGGATCAGGTTTCCAGATCAGGCACGTCTAATGGTGATCCACATCGGATCAGATCAACACCCAGAAGAATCAACCGACACCAACATTCTCACTTGTCATCATCTAAGTGATTCTAGCTACCTATGTGACATAACAATGGTTCACTCCTTAGGGTACAGGTTCATACATAGACCAACTAGTATCTAGCTCCATGAATCAAAAGAAAGAACGTGCACTAATTCTAAAAAGCAAGCCCCATTCAAGACATTCCGAGGGGGTAAAAAGGGCGAACGTCAAATACCAGAGAGGGCAAACGCCACCGGGGTCCTCGGGGTATCCATCTCCAAATTCAAAACCCGGGGAGTGAGGCGAGGCAAATAAGAACAAAGAAGTGCACCAAACCTCATACACAGAACCACCGGGATAAAATGCGCAAGGGAGGGACTCACAGTTGCAGCTGACGGGCATGCGGGGAGCGGAGGGGAAGGACCAGCGGGTGTTGTTGAACTCGGGAGAGGTGAAGTAGGTCTTGATGGGCTCGTTGGCGGGGCCGGAGTCCCCCAGGCCGTGCAGCCACAGCACAAAGCTCCTGGCGGCCATGCCTGCCCGCCCGTGCGGCCTCCGGGAGATGGAGAAGGAGGAGAAGAGCGGTGAGGCCTCTCCCCGAGAACGGGAAGGCAAGGAGATGAGGGGAGAGGAGGAGGAGAAGAGGAGAAGGAGGAAGAGGGAGGCGGCGGCGGCGAGGGTAACGGCGACGGCCGCGGCGTGCGCGGGCGAGAACGGCAGAGGGGAGGCCGTGGAGGAATGGGAGTGTCGCTGCGAAGCGTAGTGCATCGTGCGGTTTAATTAAAAATCTTTGTTAAGGACAAGTAATTAGCGCCCACGCGAGACCTCATATATTATTTTTAAGTCTCTCTTTAAAATCCCAGCACTTTATGCCCCTTATTTTTTTGGGAGTAGTTATTTTTTAATTTCTATCGTTAGTAATTTAAATATTTTTAAAAGTAAAAAAATGTCTTTTTAGTGTAGCACAGTTTTTGAAAAAAAAACAACAAAAAAGGGAGGGAGAAAACTTGGTGGGAGACACGAGATGCTTTACCCGTCTGTTCATGATCGAATAGGTGAGCAAACCTCGTACTACTCGCCATGGTGCTACTACTAGGTTACTGAGGCGCTATTAATGGCACCCCAATACCTGATTATTAGGTGCATTTGAACTTTTTATTAGGGATTTTTGCATATATACCTTTTAAAAATTTAATTTTATCTAATATATTCTCATCAGAACATATTATCATGAATGTCTTTAAAATATGAATAATGTCACGATTGTGCCTCGCAGTAACTCCCGTGTGATTAACTTGAGTTAAATGTGAGTTAAAGGGTAAGATTTTTGTATATATATCTCCCTAAAATTTAATTTTATCAAATATATCTTACATCTAACGATAGTAGATGACATATTTCACAGAATATTCTACTCCCGTCGACGACAGTAAACTAAAAGATATCACTATAACATTTCTATCTAAACAAAGGATATTCATGATAATATACTTAGACGAGGAATATATTTGACAAAATCAAACTGTGAGAATATATATGTAAAATACATTTCAATTATACGATCCGAGGGGCACAAATCTCACGTGCACTTGCAACCGTATTGCTGCTGTGCCGCTGAGAAGCTCAGGTATTGCCATTGAAAGTCACCTAACCAGACTATCTATCAGAATGCTGGAAAGACACAGCAGGCTGCTTCGTTCCCTTCCATGTATTCGGATTGCTTCAAACTGAACTAATTCTTTTACATAAAAAATCTCATGCAGCCACTTGAATCTTCAAGACTTTTAACCAAGCCCGTTGGATCCACAGGGGTTATCAATTCTTGCCACAGCCACCTGCAAAAATAGAACATTCAGGTTGACACTACATTAAACAGGAGATGAAAAAATGATGATAATAAAATGAATGTTTGGATGTGTTTCTGGTTCTAGTATATTAGAAGAGTAAACCACATATTCAGTTAGGAAAGGAGCAACATTGACAGCTCTATGAAAAGGGACAGAAACAACCAAATATTCAATGAGAAGGGAGAATTCAAGAACATGCATGTCATAAGGTTTTATCCATACACATAGACAATGATTTTGGACTTGACAGCTCTATGAAAAATGACTCTCCTGAATCCGACAAGAGGTCAGATTCTAGATATGTGCATATCCCAATGGACACATTGAATTTCACATGTGACTGTTTTGGTTTGATCTCGGCACGATATAATTTTCAGATCTTTTATCCAGACTGCATCCAGATCTTCTAAATTTATTTAACTTTTCAAAAACAACAAAGTTTACTAATCCGCAAGGAATGGATGTGAATCCATGAAATAGAACTCTCAGCAAATGGCTTTAATAAAGACATTGGATGGAAAGCTGACCTGCTGAAGCCCTTCATGATTCAAAATGAATTGAGATCTTTCCCAGCCTGAGTGAGGGGCAAGTGGGTTCTTTACGGGCGCTGCAGTCAAATAGCCCACCTTCAGATAAGGTAAAGACAGCTGCCAAGTGAAAATGTCAGGCATAATGAATAACAACAAAAGAATATCTGTAATCCCTCCAATGAAGGGCGAACTATTACATAATATTCCGCTTTTGTGCATAGCTAAAATAAAATGCCATTCTTGCTTATCAGGCATGCCGAAGAATTTGAAGCTAACAATTACAATGTTAACCGATCAGACTAACACAATGAAATAATGATATAAGATTCATAATAGGAATTGCCAAAGTACTTAATAGCAGATCCAGAATATGGGTAAGACTTTTTCCCTTTAGAGATCTTTAACTTAGAGAAACTCTGAACAAATGTGAAATCTTCTGAAACCAAAAATTGAAAACCTGAAGTTATCTTGATTGGGTATATACTCCTGAAAGGATTTTATACAAGGATAATTATGATGGATAGTGGAATGGAAGAGACTAGACAGCAAAATAGCTCCATTGATTCAGCAACAACTATATGTGGACAAGAGCAAGTTTGTTGAAAGTAATGAAAAAATAAATGCTTGAAAAAATTGGTAAAGGATGACTTAAGAACCCTGGAGTCAAATACTTGCAGAATATGTTGTTGGGTTTGACAAAATAAAATAATCTGGATAGATCAGTGGAAAAAGTCAAAGGAAGGATTACTATCTATAGGCAATAACAACTCTGACACCTTGCTTTCACCAGGCGGATGATTCATTCAGAGATGAGAATGCCCCATCATCTAGTAAAGCCATTATCCCACCAATCCTCCCTGCTTCTTTGGCATACGTACCAACAACTCCCATAACCATTTCCCCATTAGGGCTAGGCTCATTAGCTGCAAATTCTTCACACATAATCCTCCCTGCTTCTTTGGCCTTAGCCTACATACCAAGTCCCACTTCATCAAAAGAATACCAGCAGAATTATCTTTATGAACACCTACAGAAATTTCCTCATAAGACTTGGTTAGACACGTGGATATAGGAATTATACAAATAAAAAAAAGTATTACTATTATGTCTAAAAGATAGTCATAAACATATAGTACTTTGATGGAGCTCATATGACATGCTTGATGCAAGAGATGTTAGAGAACATGAGTACCATACAGTTGCAACTTGCAACATTGGCATCTGTCCATGTTGACACATGGATGCAGATGCATGTCAACATCCCATCTGACACAATATACAGATATATGGAGCATGAGTATCTCGAAGTAAAAGCTGAACAGAAACCAACTCCTAGGTAGACTATAATAATGCATTGAAGCAGCTATTTTAATCAGAGAGAGAACTTACATATACCGCATAGAGAACAGCAATGGCTACTATTGAGATTCCCGTAATGGTGATGAAACTCATGTACTAGCTTTTGGGAAACAAATGCAGCAAACAGGATGACCGGAACCACAATCAGCAACACTGTAAGAACCAGTGACCTCACATCTGGACCAAATATAAACCTGCCCCCTAAAAAGAATCTCTGTAAAATTTATTCAAAAAAAGAAAAATCTGTTACACTGAAGGTCCAAGCAAAACAAGAAATAAAACATTAAGTGCAGATATCATACCTAATCAAAATTTGAAGAAAATGCAAATGCCCCATCGAAAGAAACTTATAAAATATCATTTTCACTCTCATCATCATTTAATAACATCTTTACTGCTTTGTTGTTAGCACTTGCGTTATCTAACACAATTGAGAATAATTTCTTATGAATATTCCACTCTAACAACTTGTCAAGTAGCACCTTAGCTATCTATCTATGACCATGAGGAGCCTCAACATACTCAAAGTTGAGAATTTTCTTCCTCAAATTCCAATCATCATCTATATAATGGCACGTTAGGCACAAGTAGCCATCGTTGCCAATGGAATTCCACATGTCCGAAGTTAAGCTTACTCGACAATTGAGACTCTCAAGTGAAGAATAAACCATCTCTTTCTCTTTGGCATAAAGGTTCATACAATCTGACTTAATTGTGTTACGAGACAACAACTGTAATTGAGGCTGTATATTCTTTAAAAATTTCCTAAAGAATGCATGCTCAATCATTGCAAATGGATACTGATGGACAATAAACATCTTTGCAAGATCCTCTCTACTTCTCTCATTGTCAAACACAAAGGAAGACTTTTCAGCTTCAGTTCCAGTGCCTACTATATCCCCTTTACTTCGTTTCAAACTTTGAGCATCAGAACAACGCATAATGTGATTACTTAAATGTTTTGTTCCACTTGAACTTTTGCCAACTAATTATTTTTGGCAATATCGACAAATGGCCACAACATTTCCATCTTCATTTACAACCCTCTCAAAGTCTAACCAAACTTTTGACCTCAGCTTTCTCCCTCTATGGGGAGGTTCACCAGACAGTTGAGTAACACTTGCTTCTGTATTATCTACATCAACTTCTATATTCTCTGAACCACTTGTCATGATTTCAAATCAAAATGACAATATAATCTACACCCTTCACAATAGCAAAAAAAAAAAAGAAATAATTAAAACAGTAGAGACCAGCAATCATAATATTCTGACTGTCATTCACATAAGCTGGTACTCGGCGGAGGTTCGAGTCCAAGGACTCTCCTCACGCAAAGTGTGCTGCTGCACACCTTTTGATATACCAGTCGCACAAAGCAAACCACTGAACTTCAGAAATCAAATCTGAAATGCACTAAACTTGATACACACAAATATACAAATGACTAAAAAATGTTGAAGCAAAGTAGTATATATTGAAGAGATACAAGGATTCAAATTTTACAGCTTAGAAAATCATGAAGACAGGAAACACAGTAGAGAAATCTGATTGAAAGGATAAACTAACACACATTATACACCACCTTGAAAGGAAAAGTTTAGCGCAAATTATCTGTGTAAACTCATAACATACAATAGCTGAAAGGCCACCAACCACTGTAATAATTTCAAAGTAGAGAAAACTGCCAACAGTACTCTAGTATACCCATTCAGGTTAATGGTGTTAAAAAGTGAAGTCAGAGTTAGATTTATTTATTACAAATCAGGATATACAGTTAAGAAATGTATAACACAACCTGGGAGCTGAAGCTCTGAGAAGACATTGAGCTTCTTATACACCAAACAGGAGATGTTAAAGCCATTAAGCTTCATATATACCAAACTGGAGATGTTAATGATAGGAAACATGAATGAAACAAGAGCTAATGGACATAGCAAGTCATCCAAATCAATGTTCATCCAACCTTTTCCTTCTAATCAATTAACAAAGATGGATGGGTTATAAATACAATGAGCACATACACGCATGTCAATGGGCTGTCATATTTTTCCCTGTGATCTGTCAATGAACTCTGAACTGTACTGAACTTTAAGCAGAACTCAAAGAGATTTGACATCATCAAAGACCACACTACCATGTGGGGGGAGAGACAAGGAAAATAAGTATCTTTATGGAAGAGAAGTAAAAGCTAGAAGGACAAGATATCTAGCAAATACTATTCAAACTGAAGAGGCGTGATCTCGCGCTGGTCCTGAGCTGGGAAGATGATCACTGGATAGTGAACTGTAAGGAAGGGAAACGGATCAGGGGGCCCAGGGATGGTTCCCTGGGGTAAACCCTCCGATGCTTAAGTCAGTAGAGCAATGGTGGAAGCTATGAAAGGAGGAGGAAAAAGATGCACGAGATCCCTCTACACCAAGGTGGTGAAGTGGTTCCTGCTAAGGGAGTTTAGGCGTGTGTTCGCCCTTACCTTTCGTTTGGCCTCATGACTCCCGTAAGCTGAGGGGTTTCAAGCGGGAGTTACGTCCTCAACGTGGGCTCTTTACGTCCTCATCGTGGGATCTTTATAGCCTTGAGGGGTCATGGGTCCCTTATCCTCATAAACTCCTGCTCATAAAGGGTTCTCAACGGCAGCGTGGATAAGCATCCGTCGGTCGATCCAAACATGAAGGGTGCCAACCCTATCCGGGCGATAGGCATAGCTCGGATGAAGATAGGTCGGAGTGGGCGCTGAGCGCTTGCCTCTATCCCGGCGGGGGGATAGTTCGGGCGTGGGTCTTTCTCCGATCTGACCGACGCTCGGGCCTTCCGAGCCTAAGGGCCGTCGAGGAAGGGTGTGACCCCGAGTGATCTTTATTGGGCTGTTTAGCCTAAGTGGACCCTGCGGGGCTATCACTTAGTTGAGCTGGGCCTCGTTTGGTCCTGATGGACCTAGTTTGGCTGCTCTTTAGATGGGCTAAAGAAATCCCCCTCTCCACTTGTCCCCCTCCTACTCCCGAGCCCTGGTAGGCTCGGAAGAGTAGCCGTTAGGGTTTTGGACCAGCGTGGCTCGGGTGGGTGGAGATCTGACGGTGTTAAGAAGTCACGTGTCGTGGTCACCTGGGCCCGTAATAATGATAATCCTGACGGATTTGAAATGAAGGGCCCCCCTTTTCTCGGAGGTCGGAACGGCGCGCCGCCTTCCGCACGGGGATATAGGCGTTGGGCACTTGTTATCATTCCGGACTCCCTCCATCTTTAGGGTTTGGCTTGCCTTCGTACTTGCTTTTGGGCTCTTTGATGCGTCGTGAGGACACGACGGAAGAGCAGAGGCTTGCAGCGGCGTTCGCGGAGTTGGCGGAGATAACTGCAGAGGCAGTCCGACAGCTTCCTCTCCCTCCGGAGGTCCAGAGAGCGTCTTTCTTCAAGTTCTTCTTCAGATTCCATGGCGGATCAGCGTCCGGATGTCGAAGAGTGGGAGGGTGAGCCTGCGGTGAAGGCGGCGGTTCCAAACTGTAGTGAATTGGGGGAGGCAGAGGTGAGAAGGCTGGAGCACCAGTTTCGTCTGCCCCACAAGTTTTGCTTTACCGCGGCTGCTCCGCATGAGACGAGCTTAGACTCTCGTACTGGCCACATCTGCACCTTCCTTATGTCGTGGAAGGGTGGGTTCTGCCTTCCCTTCGAGCCCTTTGTTCTTAAGCTTCTCAATTTCTTTCAGTTGACACCCGTTCAGTTGGTAGCCAATTCCTATCTTCTTCTTTCCGCCTTTCGCATCCTCTGCCGCCAATGCGGGGTTCCTCCTTCCTTGGACCTCTTTCAATATTTTTTCGAGTTGAAGGCGCATCCCTCGGCTGGGAAGGGTTTCTATTTCATCCAGGCGAGGCGGAATAGGAGCCGTATCTCCTTGGCTGCGAAGGATTCTTCGCATAAGAGGTGGAAAACTCAGTTCTTCTGGGTGGGGATCTGCTCGGTGGAGGAGACCTGGAGGTGTCCCGTAATCCCCAATTTCCATCCGAATATCCCTCCCAAGCGGGACAAGTTCCCTCCACACGTGGAGGAGTACGCGACTATCTTGCTGAAGCGCCGCCAGTCCACAGAAGAGCTGGTTACTCCAGAGAACATCGAGCAGTGTCTTCTTACGCGGCTGCATCCGTCAGGTTCAGGTGCCACAAATTAGACTCTTCTTCGGATGTTGAGACTATTTTTCTTTTTCTGACTATATCTTTTTTCTGTGCAGACACCAGGCGGCCGGCTTTGGAGGAGACTGCAGAGGTGATCGATCTCGGCAATGACTCGGCCACCGACGAGCCGCGATCTCCCGAGGGGCGCACCCGAGCCCGAGGTAAGGGCAAGAGGATGGCCCAGGAGGGGTCTTCCAAGCCGCGGGGGGCCAAGCGCAAGGATCCCGTGGAGGGCATGATACGGGATGCCGTAAAGGCCAAGAAGCGGGCCAAGAAGGCCGGATCCGTCTCCGTCGTCGAGGGTGGCTCTAGCTCGGTGGCTCTCCCCTCTTCCGAGCGAGATAGGGCCGACCTTGTTAGGCCGGCTCTCCCATCTGCAGAGCAAGAGGGGGCCGAGGAGGTTGGGGCCGCTCCTGCGGTCGGTGATGATGCTGGTTCGGCTCCCCCCTCGGTCGGAGCCGAGGGGGCCGAGGCTGCTTCTGCGATTGGCAGCGGCGCAGGCCCGGCTCTCCCCTCGGCCGAAGCCGAGGGGGCCGTGGACGAGGCAGGTGACGCTGGGGCCGCGGCCGAGATTGGGGCGGGCGACGCTCCAGGTGGCGGTGCAGGTGTCGAATCGGTCCAGGTTGGAGGGTCGCAAGAAAATCCGCCCGAGGCACGAGAAGCGATCGAAGCCGCGGCTCGGTCTGGGTCGCCCGGTGGGGCATCGACCGAAGGGGGGATCTCCATTCCGGCGGCCTTGGAGAGGCTTGGCATCCAGGGCCCTCTCTATCAGGTATGCTGCGGTATAGCCGCGAAGGTGAAGGGGGGAGGCAGGCAGCACTCCCCGTCCGTGGCCCTCGAGGCGGTTATGGAGGGCGGCCTGGTCCTGGCCCAGATGGGGGCCACTCTGGCAGAAGCATACGCTCGGTTGGAGTCAGAGCGGGCGACCCTGGCCTGGACCCTTGGTGGGTCTGACAGGAAGCTGGCTCGGCTTGCCGAGGAGCGTGATGGGCTTCGGCGGGAGCTTTCCTCAGTTAGGGAGCTGGCGCGGGCGAACCAGGTGGAGGCCCGGGTGCTAACCGAGCAGCTAGCTAAGGCCCGCGACTCGCTCGAGAGGAAGAGCAGGCTTCTCGAAGAGGAGCGCCTTGTTCGCGTCGAGCTGGATGGCCGGTGGGAGGCCGAGCGTTCCGAGCTGGTGGACCGGGCGGAGAAAGCTGAGCACCTTCGGGGGGAGGCCGAGGCCGATCGAGCCGAGGCGGAGAAGCGGGCGGCAGAGGCCGAGGAGCAGACGGCTGAGGCCGAGCGGAGATTAGCCGAGGCGGAGCGGGAGAAGGCCGAGTTCGCTGGTAGGGTGGGATTGGCCGGGGCGGAGGCGCTCGAGCAGTACAAATGCTCGGAGGCCTACCGGGTCGACCTTAAGGAGGCTGCCCTCCCCTACTACGAGTCAGCGCTTCGCCGAGGCATCCGCAAGGGGTTCAAGCAGGGCTACAACCGGGCCGTGTCTTATGCCGAGGAGCAGGCGTCTGGGATAATTGAATTCCCGTCCGGACAATGCTATGACTCGGATCTGTCATCCTCCGGCTCCTCTGCTTCGGCGTCGGAGGAAGAAGATCAGGAGGGCTCTTCGTCCGAGGCGTCGCCAACTCAGGATGCCTCGGGAGGGCGCGCAACCGAGACAGTTCCCACGCCGGTGCGGTCAGTGCCAGGGTCGGCCGTCGCCGAGGGTGCCGGGGGCAGACCGCCTGAGCCTTCAACTTCCGAGCTTCAGGGTGAGCCAGAGGCCTAATGTATTCTGCTTTGCTTTCTTTTTTATATGTCTTTTTCCCCTTTTTTTTTGAAGAAAAAACTTTCCCTGTCGTGTAGGAAAAAAGGTAAGGCAGTAGCATTATGACGAAGACTTAACTGTTCCATATCGCCATTGCCGTATTTTGTTCAACGTATCTGCAGTAGTTGGAAAGTGCCGATACTTTCGCGTGGTTCTCGCGTGATGGTTGGGCGGGCGTCTGACAGGGTGTCTTTCCGTTTTCTCATGCTTTGAATGTTTGGCCGCTTTGTGTGTCCCACTGGGGCGGAAACAAGAAGTTTGAGGTGACCGTTCGTAGGGAGAGGTCCCTTTGGCGTGTTTTCGAGGGGAGAATCATTTAAGGCAAATAGCCTCCCTTCGCCTATAAAAGGTCTGAAGGGCGTCCCTTCCTCTCCACTGCTTCGGGTTTTCCTCGACAGTCTTTTCTCATTCCTTCTTCACGTAGCGTTGTGCCATTATATTCGAAGCATGGAAGATGCTCTGGAAGATGAGGCTGCCGATGATGGAGGGCAGAGAGTCCTTGCCACTTCGGGTTTAAAGAGGGTTCGACGGCCGGCGGGCGAGGTTAAAGAGGGTTCGACGTGTGAAGACACGTCGTCCTCTTTTATCAGTTCCGGCGGCGCTTGCGGGGGTGGGGCGTGATGGCGGACGGATGGGGGAATCAGGCGTCCCTGCCGCTCGTCCCTTCCCGCTCGCTCCCTGGAGGGGATCTCTCTCAAGATTCCTCTCCACTTCCTGCTTCTCCTCTCTTCCGCAGCCTCTTTCTCCCTCTTCTGCCCTCCTCATCATTTCTTTCACTCTTCGGAGGGTGCCTGCACTCTCTGCCTTCCAAAGAGTTGGCAGATTGGTAGAGAGGAGGGCTTCATTCGCATTCCCTCTTCCCCTTCCTCCATCTCTGTCAACTTGGAAGGTAGCCTTCTCCTTCCTAATCCCTCTGTCACCTTTGTTCCGAGTTACTCGAGCCAACGGGGTCGACTACCCTTTATTCAAGTCAGTTTCTACATGAGGCAGAGTCAGTGGCTGGACGCAGGAATGTCAACCGAGTCAGCCGAGCGATGGGCTCATATGGCGGCGCCAGATGGATTTTTTACTTTTTCGACATGTATTTTCTTGGCTTCGGCCTTTCTGATGTACAAGCGAGTTGTTTGAATAAAGGAAAGGGAAACTTTTGTTTTATTCCATGTTGCTTACACAATGTTCGGTGTTCAGAAGTAGAACTTGCGTAGTGTAGTTGCGTTCCAGGTCCGAGGGATGGGCTCTCCTTCCATCGTAGATAACCGGTATGCTCCTTTCCCGAGCGTCTCGAGCACTCAGTAGGGGCCTTCCCAATTAGGGGATAGTTTGCCCGCCGCCTCAAGTGGTCGAGAGGCTTCGGCTTTCCTGAGAACGAAATCTCCCGGTTGAAAGTGTCTATCTCGGACTTTGGCGTTGTAGTATCGAGTGAGACGGCGCTGGTATTCCGTTGCTCGGATGCCGGCATCTCTCGGAGTTCATCTGTTAGGTCGAGGTTTTCGAGCAGTTTCTGATCGTTTGCCTCGGGCGAGAAACAGATAACTCGGAGGGAAGGACTGACAATCTCCAACGGGATGACGGCCTCGGCGCCGTACACCAACTGAAAAGGACTTTCACCGGTTGCCGTTCTGGGAGTCGTTCTGTGTGACCAGAGTACGTTCGGCAATTCCTCAAGCCAGCTGCCCTTGGCTTTGCTGAGCCTAGTCTTATTGGCATTTTCGACCAACCCGTTAGCTTGAGGGTGGGCGACCGAGGTGAAGTGATTGTGAATGCCCAGGTCGGCACATCTGTCTCGGAAATAACGAGAATCAAATTGCCGACCATTATCGCTTACTATCACCCGGGGGATGCCGTAATGACAGATGATCGACTTCCAGACGACTGTCTCGGTGATCCTTGCTGTGGCTTCGGCCTCGATCCATTTGGTGAAGTAGTCGATGGCGATGATGATGAACTTCTTCTGGGCCTGGGCCGTGGGGAATGGCCCGAGGATGTCGATTCCCCAGCGAGCGAAAGGATAAGGCTCGGCTAAGGTGATGAGCTTCGTTGTTGGCTGATGGACCAAGTGGTCAAATCACTGGCGTCGGTCACAGTGTTGTGTGTAAGTCGAGCAGTCGCGCTGTAGAGTGGGCCACCAATAACCTTGCCGTAGCAAGATCCTGGCGAGCGACCTTCCTCCTAAATGCGGTCCGCACAGGCCTTCGTGAACTTCTTGAATCGCTCGGTTGGCTTCATCAGTACTGAGGCACTTCAGGAGGGGACCGGAGAAGGATCTCCGGTAGAGAGTGCCGTCCAGAGTGACGAATCGCCGAGCTTGGTACTTCAATCTTCGGACTTCCCGAGGGTCGGGAGGCTCTTGAGAGTCTTGGAGCCACGACAGGTACGGGGTACGCCAGTCGCTTGAAGAGGCCGAGTCAACAGCCAGGAGCTCCGAATCGATGCTCGGTCGCTCTAGCTCTTCGAGAAGGACCGATCGAGTACCCTCGGGGTCAAGAGAGGAGGCCAGCCGAGAGAGGGCGTCCGCTCAAGAGTTTTCCTCTCGAGCTATTCGGACTACCTCAAATCTCTCGAACTGTTGTGCCACGGCTCTAACCAGCTAGAGGAATTTGACCATCGGTGCTTCTCGAGCTTCGTAATCGCCGTTGACCTGGCTAGCGACCATCTGGGAGTCAGTGTGAATTTTGACTCGCTCAGCCCCCAGCCGCCGGGCCATACGGGCTCCCGAGATAAGGGCCTCGTACTCGGAAGCGTTGTTGGACGTCTGGAAGTTGAACTTCAAGGCGTATTGTAGCTCTGCTCCTTCGGGGACTTCAGGAGGATGCCAGCACCGTTTCCGGCTGAGTTGGAGGATCCGTCGACGAATAGTTCCCAGGTTGGCCCGGGCGCGGACGGAGATCTTTCTTCGGTCGGGATGGTGCTCTCGGCGATGAAGTCAGCGAGCGCCTGGCCTTTGATAGCCGAGCGAGGCCGGTACGATATATCGTAGGCCCCAAGCATGATGGCCCACTTGACGACGCGTCCCGAGGCTTCAGGGTGAGCGAGGATCCTCTTCAATGATTCGCCGGTCAGCACGGTGATGGAGTGCCCTTGGAAATAGGGTCGGAGGCGCTTGGCCGAGGTAACCAACGCTAGCACGAGTCTTTCGGTTGCGGGGTACCTTCTTTCGGCCTCGTTGAGCACCTTGCTGGTGTAGTAGACCGGTCTCTCGACTCCCGAGTCATTTCTGACCAGGACCGAGCTAACTGTAGATGGGGTTGCCGAGAGATAGAGATGCAGGGCTTCGCCTGGGACAGGCTTGGACAGCACCGGGGGCGAAGCCAAGAACTCTTTAAGCTCGGCGAACGCTCTTTGGCATTCCTCGTCCCATGCGAACGTAGCATATGCCAATTTGGGCCCCCTCAATAGCTTGAAGAAGGGTAGGCATCGTTCGGCCGCATGGGACAGGAACCTGCTGAGCGCGGCGATGCGCCCAGTAAGGCGTTGAACGTCTTTGATGCAGGTGGGTGGGCGCATGTCCAGGATGGCCTGGACCTTGTCGGGGTTGGCCTCGATCCCACGCTGGGTGACTAAGAAACCCAAGAATTTCTCGGATCTTACTCCGAAGGCGCACTTGGTGGGATTGAGCTTCATATTGTACCTCAGGAGGGTGTCGAAGGTCTCAGCTAGGTCGGCGAAGTGGTTCTCGGCCTTGGGGGTCTTAACGAGCATGTCGTCAATATAGGCCTCGACGTTCCGGCCGAGCTGTCCCTCGAACATATGATTGACCAACCTCTGGTACGTGGCTCCAGCGTTCTTCAACCCGAAAGGCATCCGGGTGTAGCAGTATGCGCCGAAGTCGGTGATAAAGGCGGTCTTCTCGATGTCTTCTAGATTCATTCTGATCTGATGGTAACCTGAATAGGCGTCCAGGAAACTGAGTATCTCGTTGCCCGAGGTTGAGTCAACCAGCTGGTCGATGCTCGACAGCGGATAACAGTCCTTAGGGGTGGCCTTATTCAAGTCGGTGAAGTCCACGCACATCCGCCACTTTCCCGAAGCTTTTGGCACCAGGACGACGTTGGCCAGCCACGTCGGGTACAAGACCGGTTTAAAAAGATCAGTCTTTTGCCCCTTGGTGACTTCCTCCTTGATGATCGCCTGCTTCTCTGGCGCGTGCTTCCTTCTCCGTTGTTGTATGGGTTTGACGGTCGGGTCGAGGTTGAGCTTATGCATCACCGTCTCCTCCGGTATCCCGGGGAGTTGATCATCAGACCATGCAAAGACTCAGATGTACGCGGAAAGAAACTCTTTGTATTGCTGTTGGACCTCAGACGGTAGGTCGGCTCCAATCTTTACTCCTAGGGTCGGGTCGTCGTTTAGGAAAACCGTTAGCAATTCGCCTCCAGGCTCGGCAGTTGCGGATTTTTCCTCGACTTCCCGGGGGCCCTTGTTCTTCCCGCCTAGCCTTGTGGCTTCAACCGAGATATTATAGCACCTTCTGGCCGTCGCCTGGCTACCTCGGACTTCCCCCAACCCGTTTTTGGTGGGGAACTTCATCTTTTGGTGATAGGTAGAAGGCACCGCTTTCGTTCGGCTGAGGATTCCTCGGCCGAAGATTGCGTTGTATGCTATCATACCCTTGATCACTATGAAGTCCACCATGACCGTAACGGTTTTGGGTGGGGTGCCGAGAGTAACCGGCAGGCTTAGGGCTCCCTCGAGATAAGTGACCTGGCCATTGAACCCCCAAAGGGGGGTTCGGATCGGGCGGAGTTTAGACGGATTCTCCCCCATCTTAAGGAAACATTCATAGAATAATACATCAGGGGCACTCCCATTGTCAACTAGAATCTTGTCTACGTTACAATGGTTTATTGTGGCCGATATGACTAGGGCATCGTCATGCGGGGTGGTTAGCCCTTCCAGGTCTTGGTCGGAGAAGACTATGACCTGGGGATCACTTGGCGGGGCCCTGGGAGGCTCGATGGCTCGGCTCGCCCGCTCAACATGACGCTTCCTTCCTCGGCCACTGTCTCCTCCTGATGTAGCTCCTCCAGCGATGACGTTGATGTGGATCCCGCGGGGGGCATTGTCGATTTCCTCTGGGGCGCCTCGGTCTTCCTTATGCCCGGCCACGAATCGGGATAGGTGTCCTTGACGGACGAGGCGCTCGATCTCATCTTGGAGCTGGTGGCAATCGCCGGTGTGATGCCCGTGGTCGCTGTGGAACAGGCAATGCTTGCTGCGATTGCGATTTTTCGACCTCATTGGCTCGGGTTGGCGGAGGAGGCCCGAGCCTTTGATGTCCTCATATATCTCGTAAACCGGAGTGGTTAAGGGAGTGTACCGCTCGTACTTCCATGACGGTTCCTTGTGTTCCCCGTCCCGGTTCTGCCTTTTTTCTGGACCCGAGCTTGGCTCCGGTGCCCGCTTCTTGTCCCCCTCCAGACCCGAGCCGTTTGCGTCTCGGCATGCGCTGAGCACATCTTCGCACTCGGCGTGGCGCAAAGCCAGAGTCACTAGCTCGGCAAGGGTCGAGGGAGGGTGGAGGACAAGCTCGCGGCGGAGGTTCTCGTCGCGGGTGCCCCCGGTCAGCGCGGTTATGGCCGAGGCGACATCCAGGCGGGGGATCCTTAGGGCTTCCGATTTAAATCGGGTGATGTAAGCCCGGAGTTTCTCCCCTTGCGCCTGTTTGAGAGCCAATAGCCCCGCTACCGACCTTGGGGGACCGCTGTCGGCGAAACTCTCCATGAATACTCGCCCAAATTGCTTGAAGTCCCGGATAGATCCGGGGGCGAGGGCCCGGAACCATGCTTGGGCACCTTGGACAAGGGTGGTCACGAAGGCTCGGCATTTGATGGCGTCGGACGCTCCATGCATGGTCATCAGGGCGTCGAAGCTGTCGAAGTGATCGGCCGGGTCGCCCTGACAGTCATAAAGCTTGAAGGTCGGAATGGAGGTTCTGGGGGATACCTCTGCCTTCAAGATATAGTCGGAGAACGGGGATTTCTCCTCGTCCTCCACGGAAGAGACTTTCTGCAGGGCACGCTCCTGTTCTGCGAAACGTCTCTCGAATTCTCGCAGTCGGAGGGATAGCTCCAGCTGTCGCTGCGCCGTGGGGCAGGGGGGGATGTCTTGGCGTTCCCTAGGGACTTCGGTCTCTGGGTTCGGACGGCGTGCCCCAGGTTTTCACCTTTTCGGCGTGGAGGAGGCCTCTTGTTCCGGAGGGGGGGCTTGTGAAGGTCCTCCTGACCTGTTACGGATAATCTGCCGGCCTCGGAGGGTGAAGCGGCCTCCGGCAGCATGCTGGGACATGTTCATGCGAGGAGGGCTCTCCGGAGGGGCGCGTGACCTTCCATCCCTGGCCGCCTGGGTCCTCATGAGTTCCACGAGGATATCCAATTTTGCGTTGAGGGCTTGGAAGGCGTCAGCGCCATCGCTGAGTGGTAGCCCTACCGCCGTGGGGGGAGGGGGTGGTCCGTCGACGGGCGTGCTGGCATTGGAGGGGGGATTTTGTGAGGCCTGAGAGGGGCCTTCTCCCGCTGCTACCATGGCCTTTCCCTTGTAGCCGGCGGACCTCCTCCCTGAACTTCTTCGCACCATACTGGCTCTTTGGTCGTTTCCCACAGACGGCGCCAGATGAAGAGGCGTGATCTCGCGCTGGTCCTGAGCTGGGAAGATGATCACCGGATAGTGAACTGCAAGGAAGGGAAATGGATCAGGGGGCCCAGGGATGGTTCCCTGGGGTAAACCCTCCGATGCTTAAGTCAGTAGAGCAATGGTGGAAGTTATGAAAGGAGGAGGAAAAAGATGCACGAGATCCCTTTACACCAAGGTGGTGAAGTGGTTCCTGCTCAGGGAGTTTAGGCGTGTGTTCGCCCTTACCTTTCGTTGGAGGTAGTCCCAGGTTTAAATAGTGCACTGGCCTCATGACTCCCGTAAGCTGAGGGGTTTCAAGCGGGAGTTACGTCCTCAACGTGGGCTCTTTACGTCCTCATTGTGGGATCTTTATAGCCTTGAGGGGTCATGGGTCCCTTATCCTCATAAACTCCTGCTCATAAAAGGTTCTCAACGGCAGCGTGGATAAGCATCGTCGGTCGATCTAAGCATGAAGGCTGCCAACCCTATCCGGGCGATAGGCATAGCTCGGATGAAGATAGGTCAGAGTGGGCGCTGAGTGCTTGCCTCTATCCCGGCAGGGGGATAGTTCGGGCGTGGGTCTTTCTCCGATCTGACCGACGCTCGGGCCTTCCGAGCCTAAGGGCCGCCGAGGAAGGGTGTGACCCCGAGTGATCTTTATTGGGCTGTTTAGCCTAAGTGGGCCCTACGGGGCTGTCACTTAGATGAGCTGGGCCTCGTTTGGTCCTGATGGACCTAATTTGACTGCTCTTTAGATGGGCTACAGAAATCCCCCTCTCCACGAACTATCTGAAGGAGCTGCAAAGCGTAAACGACCATGTAATTGGGAAGGGGGAAATGGGAAAACAACCCATAATATTCAGAATTCAAACAAATATTATATACATGTATATAATATTATATATACAATATACATACGCACATACATACAAGGTATATATATAGTATATACATATGCAAATATATATTAAGGCTCAGTCTGCAGATAGAAGTTGTTCATGTGAATGCTTTCCCCAGATGTAGTTCCTTTAGGGCGAAGCTTGAAAAGAAAATAGTCCAACAATATATACATACGTTCTGCAAATCGAACAAGAGAGGACCAAAAAAGAACAACTTGGAGAACATCAACAGCTAGGGTAGGTGAAGGAAGCATACCAGAACTTCCCGGCGATGGAGATGTGGAAGACTCTGCTTGGAACAAATCCAAGGATACCCTCGAGAAACCCAATCCCCAGAGAAGGCGTCGTACAAGTGAGATAGAAGGAGCAACACCCAGGCATCAAACTCTGAAATCGGAAAAAAATCTTTTCTTTTTCAGAAGGTTGGAAGGATCAAACCCTGCAAAGAGAACCCTAAAAAACAGATTTCTTTTTGGAGGTTGTTGCGAATCTCTGGCAAGATCCAATTTTGGGACCATTTTTAGGACAAAAAACAACATACAAGAGTAGAAACCCTAGCAGAAAATCAGAAGAACCGAAGAAAAAAGTGCCTCACATAAGGTGAAGAACGGAAAACCCATCCGAGATCCCATGGCAGACTCGAAACCCAGCGTAGAAACGGAGCCCTTCCCTGTCGCCCTTAACTTACCCTCGTTCTACCTACTTTCAAGAGCGATCAAACAAGATAAACCAAGCCGAAAGCCAAAAGAAGAGCCTAACATGAAAGAGAGGAAGACGCACCTGAAACAGAGGTGAGAACGCAGGAGCAAACACCGCACCAGAGAACCGACGCAAGACGAACCAAAGACCACAGCTTTACTTGTAGCAGGTGCCGCCTTGCTGTTTATAGAGATTATGCAAGAGATTAGGAGGAGAGCGAGGTGCTGTCGTGAACTCGTGAGCAGCCGAAGGAGATGTCGTCGCCGTCATGAGCAGCCGAAGGAGAGCGAGGTGCTGTCGCCGCCACAGGTGATGTCGCCGCCACAGGTGATATCGCAGCCGCAAGTGGCCGATCGCCGTTGTGAGATGCCACTGGTGGCCGATCGCCACAGCGATGCGGAGACGGGGACGGGATCAAACCCTAGAGGGAGACCGCGATGCGCCGATGATGGAGATGGGGTTGGTAGCCGATTCGCCACAGCGATGCGGAGACGGGGACGGGATCAAACCCTAGAGGGAGGCCGCGATGCGCCGATGATGGAGATGGGGTTGGTGGCCGATCGCCAGAGCGATGCGGAGATGGGGACGGGATCAAACCCTATTAGAGGGAGGCCGCGATGCACCGACGATGGAGATGGCCAGATGGGGTTGCTCGCCCCAAAAGGAGAGCCTTTATGGCGCCCCGATGACTGATCCGAAATCCCTGCTTTCGGATCAAAACATTTCGCCCTGGATAACACACAAATATCTCACTGCGCAGAGCTCCGAATCCGAAAATAATTTCGGATTCGGATCGGGTTTCGGATCCTAAGGATCCATTGACACTCCGACTTATATTAAACAAACTATATCAACAGTAAGCACAAGCAGTTGATGTGAAGGCAAGATGACAGGGTAATTCCAAAACCATACAAAATTACAGGTCACATGTATAAGCAGAAGCAAGCCATAGGATCGATAAAATAAAGCTTCAGTTACATTCTTTTTACAAGGTTTTCATCAACCACCACCTCATAGGTAGGTTCCGTTTACAGTATTGTGTAATGGGAAAGACAAACCTGGAGATGTATATGGTGATGAGTTATCGTTGCCTTTATGAGAAAGGGACTAACCTTCTCCTTTGATCATTGATACTAACCTCACTTTTTTTTTTGTTTTGAATGACAATGAAAGGAAGTGAGAGAGAATCAACTTAACACCGACTTGAGGTCTCCTCGTGTGTTAACAAAAGCCCCCAAGACGCAGGTTGAGGTTGAGCTCGTAAGGAGCTCCAAAGCCGCATCTTGATCCATGACTCTGGGGATAGTAGTTCTTCATCATCTATGATATGGCCAATCATCTATGATATGGCCAAGGTTTGCATAAGCCCATATCAGAGGTATAAAAAGAAAAGGGGTTGCCTTTGTTAGATTGGAGAAGATACAAAGTTTAATGCAAAAGGCTATGCTCCTACACCTATTTGAATGTTGGTTTTGCACCAAAGAAAAAGGATGCAAATGTTGTGTCATTATTTGAAGAGAAATTGTTATGCAGAGCAAACCTATAAATTCACTTTTTATGCCAGCTTGCCCAGCTGAAAAAAGGACTGTTCCGTCAGCCTCTCCATGCAACCATAGGATAGGTGTCTGCAATATCTCAGATAACAAGTACACAAAATGTCAGAATGGCAAATGAAGCTTAGGCACCAAAGAATACCCAGTATGAGAAGCAACCATCACACCTTGTAGTGTAGACAGACAGGTGACTCTTTGAGCATAGGAAAATTGTTGGAAATACAACACAACTAAGCCATAAAGAAATGATACATGGCAATCTTGTCACAACTTCATAAAGGAAACCTATTCTGAAATATTGAAAATCTCCTCTTCAAAGCAAGATCGTTTATCTAAAATAAGGATACACCATAATCATACAGGTCCATGAACCAGCAATCCCCCAACAGTGGAATCTTCTTCACATTCTCTACAGATAGGGGCATATCCTGTCAACATTGCATTTCACCTGCGTGCCCAAACACAGACACATCTTGATGGAATGGTCATTCCTCAATTTACATTTCGATCATCAGCATCCCCACTGTTGAAATACATTCGCCTTGTCTAGTTAAAGTTACCACCCCATTTTATCCCAACGAATAATTCTGAATTTCACTTCTGTGTGCAAGTCTCCAGATCACCAATTATCTTTACCAAAGATGGCCAACATGTTTTAATGACATATGGTGCAGGATGCCCTTCAACTATGCTTTGGGAGGGGACCGAGGTGTCCCTCATGTTTGTTTTGACATTCGGTGCAGGAAGAGCAGTGGCATCATAATATGCTAGGATGCCATCATATTTCTAACAAAGCTGGTAGGAAGTGGGTGGGGAGGCCTGCTTGACAATGGAAATACCAGGGAGGAGAGGGTAGATTAGTGGAGTTCCCAGTGTCACAGGGAAGTAATTCTGCCCTGAATTTGTTTGTACCTTAGGAAGCAGAATGAAAGGACCAGGGTTCATGATCATTCAGCTACTTCAGAGCAGAACAGCTGCCAGGTGAGGTGGTCATCATGGGAAGTGAAGAGAATTGCATTCTTCACCAGCTGCGTATCAGAGATGGCATGGAGCTATAAAACACGAGTGTGATGACATCCGCAGAAAGGAAAATAGTGTGACTATTTTATTTTCTCAGTCAGATCCATGATTCAGCTGGTGGATATAACCTAGAATCGTGCCAAATGAGTAAAACACCAATGTGGCTCTCTCTGGCCACGTGGTGGGTATTGATGATAACTTCGGTGACACCATTCTGACAGTGGGTATGAAGCTCACAGAGGATAGTGTGGACATCCCCAAGGTGATGGAAGCAGTGGTCGGCTGTAGTTCATACCTAATGGCATTATTGCCGGTTCCTCCTGAGCTTTCATCAGATGGAAAGGGAATGGGGAGTGATATCTTAACTGACCAAATCAAAATCCAAGCTGTGGTTGGCAACAAGCTTCAGATTCGACTGGGGAGACATGGAGATCTGTTGATAGATGGTTAAGAAGAGAACAAATGATGGCTGGGATGCTCCCAAAGTGGTGCCCTGGGCCAATTTAAATTCTTGTTTGAGCTGCCAAAAAGCCCCCGTGAACAGTCTTCCTATCCTGTGACTGAATTTGCTAGCAATTTGCATCAACAAACATCTACAGTAATGGCAACAACACATCATGCAGTCTTATCCACAATATAAAAGAAATACTAGTTTCCTATTTAAAAGCATTGAAAATCAAGATGTAAAATAGCTTTTCCTGTACATTCAATCTAAAAATCAAGTTGTGAAATAACCTTCTCTCCATCATCTTGAGCATCACCAGTTGACAGTTCCATTGTGAACACAACCCTTGGCTGCTGGCTGTCAGTTGGTAATATATCATGTATTAACTCATTATAAGAGCAAGAAACAGTCAAAAAATTGGGCATGCTAGGGTAAATAAACTCTACCCCTCCTCAAACAAACCGGCAACTTCATCAACCTGTTTGTTGTCAAACCTTGATAATCAATGCAGAATATTCATATCATCATCACTGGCATCCTTGTTATCGTCATCTTCAAGACTTATCCCAACTGCCGTCATGTAGGACCATATGTCACATTCAACTTGTTCACACATGCTCCCTTGTGTAAAATGTTCACCATCTTTCTTCGTTTTCCCCCTTTTTATATTATCTGAACCTTATCAGCCTACTTAAACCCATTTGTAGACTCATACCCATTGTAAGCTATCCTTGTCATCATCAACAAGCCTTGTTCACGCCTGCTCCATTGTATAAAAGTTTTCCACATCCATCAAATCTTCTTTTATCATATCCTGCACAGAAATAATGGTACACAAAACAATTAGCCATTTCTTTATGTAGGCCCTTATTTCCATGCCATTCTGAGAATGATTATGCAAACTTCTTCCTTGTAGCATTCCCAGACTGCCTATGCAGCAACTTAAGGAAAACATATAGAACACACCACCAGAATTCACTCTCTCCATGAATAGTTCTAGAAAAGCTTGCAACATGTATTCCATGATCTCCTCATTGTTCCACCTTAAATCCTTGAGTTTCAAATCTGACTCACCTTCCTGTTATTGACGAGGACATTAGAAATGGGTGATCTGTTACGGATGTTTTCACATTTTTCACCCTTTGGTGTTTCTGGCATCGTGTCCTGGATCCATAGGTGAAGCAATCGACTATAACCGTAGTTCAGAACAAAACGATCTTACACTGGCAGAGGAATCATTGTAAAAAATACAAAAGTTCAATCCACCTGTCAATGTGGAAACCAATATTACACAGCAGTAAAAGAAAGAATATTTCAGTGAAACAAATAAAAGACCAGTAACAATTGTGCTCAAACATCATCCTTTTTGCTTCAGAGTAAATGTTGCTTATAATAGATGAATTAGATGGAAACCATCCACCAACGACTGCACCTCCACCCAAAGCTCTTGGAAAAAGTAGCACACTTGCTAAGGTCAAGGCATCTGTCAAGCATATCAATTTTGGGGACTGTTACGCTATCCTAATTACCTCTTAGGTTTCTTTTACAGCTTAGCATATCAAGAATGACAGTGTAACTCACCTCAAAGACATTTAGATAACTATATAAAGGGGAGAAAAGATGAGACAAAATGATCAAGAAAAGGCGTTCATGCAGAAAGCTGAGATACAACTAGTCAGAGCGTGATGGTTTGAAGTAGTGCGTGAAGCACATCAGATCAGTAGATGGTACGAGAATTTCATTCACTAGACAATCACAATATGTATTTAAAAGAGAAAATTACTAATTATCACTAAAAAAATTTTAAAAAACTTTTGCACCATACCTTTTCTCTAATTTACCTGTATACCCCTAAAACCTTTAGCAACATCTATGTCCCCCTAAGCCCTGCGTCATACCATCAAAAATAAGGTTGTCCGACCTGCTAGGTCGGACTGACCTCGATCCTGTAGGTCTGAGTTGCCCATTGATATTTTTTTTTTAATTCACATCTTGAACCAGATCGACCCACTACTGTATCTGGGACCCAGAGTCTGCCAGATATGGCACAAGTCGGCTGGCTCCGAGTCGGCCAACCTTGACGTATGCCCCTGAAAAGTGAAATCTAATTTTTAGAGGTATAAGAATTCTGGTTAGTAGATTTTAGGGATACACAACTAAATTAGATAAAGGCAAGGGTACAGAGGTTATTTATAAAATTTTAGGGGTATAAATGTGATTAACCTAAAAAAATGTAATTTCATTTCATGTGACACCCTTACAATAGCAAAACTTGCTTCATAGCACATGAAGTAGTAATTTAGATTTTAGAATGATATTACATATACGAATTCTACATGACCTTTAACATGCAAAAATCTCCAAGCTACGGGAAAAGATGTCAAAATTTATTTTTCCATTTAACAAAATTACGATCATATTTCAGGATCTTTGTAATAAGCTAATAAATTCTTAGTAGATTACTCATCACATGCTCTATAATTACACCTTGTTTCCCTGCAAGTGGCAGGCTTGTGTACATATTTCTCACAAGAATCTGAGATCATGGGCTATGCTCCTCCAAATAATTAAAACAAGCAGATCCATACTTCAAGTTTTCAACCGACTTTTCAAGCCTTAACCACTAAGCATGACAGCATAATAAAATATTTCATGATTTATTTCTGCAAAAGTCTGAAAAAAAAACCAGGAGCTTTTGGTGATTCAGCTTCCAAAGAAAGGTCTCTACTGTCACAGACTAGCACCGGACGGTTCTAAAAGCCTTCCGTCTTGAGACATCTTGATGTCTCATCATTACTTATGTCCATAACCTGAACAAGAAACAAAGCAAACTAAACATGCAACTAATTCCAGGATAGACATTTGTCAGATACAAACGGATATAGACAGATGCACATTCATTGCATACAAACAGACATTCGGTACCACTTCCCAAAAAACCAATTTTGCACCTTCCAAAACAGACATTCTGTATAATCAGTCAAACAACAAGAACTAATTAGTTAATGATGATTGTCAGAAAAAGACAGGCTGCATAGGTCCACAATAGCAGAATTACATGTCATATGATAAAACTTATACCACGTGATCATATGCAACATACATGTTTCCAAATGTCTATGTGAACTACTGAAGCAATTCTGCAAGTTCCATGAATCTTGTGTTACCTCATATGGCCATAATCCAGTGCAGCAATGGCCTTGTTGAATATGTAGATA
This sequence comes from Amorphophallus konjac, assembly GCA_022559845.1. Classification (NCBI taxonomy): domain Eukaryota; kingdom Viridiplantae; phylum Streptophyta; class Magnoliopsida; order Alismatales; family Araceae; genus Amorphophallus; species Amorphophallus konjac. The sequence continues at coordinate 205,204,790 of CM040129.1, forward strand.
TAGTATATAGCAGATCTTCACATCTTGAAAATCCATTTTCTCCACAAATAATCAGCTTTCTCACTGAATTTTGAGTTTTTCTCAGCTCATCCTTTTATCAATGAAAAGCCCAGGCCATTTGGTTCAAGGAGAGCTACAACCTTCCTGCTTACAAAGCCCCTTTTAGCTTCCATTTGCAACATGAACAATGGGAGTGCATTCAACTGATTTCATGGCAAGCAAGACTACCTTCCCTTCCCAGTCTTGGAAGCTCTGATTTAGAGCCTTTGATTGGAAACCAACATGGTATAACCAACTTCCAAAGGGGAGGCCCCTCCAAATAACCAAAGTCAGAAATATATAGAAGCCAAAACATAGTTACAATTGGAAGGGACACCAAACATGGCCTTAAAAGCCTTAACCTTACCAGGAAAAGCTGTTACATGAATTAATTCCTCACAATCATGAAAGAAGACAGGCGTGCTTTTTACTGAGCACAATTGTAGCATTCATATACAAGGATAATAAAAGAGATGGATAAATAAAGATCATCCTTCATTGTTTTACACCACTTATTTGCAGGCAACACCTCTTTGAAACAATTTTCTCCCTGCCAGACTAGTATTATGGGATTTCTTGCAGACTTTTACATCCAAAGTTCAGTGTGTATTGTAGAGGTTTAACAACAGATAGGGCATCTGGTCAGAAGAAAATGTTTCTGTGGATCTTTTGGATCTAGCTTTGGAAGCACCAAGAGGGAATATCTTCTATTTCACAGTGCAACTTTTCTTTGGGAGCAGGAGCAGGAACGGGATGCGAGAGCACTTTTAGAAGCAGGATCCATGGTGCAATGAGCGAATATAGCTTCTATGATGCAGCCAACCCCAGCTTCGTAGTGCAGGACCTCATTGATGATGATGTGCAGCCTTCTGACAGGCCGAAGATAGTTTTAAGTGTGCACAGCTTTCATATACAATAAGACATGCAGAATATAAATTTGAGTAACATATGGATCAGATATGAGGCCACACGATGCCACCAGAACTATACTGCCAGCCAACATGACTCAAGTAATTCAGTTCTCCATAAGACCATGAAATCTCCTGCCAGGAGAGAAACCAATTATCACAAGAAATAGTAGACTTCCACTTCAAAAACACAAGAATGGCCATATTGCATTGTACATGTTGACAGGGGCATAGAGGACCTTGATTGGGAGGGGGGCAATTTAATTTTTGTAGTAATATGAATTTTATCGATTAAGGTTCAACCACAACCTCTATGCATAAAGTCTACATGGTTACATGCTGTCATAATATGAGAACAATAATAATGATAAAGAAGTAAAGACCTTATGAAGATTAATAGAAAAGGCAAAAATGTGCTTGAAAAATAGGGAAAAAATATGCACAAGTTGTGTCCCATGTTCTTGTGATAATATCATTAATTCTGAATAGGGATCACATAAAGCTCAATATTCAAGTATCAAATCTTGAGATATTTTAAAATCTGTATGATTAAACTCCTAATTAAAAATCAACAATATTTCATTTTGCTTACTTCTGGACATCTCTGGTTAAATTATCAAACAAAATTATTTCAACATGAAAACATGAAAACTAGTTGTCGATGAGAACACATAATGTAGAAGAGATTTTAAGTCTGTATATATGGGAATATTGCTGGTTGCAACAAAATTGTGTTAATTACTAGTCCCTAACTCAACAACATTCAAGCTTGGGAGAAAAAGAGACATGAGGAGAATCAGATAAAAAAAGGAGAGAAAAAAGGAGAAGATATTTAGAAATTTCAAAATAAACCAAATCATGGCACTTTCATCGAACCTCACTGTGACAGATAGCTTTGTACCTAGTCCAATCTGATTCCTGGCCTCTCAAAAACTGAAGAATACAATTGCTTAAGGCTGCTGCCCATCAAAGGATGATGCACGATTAGGAAGGTGTGGTAATGGCTTTGTAGCCTGTAGGTTCCTCAAATAGAAACAAATAGGCATGCACTGGAGGCCACAACTTTTGACAAGAGAGGCACTTTCATTCTTCAGATTTCCAAGTTATGGAAGTCATAGAGGGTAAGGTTTTAAGTTTTACTGGTACAATAATAGAGGGAAAAAAGATAGTCTAAACATGTAATAGTCATATGATAGGAGGAAAAGGCATGAGCGCATCTTCAGGTCACTGAAACTTGGAAACTCAAAAGGTAGTGACCCCATGAACCACACATGTTTCTGCTCTGCATGTTGATCCATTTCAATTACACAAGACTGGTCATACAAGGAACTTTATGGAGCAGAATGCTGCACGTACCTGGCTGTTGTCCATGCACATTGTTTCACTTTAGGGGCAAATGGAATGTTGTCAGCTCCCACCCTTCCAAATGCATTCCTAATCATGCAGACAATGCCACTGCATGTAGCCATTCTACGTGGACAGTCTTCACGAGTTAAGCCCTCCTGTGACCTCTTAATACTCAAAGCTAAATGACTTGTCACAAGATTGCTGCCACCCGTATTGGAGCAGGTCAACACTCTTTCTTCCCATCTATAACAAGAGATGTTGTCAACAAAGCCTAAAAAAGCAACTGAGATTTAGTTTCTTGAACAAATTGATAATAGAATCAAGTTATAATATGCTAATCCACAAAGAACTAAAATATGCCAATTAAGATTTGGTTTCTTGACCAGAACAAATTGGCAATAGAAACAAATTGTAATATGCTAATCCACAAGGAACTAAAATGTGAATTGCTATATTAAACTACCATCTAGGGTCATTGTCTTTTATTATAGCATTGCTCATTTGGTCAGTTGAAACATGCAATCAAGTAGGTTTACTCCTGTTGATTTGTGAAAAAAAGGAAAGAAAAAGTCGAGCATGTCAATGTTAGTTACTTCCAGACAATGGAAATAAAATATTGCTAAGACAATAATCTGTATGATAATCATGCATTGTGCAAAGATATGTTAACAGCATACCTTCAACCTCCGCATTTTGTTGGAAGGCATCCAGAGTAGCAAAGGAACAATAGAAGCTGGTTATGAAAAAGCTCTGCCAACAGACTTCTTACACGTCAAATGAAAGGTGTAACATCCCTCCATAGTTTTCACTAACAGAAGCCTGAAAGATCAAATTTAACAAAAGATTTGATATAAACAAATTTCTTGAAAAGATATTAAGGGGGGAAGAGTGCAGAGAAGCAAGAAGGCACTTAAATTCCAGATCAAATTAAAAAAAGGAAAGAGAAACTTGAGCTTATGCTGGAAGAAACTATTAACAGCATCTTAATAAAATCATAAATGATAGATGATAAAAATTGCTACTAATATGTCTTCTTTAACTAGCAACACAAAGTGCAAAATCATAAACTCAATGGTCTTGGTTGGTTGGTTGGAAACTAAAATGAACCACAAATGAAGCGACAATCATTATCCAGAAAGATCCAGCACCTATGCATAACGTGTCAAGAAGTCATATAACAAGTTTAAAAAGTCTAAAAAAAACAAAAAGTAATCCCTAGTGTGGACCAGGAATAGGAACACATGAACTTGAACCCAACTAATATTCAAACACATTTATTAAACCTGTTCTGAAGAGAAATTTTAGTGTTACAAAATAAAGAAATGCGTGGAATACTTCAATAAAATATTATTTTGAGAGTAGAATACTTCAGAAAATATGAAACTTATTAAGAATTATTTGAAAAAAATATAATAATTCCTTTAAAATATACACATGGTTAAAGAAAACGTAAAAAGCATGAGGGGTGCATCGTATTTGCACTGTTTGCTATGGAACGTGTAGGCGATAACCATGGCTGTGTACAGGGGCTGTTTGGTCCACTGGTTTCTTTGTTATTTTGTGTATATTGTAAGGGTAGTTAGGGATCATGTCTTAATGGTGTACTTGTAAATAACCCCTATATATTGATTGATTTGGGATCGGCCAAAGTTACTGGCGTTCTGTTTTCTCGCCAGAACCCAGTGCATGCTTCTTCCTCTTCTTCTCTTCATCTTTCTTCGAAAGGTAAGCAATAGTGTCAACCTTTTGATCAAAATCCTTAATAATTGTGCCGAATCAAAGGGAAAAACAAAAAAGAAGCTTATAAATCTCCAACAGGTGAACTAGGCTCTCATCTCTTCACCAGGATTATTAACCTTATAGTGTGAAAAAACTTGATAGCAAACAACAGACCGGAGAAAGAGGAGGTATGGTGGAAGCGACGGCTGCAAAAACACAGGATGCAGGACTCTCGGGTCTTTTGTGCACTAGCTTAATACTAACTCCATGCAAATGACCATTATGACCTTGCAGTTAACAAAACCAACCAATACATTACAAACACATCTAATCTCCCCCAACCCCCCTCTCTCTCATACTGAGGCTCCTTAGCTTTTCTAGAGAGAGAAGCTCTGGGGAACAAGGATGCACCAGCCACCGGAGGTGGAGTCAGGGCCTAATTGGGTCCCTTTGGGGACTGGCCTGGGGCAGTTGTGGGGGAGCAGGCATGAGGGGGTCCCACCGGAGTTGGTGTCTGGGCCACGGCGGACAAGGGAACCTCGGACGGCCTTCTGGCCTCCGGATGATCCCTCAGTCTTTTTGGGTTTCCGTTTGCAAGGTCCGGTTTGCTATCGATGTGGTAAGGAGGGACACCTCCAAAGGCGGTGCACCACTCCGGCAGCTCAAGGCGGAAGGGAGGGAGCTCACGGTCCTACTACGGCAAGGCATCGGTCTTATGTTGATGTCACAACGACAGGTAGGATTAGCAGCAGCGGGGCGAGGAGTCTTGGGGATCTCCTTGAAGGGGGGCCCCAACCAACAGAGTTGCTCAACCGCCACCTTCAATGGCTTAAACGTTGTCAGTAGGTCAAGCCAGTTGAGGGGAAGGTGTATGCAGAGAGAGTCAAGGCTATATTGGACAAGAGCTACGGTAGGGAAGTTGGCTGGGAAGTCACCAAGATGTGCTCAGAAGGGTTCCTGGCCATCGGCAGAAAGGAAGAAGACATGGAGGAAGCAGTGAAGGCAGGGTTTGCCGTGACAGATGGTGCAATCCTCTGACTGGCCAAATGGGATGTCACTCGAGGGACATTCCTAGACGCTAGAATGTGTAGGTTACCCATCCACCTGGTCGGGGTGCCACTGCCGTACTGCGACGAAGCTAATGCGATATGCCTGGTAAGCTGTTTCGCGGTGGTCGAAGCAGGGAGTGTGTAACTAGCAACAGAAGGGGGAAGAACTGCGATTCACCTGGTCGTCCGAGTCAGCAACCCCGGTGTTTCACTGGCGATCCTGACCATCGAACTCGCCGAACACTTTTCTCGGTAATGGTTTTGCAATGGGTGAGTCGCAGTGAATGAACGACATCGGGGAAGGTGTACAGTGCCCAATGGTTTTGAATTCGAAAGAAATGGGCAGGGCTACGGGTAGTCTCGTGGGTCCAACCGGGCAAGGTCTAGGATCTGGATCCATTGGCGACGGAGTTCAAATGCTCGATTACCCGGTGGGACCCAACGACTTACCTGTATTCGATAGGCATAGTCGTACCGGGTCTAAGGGACCTGGCATTGTGCTTCTTCCCTGCCCGACTTCTCCGAAGCGTGCCTTTGCCTTCGTAGCAGAGAGGGGGTGACCCCAACCATGGTTTCATTAGCAGCCGTTTTTGGGGAGGTCCCCGGTTGCCAGAGTTGTGATGCCCCCATCGCCACCCACTCAGCGGGGAGCAAAAGATGTAGCAGAAGCTTCCAAGGCCCTTCATTTTGGCAAGCAGAGACTGCCACAGTGGATGGCGGGTGTAGGGAAGATTGACGGCCACTCGAAGATGGTTCCGATCAACGTGGAGTGCTCGACGTCAGCTGTTGTTGGTAAGACTACCCTGTTCGTGGACATGGAATGGCCGCTGCTAGAGGTCCTTGTGGAATCTCACCACTGCCGGTAGCTCGTGGCCTACTCCGAGCGCATGTGGAACCCCTCTCTCGAAGACCTCTTGCCCTGATGTGGCAGGGGGAAGGAAGCACTCCTGAAGGCCTTGCACAGGTCACAAAGGGGGTGAGAATGCAGAAAACTCTTGGAGGACTGGAGAAGGAGAAATCCACCCTGGAGACATAGGGTGTTTTTGGAGAAGTAGGGAACGAAGAAGGAGAGGGGGAGTGTCAGAAGGGCAGGAGTAGGTTGGGTAAGGAGGGGATTAAGGAGATGGTGGGAGAGGTGGAGAGACTGATGGAGGGTCATGTTAGGGAGCTAGCAGAGAGGATGAGGGTATCTTTTGTGGAAATGGAGAAGGAGCTGAAAGGTGTTTTTACCAAGATACAGAAGAAATGACTTATTAATTTGGCGAGGGAGGCAAGGGGAGAGAAATCGCAAAAGAGGCTAGAGGGGGAGATTGAAGTGGGGGAAGAAGGAAGCGGTGAGGTGCTGAGGAGGGGAGGAGGACTTCTATTATATACCCATGAGGATTGTCTCATGGAATGCGAGGAAGATTTGTGGGGGAGAGAAGAGGAGGGGGGTGAGAGAGCTAGTGAGAAGTTGTAAAATTGATATATTGTGTATTAAGAAGTCTAACTGTGAGGGAGATGAGGAATCTATCATGAGGGAGATACAGGGGACAAAGTTGTCAAATGGGGTGGCCTCTAGCTATGGGGAGATCAGGAGGCATAATGGTGCTATAGAATCGGTTTGAGGTAAAGGAAGTAACGGAGGATAGACAGGTTGGTAGTGGGGCTATTTCTCTTCATTTTTGTTATATTAGAGATGGTTTTCATGAGACTTCACTAGAGTTAACGGGCAACAGGGTAGTGAAGGAAAGAGAATTCTTTGGGAGAAGTTGTTGCAACACCATTAGTCTTCGGGCATGCAATGGCGCGTGGGAGATGACTTTAATGCAATGGTTTTAGAGTAGGAGAGGTCAGAGAAAAGCCCTCACATGGGGGAAACGGAGGACTTCACTGCCTTTATTGTGGATGTGGCTTTGATTGATATCAGACCATCTAATGCTCATTTTACATGGTCTAATACGAGGGCTGACCCTGTATACTCTCGTCTGCATAGATTCTTGGTGTCTATTGAGTGGGAGGACCACTTTCCCCATGTTCAGTCCTCTTGCTTGGCTAGGCCAATTTTCGACCACAAGCCTTTGTTGCTAAGGACTTCTAGTAGATCGAGGGGGAAACCTATGTTCAGGTTGGAAAGATACTGGTTCAAGGAAATGGACTTCATGGACACTATCAGTTAGGTATGGAATGCTCCAAGACAAGAGTAGTCGACAATGGCTAGATTTGTAAACAAGATGAAGCATTTGGCACAGACTCTCAAGCAATGGGGTGCATCCAAAGTGCTACCTAGAAAAGCTATTAAGGATAGAATTCTTCATCAGTTGGAGGGTCTGCATTGCTTGGAGGAGGTTAGACTGCTAGATGAACCAGACAGACAGCTTAAGGACACTCTCAAGGTAGAGTTTGAGATCCTTGTCAAGAGGAGATTTACTAGAAGCAAAGATCTAGGGAGAAATGGCTCAAAGAAGATGACAGGAACGCTACATACTTTCAACGTATAGGTTTAGGGAGGAGAAGAGTAAACTCAATTAGATGCATCAAGGTTGGGGATCAATAGCTCTCCAATGATGTGGACATCAGGAGGCAGGCTAAGGTGTACTTTTCTCGTCTCTTAAAGAGGAGGATATGGTTGGGCCGTGTGTTGTGATGATCTTCTCCCACACATCTCAGGTGAGGAGAGTGGCTCTTGCTTGGCCTTTCTTGAAGGAAGAGGTCCGTACGGTTGTCTTCTCTCTTGCAGGTGATAAAGTTGCAAGACCAGACGGATTTCCTCTGTCCTTCTTCTAGAAATGCTAGGATATCATTAAATCAGATCTTCTCAATGTAGTAAAGGAGTTCCAAGAAGGGAGGGCACAATTATGCAATATCAATAAGGCCATCATAGTCCTCATTCCGAAGAAGCAAGGTGCGCAAGATTAGGACTTCAGGCCAATTGGCCTCTTGAATTACACGTATAAGACTTTTTCTAAGCTATTGGCCATGAGACATAACAGTGTGATTGATGGGTTGACGAGTGGATATCAAGGGGATTTTCAGAGGCCGTCACATACTAGAGAACTTCTTGGTTGTTCATGAATATCTACAAGCCATGAAGACCAAGAGGAAGAAGGGAGTGGTCCTCAAGCTAGATTTTGAGAAAACATATGATAGAGTTAACTGGAGTTGTCTATTTGATGCTTTGAGGAAGATGGGCTTTCACGATCAGTTGATTGGTTGGGTCTGGGTCCCGCGTTACTTCAACCAAGTTTGTAGTCTTAATCAATGGGCAATGGCCTTTATCATATTTTCATAGTGGTAAGGGTCTCCGACAGCGAGACCCGATGTCACCCCTGCTTTTCGTTCTGGTTGCACATATTCTTAATAGGATGTACATGAGAGCAAAGGCACATAGGTTGATCAAGGGGTTCAAGGTTACAAAGGTCAGTCCTCACATCACGCACGTACAGTATGCCGCTAATACAATCCTCTTTCTAGCAGAGGGAGAGAGACATCTCTATATCACTAGATTTATGCTGAAGCTCCTATAGACTGTCAGTGGGTTAAAGGTTAATTTTAATAAGAGTTAGATCATGGAGATCAACTTGGAGGATAGAGACCTAGGGAGAGCAGCTTTCACCCTAGGCTGTCAGATAGGTGATTTTCCTATCTCCTATTTGGGTCTTCCGCTCTCTCAAGGGGTCATACATTGCAAAGATTGAAACAATGTGATCCAGAGGTATGAGATTGGACTAGTAGGGTGGAAGGTGAGGCTTCTCTCTTATGGACGAAGGTTGGTGCTTTGCAAATCAATGCTAAGCTACCTACCCATTTATTATCTTTCCGTCTTCCAAATTCCGAGGACAGTTATGAGGAAGCTTGATTCTATCAAAGCTAGATTCTTTTGGCATGGCAGTGGAGATAGCCTGACCATCAGGAACATTAGGGAGTTCAACATGGCGCTGCTCTGCAAGTGGCTATGGAAGCTGGTATCTACTGAGAGTGGGTTATTACTGTAAGTCATTCGACACAGATATTATCAAAGGGTGAGGGACTGGGCGCTGACTCCAATCTCTTTGTATAGTATCTCTCCGATCTGGAGGAGTATATTACAATGTGCAGACATCTTGTGGGTCAATGCTCGCATCCGCCTGGGAGATGGATAGAGATGTTTGTTCCGGTTGGATAGATGGTGTGGTGACTTCATCCTTCAAGAGAGGTTCTCTCAGCTCTTTGCCATTGCCTCTTCACTGACAGCTGCAGTCTCCTAAGTTTTTGAGTCTCAACTTTCAGGAGGTACTTGGACTCTAACCTTTAGAAGAAACTTGCGGGTGGAGGAGATTGATCAATTCTAGGAGCTCCTTTTCTTCCTCCTAGATCTTGCACTGGTAGCTAACTATGATGGTGGTGGCGATGGGAAAATGATGGAAAATTTTTAGTCAAATCAGTGTACGAGCTTATCTTTGATGGAGGTGTAAGACATGATCTGGCATCACACATTTGGAACCCTAAGAGCCCACAAAGTGAAAGTTATGATTTGGAGGATCACAAATGGTCGGCTTCCTATTTGAGATAGGTTGGACTCTTTTATGGCAGGTATTCCCAAGATATGTGTTCTTTGTGGGGATAAAGAAGAGTCTCTAGACCACCTATTTACAGGGTGCTCATTCTCTCAGGAGGTATGGACCGAAGTGATAAGCAGATTCCCAAGTGCCAGAACGATGCAGGATAGTGTCCACCTCCTCATCCAACTGTGACACAGGAGGTGGCAGCTGAAGGGTGATAGTCACATTTGGTGGCTCATTCTACATGCGACCCTCTGGGCTTTATGTGGAGAAAGAAACAACAAGGTCTTCAAGAGGGAAGCTAAAGCTGTGGATAGAATTGTGTCTTTTGCTTTGCAGAGAGCGAGGGAATGGGCTTTGACTTCATGTAATGTGAACTCACAACTCTTCCTTTTTGGCTTTGTTAAGGGGATAACAGGTACCACACCGCCTTGGCATGGTCATTTTGTATAGGAAATTTTTGACAGCTCACAGATTACACTTGTATATCCTTTCTTTTACTTTCAATATAATTGTGGTACCAACCATTTAAAAAAAAAACACATCTAAGTACTAATAGGGTGTTTGGTTACTCTTTTTTACCTCTTTTTTCTCTTAATTTTAAAAAAAAGAGTAATAGATCTTATAACCCTGTTTGGTATCTCTCTCTTAAAATTTAGGGAGAGTCTCTAATCCTATGTAAACCTTCCTCGAAAAAAAACAACGATCGACCAATTTTTTTTTTAAAAGCACTCCGTCGCTCGCGACCCCCTCCCCCGCCTCTCCCCTTCCCTCTCCCTCCTCCCGCCGGCTGTCCCTCCCCCCTGCGCAACCCCCTCCCCCCCCTCCCCTCCATCCGGTTCCCCCCTCCCCCCCTCCGGCTCCGGCGGCCCCCTGTGCAGCCCCCTCCCTCCGGTTTCCCCCCTCCGGCCGCGCAGCCCCTTCCCCCCCTCCGGCTCCGGCGGCCCCCTGCGCAGCCCCCTCCCCCTCCCTCCGGTTCCCTCCCTCCGACTCCGGCGGCCCCCGAGCGCAGCCCCCTCCCCCCTTCCGGCTCAGGCGGAAACCCTGCGCAGCCCCCTCCCCCGGTTCCTCTCCGGCTCCGGCTCCAGCTCTCCGGAAACCCTGCGCAGCCAAACAATTCTATATAAATTTTAAAAATTATATCATTTTTACCAAACAGATGTTACCATTTTTTATCAATTTTAAAATTTAAGTTAAAAATTAACGTAACATAATTTTTGAGATAGAAAGAGTTCTAAAAAAAAAAGTACTCCCAAACACCCTATAAGAGCAAAGTGCATGACTATTCCTATGCAACAATTTAATTACTTTTTAGAAGAGGAAATAAATTTCTGTGACAGTTCCACGCCCTTAATGTTTTGCAGTCACCGTGTTATAGATTTATACTGTTTAGTATACTTCATGTATGGCATGTCAGTTGTTAAAAACCATAACAATAAATATTCCTCTGCTGGCAACAAAACCCATTTAGTTCCATTTTAGGTATGACAAGTCATTCCATGCCTATGTTACTGTTTGCGGCACACGCGGAACGGCGAGATAGAATAATAATAATAATATTGTGGTGTATTGTTTGATTTGTGGTTAATGAGGGGCTTTACTGGTTGAGACTAAGTGTATGTGTTCTGAGGGCGTGCCAGTCGAGTTTCGACAATTGCCGCGGAATTGAAGTTCAACTGGGATGTGCCTCCAAGACACGACACGTGTGCCTGGACATACGGGCGACGCGTGGACAAGGTATATGTGCACGTGGTAGTTGTTTAGGTAGCTGACGCAGGTTTGATTCCGCAGGTGAATGTGTATCAGACGATGTGAGGTTCGGGTGCAGGACATTTCCCCATCGACCGAGCCTTTTGACCACAGTCAATGTTAATTTACATCGGACGTAATCCGAACACCCTTGTTTCTACTACCGAAGGGAGAGAGTCAAGGAACCTGAGAGCCGCGACGTTGGGAGGGCTTGATCCGTGCAATAGTGGCGGAGCAACAGTAACATAGCTGGGAGGAGTGGAGGCAGGAAAGTTGGTCCCGATGTAAGCACCGAGGAGAATGCCGACCCTGAGTTTGTGGAAGCGAGGCATTGGCTCGGGCAGGGGAGCAAGAGACACTGTCTCGGCTAGGAGTAGGCAGGTACTGGCTCAGTTGTGGGATCCATTCCGTTGGCCGGGTAGAGACCGAGCTATGAGACGGACGACAATCTGACGACGGTGTTGAGACTGACGGCCGGTGAAGACAAAAATCAATTCCCTAACTGGGCTTCATTGATACAAGCGGCTAAAGACTTTATATGGGGCGTTGATAGCCCGATTACAAGTTGTGCGCAAATCACGGGACAATTCCGTCATTTATGCTGATGCCCGGGTCATTGCGTTGTTACGCGGGTATTTCCGCCTTTATACGTAATGTCCGCTGAAGGACTCACGATTCGGCAAGACGCTACTCGAGAGGGGTCGCGATGTACCCTCAATATGTGATGACGGATTACCCAGTCATGAGAGGGCTTGCAAGTTCCTTAACGTTCGCCTCTCGGGTGTTGTCTTTTGTTGTCGCGTGGCTCGCTCGAGTGAGGAGTCAACTGGCTCAGCTCGTGTGGAGCAGTCGAGTACGGCTCGTACGGAGCAATCGAACTTGACTCGGTGTAAGCTGTCAGACACCGGCTCGGGATGAGTTGTCAAGAACCGGCTTGGGGTGAGTTGTCGGGCACCGGCTCGGGAGGAGCTATTGGGCACCTGCTCGGGATAAGCTATCGAATACCGGCTCGGGGTGAGCTGTCAGACACTGTAGCCACCGCCAGGACTGGAATAGTCAGGCGTCGTGGGGCATCGCCGTGACCGTAGTAATCGGGTGCTGTGGACACCGCTGTAACTGAAGTAATCAGGTACCGCAGGGCCCCGCTATGACTGGAGCAATCGGGTCCTTGGGCACCGCTGTGACTGGAGTAATCGGGTGTCATGGACACCACTGAGACTGGAGTAGTCGGGTGCTTGGGCACCGCTATGATTGGAATAATCGGGTGCTTGGGCGGTGCTATGGCTAGAGCAATCGGGCGCTGTTGAGACTAGGGCATTCGGAGGCCGATAAGGCTAGAAGAGCCGGGAGAGGATTTCATTGTGACTGGAGCAATCTGGGCTTGCACGCGGTCTTCGACAGGGGTGCGTTCACATATGAACGCGGTCGTCTATGTGACCGCGTCTTGGTCGCTGCCTCTGTGTGGGGCGCGTTCATCAAGACATGAGCATCTCCCGGGTGGGGATCGTTCTTCAAGGCAGAAGTAGCACCTAGGTGGGACACATTCTTCGAGATGAGTGCAGCCCCTGTGTACGACGCGTTCTTCGAGATAGAGGCGGCCCCTATGTAGGGCACGTTCTTCGAGATAGAGGTGGCCCCCTATGTAGGGTGCATTCTTCGAGGAGATTAAGGTTCCCAGGTATAGCACATTTATCGAGGTTCGATATGATATCCCACAGTCGCATCAAGGACAAATAGCCAAAGCCAAATTGCCTTCCTCACAGAGTGCCAAACTGCCTTGAACCCATTGGGGGCCTCCATCGGTGTGCGTCCTCCTCCTTTGGCTCCGTTGGGGGATATTTATAGGCCCAAAACTAGCCCAAAGAGGGGTACCTGGTTGGTGCGCCCAAAGGGGGCATCTGGTCAGGGTGAGGGCGCTGGCAGGAGTCAATTGGTCCAACTGGGGTCAAAGTGTGGGCGTCTGGCAACGAGGGTGAACGTAGCGCTCGAAGGAGGTATCCCATCAAGGTGGGGACCCTCCCGGCCCACTTTGTCAAGGTGGGGGCTTCTGGCGACAATGGAGGAATGGTTGGGCATTGGAAATCCCATTTTGGTCAAGGTGAGGGCGCCTAGCGCCCCCACCTTGACCAAATGAGGTTGCTGGCAGTAGGAGAGAGGTTGGGCGATCACAGGGGGCACCTTGTCCAGGTGGGGACGCTCCCAGCCCTCACCTGGACATGGTAAGGTCGTTGGCCGGTCTCACCCAGCAGGGTTGGGAATTCTATTTTGAACGTGGTCTTCTCAGGAACAGCGTTCAAGAACGCAGTCTTCAATACGACCGCGATCATGAAGCGCTGCCAGGACCCATCTGGTCCAGGTGAGGGCGCTCCCAACCCTCACTTGGTCAAGGTGAGGTTGATGGCAGGCAGGAGAGAAGTTGGGCACTCGCAAGGGCCACTTGGTCCAGGTGGGGACGGTCCCAACCCTCACCTGGACAAGGTGAGGTCACTGGCCGCCCTCGCCCAGCCCGCTTGGAAAATCTATATTGAACGCGATCTCCCCAAGAACCGCGTTCAAGAACGGGATCTTCAGTACGACCGCGATCATGAAGCACTGGCAGGACCCATCTGGTCCAGGTGGGGGCGTTCCCAGCCCTCACCTGGTCAACGTAAGGTCGGTGGCAGGCAGGAGAGAAGCTGGGCGCTTGCAAGGGCCACCTGGTCCAAGTGAGGGCGCTCCTAGCCCTCACCTGGACAAGGTGAGGTTGTTGGCCGCCCCCACCCAGTCCGGTTGGGTGTTAATGGGAACGCGATTCCCTCAGAAACCGCGTTCTTGAACGCGGCGGAGAGTATGACCACTATCAAACTGCGCCCTGCTAGTGACCCCGGAGCTTCAGTTTGACTCGGTTGTTGGAGTGGTGGGCATCGAGCTATTTGTAGAAGATGTTTTAGGGGTCATTCCCTGCCTTTTTGTCATGTGGCGTGACACGACGAGCGGTCTTGAGTCCGAGGGTGAGCCCGGATGTTGAAAAATTGCCGACGCGGTGCCACTTGCCAAATGTCCCCCCCCCCCCCCCCGCTTCTTTGTGGGGTGCTGTGGAATACAACATGTTGTACTAGGTCCCGAGTTGGCCCGATTGTCGAGGTGCTTGGCAATGTAATGCCGCCTGCAGAGTATCCAGGGGTGGTCCCCGAATCTTTACTGAGTGTCGTTTGCTACAGCGAGTTGTCCTGAACCTTGGGTTTGACTCGGCCGGCAGAGCACCTTTGGTGTTATGCCATTTTGCGCTATTTAGGGAGTAATTCCCTTAGCCTAAATCCCGATTAGTTCGAGAAAATAAGCGGGTGCAATAGTTACTTTTGGGCCTTTCCACCCACTAACTCAAGTTGATGATTCAATTCAATAACATGGTATCCAAGCCAGTTTGCCCATCAGGATTCCCCCATTTGGCTTCACAATTTTAAGGGATGCCACTTGTCATACTGCTAACCAAGTTCATAGGTGGATGGGCGCCAGTGGAGATGGGGGTGGGGGTGCAGGGGCAAAGCACTTAGTCCCATACCAGGTATTCAAGAACCACTCCTCGCCTATATTAGTTTTCCACTTCTCCATCCATTCTCTCATGCTTTGGGTCAATACTTAGGTTCAGGAACATGGTACAAGGGTCAGTTTGCTTGTCAGACAAACAATTCTGAATAAAAATAGTTTACAATCATGCCATGGTTTATAACACAACAATTGTTGGGGGTGCAGGGGCAAAGCACTTAGTCCCATACCAGGTATTCAAGAACCACTCCTCGCCTATATTAGTTTTCCACTTCTCCATCCATTCTCTCATGCTTTGGGTCAATACTTAGGTTCAGGAACATGGTACAAGGGTCAGTTTGCTTGTCAGACAAACAATTCTGAATAAAAATAGTTTACAATCATGCCATGGTTTATAACACAACAATTGTTGCTGAATGTCACCATTAACCAGAAGCAAGAGAAAGACGCTAGTATTAACACAGAAAAAGAATCAACTCAAAGTGCAATAAATATGTTCTAAACATAGAAATACTCCATACAATCACAATTAGTTACATCTGTCCCAGAACCTCAGAAGACTAAAAACAAAACATCCAATCCATTTAACCACCCACTTTCCTTATTCAATGTTTACCCCATGTGGTACATTTGTTCTCAATGCAGAAAAATGAGGCATTTGCATTGACAATAGGAAACTAATATATTTGGAAGACGGAATAAAAAATTCTTACAACAATGAGTAGGTAGTGACAACTAATATATTTTGGCTTATAAGAAGTTTGTGTGGAACACATTGACTATACTTGTACATACCTCTTTTACATTAATATAACAGTGGTACCACCCTCTTTCAAAAAAAAAAGTAGCTAGTGATTTTTGTTTTGAGTAGTAGATATGAAGATGAAGCCATTGAGATCAATAGTGCACGTTCATGGTCCAGAAACTACTTTGAAAAGGGAGGTTTTCAGAATTTGCCACACCAACAAGACTTGGAAAGGATACGCATCGGTGGACAATTGTCATCTCAAAAAATCCATGACTTCCACGTGAACCTCAACAGACAGATGGTAAATCAGTGTTCCGTAGCATAAACCATACAGTTTAATGTAACTTTTTTAAGTCATCTAAGGACATGAACAAAACTGCAATAATTTTGCAAATTAACAGATCTTTTCGTTATTCAATTGTAAGTCCTATATGAACTTGGAAAAAAGTGACAGACTTTGTTAACAAAAAGAAACTGCCAACAGATAAACATTGTGGGTAAGTGTTCAGTGGCAATAAAATTAACCCCATTTCATCACTTCAAATCAAATAGTTACATAGAACGAGGTGTACATTCAGTATTTGTAAACATGTAAAAACATAAGATTCACAGCTAAGAGAGAATATGTGAACAAGGCAGAAGTAGAAGTGGCTAAACAATACCTGCAAGAAAGGAAGAACTGCATTGTACACACACACAAAAAATTTTGAATGTGTTGTCAACCTGGAGTTCAAAAAGGAACGATGAATGAGCCCTACCAGCAAGAAAGCTTTATCCAGTAGAAATATGTATAGGAAAACATACAAGACAGGATATTAAACTAATGGCAGAATAAAAAGCAGTCATATAAGCCTCTACTAAAAAGTCTCTCAATGGACCTGCTGCAAAGCTACAAATGAACTGCTTGTTGCTCTATGTACATTTGTAAATATTATATCCGCCGCTATCATAAAGCATATTGTTTAACACAGAAAATTTTAAAGAGGAAATCATGTTCATTTGTTGAACATAAGCGCACATTTGTGAGTTATTTAGACAGCATGTGCATTATTAAATCCGTGAAAATTAGGCTTATCAGACGATTAGGGTTCGGGTGCTAGACTTTCCCCCACTGACCTCAGTCAGTGTTAATTTACATCAGCATAAAGTCCGAACACCTTTGTTTGACTGTCAAAGAAGAGCTATTGTCCTCCACGATATCGGTTATGGTACTGAGGGCAAATTCACAAGAACGACAATAAACACCCTTAAAAGGGTGAGGGTACACATATAATTTAGTTTAGGATACGATAGACCGATAAGCCTATGAGAATATGGGTGGGTCTAAAATTAAAGTAAGGATTGGGTAGTGACTAGAAGGTTATGCCACAGTTTGACACTATCTAGGGACTTAGATGTAATTCGGTAGGGACAATGGTGTATCTGAAATTCAATATCTCCCAGGGTTTATTTGCGAATTTAAGTTTTGAAGGACGTGTGCAATTAGCCCGTGTCGAAGAACATCCTTCACACATTCAACCGAAAGTTAGGGTATTTTTGCAATCCCTAAAAAGAATAAAGGGTATTTGCATAAATATAAAACTTTTGTACAAATATAGGACTTTGTCGACAAATTGTAGATTTTACAGAACTTTTCCAAAAAAATGCAGGACATATCTACAATTTCTGACACTTGTAGGGTATTTCTGTAATTACAAGATATTTCGAGATTTTTCTTATAATTTTTGGGATATTTTTGTAATTTCTTATTAATTCACAAAATTACGTTATTGTATCACCAAATTACACAGAAAGTTACATCACAAGGCCCCTAGCGGCATACATGCCGACCCAAGGGTATTTATAAAACATACCTTTATGTGGGTCTCCACAAAAACACAGAACAATTGCTCCAAGCGCTTCGAGCGATGTCTTCGATTGTGCTCCGATCTCTCTTTTGAAATGGGGCCCATGGTGGGTATTTATAGAGCTTGGGGGCCGCTTGGGACCGGATACGTCCTTGGGGGGGACCTACCTGGGCCAGATAAGTCCCTTGGAGGGTCTATCCGGCTTGAGAACTGCTGGCCACGAAATTTTATATAGAAAAATAAATATGTTCTTTTTGAAAAGAAACATTCCCTTATATGCGGGGGTTCATTCTGTGGTGCGCATAGTATCAGACGATTTGGGTTCGGGTGCTGGACCTCTCCTCTCTGACCGCAGTCAGTGTTGATTTACATCGGCCTAACGTTCGAACACCTTTGTTTAACTGTCAAAGAAATCTCAAAGTCTCCCCCATAGGTTCGGATGGGGAGGGCAGGCTCACTCGGGTGACTCTCGATGATCACTCGTTTACCACCGACACACTAACTAGATTAGGGTTTCATTAAAGGCCTCTTGAGTTCGGGCAAAACCCTAGAATTTAGGAGCATAAATGTAATTTTGCAAAAGCCATAGACATATTTAAAGTGGAGGGAGATTTTCTGGACCCCGAGGGTATTTTGGTAATTTTACCTTCCTAAGGGTATTTCGATAATTTTACCAGGTCATGGATATCCCTGAAACTTTTGGGTTGGAAAGGAAGTAGGACCGGGTTCCTGACTTTCCAAGACGCTGAGGCCATTCATGAAGGATTTTAGGGGCGGCTAGGCCATTTCTAAGTCACAGGGGTATTTTGTTAATTTTAGCACACCCTACATAGACATAGGGTTGAGGCGGAATCCAAATGCGGGACTAGGCTGACACCTCCTCAAGCCAAAGGAGTGGCGAAGATTTCATAGAAGGCGTACATTCGTCTATTTTGCCAGAGGAGGGATATACATGCAATTCCGATAAGTCGGGTTCTTGTAATTTTTCCCAATTGACATACAAAGAAGAAAACTGGTAGAGTACACCCAGTACATTCATAGCCCAAGTGGGTACAAGGATTGTCGGCGAATTGTCGACTGTATATTACAGAGGTTCGCACTGACGCGAGAAATAGGGGCGTAACCCCAATTACAAGAAATTGCAGGGTAAAACTGCAGATAACAGGACTTTTGTTTCTCGCAAATCCGGAGAGGACATTTTTTTAATTCCCCCATGATACGGGCGGAACTACATAATTTAGTTGTCCCGAGATGTAGAAACTTACAAACATGACCCACTGAAGGGCATAATTACAAAAATACCACTTAGGGGCATATACACAAGATCCGGGGACTTACCCCTCGTAGGTCAAAACAACGAACAAACTCCGAATGCCTCTGGTGCGTAGTGGTTGCTTAATGCTTTTCTGAATGCCTTCAATGGACCCTTGGGGGTCTATTTATAGAAGTTGGGGGCTCCCCGGGGGTGTTTGAACCCGTACGGATTAAACGGGGTGAAAATGACCCCGAGGAGGTCTATTTTTCCCTTTTTTTTCTTTTTTTTTTTGGTTTCCGCGTGTGGGAGAGGGAGGTGGCCCGGGGTGGATGACCCCGGACCCACCCAGAGTCGAATGACCCAGGCAGGCCCTTGACCCCGGGCAAGTCCTCCCGGGGTCGGTTGACCCCGGGCGGCCCTGCCCGGGGTCGGGCAACCCCGTACGGGTCCCCCCGACCCCGGACGGGTCTACCCATCTCCCTGCTGGCCCATGAACCTGCATATTGAGTGAGAGAGGGGGTGAAAATTCTCTTAAGGTCACCATTGGCCAAGGAGGTTAGGGGGGGGAGAAAAGTGGGGTGACCACACTCAAATCCCACAAAATCCCAGATTGGCTTCACTCCACCCCAAGCAAGTCTTCACAGGTATTTCACCCCGGGGAGGTGGTCGCTGTGGACAGGCTGGGTGAGTTGCTGCTTCACCCCGGGGAGGTCTGGCCCCACCCCGGGCAAGTCTCCACAGGTATTTCACCCCGGGGAGGTCTGGGCCACCCCGGGCAGGTCTCCACAGATATTGTTGCAGTCCCAAGCGGGTTTCTTCTGCTGCTGCACCACGGACGGGTCTGGGCCACCCCTTTCTATAGTGGTGAGCTTTAAGCAATAATTCACCTTACATGTAGGTAGGCAAAAATTATTGCCAACAGGAACCTATCCGGGGTCAGTTGACCCTAGAGAGGGGTGCCTGACCCCGGATAGGTCTCGGGGGACTTATCCGAGGTCGGTTGACCCCGGAAGGGGGGGTGGCCGACCCCGGATAGGTCCCGAGGGGACCTACCCAGGTCCAAATGACTGGGAGGAGAGAGAGGGGGTGCAGCCCCTATAAAAAGACCCATTTTTTTTATTTTTTGGCCTTGGGTTTGGTGCTTGGCCACATGGAGAGGAGAAAGTGAAGTCTCCTTTGTGCTTTGTGCTTGTTTTTCTTGCTCCATCCACGATGTCCATTAAGGGAGGAAGCTTCTATCCTGTTGGACCGTCTAGCAGACGTGCCGGACACCCCGCAAGTGGGACGAAGATCGTCTAATTATTTCCCTGCTGTGAGGGATTTCCTTTAATGTCGAGCATCCGGCGGGAGTTCCCGAGGTTTGGAATTTGTCTGGAATTATGACAACACTAGACTCTGTGTCATTTATCGGTCGTCATTGGACTGAATTAATTCCAAAAATCTCGATTAATTCGAGAAAATGACGGGACATCTGACGGGGCTCCCGAAGTTCGTAAACGGCCCGCTGGAGTAATAGGTGCTAGCTTTATGCTATTTGCCAACCATTTCAGAACTGATTTTATTTTTATTTATCTTGATTAGCTCAAGAAAAATAATGGGCTCAACACATACACGTATACAAATATGTACCGAACTGGAGACTTTTGTAAATAATCACATACTAAGAACATACAATCAGAATTAGATGTACTCATCAAAATCCCAGAACAGATTAATCATAAATAGAACTGTCAGTTCCCAATGAGAAATAATCTTGTCGTGAGGTGAGAATCAAGTGATAAAGCAATAAGATGTATGTACACACAAATTGAAAGAAAATGAAATATTGATTCTCAATATAAGGTGCATAAGAATGAAAAGAGTTAGGCCATTACAAACCGTTTCAGAATACAGAAACAAAGATGTAGCTCCTCTATGTCTGATTTGACCTTAAGCTCAATATATTGTCTGAGAAACTCACACCAACTTGAAAGAGCTTCATCATGCCATTCTTCATCGCTTGAAACCAAAGAGGCAACATGGGAAATTAGGGACTGCAGACTGGAAGATAAGAGGTTTCCACTCCCACTTTCATGATAAGTCTCGGCAAGAATCTTCAGCATTGGGTAATTGCTAGTCTTGAATTTGGTGACCCACTTTGGAGGGTTTCCCACCCAAAGATGGAGTTTATAATCTTCAGTGCTCATAGTTCCACCTTGATACGTAGGTTCATTCACAAAACAACTGGCAACATCATTGACACACTCTAAATTTCTATGTGCAGGAAGCAACTTGCATAAATCCACTTTCAATTCTTCAGGGAGCTGTAGCATAATTGATTCATCTACTTGGCTTAAAGATGCAGGCATCAAATCAATTCTATTAGTAACTATGGCAGTAGCGGTATGTGAACTTGAAGATCTTGTTGCTTGTTTAGCCTGATGGAAAGAAAATAAATGATTGGAAGTAGGACAAGAAGGAAGGGCATACACAAAAAGTATCAGAAATGTACCTCATAACCACCAGGATTACAGAGTTCCAAAGCAAAGTTTGCTTCTGGAATATTCGTCTCCTTCACCCTACAGGCTACATCGACAGGCTGACACATCCAGAAAGATAGTTGTGATTAAAATTTTATGTCATACATGTAAATTAAAAAAGTGCAGAAATATTCTCATAGCATAAAAGATCCATTTTACAGAAACATAAGCACAAGACAAAGCATCACTGTCCTCAGACTTCCTTGAAAGAACATGCCATAAAAGGCACCAAATTAGAAATTGGAATATGACCAGGGATAAACAAACATCCTCTGTTGCAATATCACATAAGGAGAAAATAATATCACAATCACTGCACCAATTTCTTCAATATAACTTAGAAACAATCCTCTTCTGTAAAACTAACAGCATGAATGCTCACACTTTAATAGGTGATTTAATTTTCCAGACCTTATTAAACAGCAGATATTTTGGGCAGTCAATTTCCAACACTTCGTAACATGTTTTAACAGCAAAACCCATTATCTTTTGTCCAAACAATTTGACCCCTTCTGGTGACAGCAGGCTATACCTCTGCAAGAACAGTAAGCTTGTGGATAGCCTTCCACCTCAATGTCCTTCAACGGTAGTCAAAGATTATCTTCCCACTAAATATGTCTAGTGAATGAGCCATATATGTTTCATCAAAATAAGCATATCCTCACATCCCAAAGCATCAAATTATTCATGTGAGCCTTTGTTGAGCGATTTTTATCGCATTTTTCTGAATATTTTAAGAACAAAAAAATTATCCAAGTTAAATCCACTAAATGCCGGCGTAAAATGGTACAACACCGCGGCTGTTACACATGGGTCAATTTTAAATGCCCTCGGCATCCCGTCGGACAAGGTTATTTACAGAAAAATTGTGTGTTTTAGCACACGATAATTTTGTCGAACACCTGGTGGGCGGTGTTAAAACCACGTACCCACGTGGAAAAACAGTCAACCAATGGCGATCTCCGGTGTCCGAGACATGTTTCCAATGTGCCATGGAGTTATCACCGCACTCTGGGACCCAAGGACAACAGGACGGCGTAGGAGAAACTCAAGAAAATCAACAAAAAGCATCCACGTGCCGCCGCCTCGCAGAGATGAGCAAGGAAACCATAAAAAAATCTGGAAAAAGGACAGTCAAAGGGGTTTTATACCTT
Organism: Amorphophallus konjac; assembly: GCA_022559845.1. Classification (NCBI taxonomy): domain Eukaryota; kingdom Viridiplantae; phylum Streptophyta; class Magnoliopsida; order Alismatales; family Araceae; genus Amorphophallus; species Amorphophallus konjac. Next base: position 205,227,169 of record CM040129.1, read on the forward strand.
TTTGGGACTTGAGAACCAGGAGGGACTGCCTCCCCCTCTCACTTCCTCTCTTAGGCACGCAAGGAAGACCCGGGAGGGGCTCCCCTGGGTCATGCAGACCCAAAGGAAGCACCTCCGGGCTCTGCAGACCCGGAGGTGGCTCCCCCGGGTCATGCAGATCCGGAGGGACCACCTCCGGCTTCTCAACCCAGGGAGGGGGCCCCACCGGGTCTTCCCCCCTCTCTCCCCTGCTGTACGGTGAAGCCAAAAGAAAAAGAAAAAGAAAAAAAAAACAACCAGGGGGGAGGCTCCCCGAGTCTACAAACCCGGTGGAGCCCCTCTGCCTCCTCTTGCTATGCTCTCTCTCCCTAAAACAAAAAGAAAAGAAGGGGGGAGGAAGACAAAAGGGCAAGAGCATACCAGGAGGAAGCCTCTCCAGCAACCAATCAATGCTGCAAACGAGGAGGTTTCATCTCCGCGTTCCCTTCTCCACCTCCTATAAATCGGAGGCCTTGGGAGGGTTGAAGAAAGAGAACTCCGGAGCACGAGATCACTTCAAGCTTGGAGCACCTTGGAGCAAGAAGGAGCTTGGAGCGCAGCAAGCAGCAGGTGGCGGCCTCCCTTCAATATTTTTTTTTTGAGTTTGAAACCCTGCTTTGTGTAAGGAAAATCTCACTTAAAAGGGTACATTATCAAAATACCCTTATGTGAGAATATTAGCTTATACTTTGATATCAAAACAATAAAAAGCATGGAAAAACCATGTCCATCCCAGAATTATCTAAGTTCTGGGAAATTGATGTCAAATCATGGGAAAAACCTTAGCATTTGTGAAAATTACAGTTTTACCCTCATATTTTGTGACATTGTAAAGATGCCCTCAAGAAATTATGCAAAAATTTCAGAGTTTAGAGATTCTGTGGGAAATGTTCAAGTCTGTTCAGATGTGTTCAAAGTTGGTGAAAAAACCATGCTCGAGTCTACAAAATTCAAAATTACAATTTTACCTTAGAAGTTTATGAGATTGCGTAAATACCCCAAAAAGTTATACAAAACTTTCGGAATTGCATGGAGGGCTTATTTCCTTGGACATAAACCCCAGTTTGTGAGAAGACTACAAACTGACCCAAATTTAGGGGAAATTGCAAATAAACCTTAATTTAGGGGGAAATTGTGAATATGTCCCTGCTCAAGGGCATGGGGGTCTTTCCTCAACTCGAATCCCCGATGTCGTAACGGAGATCGTAAGGGTTAAAAAAGATCTTTGACAGTTAATCAAAGGTGTTTGGACTTGTTCTGATATAAATTAACACCGACTACAGTAGGTGGAGAAAAGTCCGGTACACGAACTCTAAATCGTCTGTGAAACATAATGCGGAAATAATCATGCACATACTAATCAAATAGCTAAAAAATGTGCATCTTTGCTCAACAAATGAACACCTAAATTTTCTCGTTATTTTTATGTGTGTAAAATAGACTAACACATCCGGGGGGACTTTTCTTGTCTTTCATCTTTCTTCCAAAGATTTTCATGTCTTTGCGAAGGTTGTGATCTCCTTTTTCTCCTTTTGCAGGAGGGAGCAGGGAAGGAAAAAGATCCAACTCCAACTTCAAGCAACATTAACTTCTCCAACAACTTCGTTATGGCGTCAGTGACATGTGGCCCTTTAGTCGTAGCTAACCATGCTAGGTTGGATACCTAGTCACGCCAATTGTCTTCGGAGATTTCCTAGCAATCGTCGAGTCTCCTTTCTTTTTGGGGGTGGTCCCCGTAACTCAAGAAATGCTGGCTGCATCAGCTACGCCCGTTGCCGCTGGAGACATCAAGCCATGTCCACCACAAGGCCGAGTTTTTTCGGTCAATATTATCTCTTTCAACGTTGCTCCTGCCAAATGGGGGCAACGCCAAAGTTGCAAAGGCAGAAAGCCCGCGGCATCAATCTCCAACTCCAGCAAGACCGTACTTGTCGGTGACCTCCGCATCCGGCTCAATGGAGGCGAGCCGATTATACCACGGGACAATCGTGTCCCGACAATTCCAACTTTTAACCATTTCGCACTCCTTCACCAGGTGCAGGAAGACAAAATAGACTTCAAAAAGAAGTCCATATCCAAGAATGGGGGCAACAAGGCTCAAGAACGCCCTAACAAAATGAAGCAAATCTGGGTCACCAAAGAGGAAGCTCGTGCAATTAGAAGAGCCAGGGCAGGCAAGCCCGTCCAAATTCCGGATCAACAAAAAACTGAACTTCAGACATCTCAAGATGCCAAGTCTCTACGTCCTCAAGGAAAAAAGAGGAAAGGGGTTTACCCGAAACCCAACTTTACTCCCCAAATCTCGGAGCCAATCCGAGTAGAAGCAACAACTCGCGTTGAGGCCCCGACAACGGGCGTTTCAGTCTTTGATAGACTGGGAGCACCTTCTCGCCCAGGGGTTCAATTAGCAAAGAAGGGAAGGGTCGTCCAAATGTCAGAAGCTGGGGATAGCATAAAGGTGTTCACCTGCTACGTCTTCGACAAAGAACCAATGTAGGCCGCTGGCGACCCCGCTAATCCAGTTGGTCTCGTTGGATCAAACGACTCAAACCCGGCGGTGGATGTTGTATACCTCAACACCAGGAATGCCACTCGGAGAAATCTCCAGGCCCAATTCAGCGGCTATGTGGGAATCTCTAGTCAGGGTCAAAACCCGGGTCATCATCAGGGACAGGCCCAGGCCCAAAACCAGGAGGAGAACTTGCACAAGATGAAATGGATGGCGACGAGATCATAAGCATCCATGGAGAAGAGGGCAATCAGCCTACTAGAGGATATGCTAATCTGGTCTTCAAGCCGCCTACAAAAGCGACCTTTCAAGCAATGCCTGACGATGCTAAATTTGAAATCATGTAACGTTGGCACATAAAGATGACCAATCTTATGCTCGAGATGAAGTGGCAGATGAACGTAAATGCTCAACGGCTGTCGACACCAGTATGCAATCAAAATACCGGGGGAGAGCAACGACCGGGAAATCCTCCCGTTGACAACCGACAAACGGTTGTACTCATAACTTTGTCGCTGAGGCAAGGTACGAATTACCTTGTGTCCCGCCCAATGGCCAGTCTTCCCGGACTCCGGCGACTAAAGATATCATCACCTAACGAAGCATGATAGAAAAAATTGTTGAGGATAAATTCACCCAGCGTGGCGAGGGTATCGCTACTGTTGATTTATACAATGTGTCGTACCTGATTCATCACCAATTTAAGAAGCTTCCACTAGATTGCCCCAAGGTACCAAAGCTACAAAAGTTCAATGGGCAGGGGTCTCCGCATGAACACCTGGCCTATTACATAACGGCCATGGGTGAGTCGGCATTCGAGGAGTCTTATCTCCTCCGCTATTTTGTGACCTCCCTCACGGGTACCACTTTTCAATGGTACTCAAGGCTGAAGCCCAATTCGGTGGCCGATTGGGCTGATCTACAAAAGAAATTCATCGACCGTTTCAAGACGACCGAGAGGAAAGTGTCCTTAGGCAGAACTTTGCTCTCTCAATCAGAGAAGGGGCGAAGCGGCACTGGAATTCATTAAACACTGGAGGGACTTCAGCATGCGGTGCAGCAACCCTCCCACTCAAGAAGATGCCATAACAATATGCCGGAGAGACTTGTCAACGGAGGTTAGCGAAAAGCTCCTCAGCATGAACATCAAGGATTTCAACCAACTAAATTCAGTGGTGGCGGAGATTGAAACGTTCCTTGCCGATAGTCTAACATTCACGTCCTCTAAAGGCAAGCCATCCAAGGAGCGTAATGCCACTGGGAAGGAGGCGAATACCGTGGATTTCTCCCCCATAAATGGGGGCAGCGGGGAAGCGACCTCAAGTGGCTCCGGCAAGAAACTCGAAGGAAAGGCTTTGGTCACAACATTAACAAAGCGCATGAAAACTCCGTATTCCTTCAAAAAGGAGCATACCAAGAAGCTTTTCAATCTCTGCATAAAAAATAAGCTGATATCTCTGCCAGAACCAAGAAAGCCGAGAAAGGTGAACAAATCAAACGAGCCCAATTACTGCATATATCATCGCATGTTGGGGCAAACTGTTAAAGATTGCTACATCTTCAAAAATGAGGTGGACAAGATGATCCAAAACCGCCGCATCACAATGCAAGGCTATCTAGTTGACCCTCCACAGCCCCATCCTTGGAAGCGATCGAATCAATCAGCCAACGTCATTCACCACTCAGTCAATGTGATTCATATGATGGCGGCCTTTACATTCCCCGAGTCAGGGGCAGAAGAAGCTGACCCCAGCCAAAATAAACCTGCTTGGTGGTATCCAGGTTCGCATCCCTCCCACCAATGCTCCTTTCCAAAGGAGGATACCAAGAAGATATTTGATACTCTCCTTAAAGAGGGTCGGATAATGGTGCGCGACCCACCGACAACCTATACAAAGGAGGAGAAAAGGCATCCTCGTTACTGTGAATATCATGCTAGGATGTCTCATCCTACTAGGGAAGGTGAACAAATCCAAGATTACATCGAAACCCTCATTCAAAAGGGAGAGATTGATGCTCAGGGAAGTAGCGTGATAAAGAAAAGCCTTCAAGAAGCTGCCGAAAAGATATTAGGCCAAAGCTGCCCCTCAGAAATGCTGTGTAAAGAAGATCCTATCTTATACGACTTGGAATGACCAACACTTCAAGTTAAATCTCAGGCCGACCCAAAGGGTCAGGCCAATAATCATACTGAGCAAAGCACCAAGCAATGCTCGAGACGGGTCCCTGGGAAAAGCCAAAAAGGCAAGACTCAGGAAGAGGACGTCAACTCAAGCTCTAAACAAAGCCAAAAAGGCAAGTCTTAGCATGAGAATACCAAATTAAGTCCCGAGCAAAGCTAAAAAGACAAGCCTCAGTAGCAGAATCCCAAATTAAGCCCCGGGCAAAGTCATAAAGGCAAGACCCACAAAGAAAACCTCAAATTAAACTCAGAGCAAAGCCAGAAAGGCAAGCCTCAAAAGAAGAATTCCAAACTAAGCTCCAGACAAGGCCAAACAGGCGAGGTTAAGCGGGAGCATCCCAATGTTGACCCCAGGCAAAGCCAAAAAGGCGAGACCAAGACGGACCCCCCCCCCCCCCGCAAGTTAAGTCTCGGACAAACCAGGGAACAAGCAGGCATGAATCTCGAAGCGATGTCAACATCTAAAGAATATGGTCTTTATATGATCGAGTTTCCAGAATTGTCGTCCAAAATAATTGAGCAGACAATTAATGCCACCTTCCACATACATCAAGAGGAGACTGACTGGGTCAAGGTGGCCCAAAAGAAGCATCTTCAGCTGTTGTAACCAGAAAATAAATGTATATATATGTTTATATATGTACGCACGTGTGCGTCAAAAGCCCATGCTTACGGTGTTGGCTCAGTCCAACCCGTTCTATCCCGCGGAAGCGAGGAGAACCCGCGATAAACCCACGGAGACTATTATAGTCATGTGGTGCCGGGTTTTAATCAATCAACCCAAGCCCTAAGGGTGTGAAGACGTGCTATGCACATTGTTTTGGGTACCTCGACGGCGTGTATCACGTCTCGTAGGATCGAAAACTCCTTCCCCGACGGACGAGCGAGGCGCGGAAGACAACGAACAAGGCGTGGAGAAGGCTTTTCCTCTCCCACGTGGAGTCAAGTGCGGAAACGTCGCTGTCGGAGCCGTACGGAGAATTTTAAAAGAAGCGAAGGAGACTGCCCGGGGAGGGGGGAACCCGCCCGGGGTATAAGGCCCCCGGGAGGGTCTCCCCGCTGCTGCGCGCGGGCTGGCAGACCCGCCCGGGGTCTGCCCACCCCAGACGGGTCCACCCGGGACCGCGCGCCCCCAGGCGGGTCCGCCCGGGACCGCGCGCACTCGGGCCGGTCCGCCCGGGGCCGCGCGCCCCTGGGCGGGTCCGCCCAGGGTGCTGTGCATCCGGTTTAGTCTATTAACTGCCCGTTTTCCAAAAAAAATTTGATTTTTGGAGGGAAAGGAACCCGCCCGGGGTCGCCTTGACCCGCCCTGGTCCCACTTCCCCCGGGCCGGTTCCCTACTTTCTATAAATAGACCCTATGGGTCCCATTGAAGAGAGACGGGGGGAAAGAAAGAGGAGGAAAGGTGGACTTGCCTAGACCTCAAGTTCAAGTGGTTCGTTGTTTTTGGTCCGAGTGGGGTAAGTCCCCGGGCCTTGTGTATATGCCCCTACGGGGTATATTTACAATTATGCCCTTCAACGGGCCGTGTTCGTAATGCGTTGTACAACAGAGTGACGGACTTATGCAATTATGTCATTATGTCATCATGTCATTACGATGACAAATTGTAAAAATGTCCTCCTCAAGGTCTTGAAAGGCCTAAGTCTTGTAAATTACAGTTTTACCCTGCGACTTTTTGTAATTAGGGGTATGCCCCTACTTCCCGCCATGATGCGGATGTATGTACTGTTGATAATTCGTCGACACCCTCTGTACTCATGCAAAATTATAAGAGCACCTTATTATGCCCGGCACATTTCGTTAATGCAATATTGCATATAAACCCCGACTCTCTAAGAGCGTGCATACTTACCCCTACTTCCAAGCAATTGAACCCATGAGTGTCTTCTCTAGAACCTCTCGTTGTCGGCTTGGTCTGGGAGTGTTGTTGGCTCAGTCCAGCGCTCGAGGGTCATCTTAAACCTAGACCTAGGGTTTGGTAAAGTTACCGAAATACCCCTGCGACCTAAGAAGTGATCTAATGGCCTCCCAAACATTCTGAATAGGGCCTCAGAGCCTTAGAAGGTCAGTAACCCGGCTTTATGTCTACCCTAGCCCAGAAACTCCTAAATCCCTCTGGTCTGGTTATTTACTAAAACACCCATAGGTCTAAGACGGCCACTTAAACCCCAGTGGCCCACTTCAGCGTGCTCAGTCAGGGTCCCCGTCAGCTCCCCCGTCCTGTTTTAAGCAAACCTACTCTATTGGTTAGAGCCTCGAGAAAGAACTTTAAGCCTTCATGTTGTCATTTAATCAAGGGTGTTCGAACATTAAGCCGATGTAAATCAACGCCGACTCCGGTCGGCGGGGAGAGGTCCAGCACTCGAACCTATATCGTCTGATACGACGCGCACCCACGGAACCCTCTCTATGCAGAGGAGTGTTTCTTTTCAAAAAGAACGAAAATCTACCTTTTATCCACGATAAAAGTCGATCTAGATTTTTTCCGTCTCACAGACTGGCACGCCCGGTGGGACTTTTCCCGCCTTTCTTCTCTTTGACAACGGAAGGCTTGCACCTCTTTGAGGTTCTTATTGCTCTCCCTCTTACAGGACGAGGGAAGAACGCTTTGCTTACCAGTTTCAAGCGCTCTGTCACATCACGATCACGACAATGGCAGCGGTGACGTATGGACCGCAGGTGATCGCTACCCACGCCAGGTATGGCTACCTGGCGACGCCGATTGCTTTCGGCGACTTTCCCCCGGTGATCGGTTCCCCTTTTTTCTTAGGGGTAGTTCCGATCACTGAGGATGACGCAGTGCCAACTGCTGGCCGGACTGCTCCGGCTAAGAAGACTGCTGCAGAGGGTGTTAGGCCCTCCGTTCGTGCTGTAAGCCGGGTTCACCCGGCTTCGAAGGTGTTCGCCGGGGGCGTCAGGCCCTCTGTTCCTGCCTTTGGTCGGACTGTTCCGGTCGAGGCAACTACTCTGAAGGGCGTCAGGCCCTCAGTTCCTATCATTGGTCGGGCTGTTCCGGCCAAGGCAACTGCTCTGAAGGGCGTCAGGCCCTCTGTTCCTGCCACCGGCCGGGTCCGCCCGGTCCGAAAGATACCTACCGGGGGTGTTAGGCCCTCTTTATCTGCTGTTGGCCGAGTCAGGTCGGCCGGACAATACAACATGGCTGGGGGTGTCAGGCCCTCGATGAAGCCCACGCCTGGAGATGTCAGGTCTTCAGTCTCTCAAGCTGGCCGAGTGTTCTCGGTCAACCATATTACTGTTGAGACGGCTCCTCCCCGACAGGGACAGCGCCGCCCTCGTCGTCGCGGTAGCCGTACTGAGACGGTTGCCCCTGCTCAACGGGGGCAACGCCACGCGAGGAGACAACTTCGGCCTGTGGCCACTACTTCGCGTTCCGGCAAGACTATTCTCGTCGGCGACGTCCGTATCAGGCTCGATGGAGGCGAGCCGATTGTGCCTCGGGACCGACACGTCCCCACTATTCCAACTTCCAACCGGTTCGAACTCCTTCGGAAGATCCGAGAGGAGGGAGCGAAGGCAAAGAATGTCACCACGCTCCGGCCCAAAGTGGCGGCCCCCAGAGTCAAGTCTGGGGGCGACCCAATTGAGGAGCATCAGCTCCACCTAAAGGAGATATGGGTCACCAAGGAGGAGGCCCAGGCAATTAAACGCGCTCGGGCTGAGAAAGGTACACGCCAGTCTGGGCCGCACTCAGGGCAGGGCCCCTCTATTCCTGAATCGACTAAGCCCTCCTCCTCTCACAAGCCAGGCGCTCGCCGGCAGCGGGGGCAGTGCCGCGCCCCGCCAAAGCCGGTACGTCCGACTTCCCCCTGGGCTACCTCAGACAATTCAAGAGGGGGCAATGCTCGACAGTGTCCGGCCCCTCGAGCATCTGTCTTCGACCGGCTAAGGGACATATCTCCCCCGGTGCGGCATCCGCCGAGGAGGAGGCGGGTAACTCGTGTCGCAGATGACACTGTCAGGGTGTTCACCTGCTACACCTCCTCCACGGACAAGCACACGGAAGCGGCTCAGGAAGACCTCACCCAGCCATTACAAGCTATAAGGAGGTCGAAGCACGTCTCTCGGGTCGTGGCTCAGCTAGACTCCGTTCCTCTAGCAGGAACTTCACAGCCTGACCCTGCACGACAGGAGGAGCGCCAGGATAATGATCATGGCGCTGTCGGGGAGGGCCTTTTCCCTCGCGAGGAAGGTACAACGGAGGGGATGCAAGCTCTCACCCTGGAAGAACTCCGGCGCGAAAACCAGGAGTTGAAAGGTCTGTTGCAAGCACTCCTGCGCGATAAGGAGCCTCCTGCCCAACCTGCTGCAGCACCGGCAAGCGTTGAGCAGCAAACATCTCCAGCTCTGGCCACTATTAATGCGTCGGCTATGGCGGCCAGATCTCCTGTGGCCCTGGAAGTGAAGGTACCTCAGCAGGAGCCTAATATGAGGTTCTCTGCTACTCCTGCCGAAAGTTTGACAGCTCAGCGGCAGATGATTGAGCGGATTGTAGAAGCAAAGTTCGCTCAGCATGGTGAAGGAGTGGCCACAGTCGATCTGTACAGTGTGCCCTACCCTCTCCATCACCAATTCAAGAAGCTCCCTCCGGACTGCCCCAAGGCCCCGAAGCTGCAAAAGTTCAATTGGCAGGGTTCGCCCCATGAGCACCTGGCTTACTATGTAACCGCCATGGGCGAACTGGCTTTGGACGAGTCCTACCTCTTGCGGTATTTCGCCACTTCTTTGACGGGTTCTGCTTTTCAATGGTACTCCCGTTTGAAGTCCAATTCGGTACCCGATTGGGCAGATATGCAGAAGAAGTTTGTGGACCGGTTCCAAACCGCGGAGCGTAAGGTTTCCTTAGCGGAACTTTGCGCTTTAAAACAAAGAAGAGGTGAGACGGCCATCGACTTCATCAAGAGGTGGAGGGATGTTAGCATGCACTGTGATAACCCTCCCACGCCAGAGGATGCTATTACCATATGTCGCCGAGGTCTGGCGGCCGAAGTTAGTGAAAAGCTCTTGGGTTCCAGTATCCGGGGCTTTGATCAGCTCAACTCGGTGGTCGCGGAGATCGAAATGTTCTTCGCAGACCATCCGACACACTCCTCGGCCAAGGGCAAAGCCCCCAAGGACCGCCCAGTTGGGGGAAAAGAAATCAATGCAGTGGATTTCTCCCCGACAAATGGCGAGAAAGGAGGCGCTAAGGGGAAGGGTAATGGCAAAAAGTCGGAGGTCAAGAAGGCCGCTGAAGCCTTGGCGGAGAATATGAAGAAGCCGTACTCCTTCAGGAAAGAGCACACAAAAATGCTCTTTGATTTGTGTATGCAGGAGGAGCTGTTTTCCTTGCCAGAGCCGCGGAGGCCGGCAGAAGTAGGCAAGACGGATGATCCCAATTACTGTGTGTATCACCGGAGGTTGGGACATACTATTACAGACTGCTATGTCTTCAAAGACATAGCCGAAGATCTTATCCAGAAAGGTCTCATAAACATGTTAGGCCATGCGGTTGAGCCTCCACAGCCGCACCACTGGAGTCGATCCACTCGATCGGCCAATGTGGTTTATATGGCGGCACCGGTTTCAGCATTGCACGCCGCCGAGGCTGGGTCTTCAAACCAGCAACCTCAAGCCATTCCCGAGTCGTCGTGCTGGCCGGGAGCGGAACACCTTGCTGTAAGAAGGCTCCTCTGGAAAGTCCGTCGGGAAATCCACCAGCTGAGACAAGAACAGCGAGAGTTGCTGCAATTTCTCCATTATTTGGATGATCAGCTCGCTGCTCTTCCTCAAGCCCAGAGTGAACAGCTCACAAACCTTCATGGAGCAGAGGCAAACCCACTTCCACCTGTCTCACAGAGGTCAGGGTCAAATGGTTGGCTGTCCGAGGACTCATCAAGCTCGTCAGAAGAGGCGGAACCTGCAAAGCCATTTTCTTTTCACCGCGAACAAACTCTACAGATATTCTTCGCGTGTTGCCGTGCTGAGCTGGTAACCCCGTCAGTGGCAACTAATCACCAACGACCTGAAGCCCGGTTCTATCAAGATTATTGCCCTTATCATGAGGCGTCGGGTCATATTATTTTCAACTGTCAACCCTTCAAGGACCTTGCGGAAGATTTCATCAGGCGAGGGATAGTTGATATGGGTGATTCCTTAGTGCGCCCTCCACAGCCACATGCGCGTGGGGCGATGACGTTCTCAGTTAATGTCATCCATACGCAGTTGGCATTCAACTTGCCTGACCCTTCTGCTGAAGGGAATGTTTCCCGACAACCGGGAACCGAGGCCACACTCTGGTACCCAGGACAGCGACCTTCCCATCAGTGTTCTTTTCCCAAGGAAGACACTGAGAAGATATTTGACAAGCTTCTAGAGGATGGGTGGGTGTTGGCATATGACCCTCCGTCTTATTACAACGAGACGGCCAAGAGTCATCCTCGCTATTGCAAGTATCATGCGAGGGTGTCCCACCCTACTCAGCACTGTGAAGATGTTCAAGACTTCATTGAAGCTCTCATTCAGAAAGGGGTTGTGGATACCCAGGGGAATTCTATGACAAGGCTACGCCTCGCAGAAGCCGCCAAGGAGACTCTTCAGCAGGTTCGGCGAGAGAACGAGGCCTTTGCCCGGTTGGCCCGCCCAAGCGAGCCTCGACAAAATGAGGAGTTCCCGTTGCTCGCTAAGGACAAGACTGCTCGTGATAAGCCTAAGGCTCAAAGCCCGGGAGACTGCGCTGTACGACGAAGCCCTGGGGCTCAACTCAAACCGAGCCGGCCAGGTGTTGTCATAAGAGAATGTCCTCGGCCAGTTGATAAAGGAAAGGCCAAGGTCCTGAACCCTCAGGGTGAGGCTCCGGCTGGATTAGCCAAGCTACAAAGCCTGGAGAAGCCTCAACCGGCGCAGCCTGTCAAAGGGCCGGCCAAAGCCCCCTTGCAGTCCGGTCGCCTTGAGAAGGTTGCCACTAGCTGCCCACAGAGCAATGATAAGGGCAAGCGCAAAGTTCTAGAGGTTGAGCCTAAGACTCAGCCTGGAGCTAAGTTAACAAATCCTCAACCTGCGGTAAAGAAAGAGTCGGCGATTCCGCAAAAATCTTTGAGGCTCCACTTCGGCCAGATGGAGTTCCAGGAGTTGCCGCCAGAAATAGTTGCTCAGGCGATCAAGGCCACTTTCCAAACCTCCCCTGAGGCAGAGGAGTGGACCCGCGTGGGCCCAAGGAAGAGCCGCGAAAGCCAAAGTGCCAGACGGCCAATGCAACGCGGGAGTCAGAGTGGTGGCGTTAAGCAACCTCGTTCCGCAAAGTCATCTCCTCCTTCTTTCGAAGAGGTCGCTCGCCTTAAGAAGCAAGAAAAGAACCGGAGAAAGAATCTAAAAAGGAGGCTTAAAAAGCAGGCTGAGCAGGTAGTCGCCATGGAGGCCTCCAAACGACTCACTCCAGTGCAACGGTTGCAAAAGCTTATTGACCAACTGGAGGAATACGTGCCACCTTGCCCCACTGGGATGGTCACGTTGGACAAATACATCCCCTGGGAAAAGTTTGGGCATAAGACCCGGCTCCTCAACTGGCTACGGGAGACTCTGCATCGTCTTGAAGACGGCGAGAGGATTCCAATTCCGGAAGAGCTCTTGCTGTTTTATAAGGACGAAGAGCTTACTATTGAGGCCCTTGAGCAGGCGATGCGGGAGTTGTCATGCAACATGGTGGCCATTCCACCCCCGGACAACATAAATGCTACTGGCGGAGAAGACTGTGCACCCATGGCTACATATCAACGCCGATCAGGGAGGAGTCGGCGGGCACGTGGTCGAGGTCGCGGCCGAGGGCGAGAAAGTCCTTTGATCCCCGACCGGGTTATAATGTTCAGAGGAGAAAAATCGGGCCCTATTCCTGTGCCACGAGTACGGGGTGTTCCCTTCATCCCTACATCCTCGGAGAATGTTGATAGAACCCCGGAGAATCGAGGGACGGGCGGCGTCCCTTTTATAATTCACTCCTCAGAGAGAGAAGAAGCTCCCGCGGATGACTCTCCGTCAACGCCGGCTCTTGAGCAGGCGGGTCCTTCGAACAGTGCCTCGGGAGAAGGTCCCTCGGGTCATGCCGAGCCAGCCGAATCTCAGTCGTCCTCAGATGTGTCTTTGGCACCACTCTTTCAAGAAGCGGCGGAGATGCAAGATGAAGATCAACGCCCGGCTAAAAAGGAGAAGCCCCATGGAGCTCCGAAGACTCTGGAGGAACTTATTCCCCCATTTGACAAGATCCGCGCTAGGGCGGACCGTAAAATCATTCAACATATGAGCCGGTTCCCAACTAGCATTACTGTATGGGAAGCTATCGCCTGGAGCAAGGATCTTCGAGAAGCTCTGGTAAAGGTGCTCCAAGACCCCGAGGCGTATGAGGCTCATGTGGCAGAGTTGCAAGCCCAAGCATATGAGGCTCTGGCAGCCAATATTGTTTTCACAGACAAGGATATGCTACTGGCTTCCCCTTGCCACAATCTTCCCTTATATATGAAAGGGACAATCAACGGCCATGAGGTGAATCGAATCTTGGTCGATGCAGGGGCCGCAGTAAATATCATGCCATTAAAGACGTTCAAATCTCTTTATTTGGCACCTTACTTGCAAAAGGTCAATGCTGTCAAGATTTCGGGGTTTAATCAGGGCTCCGAGGAGGCCCTTGGACGCGTCGAGGTGAAGCTTGTGCTGGGCGACTTCACCACCAAGGCGATATTTTACATCATCAACTCTGACACATCCTACAAGATGTTGTTGGGAAGACCCTGGTTGCATGAAAATTGGGTCGTCCCATCAACATTGCACCAATGCCTTAAATATTCAAAAGGGGGAAAGCAGTATACAGTCTTTGCAGACCAGGCTCCTTTTCACCCCAATGAATGCCACCTGGCGGATGCCTCCCTATACTTCGGGGAACCCACTATTTCAATCCCCGATAAAGTCCAAGACAAGGGGAAGCAGAAGGTCGAACCTGAACCAGAAGGAAGCCAACTCTTCACGGTCAATCGTGAGATGTTAAAGCTCCACCAGTTGAGTCTCAAGCCTGCGTCGAAGCCTACGCAAGCAGAAAGAGGCAAGATTGACTTTGAGGCCAACCTCATCAGTCAAGCTATCAACTGCAGTGTATCTCTGCCCCCAAATTGCATTCAACTTCCCTTTGTTACGGAAGAGCACGGGGTGGAAGAATTGAAGACCTTTGTAGTTTCTTACATACGCAAAGGTCGAAGGAAAGACCGTCACCTGGTTCAGCCAATTGTCTTCTACAGAGGGGACCAAATACCGCCAAGTCCGCCGGAGGACGACTTCGGGTGGGCATCGCCAGCTGACAAGGTGTCAGAGCCTATCCAAGCCATGGCTCATATGCCTGCCCGACTCAAGCACATGTGTATGAAGCAGGGGATTCCACAGCAGCAAACTTCTGCGCAGAAAACATATTTTTCTAATCTCTGGAATCCTCCACATGTCAGGGGGCAACCTCCATTTTCTCACAAAGACACCCGAGGATTGGGCTATGAGCAGGAGCCAGAATTCCAGGTCCATTATGCTATTAATGCCATAGGGCTCTTATCATCCTCTCGTGAGGAGGCCCGAAAGGAGCCTGCGGCTGAAGAACTCTATCAGGAGTCTACAGAAGCCATGGCGTCTCCTCCGTCAGTGTCCGGCGAGGATTTGCAGACAGGAGAAATCTCCTCAACCTCTACTGGCGACTTGGTGATACCAGAGGAGTTTGAGATCTGCGAGATCAGCCCTGATGAAGCTGAAGACTTCGTTGACCTCCAACCAGCTCCACCTGAGCTCGAAGACGGTGGTCAAGCAACTGTTGATGAGTTGGTCGAGGTCAACCTTGGCACTCATGGCGAACATAAGCCCACCTTTGTAAGTGCCCTCCTTAGTGGGGAAGAACGACAGGCATACCAGCAACTCTTGAATGAATTCAGAGACTGCTTTGCCTGGACGTACAAAGAGATGCCGGGCCTTGATCCATCCGTGGCAGAACATGAACTGGCGATACTCCCGACAGCCAAGCCAGTTAAGCAAGCCCAGAGACGCATGCGCCATGAACTGGAGGTGAAGGTGAATGCGGAGGTCGACAAAATGTTAGACGTGGACTTTATAGAGCCATGCAGGTACCCTGTGTGGCTCGCCAATATAGTTCCCGTCAAAAAGAAGAACGGCCAAGTCCGGGTCTGCATCGACTTTCGGGATCTGAATAAAGCCTGTCCAAAGGACGACTTCCCAGTCCCGATCATCGAGACGATGGTGGATATGACTACTGGTCATGAGGCCCTGTCTTTTATGGACGGGTCATCTGGTTACAACCAAATCCGTATGGCTGTCAAAGACAAGGATCATACGGCTTTCAGAACCCCAAAAGGCATCTTCAGCTACAAGAGAATGCCATTTGGCTTGAAAAACGCCGGTGCCACATATCAAAGGGCAATGACCAAAATCTTTAATGAGATGCTGCACAATGTTGTCGAATGTTATGTCGACGACCTGGTCGTTAAGTCCAAAAGGCGAGCTAATCACTTAGCCGACCTACGTCGGGTCTTCGAGCGGCTTCGACAATATCAGCTCAAGATGAATCCGATGAAATGCGCCTTTGGAGTCTCCAGCGGCAAGTTCCTCGGTTTTATCGTTAGATACCGAGGGATAGAGATAGATCCTGACAAAATCAGGGCTATCAATGGGCTCCCTCCACCCAGGAACATAACGGAGCTCAGATCTCTACAGGGAAGGCTCGCTTACATCAGGCGATTCATCTCTAACCTCTCAGGAAGGTGCATGCCCTTCGGCAAATTGATGAAAAAAGGAGCACCCTTTATCTGGGACGAGAGCTGTCAAAAGGCTTTCGAACAACTCAAGGAGTATCTCTTGACTCCACCAGTCTTAGGGGCACCTGTCAGAGGAAAGCCTCTCATTCTTTACATCGCAGCCATGGAGGCTTCCCTTGGGGCTCTCCTGGCCCAAATTAATGAGGAGGGTAAAGAGCAGCCACTATATTATCTCAGCAGGAAGCTGATCGGCCCCGAGTGTCGGTACTCACCTATAGAGAAAATGTGCCTTACTTTGGTGTTCGCTGTCAAAAAGTTACGGCACTATCTGTTAGCGCACCGAGTGGAGCTCATCTCTAAATGGGACCCGCTCAAGTACCTACTCAGTCAACCTGTCCTCTCTGGAAGGTTAGGGAAATGGGCTCTTATCTTGATGGAGTTCAACATTACATTCGTCCCACGCAAGGCGATCAAGGGACAAGGGATGGCTGATTTTCTTGCTGCACACCCTGTGCCGGCGGAGTCGTTCCTCAACTTCGACCTACCAGACGAGGAGAAGCTGATGCAACCACCTGATGCTGAAGAGGGTGCAGATGTCTCACTCCATCCTGAACAAGAGGTGTTGTCTCTCGGCACACCATGTTGGGAGTTGTATTTTGACGGTGCATCTAGGACCGTTAAGAGGGCAGGCGGCCTCGTAAGCTCTGTAGCCGGCGCCGGCATAGTCTTCGTATCCCCTCAAGGGGGTATACTTCATCATTCCTGCGCTCTCATGAAGTCATTGACTAATAATGAGGCGGAATATGAAGCATTAATCATTGGGCTACAGCTAGCGCTGGAAATGGAGCTCAAATGTATTAAAGTGTACGGGGATTCTCAGCTCATTGTCCGTCAAGTCCTCGGTGATTATGATGTGCGGAAAAAGGAGTTGATCCCTTACTTTGAGGCCGTTATGAGGCTTAAAGAAAAGTTCTATCTCTTTGAGATAAGCCATGTGCCGAGGAGCAATAATTCTCAGGCAGATGCGTTGGCAAAGTTAGCAGCCGCGTTGAAGCTTCCACCTGACGGTGAATTGAATATTACAGTCAGGCACAGAAGGCTCATGCCCAGCATGCTTAATGAAGAATCGGGCCTCACCATTTATGAGGTTCATCACCTCGAAGGGGGAAATGATCCAGAGGAAGAAGATTGGCGCGAGCCAATTATACAAATCAAGAACGGGCAGTTTCCTCCGGAACGAGCTCGAAGGGTGCAGTTGCTTAGAAGGGCTGCGTCATATCGGTTGTTTGATGGTATTCTCTTCAGGCTCGCCCAGGAAAAGGACCACCCGGTGCTCTTGCGATGTCTCTCACTTAAGGAAGCCAGGACCGTCATGCGGGAGGTCCACTCTGGGTTGTGCGGGGCTCACCAGGCCGGTACGAAGATGAAGATGAACATCAAACTTAAAGGCTTCTATTGGCCTACTATGTACGAGGACTGTAACCAATATGCTCGCACCTGTCACCAGTGCCAAGCTTTTGGGCCAATCCCTCGGAGGCCTCCAAGTCCTTTACACCCAACGGCTCCTACATGGCCGTTTGCAGAATGGGGCATGGATATAGTGGGACCATTCCCTCTATCCTCTCAAGGGCATAAATTCATTCTAGCAGCCACAGATTATTTTTCTCGCTGGGCTGAGGCTATTCCTCTGCGAGAGGTTACAGGTGTGGCAGTGGCTCGCTTCGTAAGATATCATATTATATACAGATTCGGAGTCCCTAGCCGAATTATTTCAGACAATGGGACGCCCTTCAGAAACAAGACAGTGTATGCACTGGCGGCCAAATTCCACATTGATTGGAGAACCTCCTCGGTTTATAACCCTCAGGCTAATGGTTTAGCGGAGGCTTTCAACAAAACACTTTGCAAGTTGATGGCAAAGATTATAAATGGCCGAAAAAAGGATTGGAGCGAAAAGGTCCACGAAGCCCTCTGGGCCTATCGGACTGTTTATAAAACCCCTACGGGGTGTTCCCCATTTTCACTGGTGTACGGGGCTAAGGCAATCACCCCTGTAGAGATTGAGCTGGCTTCATATCGAGTGGCAATTCAGGCAGGCCTACCCGGCCAGGAGCAGTCTGAGGTCGAAAGGAGGCTGGAGGAATTATCCTCTTTAGAAGGCAAAAGACTTCAAGCCTATCAGCATTTGCAGATCTACCAAGCTCGCATGGCGCGTGCTTACGACAAGTTAGTCAAGCACCGGGCATTCAAGAAAGGCGACTTGGTCATGCTTAAAGAAAAAGAAGTCATTGCCGGCAAGCCAAGCGGGAAACTCCAACCCAATTGGCGGGGGCCTTACATCATCCAGAAGGTCTTCGAAGGCGGGGCTTACACGGTGGTGGACCACAAAGGCAACAGCCCGTTCCCTCCTCTCAATGGCAAGCACATGAAGCTCTACCATGCGCCACCGCAAGAGTTTCCACAGCAGTCCTCACAGGACAGTACCTCTCGTCAGTGAAGGTTCAAAAAAAAAAAAAAAAAGGGGTTAAAAATACTGATACCCCGGCGGACTCAGTCAGCCTTCAACGGTTGATTGGGGGTAAAAAGGCCACAGACCCGGTCGAGGTGAAAACCCGAAAGGGCGCCTCGGGCAAAAATGGGCAACCCCTCGGTGTGAAAACCCGCAAGGGCGCACCGGAAAAAGCTAAAGGGGGCCAGCCTCGGCGAAAACCCGAAAGGGCGGTGAGGTTGGTAATGTGAAAGAAAATTTTTGTTTCTCTCCCTTTCTATTTTTAAGGGTGGCTCTAAGTCGATGACTCCACCCCGTCTTGGCCAAAACATAATATTGATACTATGGCTACACCTTACATGTCATCCCATGATACATAGTCCCACCGACGTTCTCACGTTGTCATATTCTGTCCCATCGGGTATGGCCTCAGTATGCTCTCTCGAGCTGCCAACCGATGTCGTCTTTTGACTCCTTTTTGTCCCATCGGGCATGGCCTCAGTATGCTCTCTCGAGCTGCCAACCGATGTCGTCTTTTGACTCTTCTTTGTCTCACCGGGCTTGGTCTCAGTATGCCTTCTCGGGCTACCAACCCATTTCGCCTTTCGGCTCGTAGATTTGACTCATTCGTCCCACCTGGACTGTCAAACCTACCCATTTGTCCCACTTGTGTGGCATATACGTCCCTACGGTAATGCCACTTTCTCCTCGCCCCCTGGGCGTTATAGGGTCAAAAAAAAAAAAAAATGGGGTTAAAAATATTGAGGCCCCAGCGGACTTGATTGTTTCTGTTAGAGGGAACAATCAAGGGCAAAAAGGCTTTAACCCAGCTAGGGTGAAAATCCGAAAGGGCGCCCTAGGCAAAAATGGGTATCCCTCAGTGTGAAAACCCGAAAGGGCGCACTGGAAAAAGCTAAAGGGGGCTGGTCCTGGCGAAAACCCGAAAGGGCGGTAGGACCGGTAAAGTGAAAAAAAAACCAAAAAAATATATAAAAAAAAAGGAGGTGAAGACATACATACAGAAGGATGGGAGCAAAATCAGCTACGCTAAAGCTCTGTCTTTCATTTGCCAATGTCAATAATGGAGCCCAAGACAAGCCCTCGGGGAAGATGTACATGGCTGGGGTCTGAATGTAGCCCCACACAAAAAAAAAAAAAGAGGAACAAGATGCCATCAAAGCCCGAGATCAGTCCGCAGGCCGGCAAGAAGAGTCTCCTGCTGTGTCAACGCCTCCCTGACTCCTCCGAGCTCGTGCTGGAACTCCTTTTCCTTCACTCTCAGGAGGTCTTGAGCATCCCGGGCCTCTCGGAGCCGTCGCTGCAGAGCCTCCAACTCCTGCTCCACCCCGTCCACGTGCGAAGAAGCCACCCGAGATTGCTCCTGAGCTGCCGTCGCCTGCACGGATAGGTGTTCTTGTCTGCTGCGAAGCTCAGATGCTGTCTCCTCTGCCTGCTGAATCAGAGCCTGTAGCTGTAGCCGTCTCGCCTCAGTTGCGTGGCGGCGGGCAAACTCAGCCCATGCATGCTCTAGCCGGGGCATCCACGTATCTCGGGAAAATCCAAATGCGTGATATCCTCGGGTGGAGTTGGCTAAATGCTCCCTCATGACCTCAACTGAGGGAAGCGGGGTCGTCTGCAAGAGGAGCTCGAGGTTTTCAATCAGCCCCGCTTCTAAAGCACTGCCTTGGGGAGCCACCAGAAGCTGAGGTCCCTCTGGCCAGTCTATGCCCAAAGCTGGGAAATCTGCTGGCAAAGACGGGGTATCCTTCCCAGCACCTGAAAAGACAGTTAAGAGGGAACAATGCATTAGCCTCCACACAAAAAAAAAAAAGAGGAACAATGAATGGCCCCTCATGAAGGCCAAGCAAAATAGCTAACCTGAGGAAACCTCCAGGGCAGTGTCTGAGACGACCTCTGGTGTAGCATGATCATTAGAGGTCAGCATACTCCCTGCCCCCAGAGGCGGATCGCCGGTCACAGG
Source organism: Amorphophallus konjac (assembly GCA_022559845.1). Lineage (NCBI taxonomy): Eukaryota > Viridiplantae > Streptophyta > Magnoliopsida > Alismatales > Araceae > Amorphophallus > Amorphophallus konjac. The sequence goes on from CM040129.1 coordinate 205,247,137, forward strand.
CATGGACGGCCCTGCCTCCTGCGAAGGCACAACTGAGTCCTCAGAAGCCGCCTCAAGGCTCTCCTCCCCTACTGAGGGAGTCAGTGCAGCATCACCTGTATCTGTGTGGCATAAGGGGCAGAAAGGCCATTAATAAGACATCAACATGAAAATACACAGGGAGGCTGAAGCTTCAATGCTGATTATACCTGACAATAGGGGTGTCGCGTCATCTGGCCCCACTGTCTGATCACCCTCCTGGACAGTGGCCGGCGAACTCTCTTGTAAGGGAACCGTCTCTGGAGCAAGCAGGGGAGTGGATGCAACCACAGAAGTGCCAGCTGCTATTTAGGCAAAAGTGTGGTTAGCTCTATGACTGAGTCTAACCAAACAAAAGGCAAATACGAGGCAGACCGAAGACACACCAGTAATGTCTCTGCCTGTGTCCTCGGCCCGTCCACCAGTGGAAGATAGCAGGCTTGGAGCGAAATCAGGAACCCCAGCATGGTAAACCCCGACGGCTGAGACTGGGACGCTTGGGGCCCCAATAGAAACTTCTGGGTCAACATCATAAGCCGGAAGCTCAGGGCCAGCCCCAGAGGAGCAGATCAACTTAGCCAGCTCGGCTGTGGAGTTGGCTAACTCAGTGGCTGCACAGAAAGACTGTCAGAGGTTGCAGTGACAAAAGTAATTGTCAACCCCAAAGAGGGTCAATTGAGTTTCTTGGTATACCAGAAACAATGCCCATGTCGCCTCCCTCAGAGGAGCTCAAGGACGAAAGGGAAGGAGTTGTCTCTGTCTCAGAACCAGTGCTGGAGCTGCTATTACTCAAAGAGGTGCTGGAATCCGAAGATGTGTCAGTCCCTTCTTTCTCTCTGGGAGCATAGTGCTCCCTCGGAGGCTCTGTGTAAAAGGGAAAACAGAGTCAGTTTAAAAAAAAAAATAATGACACCTCACTTGATTCCATGAGCAAACAAGGAGGAACTATGAATTTCAAATTCACCTGGAATGGGAGAAGGTCCGCTCTCTCCAGTCTGGCCAGCCATACCAATAGAAGGACAATCCCCTAAGGGGTGGTCCAAGTCCTCCAGCTCCAATGTCAGGTCCTCTGGGACATCTGCATCTGGTATAATTGGCGGAGTCTTATTCGCAGGCCCTGGCGAAAACTGCCCTAATAGCCTCATCTCTGGGGGAGCTACATACAAGACACTCCTTCAGTAAAACAGAGGCACAATTACAAAACCATACATAAAGGGGTTCATAGTTTCCAACTCACTCAAAGGAGCTCCGTCCCTGGCAGGGGTGGTATCCACCCGAAGGCGGGATGAAGGCTGAATCTCAGCTCCTAAGCCCCCACTATGCCGCCGTTTCGCCGCCGGACTATTATCCACGGGAGGGTGAGCGGGGAGAACATCCTCTGAAGGTGGAGCGTCGGCAACCTCAGCAATTCCTATAATGGAAATATGGCAATCAGCAGTTGACAGCTCCAGAATATTTATATCTTATTATAGTGATAATAAATGCAGACGGAGAATCAGAAGGTTCATACCTACCGCCCCTGCATCAAGACTAGGGCGGGTAATCAGCTGATTCGGGTTAATCCGGAGAGCTCTAGCGGCCTGCTCCACGGCGTCCCTCAGTGCCTGAGGTGTAGAAGCCACCTCCAAAGCCGGAATATGGGCTAGCAAGCCTGCACAGCCCACGGCATTGATCACATGGGCCTTCCAGAAAGCGAAGACCGTGCCCACCAGTGCTCCCTCCGGGATGGACTCCGACAGCTGGGAGTCGTGGGTCAGACCACAAGAGGCCCTCAAGTCTCCCCACCAGGAATAGCCCGGAGTAGAGCCAGAAGCGCCTTTGCGGCGCGAATTCAAAGTAGAGGCCTCCTCAGACGTCGACCTCAGGGGCCGCAACGCCCCCGTATACTGACTCCTGTCAATGGGCAATGAATGCCCCTGCTCTCGCCATCGACTCTCGATGTCTCGGACCACTGCAGCCAAGCTGGAAAAATGAGCCCTGACGAAGCCGGGATCAAGGAAAAGAGGATGCAGGTCCTCCCTCTTCAGGCGCTTCTCCTCTGCTGCCCTGATAGTGTCTGCCCGCTCTCTGAAGATGTTGCTGGCTTTAAACCACCAGCGGGCATAGTGAATGTCAAAATGTCCCACCCGGGCCTGGGCCGGAAGAGGGATATGCTCCCTCACGCCGCGGTAAAGAAAGTCCTGCCAGCATGCGGCAACCAAATGCACGTCCTTCTGCTTGTATTGCCTCGATGTCAGAGGTAAATCAACATTGGGTGGAACCGCCTGGTCATAGCCAAAGTTGCGGGCGAATCTGTGCGGGTAGTACGGCTCCAGAACCACTGTGTAAGAGCGCCGGTAAATCAGCACGCTAGGTCGTATACACACGACCCACTCCCCAAAGGCATGTGGGGAAACAATGCCCTTTGAGGACACTTTGCAGACCACTGAGTCTCCATGTCCCTCCAGATACGGGCGATAAGAACGGGAGCTGTGGTCAAACTCCAAGCTCTCTCCCCTCCTCGTATGAAGGAAGGAAAGTGCTCGCCGGGCACCTGCAAGCTGCGTCACAATGTCCTGATCCTGGTGACCAGCAAAAGCAAAGATAAGCGGAGCCTTTATATTCGGAATGGAGGACCGCTGGGACAGCTCTGGAAGAAGTAGTCCTGCCCAAGCACTCAAATAATGAGTGGGCAGCAAAAGCTTCTTATCTCGCGGGCTGGCATGCGAACTCAAGGCACCCAAGCAGTGGTAGATGTTCGCCAAGGCAGCAGGGGCAAGGGCCAGCCGACGTCCACATGCAAGCAGGCACGCAGGATAGATCACCTCGACCCGGAGCAGCTCCTCTTCCCCATGTGGGAAGACAAAGGTAGACAGCCAATAAGCTAAATATGCAGCCAAGTACGTCAGTGTAGGTAGCTTCCTGGAATTCCAACCTTGTGCTGGAGCTGGCAAGTGCCGAGGGTTGGATGCAAACTTTATGAGGACCTCTTTACATTGGTCCCAAGTGGCGCCGAACGAAGGGAATTCCTCGTAGAAACAGTACGGCCCACTGTAGAAGTACATAATCCAGGCGTTAAGTGTAACCCTGGGTGTCCTGGCAGTCTTCTCCTTGCCCACCAGGGCCAAATCTCTCCAAGTCTTCATCAGATAACGGAGGCAGTAAGGTAAAAGATAGTGGCCCGCCCCATCTGAACTGTAAAGGTGGGCGTCATCGAGGCATAGCTCCTCGTAAGCCTGTCCGCTGATCGGCAGGCCCGAAATCCGGTGAAAAGACCACAAATCCAGAGAGGTCTCTCCCTCAGCGGTGACCAGTGTGTTCCAGCGCCTATTCCACCTCTCCACCACAACCTGGAGCAATCCTGCGTGACAAGGGTATGAATACAAAGCTGCAGTAACCGCGTGACGAATCCCGGCTCTATCCAGAGTGTCACCGTGCACAGTCAATATCCCCCAGAGCCACTCACCTGCACCTCTGTGGAAACAATGGGAGGGGACGACGGACCAACTCCCGTACCAGCTAGGAACCCTCAGTGAAAGGATTCCTTCCAACATGCAAAGATGGTCATAGCCGTCATAGGCAAAACGACTTTCGGAGGGAGCCAGATATAGCCCGTCAATCACTACATCGACGGCCTTATGATGCCCCGCCAAGTGCCACACTGCAGGGGAAGAAGGTGTCGACCTGACCACAGCAGCATCCAGGTCCTGGTAGAATCCGAGCCATTTACTGTCGGGAAACTGGGGCTGCCGCGTAAATCCCCCGGGAAAGCTGGCATATGAATATGTGCAGGTACCTCTCATGCTGTCCCTGCCAGCTAAAATAGCCCCTTCCAGTCGTCGCCGGTGCTCTGGGAGAGAAGGGTCGTCACCATCAAGCCCCGGTGGAATGTAGCTCTGCACGAAGGCAATCAGATGCCGGTCCACCGGGTAGTGGGATGAGTATCCCCCAGAACGGTCGTATGCATAAAGTCCGCCTCGGTAGCTGATCCGAGAAGCCTCGACTAAGCCCTCGCCGACAGGGATATCCTCCGTTGGGCCTTCAGCGATCCAGGATGTGCCTTGATCAAGTGCGTCGGAACTGTCAGAGACGACGCGGCGAGGAGGCAAAGGTGGCATGGACTTGTCAGTCCGTTGTACGTAATGCTCATTATGGCCAGCCGCCCTCGACCCCCGTGCGGCAGCACGACTCCTGCTTGGACGAGCCATGTCTGTGGAGTTTCAAAAAAAAAATGCATTAGAAATCATGCTGAAAAATATCTCGATGCAGGAGCTATGCTCCAAGCCCAAGTCCCTCAGCGGACGTGTTACAACATTTATGTAAGTGCACGGGCCATCCGCCCCTGCCTCCGGCTGTCTCGGATGTCCCGTGGGGGGCACTTGTTGCAACCAGAAAATAAATGTATATATATGTTTATATATGTACGCATGTGTGCGTCAAAAGCCCATGCTTACGGTGTTGGCTCAGTCCAACCCGTTCTATCCCGCGGAAGCGAGGAGAACCCGCGATAAACCCACGGAGACTATTATAGTCATGTGGTGCCGGATTTTAATCAATCAACCCAAGCCCTAAGGGTGTGAAGACGTGCTATGCACATTGTTTTGGGTACCTCGACGGCGTGTATCACGTCTCGTAGGATCGAAAACTCCTTCCCCGACGGACGAGCGAGGCGCGGAAGACAACGAACAAGGCGTGGAGAAGGCTTTTCCTCTCCCACGTGGAGTCAAGTGCGGAAACGTCGCTGTCGGAGCCGTACGGAGAATTTTAAAAGAAGCGAAGGAGACTGCCCGGGGAGGGGGGAACCCGCCCGGGGTATAAGGCCCCCGGGCGGGTCTCCCCGCGGCTGCGCGCGGGCTGGCAGACCCGCCCGGGGTCTGCCCACCCCGGACGGGTCCGCCCAGGACCGCGCGCCCCCGGGCGGGTCCGCCCGGTGTGCTGCGCACTCGGGCCGGTCCACCCGGGGCCGCGCGCCCCCGGGCGGGTCCGCCCAGGGTGCTGCGCATCCGGTTTAGTCTATTAACTGCCCGTTTTCCAAAAAAAATTTGATTTTTGGAGGGAAAGGAACCGGCCCGGGGTCGCCTTGACCCGCCCTGGTCCCACTTCCCCCGGGCTGGTTCCCTACTTTCTATAAATAGACCCTATGGGTCCCATTGAAGAGAGACGGGGGGAAAGAAAGAGGAGGAAAGGTGGACTTGCCTAGACCTCAAGTTCAAGTGGTTCGTTATTTTTGGTCCGAGTGGGGTAAGTCCCCGGACCTTGTGTATATGCCCCTACGGGGTATATTTACAATTATGCCCTTCAACGGGCCGTGTTCGTAATGCGTTGTACAACAGAGTGACGGACTTATGCAATTATGTCATTATGTCATCATGTCATTACGATGACAAATTGTAAAAATGTCCTCCTCAAGGTCTTGAAAGGCCTAAGTCTTGTAAATTGCAGTTTTACCCTGCGACTTTTTGTAATTAGGGGTATGCCCCTACTTCCCGCCATGATGCGGATGTATGTACTGTTGATAATTCGTCGACACCCTCTGTACTCATGCAAAATTATAAGAGCACCTTATTATGCCCGGCACATTTCGTTAATGCAATATTGCATATAAACCCCGACTCTCTAAGAGCGTGCATACTTACCCCTACTTCCAAGCAATTGAACCCATGAGTGTCTTCTCTAGAACCTCTCGTTGTCGGCTTGGTCTGGGAGTGCTGTTGGCTCAGTCCAGCGCTCGAGGGTCATCTTAAACCTAGACCTAGGGTTTGGTAAAGTTACCGAAATACCCCTGCGACCTAAGAAGTGATCTAATGGCCTCCCAAACATTCTGAATAGGGCCTCAGAGCCTTAGAAGGTCAGTAACCCGGCTTTATGTCTACCCTAGCCCAGAAACTCCTAAATCCCTCTGGTCTGGTTATTTACTAAAATACCCATAGGTCTAAGACGGCCACTTAAACCCCAGTGGCCCACTTCAGCGTGCTCAGTCAGGGTCCCCGTCAGCTCCCCCGTCCTGTTTTAAGCAAACCTACTCTATTGGTTAGAGCCTCGAGAAAGAACTTTAAGCCTTCATGTTGTCATTTAATCAAGGGTGTTCGGACATTAAGCCGATGTAAATCAACGCCGACTCCGGTCGGCGGGGAGAGGTCCAGCACTCGAACCTATATCGTCTGATACGACGCGCACCCACGGAACCCTCTCTATGCAGAGGAGTGTTTCTTTTCAAAAAGAACGAAAATCTACCTTTTATCCACGATAAAAGTCGATCTAGATTTTTTCCGTGTCTCACATCAGCCCAAACCCTAAAAGAAAGGCCCGTTTCAACAACTCCAATTCCGTGGGCACGCCGCAGCCGCCTCCAAAGCCAAACACTTCTTCTCCAATTGAAGTAGCGCAAGCTAAAAAGCAAGAGAAGAACATGAAAAGGATTTTAAAAAGAAGATTGAAGAAACAAGCCGAACAGACCGCTGCTATGGAAGCTCACAAAGAGCCAACCCCTCTTCAAAAGCTAATTGATGAGCTAGAAGAATATGTTCCTTCCATGCCAACAAAAGTTCCCCTCGACAAATATATCCCATGGGAAGAATTGGAGCAAAAAACCTGAATTAGAAATTGGCTCCGTCAAATGCGCCAACGAGCACAAGAGGGCGAGAAGCTCCCCATCCCGGAGGAGTTCTCTATCTTCTACAAATATGAAGAGATCACCATAGAAAAGTTGGAGAAAATGTTGAAAAACTTCTCCTGCAACATGGTGTCAATTCTCCCGCCTAAGGGCCTATAGGCGTCAAGCAGAGATGACATCGCCGTCCCTAGATCCGGGGGCAGGATCACTATGGCAACATACCGACGCCGTAATGCAGAGAAGCAGAGTCGTGGCCGCGACAGAGGTCGAGGTCGTGGGCGAGGAAGAAATCCGATCCCCTCCAGCGGAAAAAATTCTAACTCAACACACCCCCAAAGAGTGATCATCTTCCAACTTCCAAGGTAAAGAGCCGGCTCTAATTCCTGAAGTCCAAGTACGGGGTGATTCCTTTTTCTTCGACCCTTCGAACAAGGAAGAGGAACCAATAAACTCGACCCCACAGAAAAAACCTGCTGATCAAGCTCAAATGGGTCCCTCCAGCAAGGATAATGTTGGATTGTCTCCCCCGAAGGAAGATTCTCTGGCTCCATTATTCCAAGATGAGCCAAATGATCAGGGGAGACAAAACAAGGCGGGAGGCCCAATGAACAACCCAGGCCCCTCGCAAAAATAATCCCTCCACTGGATTAAGCTCGTGTGTAGGCTGATCGCAAAATTATTCAACATGTGAAGCGATTTCCGACCACCATGACTGTCTGGGAGGCTATCGCTTGGAGTAAGGAGCTAAGGGAAGCCCTCATAAAGACTCCAAGAACCATATGCCTATGAGGCTCACGGGCTGAGCTTCAAGCTCAAGCTTACGATGCATTTACAGTACACATCATCTTCTCGGATAAAGGCATGATGCTATCTTCCCCGTGCCACAACTGCCCTCTATACATCCAGGGGAAGATCAATGGTCACAAATTGAATCGGATCCTCGTGGACCCTGGGGCATCAGTCAATATAATGTCCCTCAAGACTTTCAAGTCTTTATTTCTCGTGCCCTATTTACAGAGGGTCAACGATGTGAAAATTTTGGGCTTCAACCAGAATTGAGAAAATACCCTTGGCAAAGTAGATGTGGAGTAGCTCACGGACGACTTCGTCACCAAAGCCACATTCTCTATCATCGACTCAAACACGTCATACAAGGCCCTGCTCGGGAGACCCTGGTTGCATGAAAATTGAGTCATCCCTTCAATGCTCCACCAGTGCATCAAGTATGCAAAAGGCGAAGAGCAACACACAGTCTTCGCTAACCGAGCTTTGTTCCGTCCAAATGAATGCAACTTGATGGACACCTAATTATATTTTGGGGAACCCACTATTGAGCCTCCCACCAAGGTAAAAGACAAAAGAAAGTAAAAGGTCGTTTCAGAAGAAGAAGGGGAAGAACTCTGTGTAGTAAACGATGATCTCACCAAGCTGCATCAACAGAATATCCAAACCAACACCGCCAATGCTAAGTCAACTCGGCCAGAAAGACGAGATCAATTTTGAGGCTAATCTCATTAGTCGAGCCATCGACAAAAGCATCTTCCTGCCTCCTGCATGTATGCAGTTGCCGTTTTAGAGGGAGGAATACAAAGTTGAGCAACTTAAAGCTTTTATTGTCACATATCAAAGAAAGACAAATAAGGCAAAGAATAAGGTGGTCAAGCCAATCATCTTCTATAAGGGAGATTTGGTGCCTCAAGGGCCCTCTGATGATGACTTCGGCTGGAGCAATGTGCCCAAGAACACTCTCGAATTCATCCAGGAAATGGACGACATGCCTAAACACATTAAGGAGATGTGTTGAAAGCAGAACATTCTGCAAATACAGGAAACCTCCCGGCGCGATTACTTCCGACAGTTGTGGTATCCATCACATGTGCAGGGATAACCTCCCTTCTCCAAGAAAGACACAAGAGGGCTTGGTTACGACCTAGAGGCGGACTTCAAGGTCTATTGTGCCGTCAACACTATAGGGTTATCACCCTCTCCCAGCAATCAAGTGAAAGCTGAATCTAAGTCCGATGGCTCCATAGTAGAAAAAGAAGAAATTTTGAGGCCATCTTCCCCCATAACCTCTTAAGAGAGGTTGACTCACCGGGCCATTCAACTAAAAGGCCAGAGGGACGCTTTAAAACCAAGGGTGGTCAGGAAAAATGTCCGAGCATTGTCGTCTATAAAAAGGGTTCCCTTGACATCACGATCCCGAGGCGAGTTAAATGAGCAAACCAAGGCTGGGCAATCTTCCAGGGGGAAGAAGAAAGAATTACTTCTCTTAATATTCTCTTTTGGAGATGAAAATCCAAAGCCAATTGAGAAATCGGAATACGAAGAAGTACTAGATGAACTATGGGCCGAATCTGATTCCACCCTGAATACGGATGAAATGGGATGCATTTGCTACTCTGTCAATACTATGGGGTTGTCGCCCTCCTCCAACAGCTTAGACTCTGGCGAGAAACCCATTACCCGCACAAATGAATAGCAAGAGGAATCGGCATCCAAAAGCCATAACAAACAGGCTTGGTCATCCATCATCAACAACTTGGAATACTATGATGTCCACGTCGTCGGCTCGGATGACAAAGAGGGTTTCATCGATCTATAGCTAGCTCCGTGAGAACTTGAAGATGGCGGGCAAGCGACTGTGGACGAATTAGTTGAGCTCAACCTCGGGGTGGTAGAGGACCCCCGACCAATCTTCATTAGTGCCCTCCTCAATGAAGATATCAAATGAATAAAAAGCATGAAAAAACCATGCCGATCACAAAATTATCTATGTTCTGAGAAATTGATGTCAAATCATGAGAAAAACCCTAGCATTTGTAAAAATTGCAGTTTTATCCTCATATTTTGTGATATTGTAAAGATGCCATCAAGAAATTATGCAAAAAATTCAAAGTTCAGAGCTTCTGTGGGAAATGTTCAAGTATGTTCAGATGTGTTCAAAGTTGATGAAAAAATCATGCTCGAGTCTACAAAATTCAAAAATTACAATTTTACAGCGGAGGTTATGAGATTGCGTAAATGCCCTAAAAAATTATACAAAGCTTTGGGAATTGCAAGGAGGGCTTATTTCCTTCGACATAAACCCCCAGTTTGTGAGAAGACTACAAACCGACCATAATTTAGGAAAATTGCAAATAAACCCTAATTTAGGGGGAAATTGTGAATGTGCCCCTGCTCAAGGGCATGGGAGTCTTTTCTCGGCTCGGATCCCCGATGTCGTAATGGAGATCGTAAGAGTTCAAAAAAATCTTTGGCATTTAATCAAAGGTGTTCGGACTTGTTCCAATGTAAATTAACACCGACTATAGCCGGTGGGGGAAAGTCCAGTACACGAACCTTAAATTATCTATGAATAAAATACGAAAATAATCATGCACATCCTAATTAAATTGATAACAAGTGTGCATCTTTGTTCAACAAATGAACACCTAAATTTTCCCATTATTTTTCCGTGTGTTAACAACCTTCAAAATTTTACTTCACTTAAAGCCATCATTTCCAACTTATTTAAAGTGAAGCATGGACCCAACTACCCAAGCATAGAAATGCACAAAGAGATGCACGGCCAGATAAGTTTGGGCACTTCTTGACCACACCACATTCTCAAGTGTGTACCTTTTAAAAACAGCATGTTTCCTGATACTCGGAGAATTAATAACAGGATGGTCTTCAACAGAAGCTAGTGTATTTCAATTTCGTTGGAGACCATCCAAATTCGCATCCATATTAAGTATAACAAGAAAGATTATATTCTCAGTTTGCTAAGTATCAATCTTGGCATATTGCAAATGTCATTTTTTTTCATTTTGGCTCACAAATTTCCCATAGGCACATAGCCACTTATGAGGAGCTTTTCAAGGTCCAGAGACTCTTCCTTGGACAACTCCCCTAGAAAGGGCATCAGTTAATAAGTTGTATAGAGAAAAGCAAGAGAATAAACATACTTCACAAGCATATGGTAAAAAATTATGGATCTCATTCGACCAAGTGGAATGACACTCTTAGCATTCACATTCTAACGTTGAGGTTCAAAGGCCATATATGACATCAGCTGAGAGATCGAAAGAAAAGTGAATTGTTCATACAGTGGAAACAGAAAATAATGCAGGCGAAAAAAGGAAAGATGTTAAATATGTAACGTATTTAAATATGATTGACTACATCCAATAAATATCCCATTAGAAAAAAAGAAAAATGATTAAAGTAAGTGATTCAAATCAAAAGACTGACCATACTTCCAGTAGAAACTGAATATAAAAGAACATCAGAGGAACAAAGAGGACGTTTGCCTTTGTCCATTAACGCTGAGGAATAATGAAGATCAGTATGATTTCTAGTTTCTTTCACAATGTCACCCAAGCTCTCTCTCTGAAAATCTTCCGATAATATTCCTTTCATTTCTGCATAAGGCATAGTGGGCACATTATTATTTCCCAAATCTTTTGTATTGTCACATTTCTCAATTAAGTCGGATAACCTCCCATGATATACTTCATCCATTTCAGATACTATTTCAGGAGGAAGGCATTTAATAACGTCCATATCAAGGTGACTCATTGGTGGCAACATTGAAGCTTGATTCCCCCCAGATGCAGTTCCAGCTAGCTTAGAGTAAGATGAATAAGAACAGTCATTCCTGCCCATAGCCTCATGAGAATAAAAACTTGCACAATCAGCATGCTTGGGCTTGCAATCTGCCTCAGCCAATAATGTGCTTGGCTCTGGAACAAACAACATAAATTGTAAAGTCTTTCTTATGCACAGGCAGACCTTGGAGCTTGTTTAGAAAATTGATAGAAAAAACAAAAAAATGGAGCACAAGGAGACGGTGCCAACCTAACCAATATAATAAATAACATTAAGATATTCATAGCTTTACCTGCATTAGCCACTTCAGAAACGTGATGACTGACTTTTTTACATGGTTTTCTGTTTGTCACTGAGGCAGATGCAAACCATGATTCAAGTGTATTTCCTTTATGTCCAGCACAAGCAAAGACCAAGAAATGATAAGTAACAAGAAATTAAAGGATCCCATATAAAATTATAAATCAAAGATTAAATGGTGTAACCGGAAAAATTTTGTGCATCCCATGAAAATAAAGACGGCTGAGTGACTCAAGTTTCAGTAGATATTCCTGCAGATTATACAAACCTGCATTCACTGTTTCAAGTGCCACCTTCCTCCAACATAGACAACAGTGTCGAAGTCTATGGGATATTAGACTTCTTTGGAGCCAGGTCTACCTCTGGTCCTTTTCTAACAAGCCAAAATGACCTTTGAAGAACCGCCTCCTGTTACCCCTTGGGAGGGAATTTGGCAGCATAAGATTAGATATATCAGGTTGGTTGACGCACACTTGGGAAACTACAGTCATGTGACTGTTCTGATTTTTTTTCTGAACGTGGTTGGTACCACAATATTGTATTAATAAAAAAGTAGGGATATACAAGTGTAGAAAAGGTGTTCGTATTTGTCATCATATTCATGTCGACAAACCTAGATGGAACAAAGCTTAATGAGAATGAGATAGTGACAATGATACATCACAAAGTACCAAAAACCAAGTAAAAATTACACAAGCAAAATGTCTTTAAAATTTAGTTGTCAAGAAGGAAGAGTTCAATATATAACAGAATGAAAGAATAAGCAGCTTTAAAAAAGGGCCAAAAATGTTTCATGGATGTGTCAAAAAATGCTAGCTTCTTCTCATAAAAAGATGTGATGCATCCAGGTTCACAGTGGATAACTGAATTGCTATGTCAGAAAGAGAGAATTGCACAGAACACACTGCACCTTGCTTACCAATGTCGGCAGACTCAAGCTTCGATAATTGCAAGCCAACACCACGAACCTCCTTGGCATCTAATATGCAATAAAGAATTTCAAATTTAGAAGAATTCAAGGTAAAGCAGTACATGTATGTACATCAATTGATCATTACTTTTGAGAAAAGGAGATCACGGGTATTCAGATAATAGCAAAAGTGTAACCAGCAGTGAACGTAAAATCCCTACAGATATGCATAAAGCCAATCATACATGGGAACTCTGGCTTAAGCAACCATGTTGTCAAGAAAGCCAATCTGTTGCCTCACTGACATCCACATCCTAGGTGCATTCTAATTGATAGACGACTTAGAACCGATTTTGTGTCTGGCCTGACTCTGGCCAATCAATCCGACCTAAACCCAACGATCAGGAAAGGTGGGATAGGATCAGATCAGCCCACAAAAACCCAACATGGATTTGTGGATCTGCGCCAAGTCTTCTGATCATTGGTCAATCCTAAATTCAATAGGATTGACGGACTGAGATCAACAAACATGAAAACATGTGAGCATGGGCAGATGGCTGAGTGGGTGAGCATGCATGTGTTTCCTGAAAGAACAACTACAATTTCTGAATAAATGCAATGAGAAACAAAATTAGAGAGGATGAATAACTTACCAACATGAAAGGAACCAAAAAGCTGTTTGCTGATTTTAAAGAGCTGATCTACACTATCAGTGGCAGCAGGAACCTAAAAAATATTCAGTCAAAAAAAACATGTAATGAACAAAGGAGGACAGGGTTAAGCATCCAGCAACTACCGTCATGGAGCGGCTCATATTTTCACAATCCCCACATCCCATATACTTTATGGGCTCATCAGCACCTTCTTTTCGTTTCTTCACCTATAGTTTGAACAATAAGAAAAGTGTCCTTCAGTTCATTTAGGACAAGAAAAACAGTCAAAACTAGCTAAATAAGTGACTCAAAAATCATCATAAAACATCTCTAATCACACAAGGAAGAATGTATTGAAAGCAGTTAGCAAAGGTCTTAACAATATCAAAATGGGAAGCATTACCTTAAGCGTAATAGTCCGCCCTCTTACATCAGCACCTTTTAGTCTCATGGAGACCTCTTTGCATAGGTTTGTAAGAAAAAAGTGACACTGTGTCAAAAACAATATTGGACACTAGATTATCACAAAAAAAATTCATCCCTCTAATAATCTCAAGCGGAAGAAAGAGAAGGGCGCAAAACTAAAAAGAAATAAGCAACTCACTTCATCCAAGTCATTGAACCTGACACCCCAATTCACTTCAGCACCAATAGACTTAGTTTCCTGTTTCATGCATAGGTGACTAAGAGTGCAGAGCATATGAATATGAAATTATGAATGCTAGACAAAAGGACACAGTACATGTTCAATGAATCACACGATAGAGCACAAATAAGAAGAGAATCAAGAAAGGCCAAAGGCAGATCACCAATTCAGAGTGCCTAACCACCCTTTCTTTTGTGCCCCCTACCTTGACCTTCATTCTTCATTTGCATAAGTAAAAAATGGTGGAGTTTACAAGTCTTCATCAGGGACCAAAGTAACAGCTGACTTCAGATAGGAGTCCCTCAATACCACCACAAACATAAAATCCAAGAATCATAATTGATTCAATGTTCACCTATCAGCGTTAAAGAGAACCATTGGCTTTCCTTAAATTGAACATGTCATATATATTGAATGTGAAGAGAAAAGAAACTGAACACATGAACCCCGCCAAAGCTTCACAAACCAATTATACAGTAGATGAATTTACCAAGCTCTAATCACCGATAAAATGTGAGGCATTTTTATGAGGACCCATCATCCATCTAACATGAACAAATCAAATTTTCCTTCACATCCCCACCCCCAAAAAAAGTTGGGGGTGTTGTTTGAGGGTGAAAAGCATCTTGGATCAAGTTTTTTTTTAAATCCTCTCAGAATTAATGCATCACTGAAGGTGGATCTGCCTTCTTTCTGTAGTTCCTTTTGTTCTGCCAAAGATGTAGTAGCACCATGGTATGCAATCTCGCGAGATCTCGGCGAGAGCTCGCCGAGATCTCTGTCTCGGCACGTCCGCGAGGCACGAAAACGTCCCGAGTCGGCGCATCTCGGAGATATCGTCTGCGGGCGGGACCGGGGGCACGAACGGGGTGAACCGGTCCCGTTAGGCGAACCGGTCGACCCTAAAAGCCTTAAACCCCCACCCCCCGACCCCCGTTGAGTCCTCACGAGTCACGCCTCACCCCAACCGCTCGACGCACTCTCTCTCCCCGACACTCTCGCACACACTCTCGCACAGTCGCACGAGGTCGCCGGAGCAGCGCTAGGTGCCTCTCCCCGCCCGCTGATTGCGTCCATCTCCGGTCTTGGGAAAATAGTGAATTCTTGAAGAATTATTTAAAATTTATATGGTATAATTTTAGATTTGTGTAACTTTTGATGCATATTGATATTAGTCCATGTGAATGGATTTCTTATTGTTATCATTACTCTTTATTTGGTAAAATTGAGTTGTCAATTACAAAAACATGTTTGTGAAATTGAGTGGTTAGTATAAAAGAATTAGGATTTTCTTAGAAATAGGCTATATGTATGAAAAAATATTCCGAAATCCCCGAACCCGATCTCCCGAGATTTTTCGAGATCTCTCCGAGATCTCTTCTCTCCAACCCCCCCGAGACGAAGCCGAGATCCGATATGGCAAACCATGAGTAGCACTGACCTTTTTTAAAAAAATTGGGTAGTACTACTATTATATTAAAGTGAAAGATGGATGTACAAGTATTGTCAATGTGTTCCCAAAAAATTCCCATACATCAAAACGGTCCACACCAAGACAGTGTGACCCACACTAACCGCTAACAAAACAAATGTGGAAGAGTTGTGGGAGTTCACATTACAAAGGAGCTCCACCCACTCTTTCACTCTCACAAATAAAAGAAACCGATCTTTCCACTGTTCTTGCTCCCACTCTTAAAGTTATGTTGTTCCTTTCCCCCCCAGATTGCCCACAGTGTCGCATGAAGAATCATCCACCAAGTGATTCTGTCCCCTTTTAGGCTCCAGCTTCTGCCCCATTGCCAAATAAGGTGGTGCACATTCCTTTGTCGACTGATATGACCTTGTGTCCTCCTAGCAAGCTCAACCCAAATCTCCTGTGAGTAGGTGCATCCTACAAATAAATGGTCCTCATCATATAGGCGAAACCGGACGCCAACTCCCCTACAAAAAAATAATATTTTATTTGATTTCAGGCAAAAATCGAAACCGATATTGTTTCAGTTTTGGATCTGGCCGAAACCGAAACCGAAACTACCATCTTTGGGTCGGTAATCTTCCATGAGAGATCCTCCATATAAGGAGCTTCTCCTTCAATGGACTCTTGGGAGTCCAAATCTAGGAGGCAAGGCGGTGGCACACTCTTCCATCGGATATGAAGGTGTATACTGACATGACTAAGAAATACCCTCCTTCCCCCATCTCCATCACCACTCATCCTCTCTGTCTGGTTGTATAGCATGGTCTAGAAAGAAGCAGGTCCTCTAGCTACTCCATCTTTTCGAGCTTGAGATTCCTTCTAAATGATGGTGTCCATGTACCTCCTAACAGTTGAGTATCAAAAGTCTGAGAAATTGACCCAAGGTGCTGCTGAGACTATAAATAGCCTCAAGAAGGATGCCGCCAGGGTGAAGTCGCCACACCATCCATCCTTATAAAAAAGGCACTTATCATCATTTCCCAATCGGACCCGAACACTAGAGGTAATGACATCCTTGAATGTCAAGATACTCCGTCAGATGGGTAAATTGTTGTATTGCGATGCTGGTACATATCCCAATCCCTCCCTCTACCATAGTATCTTTGCTTTATGACTTTTGTCCACAATCCGTCCTCTCCCACTCCCAACTTTTCACAGCCACTTACATAATAGAGCCAAATTGAAATCTCTAATATTTTGATGCCCACACGTCCCATATCCTTAGTTCTGGCCGCTTTACCCCAAGAGATATCATGTCAACCCCTGCACCTCTCCCCACTAACTACCATGCTAAAAGAATCTTGCCTGAATGGATTCATTCTTCTTCGCCACAATCTTGGGAATCCCAAACATAGACAGAAAGTAGATAGGTAGGCTATCGAGCACTGATTTGCAAAGTATCAATCTCCCCCCATAAGAGAAAAGCATTGCCTTCCAACCTACTAGTCTTGTTTCATACCTCTACACCATAGGTAGCCATTCATTACAATGTAGGGCGTGTGGAGACAGTGGGAGGCCCAAACAGGAGATAGGAAACTGACTTACCTAGCTTACTCTGAAGTATTCTAAAAGCTTCACTTTTTTGTTCCTGTTTCGGGATTTAATTGAATAAGACACTAGCACTGACACACCACCATTGACAAAATGTGACACAAACCTACCATGGCTATGATTGCACATCCCCAGAAATATGCAAATCAGTAAATACTCTGCCATGGCCGGTCCCAAGCCCGGGTGAGAAAAGAGGAGGGTTTGTGTTAGGTCGACAGCCAGCAGTAAAATTTTGTCACATCTCCAACATGAATTCTGATCCAAATACATTATGTGCTAATGCTAGGGCGTTCCCCGTAAGCGACGCGTTACATCGGAACCCGGATGGAATGACAAGTGAGCAAGGGCCAGCTAGGGCGTTCCCCGTAAGCGACGCGTTACATCGGAACCCGGATGGAATGACAAGTGAGCAAGGGCTAGCTAGGGCGTCCCCCGTAAGCGACGCGCCGCAATGGCGCCCGATTGCGGTGTCAAATAGGCAAGGGTTCTCGTGTGGGGTTGGACGCACACGGGTAAAGAAGCAAGTCCAAAAACATAGGATCCGTCTAGCTACTTGGAATATAGGAACTTTAACGGGTAAGGGTTTAGAATTAGTTAAATTAATGAAGGACAGGAGGGTTAACATAGCTTGCCTACAAGAAACTAGGTGGAAAGGACATAAAGCTAAAGACATTGACGGGTATAAAATTTGGTATACGGGTAATAATAACTCTAGAAATGGTGTTGCTATAATAATAGATAAAAACTTAAAAGACAGAGTTGTGGAAGTAAATAGATTGGGGGATAGACTAATGGTAATTAAACTTATCTTAGGTGATGATATTTTGAATATAATTAGTGCATATGCACCTCAAGTAGGATTAGAAGAGAGCATTAAAAAGCAATTTTGGGAGGCTATTGATAGTTTGATCCAAAATATCCCTAGTGAAGAGAGAATCTTTATTGGAGGGGATCTTAATGGTCATGTGGGTATAGATAATAGAGGCTATGAGAGGATTCATGGAGGGCTTGGTTTTGGTAATAGGAATGATATGGGTAACACTATTCTTGATTTTGCTATGGCCTATGATCTAGCAATTATTAATACCTTCTTTAAGAAGCGGGACGAACACTTAATAACATACAAGAGTGGAACACATATAAGTCAAATTGACTATTTTCTCATTAGGAAGGTCGATAGAGTTTTATGTAAAGATTGCAAAGTTATTCCTGGTGAGAGTCTAGCCCCTCAACATAGATTGTTAGTAATGGATGTCACTATCCCTAAATTCAAAAGAAAGATCATTATAAATAATAATTCCAAGATTAAATGGTGGAATTTAAAAGGTAAAAGTTTAGAAACATTTAAAAATCATCTATTAAAGGAAAATATTTGGAATTTAGAACAAGAAACTAATGTAATGTGGAATAATGTTACAAATTGTATAACGAGGGTTGCAAAACAACTCTTAGGCGAATAGATTGGGGGATAGACTAATGGTAATTAAACTTATCTTAGGTGATGATATTTTGAATATAATTAGTGCATATGCACCTCAAGTAGGATTAGAAGAGAGCATTAAAAAGTAATTTTGGGAGGCTATTGATAGTTTGATCCAAAATATCCCTAGTGAAGAGAGAATCTTTATTGGAGGGGATCTTAATGGTCATGTGGGTATAGATAATAGAGGCTATGAGAGGATTCATGGAGGGCTTGGTTTTGGTAATAGGAATGATATGGGTAACACTATTCTTGATTTTGCTATGGCCTATGATCTAGCAATTATTAATACCTTCTTTAAGAAGCGGGACGAACACTTAATAACATACAAGAGTGGAACACATATAAGTCAAATTGACTATTTTCTCATTAGGAAGGTCGATAGAGTTTTATGTAAAGATTGCAAAGTTATTCCTGGTGAGAGTCTAGCCCCTCAACATAGATTGTTAGTAATGGATGTCACTATCCCTAAATTCAAAAGAAAGATCATTATAAATAATAATTCCAAGATTAAATGGTGGAATTTAAAAGGTAAAAGTTTAGAAATATTTAAAAATCATCTATTAAAGGAAAATATTTGGAATTTAGAACAAGAAACTAATGTAATGTGGAATAATGTTACAAATTGTATAACGAGGGTTGCAAAACAACTCTTAGGCGAATCTAAAGGTAAAAAGAACTTAGAAAAAGAGACTTGGTGGTGGAGTGAGGAAATTCAAAATACCATTAAAGTAAAAAAGGAATGCTTTAAAGTTTGGCAAGCTAACAAAAATACTCAAACCCTAGAAGCTTATAAAATCGCTAAAAAGAGAGCTAAGAAAATAGTCAGCGAAGCCAAGACAAAGGCATTTGAAGATTTATATAATAAATTAGGAACCCGAGAGGGTGAAAAGGACATATTTAAACTAGCTAAATTAAGAGAAAGGAAAACTAGAGATTTAGATCATGTTCGGTGCATTAAAGGTGAAGATCAAAGGGTTTTAACTAAGGATCTTGAGATTAAAGGGAGGTGGCATAGCTATTTTCAGAAGTTACTTAATGGAGATTCCGTCAAGGATTTATCTTTAGAAGGTACCCAAGAGTCCACAATATTTGATAAATATCAATATTTCAGGTGTATTAAGATGTCAGAAGTGGAGGATGCTTTAAGGAAAATGAAAGTGGGCAAGGCCTTAGGACTAGATGGCTTACCTATTGAAGTATGGAAAGGCCTAGGAGATATTGGTATTCAGTGGCTAACTAAATTTTTTAATAAAATTTTAAAGGAACGAAGAATGCCAGAAGTTTGGAGAAAAAGTGTTGTAGTTCCTTTCTATAAAAATAAAGGAGATATTCAAAGTTGTAATAATTATCGTGGAATTAAGCTTATGAGTCATACTATGAAACTTTGGGAAAGAGTAATTGATAAACGCCTCCGTGGTATGACTACTGTGTCGGAAAATCAGTTTGGTTTTATGCCAAATAGATCTACTACAGAAGCTATTTTCTTGCTACGGCAGCTAATGGAGAAGTATAGAGAGATGAGAAAAGATTTGTATATAGTTTTTCTTGATTTAGAGAAGGCGTACGATCGAGTACCGAGAGAATTGATTTGGTGGACATTAAGAAAGAAAGGAATCTCTCAAGGATATGTTGATTTGATTAATGATATGTACGACGGTGCTATTACTAGTGTTCGAACTATTGCTGGGGAGACTGGTGAATTTTCCGTTTCTATAGGTTTGCATCAAGGTTCTGCACTAAGTCCGTATCTCTTTGCCTTAGTTATGGATGAAGTAACTAAACAATTGCATGATGATATCCCTTGGTGTATGCTATTTGCAGACGATATTGTTTTAATTGATGAGAGTATTGATGCTCTAAATGCTAAGTTAGAGCGTTGGAGACTTGCCTTGGAGTCTAAAGGTTTTAAAATTAGTAGGAGCAAGTCAGAATTTATGCACTGTAATTTTAGTAATGGGAGAGTGGTTCAGGAAGACATGGTTCTAATTGACGGACATAACATTCCGAAGAGTAGTAGCTTTCGATACTTAGGGTCTATCATACAAGAGAATGGGGAGATTTATGATGACGTTACACATAGGATTAAGGCAGGCTGGTTAAGATGGAGAAGTGCATCAGGTGTCCTTTGTGATCGTCGTATGCCTGTGAAACTCAAAGGGAGGTTTTATAGAACGGCTGTGAGACCTGCTCTGTTATATGGTACTGAGTGTTGGGCAGTACGAAAGGAACACATCCACAAAATGTGTGTAGCAGAGATGAGGATGTTGAGATGGATGTGTGGCAAGACTAAGAAAGACAAGATTAGGAATGAGCGCATCCGTAAGGACTTAGGGATAGCTCCAATTGATAGTAAAATGAGAGAAAATAGACTCAGGTGGTTTGGACATGTGTTTCGTCGCCCTAACTCAGCGCCGGTTAAAAGATGTGATCAAATCTTAGTGGATGCTAGCAAAAGAGCTCGAGGAAGGCCTAAAATGAGATGGTGCGATGTTATTAGGAAGGACATTAGTTCCTTGAGTTTAAATATGAATATTGCACTTGATAGAAATCTTTGGCGGAACAGGATTCATGTAGCCGACCCCAATTAATTGGGATAAGGCTCTGATGATGATGATGATGATGAGTAAATACTCTATGAGCACAATGTTATTATGTGATCATTTATCAATTTATTAATGATTTATCTTGAAAACATTTGCATAACTTCTGCATATGCTTTGTGCATGTGAGATTATGAGCAAACAATGAGATCTGTGTGATTAATAAGTTTATAAAATATACTTATGAAATGTACGTTGACAAAACTCCAACAATTACTAGCTTTAAGCCATGTAGTCACAACAAAAGGCAATTTAATGTCAATGTGTGTCATTTCAAACCTGAACAGCATCAACCGTTCGATTATCGATTCCCCTGCAGTGACTCCATAGCATTTCACCAGTTTTCTTGCCAAAGTCCTTTTGAAGAGATTCCTGGAAATTACAGACTGTAAGATGCATGGAACACTGCTTTATCAAAAACATGGATGAAAATTTTGGAAAACTTACGTTTTACACTGCCAAGTTTATTTGTCAACATATGCATGCAAATCTTTGATAACATGATACATTAGCTTAAAAGAATAAAAGGAATTCATAATTAAGCAGTAGCAAATTTATATAGATACCAGCTACAGTCAAGTACCACTTTAAATTGAACAGTTTACAACCCTGATCAAACAAAATAGTATGGATCACATTTCATTTCCCATTACTAAATAACAATCCATTTCCATCTATTCCAGACATTTAAACTTGAAATGAAATAGCACAGAAAACCTCAAACATATTGTAGCTGGAGTCGCAGTATTTTGAAAGCCCATGTACATTGTTTGAAACTATACTTGTAGAGTCCTCCAGCGGAGATTGTTTCTTTTTCCCAGAGGAAGAGGAACCTCTGCTCTCCTCTATTTTTTAATAAAATTGGTAGCACGATCTACCTTTTAAACATATAACAGCTCAATAGTTAATGCATTTTTTAAAGTGGGTGGTACCACTAAAGCTCAATAGTTAATGCATTAAGAATTAACTAAGCCAAACATCGACCACCATCAAAGGGAATTGGTACCATCCCAGGTCAGGTATGCCAAAAGGTTTGGGTCTGACTGCACTTCAAATCCTGCAATACAGCTAGTCCACTGGGCCCGGCGAGGCACTTGGCAAAGAACACATCAGTAGTCCAGAGACCAGCAAAAGGTTTGCCCCCAGATATCCACACAAATGAAAAGGCAAGAAGAGAAAAGAGGAGGGGGGAAAATAGAGAGAAGCCTAACAAATAAAAGTATCTAATGTCTGAAATATGCTGTCATGACAATGTCAAGTTCAGCCATGATCAACCAAACAATGAATTTCACCATTAAATATCAGGGATCATTTAGGACAGGTCAGCCAAAACCTGACCCTATGCTGATCCTACCCTATTCCTGGGCCAACGCTGGCTGATCACAACCAATCCCAAGTGAAAAGCCTATCCAATATGAGACGATATCCACAGAAGTGTATAGAATTTGCTTGGGGTTTCACATTCCACTATTTTCAATAATGATAGCAAAAGAAGCAAGAGCGACAACAAACTAAAAACAATAATAGAGATGAATACCTACATGACATAGATATATCATCATCATCATAATCAGAGCCTTATCCCAATATTTGGGGTCGGCTACATGAATTCTATTCCGCTAAAGAATTCTATCAAATACTACATTCGCATTTAAACCCAAGAAGTCAATGTCCCTTCTCAGAACATCACACTATCTCATTTTAGACCTTTCACGAGCACTTTTACTAGCATCCACTAAGATTTGGTCACATCTTTTAACTGGCGCTGAGTTAGGGCAACAATGTACATGCCCCAATCATCTGAGCTTATTTTTTCTCATTTTCCTATCAATTGGAGATACACCCAAGTCCTCACGGATGCATTCATTCATAATCTTATCTTTCTTAGTTTTACCACACATCCATCGCAGCATCCTCATCTCCGCCACACACATTTTGTGAATGTGTTCCTTTCTTCCTGTCCAACACGCAATACCATATAAGAAAGTAGGTCTCACAGCCGTTCTATAAAACTTCTCTTTAAGTTTCACAGATATATGATGATCACAAAAGACTCCTGATGTGCTTCTCCATTTTTCCAACCTGTGGTAATCTTGTGTGCTACATCATCATAGATCTCCCCATTCTCTTGAATAATAGACCCTAAGTATCGAAAAGTACTACTTTTAGGAATGTCTTGTCCATGAATTAGAGCTATGTCTTCCTGTGCCACTGTTGACCCCATAAAATATTTCATTGATCTCAGAATGAATATTAATGGTGCCCATTTAGGCCTTAAGAAACATGTTTTTTTTTTTGACTACTCACTCAAATAAACATGTTTGACAAAGAACAACATTCCAGGAGCAGCCACTTGATTCCACCCCAAGAAAACTCAGTCGATTGCTTCCGAAGTAGTCAAGGTGGCGCAGCTAGCTCTGGATGCTGCTATAAGACTCTGCGGGAAATATTTCCCAACTATAAATTTGGGTACCAGTGAGGTGATTTTGGAAGCCAACAGACACTTGGGTGATGGCACAAATTGTCGATTATGCTTCTCATGTTACTAGCATAATCGCATGCACAACAAGAAATCTGTGTGAATCGGGGACTCTTGCAGTTGCTGGTAGGGGGAGTCCGGTGACAATTTTAAACGTGTCATGGAAAGGTGTGGTTTCTCTTCTGCAGCTTGGCAAAAGAGTTTTATCTGATGGAGATAAGTAGATGTCTCTTGCTGGTGTCATCTTTTGGCATTTTATTTAGCAGAGAAGTAAATATGCGAGCTACAAGTGAGGCATTGGCAGATGTTGTAGAGCCAATGTCTAATCTTCTGCTACATGCCATTTATAAACTCAACTGACATAGAGCTTGAGTCCAAATTACAGGTATCGGACTGTTTGTTCACAGATCAAGATGATGCTTGCACTTTGCATTCAGATGGTGTTGATCCTTTTACAAGTCAAATGACTTCATTTGATGGAATACTAGTTGTGGAAGATGGAATGCCTGGAGCTGGAACACTAATGCTAGGTCCGTACCAAACAGTGGAACACATGAGAAGTCTGAAGTAAGGGATTAGATTGAGTAAAGTAAAGGCAACAAAAGATTAGAGCAGAGATCTGCAGCATGCTCTAACTACAATGCTCTAACTACATGGATCAACATGCTCTAACTACATGGATTCAGAGATTGAAACAGACAGTGAGACCAATGGTAAACCAACTCCAAGTTTCCTTATCAAGGAATATAATGGGTTTAATCCAAATGGAGAAAGGAATTTGCTTGATGAGCATCTAAGTTCACATGTGACTAAAGAATCATCTACTCAAAATGGTTTATCCAATGAAAGAATTTTCAGTCCTCCTAAGAAAGATTCATTATTCAGTTCAGTTGATGCAGCACCCACACTTGGTTTCACAAGGAAAAGACAAGATGAAGATCCTCCGTACAAGCCCAAAAGCCAAAGAAGTGAAGTGGGATTTTTTTTAAGTAGTACGGCGGCTTTTTTTATAGTAGAAAGGGACCCAGAGGGGACCCTCTCCGCCCTGCCACGCAGGCCGGAGAGGCCTCCGCCCTGCCCAGTAGGCCGGAGGGGGGGCGGACTCCGCCCTGCTAGCAGGCCGGAGGGGCTCCCTCCGCCCTGCCAAGCAGGCCGGAGGGGCCTCCGCCCTGCCAAACAGGCCGGAGGGGCCTCCGCCCTGTTAGCAGGCCGGAGGGAGTCCCTCCGCCCTGCCAGCAGGCCGGAGGGGCCCTCCCCCTGCTAGCAGGCCGGAGGACCCTCCTCCGCCCTGTTAGCAGGCCGGAGGGAGTCCCTCCACCCTGCCAGCAGGCCGGAGGGGGGGCCTCCCCTGCTAGCAGGCCGGAGGACCCTCCTCCGCCCTGTTAGCAGGCCGGAGGAGGCCCTCCTCCGCCCATGGTCTTGCGGTTACCAAAAAAAAAAAAGAAGAGAAAAGAAAGAGAAAAGAAAAGAAGGAAGGAAAATAAATGCTGCAGTTATACATACGAAAAGGCAGGGAGGAGAAGATGAGAGGTTTTACCTCTTGGGATTCTCCACCGGAAGGAGTTCTCCGCCCTTCCTCCAAGCAGCTATAAGAGGAAGCTTGGGCCACAGCAAGAAAAGAGAAAAACCCCCGAGAAGGAGAGGGACAGCAGCAAGAAGAAGACAAGAAGAGAAAAGAAGACAAGAGAGAAAAAGAAGAAGGAGACAAGCACAGTAGCCTTCCTTTTCAGCAGCACAGTAGCTTTCCTTTTCAGAAACACAGTAGCCCTCATTTTTTTAGCAGGTGGATACGTTGGATTTTTGTGAAGTCAGATCCTACTTTATGTAAAAGCAAGTTACTTAAAGAGGGCAATTTACTAGAATACCCTCAAGAGAGACCTTTATATATAAGATGGACTCAAGTGAAATGAAATCATGATAGATGGGTTCTTCGTCAAACACAATGAGGCAACTTCGAATTATCACGGCCAAAGCTTCGGGAAGGGTGTTTCCTTGCGTAAAATTACAGATTGGCCCCCTACAATTTTAAAAAAATCACATAAATATCCCCAAGAAATTGTGCAAGAGTTATGAAGATTAGGAAAATTCTTGGGATATATGCAAGTATCACTTAATGTGTCTCAAGTTGGCAAGGAAGATGCCTGGATCATAAAGAAGTGAAAATTTGCAAATATACCCTCGAAGTTTGTGAAATTATGCAAATATCCAAAAATCTGATTAAATTTCAGAAAAGACAAAAAATCAGAAAGCACACTATATAAGAATCATACTTTGTTGGGAGATTGCATCAAAATCTTTCCATGAAAGAAGTATTACAAATAAACCCCACAAGGAGGGATAATTGCAATGATGTCCGATCTTGGGAGAAAAGAAAATGCTTTCTATTGAACTATTATTTTGACAAAAGGGCTAGTATTATGAGGGCAAGAAAACATCTTTAGCAGTTCTAATCAAGGGTCTTCGGATGTATCCGATATAAATTAACACCGATTCCGATCGGTGGGGAAGAGTCCAGTACACGAATTCTTAAATCGTCTGATAAAACACGCGCGCGGAAATTATAATATGCAAGCATTAAAAAGGCCAAAACACATGCGCATATTAAGACAAAAATTTATTCCGCGTGTAAACAGCCACTCTCCTATTACTAAAGTTGCAGTACATAAACTTTGACTTACTCCTAATTCCCAAACCTTTAGACCCCAAGACATGCCTCCAACGTTCTAATTTAGCATTTAAATCATCAAGACTCTCATCAATTAAAATAATAACATCTATAAATAGCATACACCAAGGTATATCATCATGCAATTGTTTTGTTACTTCATACATAACCAAGGTAAAGAGGTACGGACTTAATGCAGAACTTTGATACAGACCTATAGTAATAGGAAATTCACAAGGCTCTCCAGCAATAGTTCTCACACTAGTAATAGCGCCTTCATACAAATCCTGAATCAAATCAACATATCCTTGAGAAACTTCTTTCTTTCCTAATGTCCATCAAATCAGCTCTCTCGGTACTCGATCATACACCTTCTTTAAATCAAGAAAAAACTATATATAAATCTTTTCTCATCTCTATATACTTCTCCATTAACAATTGTAACAAGAAAAAGGCTTTTGCAGTAGATCTATTCGGCATAAAACCAAGCTAATATTTGGATACAGTAGTCGCACATCGAAGGGGTTTCTCGATTACTCTTTCCCACAGTTTCACGGTAAGACTCATAAACTTAATTCCACGATAATTATTGCAGCTTTAAATATCTCCTTTGTTTTTATAGAAAGGAACTATAACACTTTCTCTCTAGTCTTCTGACGTTCTTCGCTCCTTCAAAATTTTATTGAAAATTTTAATTAGCCACTTAATACCAATATCTCCTAAGCCTTTCATACTTCAACAGGTAAGCCACTAATCTTAAGGCCTTATCCACTTTCATTTTTCTTAAAGCATCCTCCACTTCTGACATCTTAATACGACTGAAATATTGATATTTATCTAACTTTGTTGACCCTTGGGCAGTATCAAAAAAAAAATTCTTGTCGCAATCTTCATTAAGAAATTTCTGAAAATAGCTACGCAACATCTCTTTAATCTCAGGATCCTTGACTAAAACTCTTTGATCTTCACCTTTAATGAATCGAACATGATCTAGATCTCTACTTTTCCTCTCTTAATTTAGCAAGTTTAAATATGCTCTTTTCGCTCTCTCGGGCTCTTAATTAATTATACAATTCTTCAAATGCCTTTAATTTAACTTCACTAACTATTTTCTTAGCCCTCTTTTTAACTATTTTATATGTTTCTAGTGTTTGATTATTTTTGTTATTTTCGCAAGCTTTAAAACATTCTCTTTTTACTTTAATAGTATTTTGGATTTCATCACTCTACCACCGAGTCTCTTTTTTTAGATTCTTTTTACCTTTAGATTCACCTGAGAGTCGTTTTGCTACATTCTTTATACAATTTAAAACATTATTGCACATTACATTGGCTTCATGTTCTATTCCAAATATTTTCTTTTGGTAGATGATTTTTAAATGTATCCAATTTTTTGCCTTTTTAACTCTCACCATTTAATCTTAGTACAATTATTTATAATGGTCTTTCTCTTGAATTTTGGGATAAAAACGTCCATTACTAAAAATCTTATATTGATTGGTTAGAATCTCTCCAAGAATAACTTTACAATCTTTACACAAAACTCTATCGACCTTCCTAAGAATAAAATAATCAATTTGACTTTCATGTGTTATACTCTTATATGTTATGTCCCTCTTTTTAAAGAAGGTATTAACAATCGCTAGATCATAGGCAATAGCAAAATCAAAAATAGTATCACCCATATCATTTCTATTGCCAAAATCAAAATCCTCCATAAATCCTCTCATAACCACTATTATCTTTACCGACATGACCATTAAGATCTCCTCCAACAAAAGTTCTCTCTCTACTAGGGATATTTTGGACCAAGCTATCAATAACCTCTCAAAATTGCTTTTTGATGCTCTCTTCTAATCACACTTGTGGTGCATAAGCACTAATTATATTCAAAAGATCCTCACCCAAAACAAGTTTAATTAAAAGAAGACTATCCCCTATTCTATCTATAACTATAGCAACACCATTTCTAGTGTTACAATTACCTACATATCAAATTTTATATCCATCAACATCTTTAGCTTCAGATCCTTTCCACCTAGTTTCTTATAGGCATGTTATGCTCACTCTCCTATCTTTCATTCACTTAAACAACTCTATACCATTACCCGTTAAAGTTCCAATATTCCAAGTTGCTAGATGAATCCTATTCTTTGAAGTAGCTTTTTTACCCGTGATTATTCAACCCCACACAAGAACCCTTGCCTATTTGACACCACAATCGGACACCACTACGGCGCATCGCTTATGGGGAATGCCCTAGCTAACTCTTGCTCACTTATCATTCCTTCCGAATCCCAATGCAACGCGTCACTTCTTGATGACGCCCTAGCATAAGCACAAAATGTATTTGGTTTAGGATTCATATTTGGGATGTGACAAATTTTATTATCCAAAAAGTTTGTGCACTGCTTATTCGTAGCAAGGATGGTAGTATCGGTTTCGGTATCGGTTTCGGCCGGTACCGAAACCGATACGTATCGGTTTCGGTTTCGGTTTCGGTTTCGGTCGAAACAGGTTCAAAACAGTCAGAAAAGGCAAAAAATGTATTGAGCAGGTCTAGTTTCGGCCGAAACCAGACGGTTTCGGTCCGGTTTCGGTCGGTTTCGGTCCGGTTTCGGTTTCGGTCCGGTTTCGGACTTGCTACAGTGACAAGGCCCGTTTCGGTTTCGGTATCGACCGAAACCGATACGTTTCGGCCGAAACGTATCGGTTTCGGCCGATACTGCCATCCATGATTCGTAGTCCCCATCCAAGCTAAGTGGACTGATTTGCCCAACCCCACAAAGAATAACATTTGAGCAGATTGGGGCAAGGTAGATCAGCTGAAAAATTGACCCACTTTTCTAGTTCCAACTTCCAACTAGCCCACCTCACTCCTCTCTTTTTTATTGGAAAGTTTGTAGTACCACTATTATATTAAATGTAAAAAAAGATGCACAAGTATTATCAATAAGTTCCCAAAAAACTTCCTATACAAAAAACCCGTACAAAGCTCGTGTGAACCATACTAAACCCCCCAACAAAACATGAAGGGAGGACTTATGGGAGTTCGCATGACAAAGGAGCTTCGCCCACTCGCTCACTTTGTCACAAATGAACAAAACTAAACACTCCACTGCCTTAGCTTCCCTTCTGAAAGTCATGTTGTTCCTTTCTCCCTATAAGGCCTAAAGAGGGGCATGGAGAATCATCCACCATATGATCTTGTCTCCTCTAAGGATCTAATTTATGCCCCATCTCCCAATAAGGTGGTGCACCTCCCTCTGGCGGCCAAGAGTGTATTGTGTCCTCCTAGCAAGCTCCTCCCACACCCTTGCGAGTAGGTGCATCCTACAAACAGGTGGTCCAAGGTCTCATCCTCGTCTCCACACAGGCAACAAAGAGGTATGCCCTGAAGGAACGAAAGCAATCCATTCAAGTGGGTAGCCTCCCATGGAAAATCCTCCAGGTAAGGAACTTTACCTTCAGTGGACTCTTGGATCGCCAAATGTGAGGGCCAAGGCAGTGACGAACCCCTCAATTGGAGATAAAGGTGTAAATTGACCTTACTGAGAAGGTACCATCCTCTCCCCATCTCCAAGTCCACTCATCCTCTCCCCATCTCCAAGTCTACTCATCCTCTCTATTGACTAGGGAGCACAGTCTATGAGGAATCGAAAGAGATCTCCAACTACTCCATCTTCTCGATCTTGAGATTCCTCTTGAACGTCGGTGCCCAAATATCTCCTGACATATGAGAATCAAAAGTCTACGAGACAGATCCCAGTGGAGCTACTGCAATTGCAAAAAGCCTCAAGTAGGAAGCCTTCAAGGTGAAGTTGCCGCACCATCTGTCCTTCTAGAAAAGGCACGTGTCACATTTTCCCATATGGACCTAGACGTTGGAGGTGATAATGTCCCTGCAAGTCAAAATGTCACACCAAATGGGAGAGATGTGGCGTTGTGCTGTTGGGGCCAAGTCCCAGTCTCTCCTACTAAAGTATTTCTGCCTAATAACATGCACCCACAGACCATCCTCTCTCGCCCCAAACTTCCATAACCACTTACATAAGAGAGCTGAATTAAAAATATCTGATATTCTTGATACCTACACCTCCCCCTTCCTTACTTCTGGCTACTCTACCCCAAGAGATATCAAGCCAACCCCTGCACCTTCCCCTACCGTCATGCCAAAAGAATCTCCCTTGAATAGACTCTACCTTCTTCGCCACCGTCTTCGGGATCCGAAACATAGACAGAAAATAAATAGGTAAGCTGTCCAATATTGACTTACATAAAACCAATCTTCCCCATAGGATAGTAACCTTGCCATCCATCCTGCCAGTCTGGATTCATATTTCTGCACAATAGACTGCCAATCTTAACAATGTAAGGCACCTGGGGATAGTGGGAGGCCCAAACAGGAGATAGGGAAATCTCCTATCTGACATCCCAAGACAAATGCCGCCCTCTAAAGAGACCTATCCTTCATGTTCACACCTACCAGTAGGCTCTTTTGAAAGTTGACCTTGAGACCGATGACCTCTTCGACCAACTCCAGCAACAACTTGGCCACGTAAAGCTGATGTTCATCCTCTACAAGGAACCGAATAGTGTCGTCTGCATACTGCAAAAGTGTAAGAGATGGACTACCTATCCCGAGTTGGAAGCCCTTAATCAAGCCTGTGGACTACGCTCTCATCCATATCCTACTCAAGATGTTTGCTACCGACACAAAGAGAAAGGGGCACATAGGGTCTCCATGACGGAGCCCCCTGCCGCTATAGAAAGGAGGATTCAACTTCCCATTAACCAAGACAACAAAAGTGGCTGAAGAGATACAAGCACGGATCCATCCTATCCACCTCTCCCCAAAACCCATCTTTTCCAAACATTGAACAAACACTGCCAATTGACCATGTCATATGTCTTCTCAAAATCAAACTTCAAGACCACCATTTTCTTCCTCTAAGTCTTCATGGCAAAGAGACACTCATAGGCTACCAGAAAATTTTCCTAAATGTGTCTCCCCCTGATAAAGACTCCTTGGAAGCCACTAATCACCCTGTCCAATTTCCCTGCCAACACCTTAGTAATGATCATGTAAGCGCCATTCAAAAGACTGATGGGCTGAAAATCTTGAAAATATCGTGCCCCTTGTTTTTTATAGATAAGACTAGGAGGGTGTTGTTGATAGCCCCCAAAAGAGCCCTTCCCTCCTGAAACTCCAACACTGTTGTCAACAAGTCCCCTTTGATTATGTCCCAACACTTTTGGAAGAAAGCCAACAAAAATTCATCCGGTCCTACCGTCCTGGAGCTCTGTCCCCTACAAGAGAGAAGATTGTCTGATGGACCTCCTCTGAGAAGCTCTGTGAGATGGCTTCCCTATCATCGAGAGAGAGACATGGGAGAAGGTCATCTGCAATCTTCGGTCTGCTAAACTCATCCTCTGTGAATAGTCTATAGTAGAAGTCCCTCGCCTGTCCCTTGATATTCGCCTCCCTAGAGAAAGAGTGGTCACCCACACAGATGCATGTGATAGTGTTGACCCTCCTTCTCCCTAAGGCAATGCGCTGGAAGTAAGCAATGTTCATGTCTCATTCTTTAATTCATATGTCCCTCGACCTTTGCCTCCAATAAGTCCCTTCCCTTATGAAGATTTCATCAAACTCTCCCCTCAAAGTGTCCCTGGGCCTTCTGTCATATTCATCCATTAGTCATGCCGCCTCCAAAAATTCTAGGCCCTCAATCAGCTAGAGTGTTGTCTTTAGCTGCCCTGCCAGGAAGAGTTTTCTCTGCACCCCATGTCATGAGAACATGTGCCACATGGTTCAGCTTCTTAACCAGTGTAGCCATAGTGGGCCTACCTATGTACTACACATTCCATGCTCTCTCCACTCTCCATAAAGTCTGCCTCCGTGAAACAAAATTTCTCTAGTCTAAAGTTGTTCCTCCTTCCATATGAATGACTGGTCTTCAGAAGAACATGTTTGTGCTCTGATACTGATCTCGCCAAGGACAACACCTGCACATGAGGATAGTGGTCCTCCCAATCAACTAATACCAGATACCTGTCCAACCTAGGGCAGTAGGGATCAACTCGCAGGTTGGACCAAGTGCGAGTTTGGACCAAGCGTACTGGCCATTTGGCAGCCCAATGTCAACTAGTGTTGCTTTCTCAATGAAATCAACAAAATCATCCATCTCGCCTGTACGGGCATATGCCTCGGTCCTCTCCCAGGGTGCGGCCACTGCATTGAAATCGCCGCCTACACACTAAGGCCGGCCAGAGGAGTGATGATGTTGTACGAAGTATTTCCAAAGGCTCCGCTTCTCCTCCCTACTTTAAGGGCCATACACTCCCGTGAAGTCCCAAGAGAAGCAATCCCTCACATTCCAGAAAAGTAGGGACATAGCCCACATGTTGATCCGTCTATCTTGCTCCACCTCTTCTACTTCATATTGATTCCAAAGGACCATGATTCCCCCTGACCACCCCTCCACCAGAGAAGCCACTCCTTTAGCTAGTCTTGTTCCACCGATCTCCCTCCTGATGTGCTCCCCATCCCCTTCACACTTAAACTCTTGGATACACCGGACCTCCACCTTACACCTCCTGACCAGCTCCTTTACAACCCTTCTTTTCTCCCCCCCTCCTATCCCCCTCACATTCCACAAGACAATCATCATAAAGACTATGGGATGTCCCTCCCTCCCTCCTCCACCTTCACTCTCCCTCCCCCCCTTCTGCTGTGACTTCCTTTCTTAGCCTCGCTCAAGATACTCATACACCATGTCTTTTCAATTTTGTTGAAATCCCCTTTTAGATCCCTTTCCGCCCCTCCGAAAGAGATACCCACTTTGTCCGCCAAGCCCCTCATCTGGGCTTCCGTCAATTTTTCTACCTCCCCCACCACTCCTTCACCTCCTCCCTCGTCCTTCCCCAAGGTCCTTATTGGACCTGACCTCCCGTTCAGATTGCATCCAACTCCCAGTGTCTCCGTGATCACCTCCTTACCCTAAGAAGACATCACGTCCCCTTCTTATAGAGCTTGAGGACCCCGTTCAACCCCTCCGGAGCCAATTTCTATCCCCCAGTGGTGCGCCACCTAGGTATGCTTGCAGGACTGAGCAGAGCCAGCTAAGCCAAAGACCGGAAGCACCGACATGGGTGGAGCATGCAGGCCTAGACCCCCGTTGCGTAAAATGATGGTGGGGCCATCTTCACCGGCCACTAAAGGCAGTTGACCGCCGATAGCATGCAAGGGGGCTAAGAAATCTCGAACATCCGCCGTTGTCGCCTCTTCCTCTGCTTGTCAGCTGGGACGGCAGATCAGGTTGGTCGGCCACTGGCCAACGAGGGAAGCCCCTACCACAAGCCATCCGCCTAAAAGTGCCACTGCTGGGGAAGACCGTGGATGCCTCTCCTACTGTTGAGGAGGCCAGCCGATGGGGCTGAGCGACCTGATGCCAACCGGAGAAGAGTTTGCTGAACTACCCGCCGAAAGACCCCGCCATCGCCAAGGGAGGGAGCGCCTTCGACCCTAGCGGGGATAGAGGGATCGGGTGGGGAAGAGCAGCAGGGACAAGTCTGACAAACCCGTTAACCCTGTGACTCCCGGATTCGGATAAGTTGCGGGGCTGAGGGTTCGGGTCGAGTGGACCCACTGAGACCGGGAACCCATGACAACCGATCTTTGGTAAGTCATGGGCCGAGTCCCATTGACTGGGCCGGCTCTCCAAGTCAGTAGCTAGGCCGAGGTGGACCAGCACGGGCCGCCTTTAAAATGGAGGTCTTTTAGAATACCTCTTTCTCTCTCTTTCTTCTCTCCCTCTCCCTTACCAACCTTGAACTATTGACCTCATGAAAGTGAACAACCTTCGCCAACTGGGCTGCAAGGAGGTTGGTGCCCACCTCATTTCTAAAAGTATGTTTACATTAACTAAGAAGTCTTTGAAAGTGTTAACCGTCTGCAAAGTTTCTGGTGTACTTAAGATATCATAACACAAGATTTCATTTCAGCAGTCTTGATGGAAAGGAATTTCCCCTGTAGCATGAGATGCAGCCCAAAGATATCTATAAAGTGTGTCACTTAAAAGTTGTATCTTGTCCCCAAGATATCTATTATGTGTCTCACTTAAAGATGCAGCCCAAAGCATGAGATACTAATGTCCAAGCCGCATCTTGTCTCAAAGATACCTATTGTGTGTGTCACTTAAAAGCTATTCTTCTGTCACTTCTAAGTGTATTCCGTGGCAAGATGATTTGCTCTCTATCTATATTGCTTGTTATAGAGTGGGCTTTGTCTTGACAAAAGGATCAAGCCTTCATGCAGCATTTATAATAATTATTTGCATGATTCCGTTAAGTTGATACTCAAATCATGATGTTTGTGTTAATTGGCAGGAAGTTCAGAAATACATTCTTGTTCTGAAGCTCTTATTAATCTTATTGAAAGTTACGGTTCGGCTGAGCAACTTGTCGATTGGAAAGGAATCCAAGATGGAGGTCCATGTGTCTCTAAAATATGAGAAAGGCATTGCCTAACTGGAGATGAGCATGAAAATCCTGCCATTTCCAGTTTAATCCAGCCCGACCAGACACTCCAGTCTGGTTTTAAAACCACTTATATCAACTCACTGCAATTAGCAAGCTGTACTAAAACATAAGCAAATGCTATAATTGTGAACAGTGGTGACAAACAAACAGCGTGTTCAAACTTCAATGACATTATAAGAACTAACATCCAATCCAGTATACCCTAATGGGAGACGTCAATGCATGATGCATCTGCTCTACAAACAACAATCAAGTAATATTTATCAAATCAACAACCTATAGAAAATAGCTCAAGAACAAATAAACCTTTGGAATCAGTTGTAGTTGACCACAAGTTTTTATATGACGAGTTTTCAGCTTCTCTTCTAAAGAATACCCGATGCCTGGAAGTGTTTCAATTGGAAGTTCCTTTAAATAGTCATCAACCTAAAACAAAGAATCCAAATGCATTTAAGCAAAGAATCAAAATCTGATGTACAATGCATGATGTTGTTATGACATCAATCCCTGTGGGCAAGCAAAAAGCATAAGATTGAGAGAAACAAGTGATAAGGTTGAAATCATTACTTTTTTTCGGAAGGTGACCAAAAGGAGGCCACAATTCATTAAGAATAAGCAAACAAAACAAGGATACAAAGAAGCTAAAAAAAAAAACCTGACTCTACCAAGATGGTAGAATCTTGACAGAAAAAGAAACAGTCCCCCCCCCCTGCAGAGGCCAAGGCCTCCGGTAGTTAAGGACTAAATTACAGGATCAATCTTTCCCACCCTCCCAATCTGTACGGTAGGATAGACTGTTGTACAGTGGACTTGAAAACAGACAGATGCCAATCCTGGATATCATTAATGCAGCACCTGATAATGGTGGATGGATGTCTGAATTCATCCCAGAAGATTCTTTATTTCTCTCTCTCCAGATGGCCCATAACATAGCTGGAAGACCCATCATCCATATTTCCTTATCAACAGTCCCTGGGTAAATTTTCCTCCATCTGATAATGAGTTCTTGAACATTATACTCCCAATCCCAGTGCAGCCCTATTGTCTTGAAGAACTGAGTCCATACTGCGGTAGTGATTCCAGAGTTAAGGAATATATGATCCATAGGTTCCTTGTAGTTTCCACAAAATATACAGCTGTCCCTGACATCTGGCTTGAATTTCTTCACTCTATCATTTGTCAAAATTCTGTTCCATGCTATTTTCCACTGAAAAATTCTTATTTTGATAGGTAATTTCCTGTTCCAGACCAGCTTGTGCCAAACTACTTTCTTCCCTCCTTGCCCCAACATTTTAACTGTTGATTTCACTGAGAATGAGCCTGAGTTTTCCCATCTCCATACCCCGGTGTCTTGTTTTCCTTGGATTATATTCATATATTATATAACAAGTGTGAGAGCTCCAGAAATTCATCAAACTCCTTATCCATGAGATTACGTTGAAAATTCAGGTTCCAATGAGAGTTATCTCCTGATTTTGACCATACGGACCTGATACTAATCCCCGTTATTCCTGCCATCCCATAAAGATTCAGAAATTTTTCCCGCAGAGCCCTGTTACTTACCCAGGATCCTCCCAAAACCTTGTTTTCTGACCATCACCGACTTGTATCACTGCTGAGCACCTGCAGAAATCCCGATTCTTCACTATATTCTTCCACATTGGGGATAAATAAGTGATCTGAAGTCCATCTAAAAACCATGCTTCATGATGGTGCAGGTATTTCTTTCTCACAATAAGGTTCCACAATAACTCCCTCTTCTGTATCAGCCCTCCAAATCCATTTCATCAGAAGAGCACTGTTCATTATATCAATAGGTATCAGTCCAGCTCCCCCCTCTTCCTTTAATCTGCATACATGCTTCCAGGCTATGGGGCGGATACCTTTCTCTTCTGGTCCTCTTCCCTTCCAGAAGAAAGCAGCTCTTGTTGATTCAATTTTCCTGCAAAACAGACCTTGGAACCTTAAAGATGGATAGATAGCAAAGTGATAAGTTTGTTAGGACAACCTTGGAAAGAATCCATCTACCCCCTGCTGATAACAATTTACCCTTCCATGAGGTAATTCTATTTCCCACTTTCTTAATAATGCTGTCCCAATCAGACACTTTTATTACCCCATCCGATAGTGATAATCCCAGGTACTTGATTGGAAATGATCCCCATCTCGCACCTAGAATTTGCTCGATCTGTTCCCTCCTATCCTCATTCATATTTATACCCATCATCTCACTCTTGGAGAAGTTGATTTTCAGGCCACTTACTGTCTCAAGTAGAGTAATCAATATCTCAGACTGAAAAGCTTTTCCTCCACTGCAGATGAAAATAAGATTGTGCCATCTGCATATTGCAGATGTGTAACTTCCTCTGTGCCTCTTCCCACCTTAATCCCTTCAAATGAAGCCTGCTACCCTTGCCTTTGTCCACATGGCACTGAGGACCTGTCCAACAAGGGGAAACAATAGACGGGAGAGTGGGTCTCCTTGTCTCATATCCTCTTGAACTGCAAAAGTATCCACAGGCCATACCATTAGCTAACACTGAGAACCTTGCAGTCTTGACACAGCTCCTCACCCATTCAATCCACTGTCCTTCAAACCCCATAAGCTGAACAATTTTGAATAAGCACTTCCAATTCACCCTGTCATATGCTTTCTCAAAGTCAATTTTGAAGAGGAAGCATTGTTTCCTCCTAATCTTTTGCTCATGGATGCATTCGTACGCTGCCATGTAATTGTCCAGAATCGATCTTCCTTTCAGAAATGCTGACTGGTTGTTATCAATCAAGCTTCCCACGACTCCTCTCAGACTGTTAGCTAAAGCTTTAGTTATGATTTTATATATGCCATTGAGCAAACTAGTAGGTCTGTAATCATTCAGTGACTCTGCATTTTCTTTCTTTGGAATTAGGACCAGATATGTTGAATTAAAACATTTCACATTCCAAGGTCTTTTCTGAAATTCTGAAACTACTGCCATTACACCCACTTTAATTGTTTCCCAGAATTGTTGATAGAACCCCATTGAAAAACCATATGGCCCTGGTGACTTGTTAGGGTCCATTTCAAAGACAACCTTTCTAATTTCTTCTTCTAAGAATGGCCTGACTAGCTGTTTAGAATCATCTATTGAAATTTTCTGGAACATATCGGTGCTGATTTGAGGCCTCCATTGTTCTTCTTCTTTGAACAAAGCTACACAGTGGTCCACTGTGGTTTTCGGAATATCTGGCTCCTCTATTACCCTTGTATTCCCCGCATTTAGAACCCATAAAAACAAAAGCAAGGCTAAAGAAATTGGGACTTTTGTCTGATTATCTCAATTCAGCGTAATTTGAAGCTCAATTGTGCTTCATTGTATTTTTTCATTGCACTTATAACCATTTGTATTTGACTGTCTTAATGCGGCATCGTGGGTAGACGTGAACAAGGTCAGGAGCAGAAAGGGCAGGACGATCCAAGGTGGGCCCACCTCACCCTAGATGATGCTGGAAGAAGAAAAGTCAAATGTAATTATTGTGGTAAGGAGATACGTGACAGAATTACTAGAGGAAAACAGTATTTGGCAGGGATAAGAGGAGAGGTCTAGCAATGCGACATATGTCCCCGACGGGTGGCAGAGGAAATGCGCCAGTGCCTTCTGGGCAAAAAAGACAGGATGCAACGAAGGGCTGAAGATCAGACTGAAATTGAAGAGGAGATTTCAGGCAAAGTAAGCAGAAGGGGAAGGAGGGATGATGATGAGGAGGAAGACACTGAGGATTCAGATCCAGAGCTGACCAAAGCAGTAGAGCGTGAGCGTACGGCTCGAAGGAAGGGAAAAGCACCGATAGGATCAAGGACCTACTCCAGTACAGCTGGTGTAGCACGACGTCCTGACACTGGTGCAACCCCACAGAGAGTAAGCCCCATGGACAGCTATGTGCACAGAAGACAAAGTGCTACACAAAAATCAAGCAGACATTGAGAGGGGTCAAAAAATCAGCTAAAGTTGTAAGACATACATCAGGTGGATATGATTCACAGAGCCAACATGGACATCCATCAGGTTATGGAGGTGGCCAACACGAAGCACGCCTGTATGAGTGGGGTCATCAACCAAGATTCCAATTTCATCCAGTTCCAACCAGTAACAGTTATGGGTCAGCATTCTCTTCTAATCCTCAAGGGTATGCTTCTTATGTTGATTCTGAATTCTAATCAAGTCAACAACCTTATACTCCAAGAGGAATCCAAAGCATGATGCACGACTTGGCTGCATCATTTTTTGGTTACAGTGAATATAAAGAATATATGCAACCTTTTATGAGTATCAACAGTAGAAGCCAGACGATGAGGGAGAAGGTTCTTCCAGCTATTATGCAGATTAGTGCATCATTATTTGGATAGGGATCATTTAATTTTTGTAACGTTTACTGTGTTTGTAATGTTTATTGTACTGCTTGAACCTACTCCATGTTTAATATGTAACGAATATTAGTTTAACATGTCCAATGCCTACTTCTAGCACTGAATCCAGTTTATTCACACTCAAATGCATGTCTAATGATTTTTTATATTTTTTCTGATTTTTTATAATGTTCTTGATTTTTTAGGATTTTTATGAATTTTATGATTTTTTTTGAATTACCTGAACAGGTTTCAGCCGGTTTCGGCCGAAACGAAACCGAAACTGAAACTGCCATCCATGTTAGGCACTCAGGGAGTGACCAAGTAGGCCTTGGGTCGCCTTACTGCCTTGACAACTCTGACTATGACTCAATACTACATTATATCTCATATTACCCAGCCAAACAATCAAGTAGCACAGCATCAGTCTTATTGTTAACAAGGAGACACTAAACCCAAACAAACCAATAGCCGTTAAGTTACTTGCACAGAAAGTGTGTATGAAGTTTGAATACAAAGTAAGCATTGATCAAACAAGATCTCAATAATTCAACCTCAGGCCAAGAAATTGAACCCAGGTCACAGTGGCACATTGATCAAACAACCAACGGTATTGTGCCAACCCTTGCATGTTTTATTTTCTATTAGTTGCTGATTGAATAGTACCAGGACCCTATGTTGACAAAAACAATATCACATGCAGGACCATACCTTCTCGGGCCGGATACAAAATTGGCCATTTGGTTTAGCAGATCGAGTAGCTAGTCGGGCCAGCAACATGTTTCCTGCAATTCCAGCACTAGCAGTGCATCCTGTAGTTTCTGCTATCTGTTGTCTAATTGTTGAAGCTACTTTCTCAGGATCATCTACGAGCCCTGTAACATCTAAAAAGGCTTCATCACAGCTGACAGCCTGTATTCATTAGGAAATAGTTAGCAACTCCGGCAGAGCAGAAAGAAAAAGTGGGATAATCCAAGTTCTTTTACACGCCTGCACTTGTGGGCAGTTTTCATGCAATATTGTGTAGAACTGATCTGCAACCTGAGACATATCAAACAACAAAGGTGCAAAAAAAAATTGTAAGGAAGATGGGATAATCAAATTATGACAGCTTCAAGAGGCAATAACATCTATAAATTACCAGTTTACCTCTTCATAGGCTTCAAAATTGTAAGGAAAAATAGCAAGCTGAGGACAAAGAACTTTTGCATCTCTCAAAAGCATTCCTGAATGTACTCCTGCAGCCCCCACCCAAAAAGCGGCTTAGTGCTAAGTCAAAGTACATTGAGTAAATACTATTTCAATGCAGACAAACCATAGCCTCGTGCTGGATAGTTTGCAGAGGATATTTCTGCCGTTCCTCTGGCATTATCTGAATGGCATATTGCCACAGGTTTATCAAACAGTTCTGGATAATTTCTTATGACGACTGAAACAAAGAAACAGTCCTGAAAAAAATGTTTCTTCGGGTTAACATAAGATAAAGATTTCAGATCAAAGAAATTGAAAATGAGCAAAGAAAACATCAATTTAACTGTAAAAAAGAAAATCCATGGCAGCTGGGAGAAATAGCCATAACTAAGTTAATCGATCAAGAAGATTACCATATCTACATGAATAATGGCACTTTTTTGAGAAGAAGATAGGGATCCAACTTCAGGTTTGTTCCATCGCGCAGCAGTTGTAGTATTAACAAAACGTTTGCGGTACCGGCTTCGCCACGTCCCAATGAAGTGCAGCCTTGAACTCTAAAGCACAACAGTTAGATACAAATGCCATGTACCATCCCCAGGCACGTAGGAGGTTTAGATGTGGCCTAAGTGAATATGTATAGCATTGTATGATTTCTTTTTTTTATTGTAAAAGAGGAAATCTGTAGATTCAAGATAAATTCATTGTACAGATACATAATTCATAAACGTCACAACAGTAGGGTAATGTGATAAA
The DNA here is from genome assembly GCA_022559845.1 of Amorphophallus konjac. Classification (NCBI taxonomy): domain Eukaryota; kingdom Viridiplantae; phylum Streptophyta; class Magnoliopsida; order Alismatales; family Araceae; genus Amorphophallus; species Amorphophallus konjac. The sequence goes on from CM040129.1 coordinate 205,287,982, forward strand.
AATGGACACATTTTTAAGTGCTATTGACACTCTAAATAAGTGGCATACATCTAAACAAGTAAATGTATACACTGGGTATTCGACACTAGTCAAACTAGGCTAGGATGTAGTTCCAAGTAACAAAGAAAGCTCTACAGCATCATAACATCAGTAACAACAGTATGATGTAATAAAGCAAAATTTTGGTGTGGCAGGGAGGGGGGTCAGAAGGAAGGAAGTCAGCGGTTAGGTAAACTGAAAATAGTGGCAAGAACAGAAAAACAAACATGAAAGATAGAAAAAGTATCTTTAAATACATAATGGCCAATATTAGACCAGAAGAATCACTATGGACCATATCACCAATGAATTCATCATGAAAAAGTGATTGCTTCAATATTCCTGCTTGTGTAGGGATGGACTGATCATGCAGTTGCCCTCTTAGTTTCAAATGTACAGTATATGTGGCCAAATTCATCTAAGCACCTAGGCACCCAATGCCCTAGGTGGCTGCCTTCGTGCTACTTTATATCCAGATTGTCCTCCACCTTGCCTACTTCTATAGATATTGTGAAGGATCAATGATCTGAAGTTTTTTTTTTAAGTGGTTGGTACCACATAATTGTATTAAAGTAAAAATGTAAGGGATGTACAACTATATTCAGACTGCTCCCAATACTTCCCTATACGAAAAATTCCCCAGACCTAGAAGGTTGCCATCCACTACCCTCCTAACAACACCAAAAAGAAAGAGTTGTGAGGTCTCACATTACATATAACCAAAGTCCACTCTCTCACTTGCTCCCAGATAAAAGAGAAAGTCCTATTAGAGACTCTAGCTTCGCTTCTGACGACTCTATTGTTCCTTTCACCCCATAAGGCCCAAAGGGTAGCATGGAGGATGAGCCACCAAATGAGTCTACTGCCCTTTAAGGATGAAAGATCTGAAGTGGGTTGAGGCAGTAGAAGAAGAGATGAGGACTCTCAATGAGAATGGTGCTATAGAGCTTGTGGATCCTACCAAACAGAAGAGTTTGGTTGGCTCTAAGCAGGTATCCACCATCAAGTACAACTCAAGTGGTGTAATTGAGAGACACAGGGCACTGCTTGCAGCCAAAGGATATACACGGACCAATGGGATTGACTATAAAGAGACCTTCATACCTTTGATGAAAATGAAGTCACTGAAAGCCATTCTATTCTTGCACTCCGGTTCTCTTAGAAATAGTACCAGCTAGCTTTGAAGAATGCATTCTTGAATGATGACATGCAAAACACCCCCTAATCCCCCAGACTAGAGGCAAAAGGGAAGGTCTGCAAGTTGGAGAAGGCCTTGTATAGGCTTACACAGTCCCATAGATCTTGATTTGACATGTTGTGACTAGCCACATCTCAAGGGAATAGCCTTGTATGTGCTCATACTGTCCCCTAGGGATTGGTTGGACATGTAAAGACGAGCCCACAATCCAGTTTGACTATAGTCAAGGGAACGCAAATCATTCTTTGCTCACCCAATAAAGAAATAGATATATCGTGCCTCTTATTATATATATGCATGATATTGTTATCACTGGAAATGATAGGAAGATATACAACTGTTGACAGACAATCAAAGAAAGGAAAGTGACATAAGGGATCTTAGATATCTCAAATATTTCCTTCATATGAAGTGGCTCGATCGGGAGATAGCATTTGCATTTGTCAGCAGAAGTATGCCTTAAAATTATTACAAGAGACTAGGAAGTTGGATGCCAAATCTGGAAGAACCAGATAGGACTAGCCTAACCCTATCCAGTTCTGGCTGTTCCAATGTTGAATGGTCAGTTTGATGATTAAATAATATATAAAATACTACTTTAAATAACCTTAAACAAGCAAGATTGATGTGAACCAGGCCTAAACCGGCCCTTAAGGTCATATTTGGTATCGGGATATGGTGGGGATAAGCATAGGTTATGCCCATTGTCTGTTTGGTATGGCCATTTTCATTAGGGATAAGAGGGGTTAATGGGATTAGGGATATCCTCAATTTCGGGGATTAAACGTGGGGATAAGTCTTCATTTTCAAAAAGGGAATTTTTTAAATTAGGAAAAAGCCTCCCCCCCTAATCCATCTATTTAGCCAAACCCCCCCCCCCAAAAATCTTCAAACTCTCAATAAGCAACCGTCCAAAAAATAGAATATTTCAGATAATATTCCTTCCCCTACTCTCTCTCTCTCTCTCTCTCTCTCTCTCTCTCTCTCTCTCTCTCTCTCTCTCTCTCTCTCTCTCTCTCTCTCTCTCTCTCTCTGTGCACATGTGTCGGCATCAGAGGGGGACACCCCCTCCGGCACCCTCCCCCCTCTGTCCATCGTGCAGGCCCCGACTATCAGGATCCAGGGAGCACCTTTCACTATTGTGACGTAGTAAGGCCCAAAGGTTCAAGTTCTCCATCTCTGATATCCCACACCCACCCCTGGTACCCACGGCGAACGTGGAAAGAGTCCACAATGAGGTCAGCTTCCTGATCCGCAATGCCCATCTTGGTTTCCCCCTGCAATGTGAGGATGCGCAGCCTCTTGTGCTCTCGGAAGCCTACAAAAGTTATGGGTCGTCCTCCATTGCGACGATACAGAGTAAAATGGCGAGCTCTCTGGGGCACATCATGCAGTCGTGGATCATCGCCTGCCATTTTGAAACATTCATGATTGGACACAGACTATGATACTTCATGCAGTAGGCTGGGCACTTCATATTTGCAGAAGCATTGTGGGTTCTGGTCCCCGTCAGAAGCTTGTTGGAAAAAAGACATCCAGAGGAGCTCGTCGAAGAACCTGCCCCCATGGTCTCCAGCCTCCTATTCTCCCTGCGCTCGACGAAGCACCGGGCCATCCACATCCTGACGAGCTCGTCGCTGCCGAGCTGGTGGCTAAATGGGAACACGGCACAAAAGGCGAAGCACTTCTTGAGGTGAGGAGGGAGGAGCTCGTAGGCGTGGTGCAGCACCCGCAAGATGTCCAAGTCGTCGTCTTGTGAGAACGCCATTGCCTCCTCCAGCATGCTGCTCCACTTTATTTCATCTGTCTTCCCAGACAGGAGCCCGCTGAGGGAGATGGCCGCCAGCAGCGACCCCTGGCATTTCTTGACGATTTGCCAACCGATGTCCCTCAAGATTGGGCGTCGTTCCAGGAAAGCTCATTTGGGCAGGCACGTTGCATGAATAGGGCGAAGTAGTCCTCATCTAACAACTCGCTCAAGGGCCCCTGTTGCAGGGTGGCCATCATGCACGCCACCTCTTTGCTCCGAGTAGTGATGAGAACTATGATCCTACCATCCCCTGTGGGTAAGCAGGCTTGCAGGTGTTCCTAGTAGAGAAGGATGCCGCCTTTAACGTCGTCGAGGACGAGCAGGAAGGGCTCACGGGCCAGCAGCTCCCTTGGTTGCTGCTACAACACGGTGAAGTTGGATAGGTGACATGCGCTGCCTGTTAGGGACTGGAGGATCTCCCTGGTCATCCTCTCCACATCGAACCCTCTAGTGGCGAAGACCTGGGCAACTCTACCTTCATCCTTGAAGATGTACTTGGCCAAGGCAGTCTTGCCCAGCCCCTCCGGCTCCCTCTCTCTCTCTCTATGTGTAGGGTGGGGGGTTGTCGGAGCCGGGAGGGAGGGGTTCCCCCTCCAGCTCTCTCTCTCTCCCCCTCTCTCCCTTTGTCTCTGTCTATCTCTCTTGGTGGAGTGGGGGGTATTATGCTCATTTTCTCTCCCCTCATTAGGCTAGACCATGATTTGGTTAGCCTAACCTAACCTTATCTCACGGTGAGGGACGACAGGGATTTTTCATGTAACATAGAAGATTTTGAGGGCTTTTGGCTAAATAGATGGAATGTAGAGATATTTTCTAATTTTGAAAGAATTTAGGGGCTTAAAATCAAAATCCCTTTCAAAAAATAATAATAAAACACTTCAAAAAAACATGGGGACAAGTCTTTCCACCTTTTTGGTGGAATGACTTATCCCCTCTTTGCAACCCCAATTTTCTCTCTCCATCAATCCATTTTTTTCCTTCATATTAACCTTTCATGCCCTTCTCCATTACAATTGTACTGCGTTAGGTACAATTAAGCCATGGGAGATGCTCTATCCATTTTGATGGCTTACCTTCATGTGAATCCAAAGTCTCAAACAAATTGAATATGATTATTCATTAAACGCATTAACCAAGTATTAATCATTATTATTAACATTAAAAAATTAAGTATCAGTGAACTTCATTAACGATGATCAATATGGTAATCTGGGACAAATGACTTACCATAAATCCTCACCGTGTCTTCTTATGAAAAAGAAATGGATAAGTTTTATTCCCTACCAAACATAGCCTAACGCCATACCGTCTAAACCAAGATAAGGAGGGTGAAATGGTGCTTTTTCGAGTACTTACCCTCGTGTCTATCCCTATTTTTTACCAAACCAATAATAGGATTGACACCATGCTTATACCGTCGCATACCAAACATACGTAAGAATAAGGATAGGGATAAATTGTTCTTGGATGACTTACCCCCATTCCCATCAGAATTTATCTCAATACCAAATGAAACCTAAAAGGTTTAAAATTTTTAAACTGGCATAATACATTTTAAATAGCTATTACGAACACATTTTTATACTTAATATGCATAAAAATCAACAGGTTTAGACTTGAACCAGAACCAGGGTCGGAATTGGCCCGGTCCAATTCCAGTTCCCTGTCTGGTTTTAAAACCTTGGAACACACACAGGAAAAACAAGAGAAAGAAGAAGGATGTACTGCTGCCGCCTGCTGCCCAACCCCTGCTATCTGCCAACTATGCTAGCAACCACAAAAGTCACAATGAACAAAAGACTTCAGGTCTTTTCCTTCCCTTCTTCTTTGCTCTTCCGTTCTGCCCCATACTCTCTTCAACTTCTTGTTTCATTTCTCCTCGTCTATTTCCTTTCCAGATTAGTTTACTTTTCTATAATTCAGCAAATCTTGTATAAGTAATCTTCTTGTTTTATTTCTCTGCTTTTCTATTTCCTTTCCATATTAGTTTAGTTTTCTACAATTCAGCACATCTTGTATAATTCATCTATTTTAGTTCTCTTTTTTATTTTATTTTCAGATTAGTTTACTTTTCATAATTCAACCAATCTTGGATCTAAGTTCAGAACAAAGTCAATGACAAATAACAGTTACAGAGCTAAAGGAAATCTCTGGCGTGCATTTTGGACACAACTACTAACTGCACCTTTCTAGTAGTAAATCCGAATCCAATAAAATGTCTCCAAGAATATGGCTCCAAAGATTTCAGCACATAACAAAATTGGATCCGTTACCATCACATGCCATTTTTCTGGTATCAAAGGGATTACGAAATGAAAGCATAATAAATCGGAGGCAAAGCTCATCTAGAATAACTTTTAATACATTAAAATATGTTTCACATCAAAATAAGTTAAAAAAGACATCCAGCACACAACAAATGAACAACATCTAACCATCACACAATGAATGAGACCTACCTAAGGCAGAAACTATGAATGAACAACAATAGAAAGCAAAAATTGTTAACAAGAGTTCACACTCTTGGGGAGGAAAAATTGTGCTCGTTAGAAAAAATACTCCAGGCATTCTTTACCTTGAAATAGTTCTCCACAAAATTAAGATCCCCGCTAGTTGAATGTTGTGGATTTGCACATGGCAGCCTTTGAGGACCGCTTTGTGCTTCAGCAGCATTGCTTCCATCTTCCAGATCAGCAGAATTTGGTGCTGCATCTTTTCCTTCACAAAAACTTTCTTGTCCAAGGCTATCAGATTCCCCACTGCCTTCATCTTTAGTTTTTGAACAGTCACTAACTCTTTCAATTTCACATCCATCAGTTTCCAAGAATGTGCCTTTTACTTCCGTTTGTACACTGGTGTGCACAGCAGTCACAGAATCATCAAAACCAGAGCTACTTTTGAGCATAAAAAAGGCAGACAATTTCTGTTGTTTCCTACTTCCTGTGACAAGCTCATCTAGCTGATAAGGAACCCCTGAGAAATGCAACCATGTCATAAAATCTTGCCAATTAAAACATTTAAAATTAACTGCAAGCAGGGACCCAATGGACAGCTTTTATTCAAGAATATTATCTATGTTTTTTTGAAAGTGGGTAATACCACTAATGTATTAAAAGAAAAAGGTACACGTACAAGCAGTCACTTCCCAAAAAATCCATGTACAAAAGAAGGCCACACTAAGGTAGTGTAAACATTAACCCCCCAACGAGACAAAAGGAACAGAGTTGAGGGAATTCACATTACATAGAAGCTCATCCCATTCCCTCACTCTAACACAAACAAAAGAGACAACACTGTCCTCGACTCACGCCTCCCTCCTGAAAAAACAGTTGTTCCTTTCCCCCCGCAACGTCCACAGTGTGGCATGAAGGATCCACCACACCGTCCGGTCACCCCTTAGAGGCTAGTTCCTGCCTCAATGCTGGATGAGTTGGTGCACCTCCCTCTGCTGATCGAAGACAATGTGCTTCCTCCTAGCCAGCTACCTCCACACCCCCTGAGAGTAGGTACATCCTACAAATAAGTGGTCGAGAGTCTTGTCGTCCTCTCCACACAAGCTTTAGGTCAGCTCGATACCCGGAAGAAAGCGAAGCAATCTGTCCTGAGTGGGTAACCTCCCATTGGAGATCCTCCAAGACAAAAGCTTCACCTCCAACAAGCTCTTCAAGCTCTAGATTTGAGAATAAAGGCTGTGGCGAACACCTCCATCAGAGATAATGGCATAGGCCGATCTGACCGAAAAGGAACCCTCGCTTTCCCACCTCTATGTCCACTCGTCCTCTCTATCTAACTGAGGGTGAATGTGTAGGAGGAAGGAAAGAAGGTCATGGAGCATAACCATCTCCTCTGACCTGAGACTGAGAGCCCTCCTGAAGGTCAGTGACCACGCCCCCCCCCTGAAATGTGGTAGTCAAAAACCTGCGAGACACATGGTTGTCCGTTTCGGCCGAAACGGCCGAAACGTATCGGTTTCGGCCGGACCCGAAACCGTTTAAGCTTATTTTACTGTAGCTTAAACGGTTTCGGGTTACGGTATCGGTTTCGGGCGAAACACGTGAACTCTAAACTGAGACTCCCCCGACCCCGAAACCCCCTGCCCCTGTCCCCTCCTGCTCCTGTCCCCTCCTCCCGCCCCCGAAACCCCCCTGCCCTAGCAGCAGCCGCGGCGGAAACAACTGGAGCAGCAGCAGCCAGCAGGCGCCGGCGGATCCCCTCCTGCCCTGCAGCAGCAGCAGGAGCAACAGCAGCCCCCTCCGCACTGCAACAGCGGAGCAGCAACAGCAGCAGCCGCGGAGCAGCAGCAGGCCGGCCAGCAGCCCCGCCAGCCCCCCCTGGCCGCCGCCCAGTGGCCCCTGCGCGCTGCGCCCGCCGCCTGGCCTGCACGTGCGTGCGTGCGTGCGTGACCTGCCAGCCGGCCAGCCCTAGCCCGCGATCCCCTCCCGCCCGGCGCCCACCACCTTGCCCTAATTAGCTCTGGTTAGGGCTAGGTAAAATTTCTTAGATGATTATTTTGTTAAATAATTCTGTTAATTTAGTGATTAGACTAAAAATGTTAGTTTAGCCCCTATTAGACTATTAAATTTAGGGTTTTCATGTAATTAGGTTTTGTAAGGGTCAATTCAAGTTCAATTAAGTTCCATTGACTAATTTTAACCTCTATCATGTTGGTAATTAATTTTTGTCAAGAGTGATTAGGCTAAAATTATAAATTAAATCTTAATTATACTATTAAATTTGGAGCTTTCCTCTAATTAGGTTTAGTAAGGTTCAATTGAAGCTCAATTAAGTTTCATTAATTAATTTGGACCTCTATCATGCTCGGGATTAATTTTTATGAAAGGTGATTAGGCTATATGTGTTAATTAAGCCCTAATTACATTATTAATTTTGGGGCTTTCCTCTAATTAGGTTTAGTAAAGTTCAATTGAAGCTCAATTAAGCTTCATTGACTAATTTGGAGCTCTTTCATGTTGAATTGTATTTTTTTCATTGTACTTACAAGAGATTGTCTTTGATTGTCTTAATGCAGCATCATGCCTAGACGTCAGCAAACACAGGAGCAGCAAGGGCAGGAGGATCCGGGGTGGGCCCACATGTCCTTAGTTGATGCTAAGAGAAGGAAGGTTAAATGTAATTACTGTGGTAAGGAGATGTATGGCGGAATTACCAGAGGCAAGCAACATTTGACAGGGGTACGAGGAGAGGTGAGACAATGCGACCACTGTCCACGAGAGGTGCGAGAGGAGATGCGTCAGTGCCTTTTGGGGAAAAAGGAGAGGGTGCAACAAAGGGCTGAGGATGAGGAGGAAATTGCTGAGGAGATTTCTGGCAGAAGGGTTAGGAGGGATGATGATGAGGAAGGCACTGAAGATTCTGATTCGGAGCTGACTGAAGCAAGGGAGCGTGAAGAAGCCGCTCGAAGGAAAGGAAAGGCACCCATGGGTTCAAGAGGGACCTACTCCAGTACAGCTGCACGACGTCCTGATGTTGCTGCCCCGCCCCCGCAGACGCAGAGAGCAGGCCCCATGGACAGTTATCTCCACAGAAGGCCCCAGGCTACACAACCTAAGATCAAAAGTGCATTAAGAGGGGTCAAAAAATCTGCAGAAGTTGCAGGGCATGCATTTAAAAGCATCTGTAAATGGTTTTTTCATGCAGGTGTCCCTGCACATGCTGCTGAAAGTGAATATTTTCAACCTATGTTGGATGCCATAGCAGATGCTGGCCCTGGCTTGAAGGCGCCGTCACGTCGGGACATATACGGGCGTGGCCTTGAGGGAGAGGTTGAGGAGCTCCATCAGTGGGTTGAAAGCTTCAAGCATATATGGATGGAGAGAGGATGCACTATTATGTGTGATGGTTGGACTGGTACCACGAAAAAGTCTATGATTAACTTTTTGGTGTATTGCATCGAAGGTACAGTATTTGTAAAATCTGTAGATGCATCAAATTTTGAAAAAAATGCCAATTATTTGTTTCATTTGATGGACAACATGGTAGACGAAATTGGTGAAGAAAATATTGTACAAGTTGTGACTGATAATGAAGCCAGTTATAAGGCTGCAGGGAGGAAATTGATGCATAAGCGTAGGCATTTATATTGGCTCCCATGCGCAACACATTGTCTTGATCTCATACTTGAAGACATAGGGAAGGACAAACATGTGAAGAAGACGGTTGAAAGGGCACAAAAGATTACCCAGTATATTTATGGCCATCCTAGGATATTGAACATGTTCAGGGAGCATGCAAGTGGGGGGCGGGATATCATCCGTGCAGGGCCAACTAGATTTGCTTCAAATTTCATTTCTTTGGAGTCTCTGCATAGGTATACTGTTGAACTCAATTATTACTTCTTTATCCTTATAGTTATGATCCGTATTTGATTCAAATTTTATTTCTTTGCACAGGTATAAGAATGAGTTGAAAGCTTTCATGTACCACAATACCCTGCGGGAATACATCGACAAGGGCAATGTTGATGCTCAGATGGATTATTTGGATGTCTGTCAAATCGTGGACAACAACAAATTCTGGGACAGAGTAACACGATACATGAAAGTAGTCACCCCCCTCGTGAAGGTCCTAAGATTGGTGGATGGCGATGACAAGAATGATATGGGATATCTGTATGAGGCCATGGACCGTGCGAAATTGGAGTTGCAGGAGTCCCTTCCCAAAGAACATGCAAAGTGGTGGAAGATTATTGACCATAGATGGGACACCACATTACACCACGACTTGCATGCAGCTGGTGAGTGATTATTTGTATTCATATATTATTGACCATACATTAACTATATACAAATGCAGGTTATTTTCTGAACCCTCGATTAATGTACAATGCCAATGCACATGTTGATGCCGAGGTGCTTCAAGGCACTTTAAAAGTCATTGGTCGTTTATCGAGGACACAAGATAAGAGGCTTCAGGCGGAAGTAGAGGTTGGCCTGTTTGATTTCATGAATAAGATGTATAGAATTTACTTACGTAGTAATGCTAATCTATTATGTAATTTTTGTAGATGAACTCCTATAGAATGAGAAGTGGGACGTATTCTGACTCCCAATTGCAATACGCAGTGGGAAGAGTGAGCCCAGGTATACTTCATCTTTGTGCTTTCTTTGCAATTACATCTTCCTTAATTAATTTTTATTTACATCTTATATTTATTTGTTTATGGTTGGTTGGTGCAACAGCTGACTAGTGGATCATGGTGAACAATAGAGAATTGGGCAGTTCTGCATTGGCTTTCATTGCAATCAGGGTGTTGAGTCAAACCACATCAGCAAGCCAATGTGAAAGGAATTGGAGCACGTTCAGCCTTATACACTCAAAGGTTCGCAATCGGCTAAAGGCTGATCGGTTAGAGAAATTAGTGTACTGCCACTACAATATGAGGTTGAGAATAAAGAATATGAGGTTGAGACAACAGCTGCGAGACAAACGCGTCGCCGAGGATGCCGCCACAGAGATTGATGTGGATGCCTTATTTGATGATGATAATCCCTTGCAGTCTTGGGTGGAGACACGAGAGCAGGTTGATGAGCCCGTTTTTGATGTTGATGATAGAAGATGGGCAGAGGGCATACTTGATGAAGATGAGGCAAGAGATCCCGAATTAAGAAGCAAATCAAAGAGGGCCAGAGATACTCATGCGCACCAGTCTAGGGTGGTTGATGACACTGAGGAGCAGTTCGAGTTTGAGTCAGCTAGACACTCAGATACAGATAGCAGGCCAGTCACTCCTAGAATGTCCTCCTTAAGAAGAAGTACATCAGTGCATGGGCAAACTGAGAGGGCAAATGCTGCTGCTCGAGAGGACCCGGCAATTGAGGAGTTGAAGCAGATTTATGTGAGGCACACGCCAAGGGGAAAAGGACTCGTGTCAAAGTTGATTGAAAAAAGCACTCCAAAAGAGAAAAAAGCATCCTCAAAGGTTAAAAGGCGACTGGTTTCTTATGATTCTGATGATGATGATGATGATCATCCCGGAGGTGCTGCAGGTGGTACTAGTGCTGCAGGTGGTACAGGTGATGCAGGTGTTGCAGGTGGTACTACTGGAGGATATGGTTCACCAGGTTACGAAGGTGGCCAACAGCAAGCAGCTATTTATGGGTCGTGGAATTATGAACCATCATTTCAGTTCCATCCATATCCGACCAGTTCCTCTTCTCTTCCTCAAGATTCCTATGTTGATACTGGATTCGAATCAAGCCAACCAAACACTCCAAGAGGGATCCAAAGAGGGATGCAGGACTTGGCTACCTCATTGTTTGGTTATAGTGAATATAGACCATACATGCAACCTGGTTATGGGTATCGACATCAAGGGCCAGACGATGAGGGAGAAGGTTCTTCTAGTAATTATTATCCATATTAGGTAAGAATCAATGACTTTTTGTAACATTTATTTTGTCTAAATTGGTTTATTGTACTGCTTCTATTAATGTACAATGGAATATGACTTTAACTTTCACATGTTCAATGTTTGAAGTTGAATTTTTGTAGTTGTCTACTTCAAGGTTATTGCACTAACTTATACAGTCAAATGCATGTGTAATGATTTTTGTGATTTTTGTGATTTTTTTGATTTTAAGTGATTATTTATATTTTTTATGATTTTTTTTCAGATTTTTTAGAATTAATTTTAATTTTTTTAACCTGTTATATGGGTTTCGGCCGGTTTCGGCCGAAACCGAAATCGAAACCGAGTCGACTCGGTTTCGGACCCGGGCGAAACCGAGTCCGAAACCGAAACCGCCATCCTTGGCGAGACAGACCCCAGAGGGTTCGTAGAAACTGCAAAGAGACTAGGAAACAAGTCCTCCAGGGAGAAATCTCCGCACTATCTACCCTTCCAGAAGAGGCTCCTATAGCCTCTACCTAAGCGGACCCAAACGGCAAAGGCAATAACATCCCTACAGGTCAAGATATCTCGCCAAAGAGGTGAAGTCTTGTGCTGTAGAGTAGGTGCCAAGTCCCAAAGTCTCCACCTGCCATAACACCTCTACCTGATCACCTATGCCCATAACCCCTCCTCTCCCTCTCCAACTCCCAACCTTCACAACCACTTACACAAGAGAGCCAAGTTGAAGGCCCTAACATCCTTAGTCCCTAGGCCTCCCTGCACCCTACTAGCGGCAATCCTCCCCTAGGCTATATCATGTCAGCCTCTACATCTCCCTCCACTATCATACCAAAAGAACCTACTCGGAATAGAATCAATCTTCTTCACCACCGTCTTCGAGATCCAGAACATGAAGAGAAAGTAGACAGGGAGACTATCCAAAATAGATCTACACAAGACTAATCTACCTCCATAAGATAGAATTTGAGCCTTCCATCCAGCCAACCTGGATTCATATCTCTGGATAATAGAGAGCCAATCTGCGTAGTGAAGAGAGCTAGCGGTAAGCAAGAGTCCCAAATAAGAAATAGGAAACTGCCCAATCTTGCACCCCAAAATGCAACCGATCCTCCAAGTTAACTCCAACAAGCATGCTCTTATTGAAGTTGACCTTATGCCCGGTGACCTCCTCCAGCAATTCCAACCAGAGCCTGACCATATACAGTTGTTGCTCATCCTCAGATAGGAACAAGATAGTGTCATATGCATACTACAAGTGAGTAAGATCCACCTCTGTCCACTTAGAAGCCCCTTATCAGACCAACAGTGTCAGCTCTCATCCTCACCCTGCTCAGAACACTAGCCACCAGCACAAAGAGGAGTGGGGACATAGGGTCTCTATGACGGATCCCCCTACCACTGAGAAACTAAGAAGACGGCTTCCCATTGACAAGGACCGCAAAGGAAGCAGTGGAAATACAAGCCCTGATCCAGCCAATCCATCTCTCCGCAAAGCCCATCTTCTCCAGCACATCAAAGAGGCACTACCAATTCACCCTGTCATAGGCCTTCTCGAAGTCCAGCTTCACGACCACCCCTTTTTTCCTCATAGTCTTCATAGCAAATAAGCACTCATGGGCCACCAAGAAGTTATCCTAAATATGTCTCCCCCTGATGAAAGCTCCTTGGAAGCTGCTAATTAGCATGTCCATAACAAAAACCAATCTTCTTGCAAGCAGCTTAGTGATGATCTTATAGGTGCCATTCAGCAAGCTAATAGGTCTAAAGTCCCTAAAGTCTTGAGCACATGTCTCCTTAAGGATAAGAACAAGGAGGGTTTTATTAATCCCCCCCCCCCCAAATGAGCCCTCCCCTCCTGAAACTCCCTCACAACCATGGATGGCAGTTTCGGCCGAGACGTATCAATTTCGGACATGAACGATCCGAAACCGGACATGTTCACTGTAGTAAGTCCGAAACTTAAATATATTATTTTATTATGTTTCAGGAATCGGTTTCGTTCGGTTTCGGGGGTTTCGGTCCGATACGCTTGAAACCGGGCGAAATCGGACGCGAACTCCCGTCTTAAGGGGTGTTCACGTCTGCCACACCCCTCAGATCTGAGACTGAAACCGGCCGAAACTGAAACCGATACGTTTCGATTTCGGACCCGGCCGAAACTGGGTCCAAAATTGAAACTGTCATCCTTGCTCACAACAGTCACTAGGTCACCTTTAATGACTTCCTAACACTTCTGGAAGAAGACCAAGGGTAAGCCATCTAACCTTAGAACTCTATCCCCTGTAAGAGAAAAGATAGATAGTCTGGTGAACCTCCTCCTCTGAAAAACTCATGGAGCTAGCATCTCTCTCCTCAAAACTCGTCCTCAGTGAACAATGTAGAAAAGAAGACTCTCGCCTGGTCCCTAATCTCCTCATTTGAGAAGAAGGATAGATCACCCACCCTGACAAAAGTTAAGGTGTTGACCCTCCTCCTCCCTAAAGTAATACGATTGGAAGTAAAAAGTATTCATGTCTCCTTCTTTGATCCACATGTCTCTCGACCTCTGCCTCCAATATATCTCCTCGCCAGAGAGGATCTCATCAAACTGAACTCTCAAAGAGTCCCTGAGACACCTGTGAGGCTCATCCATAAGACCTGCCTCCTCTAAACAATCAAGGCCCTCAATTTGCTGAAGAATCCTATCCTTCGTTGCCCTCTCAGGGAGAGTTATACCAACTACCCAAGCCCGAAGAACATGAGTTGTGTGCCTCAGTCTTCTCACCAAAATAGCCATAACAGAGATGCCCGCTCCTTGTGCATTCCAAGCACCAGTGATAGTCTCCAAAAAATCATCCTCTCTAAATCAAAGTTGCTCAAGCTTGAACCTATAGCTCCTAACATGCCCACGGCTGGTCTTCCGAAGGATAGGCTTATAGTCCGAAACAAATCCAGCCAGAGGAAGCACCTACACATGAGGAAAGTGGTCCTCCCAGTCAACAGAAATCAGGAACATGTCTAGCCAAGAGCAAGAGGCATCAGCTCTCAGGTTGGACCAAATGAAACAACCATGAGCCATGCCGATGTACACCAAAGTAGCCTCCTAGATGAAGTCAGTGAAGTACTACATATCTCCCGAGTGCCTATTATCCCCCGTTAGCTCTCACGCAGCAGCCACCACATTTAAGTCCCCTCCAACACACCAAGGCCGACCAGAAGAGAGGTGTTGACAAATCAGGTTGTCTCACAAGAGCCTCTTCTCCTCCCTGGATTGGGGTCCATATACCCCGATGAAGTCCTAGGAGAAGTCATCTCTAACATTTCTGAAGTGAAGAGAGATGGTCCATCTGCTAACCTGCATGTCCTGCACCACCGCTCCTCCACCTCATAAGGATTCCAGAGGATCATAATTCCCTCAGACTTGCACACAGCTAGGGTAGCAGCCCCAGAAGATAGCCTACCACCTCTGATCTCCCTCATAAGGTGCTCACTATCCCCGTCACACTTGGTCTCGTGGATGTAGAGAATATCAATTTTACATCTCCTGATCAGCTCCCTCACCACCCTCATCTTCTCCACCCCTCTAATCCCCTCATATTCCAAGAGACAATCCTCGTAAAGAAATACGAATGTCCCTCTCCTCCCCCTCCTCCGCACCCACCTCCCCCCTCACCTGAGATCTCTCTCCCCACCTGCATACTTGCACCCCATCTCTTGCCAATTTTAGAAAAGGACCCCTTCAAGTCTTTCTCAATTGTCAAAAAGGATATGCCCACCTACTCCGCCACCTCCCTCACATGTTCTGCTAAAATTCTCTTCACTTCCTTCAGCATCTCCCTCACCTCCTCCCTCCGCAAGGCCTTCCTACCTCTTGGTACCTCCCCCTCAGAGTGAGGGCCTACACCCCCTCCGCCCTCCTCCTCTAGCAGCAACTTCAACCCCTCGAGATAGCCATCCTCCGACTCCCATAAGTCATCAGCTAGGACCAGCACGAACGACAGGGTTGGTAGACCCTCCTTGCACACCTCCGCAAGCTGGTTAGCCCCCCCTCCTCCGCACCCACCTCCCCCCTCACCTGAGATCTCTCTCCCCACCTGCATACTTGCACCCCATCTCTTGCCAATTTTAGAAAAGGACCCCTTCAAGTCTTTCTCAATTGTCAAAAAGGATATGCCCACCTACTCCGCCACCTCCCTCACATGTTCTGCTAAAATTCTCTTCACTTCCTTCAGCATCTCCCTCACCTCCTCCCTCCGCAAGGCCTTCCTACCTCTTGGTACCTCCCCCTCAAAGTGAGGGCCTACACCCCCTCTGCCCTCCTCCTCTAGCAGCAACTTCAACCCCTCGAGATAGCCATCCTCCGACTCCCATAAGTCATCAGCTAGGACCAGCACGAACGACAGGGTTGGTAGACCCTCCTTGCACACCTCCGCAAGCTGGTTAGCCCCCCCCCCCCCGCCCCCCCAAACCTAGACAGCCACTGCTTGAGGATCCATCCGGTTCCCCTCCACAGAAGAGGCCTTAAGATGGGTCGCCGGCGACATAGCTTCAAGGCTCTGCAGCAAGGGCTCTGGCTGGTGGAGGTGCTCCGGTGCTACCGAAGAGCCTGCTAGAAGCTCCCCATCCCCCTGGGCCAACGCCACCTTGTACAGCAGCTTGGACGGGGCCACTTGCTTCCCTCTCCCTTCACTGGTACCGGACGAAGCCAAAGGTTGCACCGACTCTAACTCCCGCCATATCAGGGCAAGAGGCGAGCAATCAGACTGTTGACAAGATCTACCAGTTGTCGGCGGGGAGGGGACAATCGTCGACAGGCTCCCCAAGACCGTCGGGGTGGCCTAAGACTAAGGACGCGTCGAGGAAGGAGGGGGACAAGTCAAACGGGGAAGATAGCCCTTACAGGGTCCCACAAACCCGATATGGGCACCACTAGCAAGCGTGGGTAAGTCGCGGGCCAACCAGCCCTTCTCGAACCCCATATCCGCCAAATAATCTAGCGAAGGCCGGCCCGATTCACCACTCGAACACCCAGCCTACATGCCCAAATCCACAAAAACACTGGGCCCAACCAGCCGAACCGGCCAACTAAGGGGTGCGGCTTGAATTTGAAAAGCCCGCCAGTATATGGTACGGTCGTACATCTTTCTCCTCGCGACTGCCCCCCCCCCCCCCAACTACCCTAACGGAGGCGGTGACGACGGCGGAGCTCCTCTTTCACCCAAATCCAGAAGACAACAAGCACTCCGGTGAGGTCAATAGACACCACCGCAGGAATTGCAGCAAGGTTGGCCACCTGAAGGATGATAGCTACCGCAGTTCGTGACCAGCCTTGCTGCGATTCTAGCTAGTACGATGACACCTGAAGCAAGACCAGTCGACGGAGAGGTCAATAGACACCCCATCGACTCGTGCTCCACCCGACCGAAGCTTCTCACCAAGAAATTCACTCCCTCTGCGTCACAGAGAAAGATAGGAAGGCCCTTGACGACGACCCTAACTCTCTTGGCCAGCGGGTTGGGGAAGGTCCCCCTCGACTCCGACCATCGTTGGAGGCGTAAGATGGTACCACCCGCCGACAGAACACCGACTTCAGCCAAACATGCCACCACCTCCTCCTCCTGCCTAACAGCCAAGAAAGAAGGCAAGGACACCCGCGCGATCGCCCAGACCTCGCCTGCAGCCTCCACAAGCCGCCGCCGAACCTCAACAGGCTCAATAACCCCCACCAACAGAGTGATGTAGAGGCACCACTGCAACCATCCAATCCTGCATTGTAGAAGCTCCGTCAGGAACTCACCAACGTCCAGCCATTGCTTGTTCGCCGATCCCTTCAGTGGAGGGGTGCTCCTCGCCACGTTGACGAAAGACCAGTGACCCCCAGGGACACCACACACCTCTGCAACGGCCGGAGCCGAGCCGCTACAGAAACGCCTTATGTGGCCCCTCCTGCCACAGCTAAAACACGCCAGCAAAGACCCCCCGAACCGACACCCTGGCCTGCGAGACCCCCAGCCAGAGTGAAGCTCCGACAAGATCCCCCCAGACAACCCATGTCGCCCGAAACCCCAGAGCTTATCGCTCTAGGAGAAACTAGAGAGAGAAAGTGTTGGTCAACTTAAGAATATTATCTATGTTAAAAAACTTATCTAAAGGAAAAGGTAAAAAGAGTTGTTCAACCAATGGATCGTTGTAGAAGTACATTGATATTTCCTATAAATTAATTTAATGTACTTCACAGAAAGACATAGGGAATTGTTCATCACAGATACAATCAGTCGCTTATTCCTGCTCCAAGACTATAATTTTGCCACAAATACCAATAATGACATTCCAATGAAAAAAACCACAGCCTGGTTTCTTTCCCATGATGGTTCAGGTTTGAACTACTATCACAACAATATAAATCTCACTTCTAGATGTCTTTGAACATTGCCAGGCACAAAAACACCAAGAGACATAGCAAGGACATAAGTACATAGACTAAGAACCAGGAATATCTTTCCCAAAGGCAAAATTGTGTAGAGGGTGGATCATCTGGACTATGTCATGTCTAAGTAAACATTGGATTTGCTTGCTTTCTCCAATATGCATTTCCTGAAGCAAGGATAAAAAAAACTTTTATTTGTATAAATACACTCGGGAAAGAGGATGGAAACTTCTAGAGCATGGCAATTTTACATGTACCCATACATACAAAGCTCAAGAGGCAGATGTAATTTTTCTAATGCCTTTTGAAATTTGGAGCAGAGACCAAGTTCTATGGCAGGTGGTCAAAAATAGAAAGTTTCTTTTACAAAGGATAAATACTTATGGAGGGTGGTGTTTTACAATTAGTCACTCATCAAGGCACATGACTTCCATTTAGAATATCTTGGACGTCTATCAGTATCAGTTGGGCTTTAGGCTTCCGTTTAATAAATCTAGGATGTCTAAATATAGTTACACATAAAGGGTGTCAAGAATAACATACATTCAAGTGGCTCAGGTTTTTAGCTAGGTTAGGGCACAACATCCAACTGAGAAGATCAGAGATTGATTTTACCTAACTAAATTACCAGCACATGCAACATGGAGAGGACATCTAAATCCCACTTGACACTGTACAAGACCATAAGCCTTTTAATTAAAAAAGATTTTTGCAGCTATTTCCCTGTTAAAAGTGAATTTGTGTGAAAAAATATCATGCATTTGCACTAACATTTGCATGTATACTCTCCTTATGTGAATTTAATGCCATGTATGTCCTTTTGGTAAACTTCTATCATAATATCCATAGAATTTTCCATCTCCTTCTTCGTCACTTCTTACGCGATTTTAATGGTCTTTTAACAGAAATGTGATGATAAGGGTGATGACTTTTTGGGAAAAGATCCATTTCATTAATCGAAAGAGGGGTATTAATACCCAGGGTACAAGATGAGGACAATAACAAATAAGTCCCTACTCTTATTTATTTTAACACTCCCCCTCAAGCTGGAGCATATACATCAAACATGCCCAGCTTGTTACAGAGTGCCTTAAAACAAGAAACTCCAAGTGCCTTTGTAAATAAATCTGCTAACTGATCATCTGAAAGAGTGAAGGGAGTACAAATCTGTTGTGACATGACCGCATCGCGCACAAAGTGACAATCAACCTCAATATGCTTGGTACGTTCATGAAAAACAAGATTTTTAGCAATATGGATAGCGGCTTGATTGTCACAATGCATCTCCAACGGCTCAGTATAAGTAACCCCAAAATCAGACATCAAACTCCGTAACCACATCATCTCACATGCAGTTTGTGCCATAGCCCTACATTCAGCCTCAGCGCTAGATCGGGTAACCACACTTTATTTCTTGCTTCTCCAAGTGACTAGATTCCCTCCAACATAGGTACAAAATCCTGTAGTGGACCTTCTGTCAAACTTTGATCCTGCATAATCAGCATCAGAAAAAGCTTCAATTCTCACATGACCATTTTTTTTGTAAAGCAAACCTTTTACTGGAGCGGCCTTAATATAATGTAAAATCTTCAGAGCAGCTTCCCAATGGCACACCTTAGGCTTTTGCATAAATTGACTAATTACTCCCACTGCAAAAGAGATGTCAGGTCTAGTAACAGTCAAGTAAAGAAGCTGCCCACACAATCTCCTATATCTTTCAACATTTGCAAACTCGGGGTTGTCCTCATTATCAAGATCCTGTTGTGAAACAGTGGGTATATCAGCTGGTTTACACCCAAGCAAACCCATCTCTTGAAGTAGGCCCATAGCATACTTCCTTTGTGAGAGAGAGACACCAATTTGACCATGAGCTATCTCAATACCCAGAAAGTAACGTGGTCTACCCAAGTTCTTGGTAATAAAATATTTTTCCAAGTATTTTTGAACCTCTTTAACACCTTCCGTGTCACAACATGTCATCTATATAAACAATCAAAATAATTATGCCAGCAGGCAAATGACGAACAAAAACAGAATGGTCAGCCTGACTTCTCTTCAGCCCAATGCCAGATGTAATTTTGCTGAATTTATCAAACCAAGCACGTGGACTTTGTTTCAAGCCATAGATAGACTTTCTTAACTTACATACCAACTCCCCCTGAGTCACATATCCTGGAGGTTGCTCCATGTACACCTCCTCATTTAGATCTCCATATAAGAAGCTATTTTTCACATCCATTTGAACCATTGACCATCCTTGATTAATAGCAAGAGAGAATAGGATTCGAACAGAATTCAAGCGTGCCACAGGGGAGAAAGTTTCAAAATAATCTACCCCATAAGTTTGTGTGAACCCTTTTGCCACCAATCTCGCTTTGTATTTGTCAATAGTGCCATCTGGAGTATTTCACAGTGAACACCCAGCGACAAGAAACAGGAGTAACATTAGTCGGACGGTGTACAAGGGTCCATGTGCCACGAGAAAGCAAGGCACGCATTTCTTCATCCATAGCAGCTTTCCACTCTGGTTTAGCGAGGGCCTCAGATACAGTCTTGGGAATAGGAATTGCTGAAATAGCCAAAGCAAACTGACGAAAGGATGGAGTCAAGGATGTATAGGAAACAAAATTACCAATGGGGTGGTGATAAATGCTCTTACAAGTTCTCACACCTTTTCGAACTGCAATAGGAAGATCAAGATCCAAAACAGGTGGAGAAGATGTCTCACCAGAAGGGGCAGGTTCCTCCAACGAGGCAGATGATGGTGGGTGGTCATCACCTGGCTGTAGCGCGCGCCGCTTATAGACCAGTCCATACATGTGATCTGTAGTAGGTGGCTCAGAGACTTCATCATTAGTGACAACAGTTGAGTCAGAAGAAAATAAAAGAGATGGAATAGGAACATCAGGAGCAATAGGAGAAGTTTGTACATCGGGTGTGGCAAAAAAAGGTACAGACTCATAGAAAGTAACATCTGCATAAGCAAAAGTCTTCCTAGATCGGGGTTCAAAACAACTGTAACCCTTTGTGTTCTTGAGTATCCAAGAAAAATGCAGGGAACCGACCTGGGAGAAAGTTTATCATGGTCTGGTCCAAAAGAGTGAACAAAGCATTTGCATCCAAACACACGAGGAACCAAAGGAAAGGGTGTACCATCAGGCTGCAGACATGAAAAGGGCGATTGCCCATTAAGGACCTTGATGGAAACACGATTTATAAGGTAACACGAAGTAAGAACCGCATCACCCCAATACTGTTTGGGAACATTCATGTGGAACATCAAGGTACGAGCAACATCTAGAAGATGACGGTTCTTTCTATCCGCCACACCGTTCTGTTGTGATGTATAAGAACACGAGGTTTGATGGATAATCCCCCGAGAAGAACAAAAAGTGGCAAAAGATGTCTGAACATATTCCAATGCATTGTCAGTACGCACAACTTTGATAGAGGCAGAATATTGGGTTTTTATTTCAGTATAAAAATTTTCAAAAATATGAAATACATCAGACCTTGACTTGAGTAGAAACACCCAAGTCATACGAGAAAAATCATCTATGAAGGTAACAAAATATCGAAAAACAAGTCTGGAGATAACTGGAGAAGGTCCCCAGATATCTGAGTGAACAAGATGGAAGGGAGCAGTGCTCCTTTTATTTTGACTCAAAGGAAAAGACACTCTATGATGTTTGCCTAATTCACAGGCATCACAATGAAACTTATTGATTGTAGATGGAACAGACACAACATCTCTAAGCTTCGAGATAGAAGGGTGACCCAATCTGCAATGCCACTGATAAGAAGTGTCACTAGCTGACAAAGCATGATGAGGCTGGAAAGGTCTATCTGTAGTAAAATAGTAGAGACCACCAGATTCATGCCCCCCACCAATCGTCTTCCTCGTTTGGAGGTCCTGAAATACACAATAAGAAGGATAGAAGGTCACTGAGCAATTCAAAGAATGAGTCAACATGCTGATAGACAGAAGATTAACAGGAAATTTTGGAACATAGAGAACATCATTTAAAGTGAGATGAGACAATGAAACAATACATTTTCCTACAACAGGCAATTTAGAGCCATCTACTACAGCAACAGACGCATGAGAATTAGTGGAGTCAAGTGAGGAGAATAGGGAGCGATCACCTGTCATATGACAAGAGGCTCCCGAGTCCACAATCCATGAGGAATTAGAAACCGCAAAGGCACTACCTGAGTGGGAGACAGCATGAAAAGAGGATGAAGATGTTGCAGAGCCTTTTATAATTCGTTGAATTGCCTCATACTCCTCCCGAGATAAAGTTACTCCCCCTTCCTGTCGTGAGGATGTAGGAGTAGAATCAGTCTGCGACTGCTGTGTACTTTGGGCAGTCTCTACAGTGGTATCTGAAGCCACACCAAGGTTAGCCACAGGATTCAGCTTACTTCCTCCCCTTCCGTACTTCTTCCAACAAAAATCTGAATGATGATTTGACTGCCCACAGTGCGAGCATGGTTGACGACCACGTCCGCGTCCCCGACCACGGCCACCAACAACAAGGGCAAGTGCATTCCCCAAGTCATTGTTTGCAACTGTTGGTCCAGTTGTAGAAAGACCAATATTAGATAGAGATGTTGTGCTGGCCCGTAAAACACGTGAAAAGGCATCGGCCAATTTCGGAATAGCTGTATCAGCCAACAGATTATCCCGAACATGTCGGAGACTATCATCGAGACCAGAGAGAAATTTTGCAACAATGAATTCATCACGTTGTTTTTGTATTTTCACTGCATCTATGGTAGAAGGGTGATATAGTTGAAGTTCATTCCACAATCCCTGTACTTCTGAGAAATATTGTGCTATGTGCCTCCCATCTTGTTTGATTGCAAATAGTCTGGAATAAAGATTATAGATGTGTGAGACATTGGTTTCACCAGAGTAGGTTCGCTTCAAAGACTCCCACATTTCTTTTGCAGTATCTAAGAAAAGAACATTATTGAAGATGTGTGGCTCACAACTATTTCCAATCACCGAAATAACAGTTCCATCATCTGCTTGCCAAGCTGCATATGCCTTCAAATCTGATTTATTTGGAACATCTTCCTCAATATTACGTAACTTTTTCATAGACATTAATAAGAATCGAAGGGCTCTTGACCACTGATGATAGTTAGTACCATTCAGCTTTACAGAAATTGTCAAAATGTGATTGGAGATAGAAGCCTGTCTGGTTGACGAAGACGAGGAGTCCCCCATATCGGACAAGAAGCAGATGATGGAGTATAGAAAACTAGAACGTCGCCAGAGAGCTGAGAGTTGTCAATGCATAAGAATATAGAAACTAGATGAGGTCCTCTACACACAGACCATAGTTGACGACAAGACGCTCTCCCCTAACCGGATGAAGACCACAACAGGTTGTTGGCACCCCTGTCTGGAAGAAGAGAGGCCACTGCGGACGACCGGTGGCGGCCGACTGGGATGGCTCGCGGTGGCCGCAGGCATGGGCGGCGGCGGCCAGCGGGGAAGGAGGCCGCGGAGGCTTCAGACGGCAGACGCGTGTAGACGGTGACCGCAGCTGGACAGTCTCTCGCCCCGCGCGCAAGAGCCGCACGTCCGGCGGGCTGCTGGCGGAGGGAGGAACGCAGGGCAGAAGGGGAGAGCCGGTGCACTGGCATGAATCCTTCGCGAACATCAGAGGAGCAGGATGGGGCAGCTGGAGCCCTAATCCGGCTCTGATACCATAATGACTTTTTGGGAAAAGATCCGTTTCATTAATCGAAAGAGGGGCATTAATATCCAGGGTACAAGATGAGGACAATAACAAATAAGTCCCTACTCTTATTTATTTTAACAAAGGGCACACGTAACATTTAATTCACGTAAGGAGGATATACATGCAAATGCAAATGCATGATACATTTTCATGCAAATTCACTTTTAACAAGAGTATATATGTGAAAAGCCCATTAAAAAATGTGAGACTTTTCATAAGGCATCCACAAAATCTCAAAGGGAGGAAAAAGTATCTACATCTTAAACTTCCCATTTCCCAAACATGAAAGCCTGACAATATACATTTAAGCATAAAACAAAAATCTAAAAGGTATACTGCCGATATAAAATCAAATGGACTACTCAAAAAGAAACAACGAAGGCAAATCCACAATCGGTTATATCTGACTTTAAGTACGACATCATCAAGTGGTCTATGTATGACAATCTGTCCATAAAGATCTGCTGCACTACTTAGCATGCAGAGAATAGTTTGTGAAGAAGAAGTACGCAAGTGAAGAAACTACAATTTAAGAGCCTGTTAGCAGCTACGGAATCCAAGACCCATGCTGGTTTCACAACTGGGAGACCTCTGCTGAAGGACCTGATAAAAACCAGCAGAAGTTGTAGCTAAACCAACAAGAAAGGAGAAAGCGGAGGAGAAAATGCACTCTATCCTGCACCCATCAAAGTGAAACCTAACAAACGGATTGAACAAAAACCTGAGATTCTTCATTTTACTGTCAGGGAGATGGCTGCATATAATATGCGTCACAGTCTGCCTGGAGAAGTAGTTCTCAAACCGCCCACCGTGCTTCAACATATACGCTTTCAGTTCCTGCCCACCAAATCCCACCGGAACGCAGTAATTATAAAAAAAGAAAAAATTAATAAACAAGACGTCGACGCAAATTAGACAAGCGAGTGTAGGACGCACCTGACTGGAAGGAACAGTGTAGCCGTCTACGAAGATAGAAACCCCGCGGAAAATGCCCCTGTGGTCGCCGGTACCCCCCGAATCGCGACTCCCCCCGCCGCCGCTGCCGAGGGAGGAAGTGGACGCGTCCGCGTCGAACTGCTCCCGCAGCTTCCTGTTCTTCTCCGCCATGTAACTGCAACAACCACGAATCCCAGCACTCGGACTTATAGATACACAGACAGATAGATAGATAGATAGATTGAGAGAGAGAGAGAGATCACCTGCCGAAGTCCGGAAATGGCGCCTTCCTGGACAAGGAACCGGACGAAGCGGGGGAATTCGCGGCAGCGGAGGCGGCGGGAGGCCTGCTGGGGGCGTCATTCTTAGGGTTGCTCCTTCCGGCGCTGCTGCTCCAATGATTGGCGGCGGGGCGTCCGCGCTTCCTCGAGGCGTGTGGGGAGGCCGCGCTGCTCGCGGAGCGGGAGGAGTCGAAGCTCATGGCGATTGCAGGAGGACGGGGAGCAGGGAAGCACAGCAAGGTTAGGGAAGAAGAGTACAGGAGAAGCCAAGAGCGCGATGGATGTTGCCGATTCAAATGGCGGTGTAATGGGACGGGAGACCCCGAATCAGGCGGGTAGAATCGATGTTTTGTCGTTAAATATCCTTCCTGATAACATATTAACACTACCGTGCCCCTCGTTGCCGGTCTGATTCAAGTCATTTGGGAGGAGACTTTT
Organism: Amorphophallus konjac; assembly: GCA_022559845.1. Lineage (NCBI taxonomy): Eukaryota > Viridiplantae > Streptophyta > Magnoliopsida > Alismatales > Araceae > Amorphophallus > Amorphophallus konjac. Next base: position 205,313,217 of record CM040129.1, read on the forward strand.
GCATGTAATAAGTCATCGGTTAAAATAAATTGACAAACATATCATTTTTAAAAATATATTACCAATTATATCATTACTTCTAATAAAGTATTATAAAAATGTTTTCATTATAATCTCTCATTGCTCTCCGTAAATTTAATCATAATTAACTTTAATTATATGTGAAAAAAATGATAATATCCTCAACTTCGATTTCAAAAAATCTTAATCAAACTAAGGATAATGGGCAAAAAAGAAGACGGCCTAAAATCCTAGGTGGGGTACTCGAAGGCATTCCCACGGAGGGAGGGGCGGGCGCGAGGGGGCTCATCGGAGGGCTCTACGCGAGGTCGTCGGGGGCGACGCGCATCAGAGGGGGTTTATGGGGAAGGGTGGATGGATTTCTACTTAGTTAATGGTAATAATATGCCAGCAAATATATTTCATATTTTTGTCAATTTATTTTTATCAATAATTTATAAATAAATATCTTTTTCTTTTTTTTGGCTTGGCATTGCCTATGGCCCTCGTTCTGGGCCTGTGCCGACCTTCACCCCTAGTAGACAGCTTCCATCTCACTGTTGTTGCCATCCGCGTTGACCATCCCAGTGGCCTCTTCCTATCATGACCTACTAGAGCAGTTGCTCAACATATCTTCTTTTTTTAGTATGGTCAGACAAACCATAGATGAATCCAATAGAACTTCGATTATTAGTTTTTAACTCCTATGATCATTTATGCTTATGGATTAACTTCTCTAATGTCAATATTTGTTTGACTCCTAAAAATTTTAAGTTATTTATCAAGACGCCCCACATTCTTAAGGCCTGACTTTGATAACAGAGTAGACCTTGTTGGGTAGACGTATTCATCCGTACATTTTCGATTTCCCCGCTTATTCATCGGTTGAAATCTTAATCGACTTTGATAGCGCCATTCCTAATCAGTTTTCACAAGACAAAAAGAATAATTTTAGTCGAACAAGTCATTCGACCGGAGGGGTCGAATGATTTATTCGTCGGGTGAACTATCCACCCTCATTCTACCCCATTATTCAAACGGGCCAAGAAGAATAGGAAGAAGCCCCTCATGTATTATTGAAAAAACTTAAGGAAAAAAATGTTTAACAAATAAATGTATAAGTGTGAGAGTCTATAAATAAATATGTAAATTGAAAGATTTAGCATAAATATAAAAAATTATAGAGATTAAAAATTAAAAAAATCTATTTCATTTTGTTTCGTTCGATATAGAAAAGATTTTGAAGTCGGTTACTAAAATGAGCTATATTTGAACATTGGATTATTTTCCTTATGAACAAATTCAATTATTTGATATTTTAGTTGTTTTTCATTTATATTTTTATTCCATATTTTAATCAATTTGAGGAAATAATTCTTCATGTTTTTTAAAAAATATTTTTTTAATTCAAACAAGTTTGTGTAGTCAAACAAGTTTGAGCTTAAAATGAACTATGGCAATCTACTATTTAAAAAGCTCGAATCAAAGCCATTATTAGACCATTTACACTTGAAGACTCCCCAACTTGACTTGCCCAGTATTTAATCACCTTGAGAAAAATCTCAAATCCAAGAACTTGGATTGCCGAGTATTTAATCAACTTGAATTAGACAAAAGGCCAACTTAATAGTAAATGAGTCAAATTGAATAAAACAAAGCTACTTACTTCTCTGTTGAGGACCAAATCCGCTGTGGATATCAACAATTATTAGATTTCATATAGATTGTCAGATAATCCGATTATTTTAAAAAAACAGGAAATGAGTTTTGAAGGCAACAGCTATGAGAAATAAGTTGGCCGTCAGAGACCGAGGTGTCAATGGACCGGACTTGGGCTTGGCCAAGCTTAATGGGCCGAAATTACTTAGGCCCATCTATGGCATTCAAATACGTTTAGAATAGGCTTGGTTAATTTGAGTTAATGAGTAATATTGCCATAAACTTTATTGTAAAGATAATTATTATTGGTCTATATGGGATCGATATACTTTTGATGAGAAAAAGAGATGAAAAAAAAGAAGGTATAGATCTCATTATCTCTTAGTTATATTGGTCTGATGTGAATAAATAAGGCTTCATTTTCTTTTTGGGTGTCGGGGAAATTAGCGAAGACTAGCAAACTTTAAGACCACATCCCTAGAGGATTAAGACTTAAATTTGCCATACTTGCAATAAGTATTCCTCTTGAATTACTAGTCAAATTAGTTGTCTCTAGTCATTTTTTTGCTAATTCTACCTCTGATTCTATTGTTTTATCAAAAATTACTAACCCATGCTCTCTCTATTTTTGACTAAAAAATCTTACATCGTTGAGTCAAGCTAGACTCTCTTATTATGGAATATCCTAACCAAGTGTTACTCATTCAAATTAACCCATTAAGCCCCTAGGGCCACTTTGATAACAGAAAAGAGTATGTTAGAGTGAGTTATTTTATCTTATATGTCCTTATTCTAATTTGAATTTAAAATTACGATAATCGGAATCTGTTAGGGTTAAGACTCCTAACCTAAGGTTAACACATTTCACTCTCCCAGTTCGACATTGGTTAAGATAAGTTACTAAATTAATAATTACTCCAAACTAAAGATAAACTAACTCGAGTCCACTCCAGTTAACTTATCCTAGTATGTTATCAAAGTGACTCTTAGGGATTAAAATCAATTGCTCGCCTATCATATCCATATTTGGGGCCTAACATCTAACACCATAAGGCTCCCTTTGTTAACGGGTAGGTGAAATCACGGGTGGCCTATTCACCAGTTGTCCCTCGGTTTCGTCGATCCCAGGGGAGTTCGACTTTGTCAGCCTCGGTTAATAGGGTAGAATAAGTAAAAAGTGAATGTAACCCCAAGTTAATTTTTCCGTTCGACCTCCAACAGCCGAATACGCCACCCGAGGGTGGAGCATTCGACCTAAACTCTATTCAAATAACAAGGAGGGCCTAATAGCATTGTTGAGCATGACTCAAATCATCAATGAGAACTCCTATTATTAATACATAAGATCACATGGATATTTGATACAATGTTTGCCGTGCCAATTGGACCAGCCATACTAGTGTTGGCTTGGTATTGTCCAACATTGTACGATATGGCGCCGACATGCCACGGTGTGCCAAGAAGATTTTTTTTAAAAAGTCTCAAATGAAAGAAACTCATATTTTAGGGATTTAATTATAAAATAACCTCACATCCCTTCCCCCCCCCTTCCTCGATCCCTCTCTTAATTTGGAACCCTAGCTGCCTCCATCTTCTCAACGGCCTCCTCTCCCCCTGGTGCGGACACCCGAGCAGTTGAGCGGCGCGATACGCCGAGCCACCGGTACCGCACACGGAGTACGACGCGAGCCACCTCAGCATCCATCTGGCTCGGAGACAGCCTGGAGACGCCCCCTTGAGTCCCGGCATTTATCATATTTAGTTAGACTTTATTTGTGTGATATATGTTTATTTCATTTTATTCGGTATGTAATTTTGATTGTAAGAGGGGTTTATTTATAAAATGGGACCCCCGGGTCCCACGGGCCCACAGACCCCCTCCCATTGATCCACCTCAGCTCATGGGCCCCATGTGGGGTTAGTCAACATGTCAAATGGAGGCATCTAGAAGTTTGAATGGTAAAAGGCACATGGGAGACAAGTGGACTTCAAAGTCCATGGTGGCTACCAAACATGTCCCCCTTGCCACTCTAGTCAATAGGCCCCCCCCCTTAATTTATTTATTGTATTTTGTGTGTGTGTGTGTCACACTCAATCCATACCACCCATTCCCATCCCCTAGATCCAACGGTGGACAATGGATGTGAGATGTAACACATAAATACTTGTAACTTCCCATTTTGATGAATTAATGCATTCATTTGGAAGAAAATATCTTGGAGCAGCCTGGTGCGCCCCCCTCCTCTCTCCTCCCTCTCCCCCTTGAAGCTGTGAAGGCTTCCCTCTGGAGGTGTGACTCCTCCCCTTATCATTCCGGTCGCCGCCGCCGCCGCCACGAGTCGCCATCGCATCACCGCCGAGATCGCCGGAGTTCTGCCTTCATCCGACCACAGCAGCTTCCACGAAATTCAGCCATCATCAACGAGCTCAGATCAACTTGAGATTTTGAGGGGATGTTCCAGAGGTGTCAAGCACGTCCCAAAAAATTTGGTTGGTCATAAACATCCCCTTTGATATTTTTTCATTTTCGTCCAACCTTAATTTCCAAATCTGTCTGCTTGCTGTTTCAATTTCCACCCTCCCCGTATTTCAAATGTTCGGACCCCTTTCCGATTTTTTTTAGAGCTCCCAATTTTACTGAGAGTTCTGCCCATCAACCCCACCGTCTCAAAATTTTCTTGCATTTTTGTGAGGCCATCCCATATTTTTCAAAAATCGATCTCAGAGATAGCTACAATGTTGTCCACCTGTTCCCAGATCCGACCACCCTCCAGTAAACAAATCATAACAAATCACAGCCACCTTCAATAAGTCCACAAAAAATATTGCCCTCCTCCTTGTTCAAAATCCCACAAGTTTGATGAAGAGCTCAGGAGTTGAATCGGCCATCTTCATCACGGTCAAAGGCAGTCTTCAGACAACTCACCTGTAGATCTGAGGTTTCGGTTACTGTACAACAGGGACTTGTCAATTCAATAAAGTTCTGATCCGACCAGATCCAGCAGATCTCTCTGGGTCTAGATTGAAGCATTTGACGAGAGATTTCCAACGATAGCTCATGTGTCCCGATCCGACGTTGGGATTGATCGCAGCGGTCGTTTTCGTCTGAGCGCGCGCCGGAAAACAGCAATCAAAATCTGTGGGAAGTTAGTTCAAGAATTGGGAATCGGGGCCGATCGACCCCCGATCGGTGTTCCTAGCCGACCGCCGTCCGTGGAGGCGCGCCACCAGGGGTCCCCATCACAGTGGGTCCCACCCCCGCAGATCCGGAGGACAGCGCCGTCCGTGGGCCCCACGGGCCCGTAGAAGCCGCCGTTCGGAAAGCACGAAAACGCGGAGTTCGGCACCGCCGGGCGACATCAATATGCTGCCCGTCAACCCGAGTTGCGTGATTCCCAGACCCCACATGTGACCTTTTACCTCCCTGCGTGGAGTGGGTCGACTTAGTGTATTGCTGTAATCATTGTTAACCGGGAGTCCGTAATTCGGCCGGGGTTGTCTTCGCCACGCCGGGTGCGTGGAGGTAATGGTCCGAACTTCTTGGCGTTCATTTACTTAGCTAGTATATGGTCTTTGCCGCTGTCGAGAGCGATAGGTACTAGCCCGTATGTTCATGTCACCGCTGTGAGTGTGAGAGTGACCCGTCCCGCGACTCAATCCGAGTCCGGAAGTGAGTCTGACTACCTTGAACTCTGCCGGTTCTTCAACCGCGCATGATCCGCGTTTCCCTTGCTTAGGACGACGAGTGAGCTTGCATTCTGTTAGTGACGTATAGCCCATAGGAGCTCTCCGTGTCGGGCTTAATGTCTCTCCCATCATGTGTTGCTGGTTGTGTCCGCATCTAGAGTCCGAGGTCCATACCACGTAGAGTCGGTCCCCGTGTCCGTCCCGCATCAGTTTGGTATCAGAGCGAGTCGAGTCTAGGGTAGTCATTGCATATGTCTTGCATAGTATAAGTCGAGTCTAGGATCATCATTTCAAAATAACAAAAAAAAAGTGTTTTCAAATTGCATTTCATCCAATAGCTCGGTATATTAAAAGGTGTTGCCCGAACATTAGGTTATGCCTATCAGGAGGGTAGCGTACTTGCGCGAGTGATCTTCGGATCGCTTATCTCCGCCTCGTACCGGATATTGGTTAGGTCTAAGTGCATCATCTAGTGAGTGTTTGCATTAGTCGGTGTCTTCTAGGTCGTGTGTCTTTGCATGCCCACCCGTCGAGGTACCCAATACTCGTCACCACCACCTATGGTGGACTCCCGAGCCCGAAGCTCCGATGAGTCCTCGACGGTCGAGATGTTCCGAGCCATTATGGAACGTCTTGACACGCGTATGGATGGTCTTAGTACGCGTATGGATGGCATAGGAACGCGTCTAGAAGGGCGGATGAAAGCCCTCGAGGATCAGGCCGAGAGTTCGGATCAGTCCATTCAAGGCCTTGTAGGGAGGATCACCGTTCTAGAGAGGGGCCCAGTAGCGGCGCAACCCGCGCCGACGAACGGCCAACAAGAGCCGGCACAGCCACCCGCCGTGCCAAGGGCTCAAGTGGAGGATGTCGGGAGGCAACATGCGCCTATAGTGGATGATTATGCCTCCGACAATGATCAGGGGGGAAATGGTTGTCGGAATCAATGACGGAATCGTGATGATGATGATGATGACCGCATCCTTAGGGGTGTGCGTGCGGACCCTCCCACCTTTAGAGGGTCCTTGGACCCTAGGGTGTATTTAGATTGGGAGGTCGGCATGGACCGGTACTTCGAGTGGTTTGAGATGACGGACCACCGAAGAGTCCGATACTCGAAGATGAAGTTGCAAGGGCATGCCCAAACTTATTGGATCAATGTGGAGAGCATGCTCAATCAGCGACGTCAACCCCAAATCGGTACTTGGGATGATATGAAAATCAACTTGAGGGAGAAATACCTCCCCGCCTCATATCGCCAACGTCTTATAGACAAGTGGCAAAGCATCTCCCAAGGGAACCGATACGTGACCGAGTACACCTCCGAGTTCGATGAGTATTACTTACGGTGTGGGGTCACGGAAGAGTGCACCATGACTATATCCCACTTTCGAAGAGGTTTGCGGCCCAATTATCAATATGAACTCTTTCGCCGCAATGCAACCACTTTGGAGCAGGCATATCAGATCGCTCTCGAATTGGAGCAGTTCAAGGCCGAGTTCGAGTCACCCCATCGGTTGGGCTCCTTTCCCCTTCGTAGTGTCGAGCCCCGTGGCTCATCTGGCATGTATCCGAGGGCCCCCATGACTCGACCTCAGGAGCCCGCTTGCCCCGAGCCCTTTGCTCCTAGGCCTCGTCCTCCACCCCCGAGGGACCTTCCTCGTCCCCAGCATCTTACGGCCCCACCCACAGCCCGTCCACCGGCACCCGCACCTCCTGCACGTCCTTTGTTGCCTACACCTCCTATCCGTCGGGAGGATAAAGGTAAAGGACCTATGATTGGGGAGCCTAGTGGATCACGGCAGCAGTGTTATCGCTGCAATGGGTTTGGCCATTTCGCCAACCAGTGTCCCACCCGCCCATCTCTTCACATTGGGGACACACAGGCCGAGGATACCACCCCTACGGGCCTCGAGTTAGTCAGCTATGAGGCAGATGAAGAGCTAGCTGACGAGTACTATGAGATGGGAGGTGAGGCCCAGGATGCCCAGCATTCGGACGATACCCACGTGGGGGTCGTCAGATGTATTCTCACCCAGCCGCAGGTCAGTGATGACTGGCGTCGGACTACTATCCTTCATGTATTCTGTAGGCTGGGAAAGCAAATTTGCAAGGTGGTCATCGATAGCGGGAGTTGTATCAATGCAATCTCCACGAACACTGTCGCCCGTCTTGGTCTCACACCCGTAGACCATCCTTGTCCCTATCAGGTATCATGGGTGGATACCACTTCCATTTCGGTCAGGCTGCGGTGCTTGGTCCCGCTGTAGCTACACTCCTACCGTGACGAGATCTGGTGTAATGTTCTCCCCATGGAAGTGGGCAGTATCATTCTTGGTAGGCCGTGGTTATTTGACCGGGATGCCACGCTCCATGGCTGGTCGAACACCTGTACCTTCGACCACGCTGGCCAGCGGGTCACCCTCCAACCCGTTCGGCCCAGGAGCCCATCAATCAGGGGTCCTACTGGCCCTAGTACTCCGAAGCCTTCCGTTCCCGGGCCTAGTACCCCATCCCCAGCTCGGGCTATGACCATTACCTCTGGCCCAGGAGAGCCCTCGACGAGGAGATTGATGATGATTAGCTCCCGGGAAATGGAGCAGGAGCTTAGTCAGGGCTGTCCGGTGTTTGCCATTACGGTCCGAGAGGTGGAGCGGGACTCCGAGGGTGAGCTCCCACCCGAGGTTGTTCCCATTCTGCAGGAGTATGCTGATGTCTTTCCCCGATGAGCTTCTCGAGGGACTCCCACCTATGCGGGATATTCAGCATGCCATCGACCTTGTTTCGGGCTCTTCTTTGCCCAACCTTCCTCATTATCGCATGAGTCCCACGGAGCATGCTGAGCTTAAACAGGCAGGTCGATGAGTTAGTGTAGAGAGGGTCTGTTCGGGACAGCATGAGTCCATGTGCTGTACTCGCATTACTCGCCCCGAAGAAGGATGGCACGTGGAGAATGTGCATTGATAGTCGTGCCATCAACAAAATCACCGTGAAGTATAGGTTCCCTATTCCCCGCCTTGATGACATGCTGGACATGATGGCAGGTGCCACTATCTTTTCAAAGATCGATCTTAAGAGTGGCTACCATCAGGTGAGGATTAGGCCAGGTGATGAGTGGAAGACTGCCTTTAAGACCAAGGACGGTCTATATGAGTGGTTGGTCATGCCTTTTAGGTTGACCAATGCCCCTAGCACTTTCATGCGGCTCATGACTCAGGTCCTCCGACCTTTCATTGGAGTCTTTGTAGTGGTGTATTTTGATGATATCCTGATCTATAGTCGCACCACGGGGGACCACTTAGACCACCTTCGGCAGGTCTGTCTACTTCTTCGGCGAGAGCAGTTGTTTGCGAACCCACAGAAGTGTGCTTTCATGACACCTCAGCTTACCTTCTTGGGTTTTATTGTGTCTAGTACTGGGGTCTCCGCCGATCCGGAGAAGGTCCGGGCCATTGTTGAGTGGCCGGAACCCCGTACGATTCATGACGTCCGCAGCTTTCATGGTCTTGCGACGTTCTATCGTCGCTTTATCCGCGGATTTAGCTCCGTCACCGCCCCGATCACGGATTGCATCCGTAAGGGCACATTTGTATGGACGAAGGCCGCATCTGCCGCCTTCAAGGACATCAAGGAGCGCATGACCCAGACACTTGTCCTTCGACTGTATGATTTCTCGAAGGTGTTCGAGGTCTCTTGTGATGCGTCGGGTGTTGGGATAGGAGGAGTCTTGAGTCAGGAGTCCCACCCGATCGCATATTTCAGCGAGAAGCTGAATGACGCGAAACTGCGATATTCCACATATGATAAAGAATTCTACGCAGTTGTTCAGACTCTTAAGCATTGGAGGCACTATCTTTTACATCAGGAGTTTGTCCTATACTCCGATCACGAGGCATTGAGGTATCTCCACTCCCAAAAGAAGCTGAACTCGCGTCACAATCGTTGGGTCGAGTATCTCCAGCAGTTCACCTTTGTGCTTAAACATAAGGCTGGAGTGGAGAAAAAGGTGGCTGATGCCTTGAGTCGGCGAGCATGTTTGCTTACCACCATGAGTGCCGAGGTCATAGGGTTAGAGAAGATGAAGGAGGCCTATGTTGATTATCCTGACTTCGGTCAGATTTTTACCACTCTCCAGGCCGGACCCTCGAGAGACCTTGATGAGTATGTGCTTTAGGAGGGTTACCTCTTTTGAGGTAGCAGGCTATGTGTTCCCCGAACTTCGGTTCGAGATTTCCTAGTGTGGGAACTGCATGCGGGAGGTCTAGCCGGCCACTTTGGTCGGAACAAGACTATTGAGGCAGTGGAGCATCGATTTTATTGGCCGAGCTTGAAGCGCGATGTTACTAACATCGTGGCTCAGTGTCGTACCTGTGCTACAGCCAAGATGAAGAAGCAAAGCTCCGGCCTTTATACGCCTCTTCCCGTGCCTGATGCCCCGTGGCAGGATGTTAGCATGGACTTTGTTTTGGGATTGCCACGTACCTCCAGGAAGCATGATTCGGTCTATGTGGTGGTTGACCGTTTCTCGAAGATGGCCCTCTTTATCCCTTGCTCGAAGACTTCGGATGCTTCTAGGGTAGCCCGCCTCTTCTTTACTCATGTGGTGTGCAAGTTCAGGTTGCCTTGCACTATAGTGTCTGACCGTGATGTTAGATTCACTTCCTACTTTTGGAAGACACTATGGCATATGATGGGTACGCACCTCAAGTTTTCCACTGCATATCATCCCCAGACAGATGGTCAGACCGAGGTGGTCAATAGGAGTCTGGGAGACCTTTTGAGGTGTCTTGTTAGGGACCGCATTGGGGATTGAGATCTCATTCTACCCATGGCCGAGTTTGCATATAATGATTCGATGAATAGGTCTACCGACATGAGTCCATTTGAGATTGTCACAGGTCGTAGGCCTAGGAAACCCGTTGACCTTGTCCCCATGCCTATCCATGCTAGAGTGTCGGAGTCAGCTGAGTCGTTTGCTAGACATGTTAGGAGTTTGCATGACGACATCCGTCGTCACATTGAGGTCAGCAATGCACGTTACAAGGAGTTAGCCGATGCCCACCGACACCACCGAGAGTTCCAAGTGGGCGAATATGTCATGACGAGGGTAAGACCTGAACGGTTTCCCTCTGGAACCGTTAAGAAGTTGCAAGCTCGCGGAGCCGGTCCATTCAGAGTGTTGAAACGCGTTGGATCCAATGCGTACGTTGTGGACTTGCCCGAGGAATACGGTATAAGCTCTACTTTCAATGTACCGGATCTAGTTGCATATAGGGACCCAGCGGTGATCTCTAGTGAGCCTTTCGAGCCATCTCCTCCCCTTGTGAGTGACCCCACACCTGAGTGTCCACCTCCAGCCCCGTTGTCACGGTAGCGTGAACATATAGATCATATACTGGATGAGCAGGTGACAGTTACCAGGAGTGGATCGATCCTACCCGCGCTACCTAGTGCAATGGAGAGGACGGCCCGCTATCGAGGACACATGGATCACGCATGGCGAGTTGCAACGGATCGATCCGGACCTTCTGGAGCGATACAGGAGCGATGAAGACCCTTACTCGACAGGGTCGAGTTTCTCCCACCCGGGGAGAATTGGTGCGGACACCCGAGCAGTTGAGCGGCGCGATACGCCGAGCCACCGGTACCGCACACGGAGTACGACGCGAGCTACCTCAGTATCCATCTAGCTCAGAGACAGCCTGGAGACGCCCCCTTGAGTCCCGGCATTTATCATATTTAGTTAGACTTTATTTGTGTGATGTGTGTTTATTTCATTTTATTCGGTATGTAATTTTGATTGTAAGAGGGGTTTATTTGTAAAATGGGACCCCTGGGTCCCACGGGCCCACAGACCCCCTCCCATTGATCCACCTCAGCTCACGGGCCCCATGTGGGGTCAGTCAACATGTCAAATGGAGGCATCTAGAAGTTTGAATGGTAAAAGGCACATGGGAGACAAGTGGACTTCAAAGTCCAAGGTGGCTACCAAACATGTCCCCCTTGCCACTCTAGTCAATAGGCCGCCCCCCCCCCCCGTTAATTTATTTATTGTATTTTGTGTGTGTGTGTCACACTCAATCCATACCACCCATTCCCATCCCCTAGATCCAACGGTGGACAATGGATGTGAGATGTAACACATAAATACTTGTAATTTCCCATTTTGATGAATTAATGCATTCATTTGGAAGAAAATATCTTGGAGCAGCCTGGTGCGCCCCCCTCCTCTCTCCTCCCTCTCCCCCTTGAAGCTGTGAAGGCTTCCCTCTGGAGGTGTGACTCCTCCCCTTATCATTCCGGTCGCCGCCGCCGCCGCCACGAGCCGCCATCGCATCACCGCCGAGATTGCCGGAGTTCTGCCTTCATCCGACCACAGCAGCTTCCACGAAATTCAGCCATCATCAACGAGCTCAGATCGACTTGAGATTTTGAGGGGATGTTCCAGAGGTGTCAAGCACGTCCCAAAAAATTTGGTTGGTCATAAAGATCCCCTTTGATATTTTTTCATTTTCGTCCAACCTTAATTTCCAGATCTGTCTGCTTGCTGTTTCAATTTCCACCCTCCCTGTGTTTCAAATGTTCGGACCCCTTTCCGATTTTTTAGAGCTCCCAATTTTACTGGGAGTTCTGTCCATCAACCCCACCGTCCCAAAATTTTCTTGCATTTTTGTGAGGCCATCCCATATTTTTCAAAAATCGATCTCAGAGATAGCTACAGTGCTGTCCACCTGTTCCCAGATCCGACCACCCTCCAGTAAACAAATCATAACAAATCACAGCCACCTCCAATCAGTCCACAAAAAATATTCCCCTCCTCCTTGTTCAAAATCCCACAAGTTTGATGAAGAGCTCAGGAGCTGAATCGGCCATCTTCCTCATGGTCAAAGGCAGTCTTCAGACAACTCACCTGTAGATCTGAGGTTTCGGTTACTGTACAACATGGACTTGTCAATTCAATAAAGTTCTGATCCGACCAGATCCAGCAGATCTCTCTGGGTCTAGATTGAAGCATTTGAAGAGAGATTTCCAACGATAGCTCATGCGTCCCGATCCGACGTCGGGATTGATCGCAGCGGTCGTTTTCGTCGGAGCGCGCGCCGGAAAACAGCAATCAAAATCCGTGGGAAGTTAGTTCAAGAATTGGGAATCGGGGCCGATCGACCCCCGATCGGTGTTCCTAGCCGACCGCCGTCCGTGGAGGCGCGCCACCAGGGGTCCCCATCACAGTGGGTCCCACCCCCGCAGATCCGGAGGACAGCGCCGTCCGTGGGCCCCACGGGCCCGTAGAAGCCGCCGTTCGGAAAGCACGAAAACGCGGAGTTCGGCACCGCCGGGCGACATTAAGATGCTGCCCGTCAACCCCGAGTTGCGTGATTCCCGGACCCCACATGTGACCTTTTACCTCCCTGCGTGGAGTGGGTCGACTTAGTGTATTGCTGTAATCATTGTTAACCGGGAGTCCGTAATTCGGCCGGGGTTGTCTTCGCCACGCCGGGTGCGTGGAGGTAATGGTCCGAACTTCTTGACGTTCATTTGCTTAGCTAGTATATGGTCTTTGCCGCTGTCGAGAGCGATAGGTACTAGCCCGTGTGTTCATGTCACCGCTGTGAGTGTGAGAGTGACCCGTCCCGCGACTCGATCCGAGTCCGGAAGTGAGTCTGACTACCTTGAACTCTGCCGGTTCTTCAACCGCGCACGATCCGCGTTTCCCTCGCTTGGGACGACGAGTGAGCTTGCGTTCTGTTAGCGACGTATATCACATAGGAGCTCTCCGTATCGGGCCTAATGTCTCTCCCATCATGTGTTGCTGGTCGTGTCCGCATCTAGAGTCCGAGGTCCATACCACATAGAGTCGGTCCCCGTGTCCGTCCCGCATCACCCCCCATCCTAGAGGACCCACCCCATCTCCTCTCAACAATGGACCACCTCCGCCGTCTCTAGCTTGAGCCGCCGCCGCCGTTGTCCCCTGCTCGAGCTGACATTCTCGTCATCTTCTTCTTCCTCCCCTGCTCGAGCCATCGCTACCCCCGGCTCCCCCCAACCACAGCCGCCCCCACCACCGGCTCTGTTGTCCCAGGCTCAAGCCTCCACCACCGTCCTCAGCTCCCCCAGCCGCAGCCGTCCCCAACTCCCGCCACCGCCACCGCCACAATCCGGTATGCCCTGTACCAATTGTACCGGAGCGACACGACAAACTTTGATTAGATATAGATCGACTATAGTTTTACGTCTCAAACTCAATCAATACTATCTAGAACTTAAGATGCAATTAGCCTCGAATCTGGCCGGAGAAAAAACTTCTAGAAATTGATTGAACAATTACTAATGTTTTGGTTATATAAAGAGATTAAATAAAGATATATTGATTTATTTTCTATTTTGATCTACCAAAAGCTAAGTTAAACAAACAGTAAATGGTGATCAGTGTGGTGGAGCTAGCTTTGTTTATAGCCATGGGGGCCATGGCCCTCCCCACTTGCAACGATTTCTTATCGAGGTTTTGCGTGGGCTCTGGCTCTCAAATTCCATGGATAGGTCCCCACGCCTAGCACATTGATTGTTTTGGTTTTATCTCAAGGCGCCTCCTCGATCAGTTTCCTTTCATGAATACCATAAGAAATGGAAACATAACACAACTTCCAATTTTTCACAAAGAAGTTAACGGATAAAAGGGTTCTCACAAATTTTACTAATACATCTTTAGCTGTTGCTCATTTGCCCGTTTGCACATCAGATCTCTATTTTTTCCCGCCAAACCCAAAAATATAGATGCCATCCTTCTTTTGTGTTTCTTCTCCTTTCTCTTTTGTATTTTTTCAGCCTAAACAGAACAATTATTCACTATAAACTATTAATTTTTGTGTTCTTCCTCATGTTGCAATCGATAATTTGACCTCAAGATTTTTAAAATCAAAATGAATGCACTATTCTCAATATCTAATAAGTAAAATAATTAGAGATATAAAATTTAAGACTGTCAATGAATCGAGTCGACTTAACGAACTCTTGGGCCTAGCTCGATGTAGGGCCAAACTACCATGCTATATACTTTCAGCCCGTGAATTTTTTGTAGGACTTAAAAATCTAGACCCGTTAAAGACTTGGGCCGTTCTCTGGCTTCCAGGGTCGGCCACAACGGAGCTTTATATTGTATATCTGAAATTCTCAAAATTATATTTGAGAGATCATCTAAGGAGGGGAAATCTTTTAAGTTGAAATCCCTAAAATTGTTAATATATAATATAATTAAAAACCCTACCTACCCATTTTATTCTCCTTCCTAGTTTCACCAGCCGCCTCTTTGCTCTTGCCCCCCTCTTGGCTTCTCAATTTCACGTACCAAGTCCAGCCTGCAATCTCTTCCCTCTTCTCATTTTTTATTTTTTTTGGGCCGCTTTGTTATCGAAACTGTCGGGCGATTTACAAATCGACGAGAGAGAATTGGGGGAGGGGGAGGGTCCACACTCTCCCCTCATATACATCGTGACTAATCAACCCCGGGCACCTTATTCTACCCTCCGGGTCGAACACGGTATCCCACCCGAAAAACACATAGGGCCTTACTAGATATTTAAATTTTGATCGGCCCACTACCCACGAGAAAGCAGCAGCCGGCAAAGCCCTGGCGCCTGGACCCATCGAGTGATCTACAAAACTGTCGAAGCCTTTTAAATCTTAATTAAAGGTGGTTAAGTGGGTTGTTAAACAAAGTAACCATGTTTAGTTTTGGTGTAACAATCGGACCTGGTGCAGCTCTTAACAAACTCTCACTTAGACTTGGGGCTGGTTTGGGCTCAGACAATAGAGAAATGCTTATTATCTATGTAGGAGGATAAGTTTGTTATCCGTCTTATCTTTTATTGGGTCATATATACAGTGTGTGGACTCCACTTTTTGTCAATATTACACGTATTTTTAATGAGATTTTTATTATTATAAGAATGACAACTAACTATTTAAGAATAAAAAATAACTATATAAGAATGACAAATAATTATATAAAATTGACAAATAGTCGACTAGACTTCTAATGCTATCTGGGTTAGATTGTAGTGAGCCAAGCTCGGCCTGATCCCTGCTGGTTGACAACACTAATGAAATTTAAGATCTCTATATATTAAATCATATTTTTAAAATATTAATAGTTTAATTTAGTTCACTATTATCGATCCATTGTAGGTATTGTAAATTTATATATAGTCAGTGGTGGGATCAAAATCATCAAAAATGATATTAATAAAAAAAACTAAGTTGTCCCCCATCCCCCTGTCATAATTAAAAAATCATGGCTCCACTCCCCAAGACGACGATAAAGGCACGTACGACATTATAGAACGTATTGCAAATATGGTGTATATGTATGAATTATATGGATGAGTCTGCCTGCTTGCAGGGTTCACCGGTCCTTCCTCCTCATCCAAGAAAAGTGATGGGCACTGATGGTGGACTTCTCCCCAACAATTGCGCGCGCGCCGTAGGCGCCCCCACTCTTTACAGCCGCTGTCGGCGGGCAACGACGTGGGAGTTGGGACATCTAACCGCGTACGTAGGTGCGCCGGGGACCCCATCCCCAACTGTGATCCGTGCAGGCTCTCTCTCTCTCTCTCTCTCTCTCTCTCTCTCTCTCTCTCCCACATGTGCAACCGAGGAGAGGTACCCCCGGCCCATCGATTGCATGCTGCCCTCGTTTGTCTCTGCAAACTGATCACCGCCAGGAAGGCGCCATGTGCATGTGCAGAGATGTGAAAGAAGTGCAGTACACCGACTGCATGACTTAGAAGCCTCCTCGATCCGACAGGGCCGTCTAACAAAGGGAACGCATGCATGTAATATGCAAACGGTGAAACAGGCTGGTCCTGTGGTCCATGCATGGCAGGGCCTTCCACATGCATGACTTCGATCCCTTTCAGACACCAACCCTTAAGCCCACCTCAAACTCACACGTACGCACCCATGCGCAAGCTAGGACATGGGGCCTGGCTGAGGTCCCTATATACATATGTGGCTCTTGAGGGGAGGGATCAGAGAGCTGCCCTTTCAAATCCCCCGCAGGAAGAAATCCCTTACATATATAGCTAGACATCATCACTCTCTCTGTACGTGTCTTTCTCCATGAAACCACTCGGCTTCTTCACGGCCTTGCTGGTTATTATAATCCTGCTGGCCCTGACACGGCCTTGGCCTGCGCATGCCAGGGCTCTCTCGCCGGTGGGTATAATGCCCGGGACGGTGATCAGGGCGACGTACCAGCTGCGGGAAGCACGGCCGGTGCTAGCGAGGGCTGCCGTCGCACGGCCGAGAACGCCGCCATACTCTGGCGCAGCTGACCACTCTACAGATCGTGTTTCCCAGAGTTTGGTTCACAAGCTGGCGTCCGGGCCGAGCGGGAGAGGTGGGGGGCATTAGGCTCTCAGCATGATGTTTGTATGCATGTATCATACTGATGACATTCTATATATACATACAGAGATTTTTTTTTTATTCCATTAATTCGATCTGATCGATGTTTCTCGTCATGATAAAGTGTGCGGCATGGTGGTGGTGGTGCTCTTCTTCAAATTAAGTTGACGAAGTGGGTTGCTAGTGTGTAGATGGTTTCTGCCAAGTAACAGGGCCTTGTACATGTTTCTGGAGCAGTAACATATGTGAATTACAACCCACATCTGTAAGATTATATATGTATCCATTCGCATGGAACTTCATCAGCGTATATATATATATATATATATATATATCATGGGGATTTCATCGATCGACCAAATATAAATTCTCCAGGGTCTCAAGGGTTAATTAGACAGGAGTCTTCAGTAAGTCTGCAGGAAGTATATACTGGGTTGTCGATTGCAGTGTATATGTTGCATTCCGATCCGCAAATGGCAATGTTTACAAGTCCCCGAGTACGTACTCCAGTTTAACTCAGTTAATTAACTTGAAAATATCGACAGTTGTGCACTCAAAACTGACTCTTTATAATGCCAATTGTTAATGGGGTGTTTGGTTACTCTTTTTTACCTTTTTTTTCTCTCAATTTTTAAAAAAAGAGTAAGAGATCTTATAACCATATTTGGTATGTCTCTCTTAAATTTTAGGGAGAGAATTTGCTCCCGTGTAAATCTTCCTAAAAAAAAAATAACACTAGACCATTTTTTTTTAAAAAAACACCAACCACGAGACTCCCCCTCCCTCCCCCGCTCGACCCCCGCCCCCGCCCCCTACGCAGCCCCCCTCTCCCTCCCCTCCCCGGCGGCCCCTGCGGCCCCCCTTCCCCGCGGCCGGTGACCCCCCTCTCCCTCCCCTCCCCCGCCCCCGGCCCAGCCCCCCTCCCCCTCGGCTGCCGGCCGGCCCCCCTCCCCCCTGCGGCTCGCCCCGGCGGCTACCTGCCGGGCCCCCTCCCCCCCTCCTCCCTTGCAGCCCCGGCCCCCTCCCCCGTGGATCCCCTCCCCCCTGCGGCCCCCTCCCCCCCTCCCCCCTGCGGCTCGCCCCAGCGGCTGCCGGCCGGGCCCCCTCCCCCCTCCTCCTTGCGGCCCCGGCCCCCTCCCCTCCCCGCGGATCCCCTCCCCCCTGCGGCCCCTCCCCCGCAGCTGCCGGCCGGCCCCCCTCCTCCCTGCGGTCCCTCCCCCGCGGCTGCCCTCCCCTCCACTGTTCCCCCCCTCTCCCGCGTCGTCGTCGTCGTCCGCGAGCCAGCCCTCCGCCGCTACTGCCTGCATCATCCCGACGCGGCTCCCCTCCCAATGCTCTCGATGCAACGAGCCAAACATGTCTATATAATTTTTTAAATTTATGTTATCTTGGTCAAACAGATGACTATGATTTACGTCTCTTTTAAAAGTTGAGTCAAAAATTGATATGGATTAATTTTTTAGAGAGAAATAACTTTGAAAAAAAAATGTTTCCAAACACTCTATAAGGGGGGTCGGGGGTTGGTTTGTAAATCTTCTGAGAAAGGACCAACGCCTCGAAGGAGAAGAGTCGGTAGAGACCTGGTTGTCCCAATTCCTTTCTTTTCTGATCTGAAATGTAATTACAAGTGATCAAATTAATTAATCTCCCTATAAAAAGGGGAGGTTGAGTGATCAAATCTCCCGTAGTTGGTCATGTGCAAGAGGGAAGATTTATCCCTAAACATAGGGACCCATGTTTAGGGTGTGGGGGCATTTGTTAGATGGCCGGGTGTGGTGTTCTCATCTTCTCAAGATCCTTCCACAATCTATCTATATTATTTTTTATGACTGATTAATCAACGGGATCGGCAGCTCTTCCTATTATGAATCATTTATCCTTCCCCAAAATTTAAACATTGAAGTAGGGAATTCTTTTTCTTATAAATCGGTCCAACTCTTTATAGAATCTAATGTAGAGTTAAAGTCACTGACAATTCTAGTTGACTGAAAGACTCACACTCCCTCCTAGTGCTCACACCACCCAACACCTTCTAATATCAATGTTTGAATCTCTCCACTACAAGAAAAAGGGAAGTTTTGTACGGACGTTTTCGTCAGAAATTCATCTCAAATCCATCGGAAAGAGTTTTTCCGATGGATTTGGGACGGATTTCGGACGGAATATGTCCATCGGTCTATTTTGGTCGTAAAGTTTCGACATAAAAAATTTTCGTCTTAAATTGGTCTGAAAATTTTGACGAAAAAATATGTTTCAAAAATTACGTCGACATTATTTAAAAAAATTACATCATAAATACGTCTCTAATTTGAGATGGATTTGAGACGGAATTACTTTCCGTCGAAAATCTTATAATTAACGACAAATTTCAGATGAACATTTTTTCGTCAAAAATTTTAGTCCCTGTTACCAGTTTTTCTTATAGTGCTCACATTCCAGATGAATCCTGATCAATACGTTATCCAAAAACTAATACAATATTGTGGCCCGAAAGCGCTTGGGAATCAAGCCGTTAAATCCCATGTACTTCAGTCTGACAACAGAGCCAACTGAAGGTTTTCTTCTATATGGTCCCATACATATATATATAGGACCAATTCATGAAATGTTTATCTCACCCAATAAATATAGATATCAATATTATTATATGATCAACATGCACATATTATTATAATGAAGGTGTAACAATATGACGGTCACCTAATTAATCTAACCCCCCCCCTGAAATCGACTTGTAACTTACTGATACACAGCGTGGTGTGAAAAACAACGTTGCTAGCTTTCAAAGAACCGAAATTAGGTGGACTCGCGCAAGATCGAGGAAGGGGCGATCGACAAGAATTCCAACGTGAGGTCGCCACCGAAGCTTGGTCATGAGCAGCTGTCCCGTTTAAGGGAGCAAAACATCAAAGCCGTGTACGCATGCAGCGTGCATGCAACCACCTGCCGTACGTGGGAAGGAAGGGAAAAAAAATCTGGTTTCTATATATTTATATGATTTTATATGTAGCTTAATTAATTTGCATCAGCAAATTAAGTAGAAGTTAAACACGTACGAAATCTTGTTCCATGCATTAGCTTAATGATCAGCTGATCATGTTTTTCTAACTCTAATTCTGTCTTATTGGAACTCTAGCTCCACATATGCATGCGTCTCTTCCAACCAGCTGGAGGATCTGATTAATTAGCTAATTGGTCAATTTGGCTTCCATGGATACATAATAATTAAGATGGTGAAGAAAGAGGGGTTATATAGAAAAAGGAATACATTTCCTTCATGTAGTATATATACGTAGATCATTCCATCCCTACAATTTCATCGAGTGATCAATTTAAATATGTAAGAGGAACGATTGACTCCCTGATCATATCATCTAGCTAGTAGAATCCCATCCTTAATTACAATCCATTTAAGTGGTTATCAAAGGGAAAGCTCAATCAAGCTAGACAAACTCATTAAAAGTGTCAGCATAATAATTATAACACAATTAATTCAACTGTCTGAAAGACACCATGAGAAGGTGGGTAATTAGAAACCATGAGAAAGGTAGGTTTTGCCTAGAGGTTGAGTCGAGTTAGAGTTGGATCGTGGGCGGAGTGTAATCAATTTTACTTAAACATAAACCGACCCGACCCGACTTAGGGACATAACATGGTCATGACCCTATACCCACTTAGATAGAGGTAGGTTAAACCATGTGGAGGGGGGTTAGGGTCAAAAATTAAGTATGGGTTAGACTAGGTTGGGACTAATGTGGGTAGAATTTGATGACCCTAACGAGAGTCAAAAGAATGTACTTGGCCAGTGAAAGTGACCCGACCTGAGATTGATCTGATCGTCAAAAGTTATGACTCTAACGCGCTTTTCTTAAGGGACGGGTTGGATTGGATCGAGGAGTCGAGCTAGGTTAATTAATTTTGCCGAGTCTGATCTTGCCTTTCTGTTTATGATAAAAATGATACTATATATGGAGTAGATACTGTGTTGGTACGTACGTGTGGGAGGACAGAATATTTAGACACATTTCCTCACACCTAATTCACACACACACACACACACAGAGAGAGAGAGAGAGAGAGAGAGAGAGAGAGAGAGAGAGAGAGAGAGAGAGAGAGAGAGAGAGAGAGAGATACATGCAGGGTATTCGGCACATGTTATATATATATATATATATATATATATATATATAGAGAGAGAGAGAGAGAGAGAGAGAGAGAGAGAGATACATGCAGGGTATTCGACACATGTTATACATACCCATCTAATTAAGTAGGACCATAGAAAATCTAAGTTCTCGATAGAGAGAGAGAGAGAGAGAGGTATACATGCAGGGTGTTCGGCACATGTTATACATACCCATCATATTAAGTAGGACCATAGAAAATCTATCGAGAACATGCAGGGTGTTCGGCACATGTTATACATACCCATCTAATTAAGTAGGACCATAGAAAATATAAGTGCTCGATATATATATATATATATATATATATATATATATATATATAGAGAGAGAGAGAGAGAGAGAGAGAGAGAGAGAGAGAGAGAGAGAGAGAGAGAGAGAGAGAGAGAGAGGTATACATGCAGGGTGTTCGGCACATGTTATACATACCCATCATATTAAGTAGGGCCATAGAAAATCTATCGAGAACATGCAGGGTGTTCGGCACATGTTATACATACCCATCTAATTAAGTAGGACCATAGAAAATCTAAGTTCTCGATATATATATATATATATATATAGAGAGAGAGAGAGAGAGAGAGAGAGAGGTATACATGCAGGGTGTTCGGCACATGTTATACATACCCATCATATTAAGTAGGACCGTAGAAAATCTAAGTTCTCGATCCCCTTTTACCAAAAGACGACGTGCCGTGATAGAACCAAATGCATCAGCTGGCTGCCGACAAGCTAGCTAGCAGCGACTTGTTCAGAGTATAGAGTTTCCTTTCGTGAAGCCAGCTGCTTGGAGAAAATTAAGCTAGCTGGGGAAAGACGTGGAAAAGATGATGAACCCAATAAGACTTTGTAAAGCACACTTTGTAAGATAGCTAGAATTAACGAGAGAGGTCCATATCAGACTGAACTGCTGCATGAGGTGTGGCGTCTTAATTAATTAGAGGGATGTGGAAATCGATGGAGAGTTGACACCGCATGCCCTTACTTGCGTTAGGTGCAGCTAGCAGCTTGAAGCAGAGAAGAACTAAGTTAATTAATTAAGGTCTAATTAAAGATCGAGGGTTCTATATATGGTTTGACAATTAATTAACATTATCTGAGTTTGGTTGGGGCCTGGAAAAGGATGTGGTCAACA
Source organism: Amorphophallus konjac (assembly GCA_022559845.1). Lineage (NCBI taxonomy): Eukaryota > Viridiplantae > Streptophyta > Magnoliopsida > Alismatales > Araceae > Amorphophallus > Amorphophallus konjac. The sequence continues at coordinate 205,335,282 of CM040129.1, forward strand.
GTTAACACCAAGGCAAGATTGATTAATTAGGAGGAATACAAAGAGAGAAGGTAATTAATTAAGTCTCAGACGAAGCCAAGTCAAATATTACTGAGGTGGGAAATTAATTAATCCCCTTGTGAGATGTGTATAAAAATTTTTAGCATGCAGGTGGTCAACGGAGAAACCCATATCACTAAAATAAGTCCATATATAGAAATTGAATTATATATATATATATTTCCACTGCAAAGAAGCAGAGAGTTGCATGTACACATACTTAGAGCTAGTATTCTTAATTTTCTAATAAATAGAAAATAATTCATGATCAAATTAGCACCCCCATTAATTTTGCAAAATAATTAAGTTGTGCCCTCTCTCTCTCTCTCTCTCTCTCTCTCTCTCTCTCTACATATTTTATGTCACTATGTGAAGAAAGTTGGGTGCTTTTATACTTTCTACATTCATCTGTTAAACGTTTGCTAAATGTTGTTGAATTGGAGAGTTAAATAATTAGTCGCAGATTCACGCACATTGTAACTTAGATAAAACGCACATATATGTACATGAATGCAATGTTGAAAATTAATAGTACAGTTCTGACTATATATAGTTGACGTGCAATTAATTTGATGTGGAACAATATTGATAACACACTCTCTTATCAAATCAAAGATGAAGACACGGGGGAGATCAATGCACAAATTAAAGTGCTTGGCGTCCAAGCAAAGCTATTGACCAGGGGCTTGGTCAACGATGTCATACTTGGATAACTCCGGATGATATATGATCTTGTGGAACAGTAATATTTGTATATATCCTCTTACATAATTAGTTTTAATCCTCAATTATATATATCTTTATTTTGATTAGGGCTCATTCCCTTATCCTTAATTAATCTTAAGCACTAGAATTGGATGTTATATATTGTACAACTGCGCGCGCATAACATTTTCTTTTCACATGCTAATTATAACGTTTGTGTATCTCAAGAAGATAAGACGACCTTATAAATATTAGGAAAAATCATTTCTATATCTCTTAAATCTTTCAAAAATATTTTTATATCTCTATCTTTATCGTATTTGTCGTAATATCTCTGAAATTCTTAAGAAAATAACCATTGTGTCTTTCAACAGGGGTGTAAGGATACTTTTTTATTTTAAAGAGTTTTATAAAGGATAGAGACACAATGGCTATTTTTTAAGGATTGTGTAGATATTATAGTCAATATATAATAAAAGTAGGGATATATATAGAGATAATTTCACATGATTTAATTAAAAGTATAGATGCAATGTTCCCTAAATATTAACACATATTGATGCCCATGCAATTTTTACCTTCTAAGCACATAATTACGCAACCAATAAAGAAGCATGCATGAACATATATATCTACCCAAACAAAGTTAAAAATAACAAGTTTAGGAGCGAAACTTCAATAGCACAACACACGTATAGTACCCTACGAAATTATAACAAGTACTAATATAAGCTTTAATATATTAATTAATGGCCATAATAAAGATATATATTTTACTATTTAATATTCTTATATTGATGTAAATGGATACCAGATCGAAACAGACGTTTTTCTTTTTCTTTTTTAACATGAAGAGGGCAATCGATCGATATCATATATCTTATTAATTATCCTTATTTGAGATTGTTGTATCGCCTTCTATACATATATATATATATATATATATCTTCACCGTCTCCTTCCTGGAGAGAGAGAGAGAAAGAGAGAGAGAGATCTTGTTCATATATATATATATATATATATACGGTAGATCTCCTTCCGGTGGAGCAGGTGCCCATCACCTTCATCTACTCTTGCAAGCATCATCACCAAATTGACAGGGACGATGAGAGCCCGGCTGTTCTGCGTCACGGCCATAAACTGGGTTCTCCTCATGATCACCTTCTTCCTCCTAACTCTCATCTTCTCGCGGAGTACCGCCGATGGAAGCCGGCCTCTGCACAGCGAGAACGACCACAGCAGCCTCCAGTACTTGAAAGCCGGCTTCACGGCGAGAAGAAGAGCTTACTCGGGACCCAGTCATGGAGGAGATGGACACTGATGGCCATATATATATATATGCAGCAGTACTCATCTATACTAACTGGCTAGCCTTGCTTTCTTGAATACTATTGCTGTCCTTCCATCTGTTAGCCTACGTACGTACGTACCCAACCCAGTTTAATTTTTTAGAAGCACGTACGTACGTACGCGTATTTATATATATATATCTATATGTTAGGACATGCACAGGTAGCCAGCTAGCTAGGTTTTGGATTGTTGGATATATGATATGAACTTGCATCCTTCTGTGTGCATTTTCCTTGGAGTTTATACATTGTGGCGTGTTCATTTTGCATGAAGCGCGCCTGTCACATATAGTGTTCGTTCTCACTTGTAAATATTACCATACATATATATTTTGTGCATATTTTCGTACGTATATCAGACCTCTGTAACACCAGTTACCTACAATAAAATGAAGGATCTGTTCTACAATTTCCTGTTGGGTGCCCAAAGATCTACATAGCTTCAAACTCGTAGTGCTTTCTTCTGAACATTATACTACCCTCATCCCAGTTGAGGTTCCAGCCTCTCTCTCTCTCTCTCTCTCTAACTTTTGACAAGCAACCATGCATGCATTCTGCATGTCGACTGTCTTCGTTGAAATGTTCTATCCTTGGTGTGCAGTTCAGACTTTTGGAGAGAGACATCAATCTGATTTTGTATATTGGCAACAAATTAAGGTCAAGCTAGGCAGCAACTTAAAGAAGAATTATACATGTATTGGTCAGCACAAGTAATTACTTGCGACGCCTTCAACTGGTCCAATATATATTCTTATGTGCATGCAAATTGAAACAGACGAATAATTAATTCAAATGGAAATTAAGTCGTCTTCGATCGTGATCTGGTGCAAGGTCGTAATGCTGTGAGAATTAATGGAGACTTGCGCGCCCCCAACAACCCAGAGAAAAAAAAGGGATGTAGAAAGAGTATAACTTAACGTGTCTTCCCTTGGCTGACTGTATATACCTACTCTAGTCTCTTTGGGCATGTCCAGAGATATTGTACGTACGTAGTTGACTCTTACAAGAATTTAGATCAACTTAATTTCAAAAGGAGATCTCTCCTAAATTTCTTCATAGCATCGAGAGCCCAACATCTGGGAAGTTTAATTCAACTAGAAACTAGACATCGTTAAAAGAGAAATTTAACTCCCAAGAATGATCGAGCTAGTTAACCTTCCAAGAAGGAGACGAGAACGGGGAGCTGATCGAGTAGTACTGGAAGAAGGGATTAAGATGGAGACGGTGAAAGGGGTTGGGAAATGGTTAGTAGGAGTACTGGGAACTCGGGATTCCCTGCCAGCCTCCCTACCTCTCGATCAGTACGTAGCACTCTCTTTTATACGGCCACTTATAATGTTATCAGCGTGTGGAGAGTTGCATGCCTTAGCTCTCAGAGGAATGCATGTTACGGTAATACATCTCTAGCTATACATATATATATGTCTACGATATGATTGGTATTGTATGTGAGATACGTGAGTCTCACATGTAATTAATTTCTAAGTGATATCTTAAAATAGTTCAAAACACTCATATTTTCAAAATTTTCTATTTGGGTGTTTTTAGCTTTGATCGATGGAATTCTCCGATTATTTTAGAATTAATCACCAGTTAATTTTAAAACCGAAGTATATATATATATATATTTCTCTAATTTTCAAATGATGACTATATATTTTACTTGGATGATCGTAAAATAAAATTAGATTTTTTGTTTGTTAATTGTGATTTCAAGTATTTTTTCTTCACTGGTTTTAGTTTCCAATGAATATATATGGATCATAAACTAAAAGACAAGGCATTAATCTTAGTGCCATATGCCCATGTATACTACTCTACAAACAAACAAACAACTAAAATATATTGTAAAATAAATTCACCGTGGAATTTTACAGTATATGTTTATCATGAAACAAACGTCCATCCCAAAATAACTAATTCAACCTTAATCTCGGAACAATTCACCAGCCCTAAATAATTATCTACCCATATTATCAAACTAAGTTAAACAAAATAGCCTGAATAACTCACCTAATTCTACCTTTATTCATTAGGTCTGTTTGTTCGCTGTTTAGGTTAATCAGATTAGTTTAACAGCAGGTAAGATATTCTACAAAATATATTATTTTGTTTTGATTGAGAGATTATAAGATAACCTGAAATATCTCCTCAAGAAGTGTGAAAAAATTTAACCCTTCTTATTCTATCTTTTTATTAGAACAACTTATCCCATCATTAATCCAGATAAGAGTCTATATATCTTAACTCAATTGGAATATCTTGTATGAACACCCAAATCAATTAATATGAATAAAAGTGGGATACTCGCCCTTATCCTCCAAAACAAACAGGTCCCTGTGAATAAATTTTCCTTCTAACTTGCGAGAAGGACCCGTCTGTTCGTTCAGACCTCGGAGCGTGGCCACATGGACGCAGCAGCTCCTGGCTCCCACGGCCGTCAGCAGGCACGACACTCCTCCCTCTCCATGCAAAACTGGTCTCTTCCCAAATGCTTGGGATTTGCCCCCGTCTCTTTGTCTCCGTGAAGCCACTTGGCCCTCTTCGTCACCACACGCGCCCTCGTCGGTAATTACCATGTAGGGGTCTGGCTCAACGACCAGACCATGCATGTCGTGATCCTGTGCACTCCAGAGCTCTCTCTCTCTCTCCAAAGCCAGCCCGGCACTTTGTGGGAGACGCACGGCGAGGGCGACACATGCGCCGTGAAGCACTGCCGTCGACGACCGCTCTGCTCCGTTCCGCAGCTGGGAAGTACTCCATGAAATGTAGCTAATCGCGCGCTCTCCAGTGAAGCTGGTTTTCCATGCCTAGGAGACGTGCAGAGCTTCTAAAAATGCTTACTAACGTCAGTAAATGTTTAAAATTAATATTTACAAAAAAATTATAAGAATCTTTTTAATATCACGTGATTTTTTTATACAAATATTTATGCTCTACCTCTTCACACTTCACGGTGCACTTAAAAAGTCTGCACTCCCTCACAAGAGAGGTGGTTACAGTCACCCAAATATCCAAGGGTCTATTTGATAGTGAGTTAGGGTGGGAGAGTGGATGAGAGAGCGCTCTCCTCACACACATAGAGGTTAACCGAGCAAGGTTAACCTCCAAAAGTCTATTTGATAACGGATTAAGATGGGAGAGAGGATAAGAGAGAGTCGGTGGATCCCACCGCTCTCCTCACATATATAGGATTATATCCTATATCTGTGAGGAGAGCTTAACCCTATGTGTGTGAGGAGAGCGGTGGGATCCACCGACTCTCTCTCATCCCTTCCCCACCTTAACTCGCCATCAAACAAGCCCTAAAATTTAATTAGCCGATTAGATCTATGTCGTACTACGACTATATATATATATATATATATGATTTATTATTTTTGATACCTTCATGTTAATGTTAACAAACATAGATAACCTATGTACGTAATCCCATAATTCAATGTTGAAAGGACCATTAAATCATTTAAAAACTGGTCTTAGTGCAAATATATATGTACAAATACATGGGGTCATATTCAAAATTAGAGTTTTCATACGAGAAAATATCTTTGTTTTCCACTCGAGAGTCGAGACCATATAATATATCATGAGTTGGATAATAGAATTATAATTCGGTGAACAATTAGAAAGCTTAATTTCATCTAAGAAATTAACTGACAATGTGTGCTTTCTTTCTCGGAGTCCAAGATTTAAAATCAATTTGCCGTGAGAAGTTAAAGGAAGTAATTAGCGTGTAGCTTAAGAAGTAAGAAACCCATTGCAAGAATATCTGTCACTAAAAGACAATTCAACTGCTTAATTAATATGTGATATATACCTAGCTAGGTAGCTACTCAATAATTGGTACATACTGAAAATTAATTACGTCTCCGGTCACATCTGTGAATGATCATTTAATTAACTGTTGAACAGTCATTTCAATGATTAAAACTATACGTATACAGTCATGTGCGAAAACTCAAACCATGCGATAGGATGACGCACGCTTAACTTGAGAGACCACCCCTCTCGTTTTTTTGTCTTTATATTCTTCCTTCCGCTGCTTCTCCTCTTCAATGTTCCCACTTCTACTCTTCTTTCCTTGTGATCTTCCCTCATCTTCTTCTCTTACATCCACACCCCCTCCCCCCTGCCCACATGCCTATTTGTAGTTGGGAAGCATCGCTAGCCGATCTAGGTAGGATGGTTGACAAAGTGCAGATGCACAGCTGATGACAAAATGTTCATTGAGTTTGAACATTGAAAGTCTTCTGGTGCTATTGATAGCCACGTATATCCAGCTCGAGTTCCGCTTTGGTAGAGGGTTAGGATAAAGATCTATAGGTTAACTCAATCCGATTAAGTTGTCCTAAGATTATCTCAATTTTATTTTGACAGAGGGTGGTTAACTGTGTTGGATTAACTCTATGTATTTTTGCAAAAAATTACAAAAACTTCCATCGGTTATAGTTCATTTAAACATTGTTTTAAGGCATAAACAATTTTTTTTACAACACTATTCATGCTACAATATCATCCTCTTCCTTGTGACTAGGGCAGTAAATAGATCTTGCGGATCCGCTGACCCGATCCAAATCTATTTTTTGTTTTGGATTCGGAGCAGGCTATGACCCGAAATGAGCTGCTGCTTCTGGATCCGGGGCGAGCGAAAGTTGATCCGAAATTATTGTCTTCGGATCGGATTCGGGGCGAGCCATATATAGAAGAGCCAAAGTTCTCTCCGTGACACCCCTCGCCCCAAATCCTCTTTCTTTCCTCTCTCTCCTGTCTACCCTTTAGGGTTTCTGCCGAGACGGCGATGTTCTTGCTTGATCCCCTTCTGCGATTGCCCACAGGCAGCGGCCCCTCCTCAGCACGAACTGCGTCCCCTGCTCCCCTTTCGGCACCGAAAAATATGGCCGTCGCCTGTGTTTGTGTGTGAGTTCTTCTCGTATATCTTTTGTTAAAGGCGATGCTTGTAGGTTTTGCTCATCTTGTTTCTCGTCGATGCTCTAGTACGCGGTTCTAATGGTCGGTTTTGTGGCTCCTGAGGTGCAGGGCGGCGGGGGCATTTCCGGGATGAAGTACGTGCTGGTGACGGGCGTGGTGGTGAGCGGGCTGGGCAAAGGGGTGACGGCTAGCAGCATCGGCGTCGTCCTGAAGGCATGCGGCCTCCGCGTCACCTCCATCAAGACCGGTTTGTGTTTCGCACCTCCCCACAAACCCACCTCTTCTCGTCGTTCTTCTATTGCCTTGCCTATGTGTTCTCCATTCGTCCTGCAGTGGCGATAGGAGGATGTTAATCATGTTATTGCTTCCACTTCTGGGTTTGTTTTGGTTGATGCTTTTGTAGTAGAAAGGGTGTCTCTTTTGTGATTTTTTGGGTCCTTTCTGCTTTGCCTTTTTTTTAAAGAAAAGTTTGTTTGGGGGTTGGATTTTAAGTGGCCTTTGTCTGTGCTTTGCTCAGTGGCTAGTTGGTTTTTCCAGACAGTTTTCATTCTACAAGCATGCCTGTTCTTTATACCATTTCCCCAATTGTTTATGTTTTCCTTCACAGTTTTCTTTTTCGTGGGCTCCCGAGTATCCTTCATGATCATGGCAGTTCATTCAAGTTGGATGCTGTTCATTCAAAGTTACATATCTGTAATCTGGCCATTTGATCATTTATTTTTATTTTTCTTATTCAACAAGATGTGCTACTCTTTTATGTATGATTATTCGGTGCCTCTTTTTAATCTTGAATTGATTTTTACGGACATTTTTCAGGATTTACCTGTCATCATTTGACATTTCTTCTTGTTCATTCCTAGAAAGCATGTTTTTTTTTAAGTTTCGGGAACTATTATGTTGTTTGTTCCGGTGGAAACTTGGGTGTAGATTCGTAGTCCTAATGACCATGAGTTCCCGACATTGGGCATTCAAGGGAATGTGTTGTAAGTTTCAATTCTACAGTACTAGTTGTTACAAGAAAATAAGGTTGAGTCCTTATTCAGTTAAAATAATTTCTTACATATATATTTGTCCATTAGAGCTTGATACTGAACATGATTTTGAAGGAGCTAAGTCAAACTTCTATTGTGTACCATTTATTTGCTTAGTCAAACTATCATGTCAATTTAGCATATAAGGATACCTATTCTTTGCGTTTGAAAAAATGGGCATGATTTCTCAGGTAGTGTTGTAGTCCTTGGATTCTACATAATGATATTTTAGAAGTTTCTTTCGATGGAGTATTTGCATCTTCTACAATTTATGATTAGATATGATGTCTACATTCAATGTTTTATTTCTTGTAATGTAATGTTTGTATTTGTTATATGAATCTCCAAATAGATCCAGATTTGACTTTCTGTTTGTGTTTACCAGGTGGATCCGAAAACAAGTTTCACCTGACAATTAATTGATGTGTTTATTATGTGGATCCAAAATTCAAGTAAACAGAATCCTGGCTCAGATGGTCAAAATAAGAAGCTAGATGGTTCAGTGGAGAGGGCACCCAATGTTGATCATGTTTGCAGTTCTGGTTCAGTGGATAAAGAGCTGGTCATGCAGGTATTGTTTTACATGTGCCTATGTATACTCTCTTTCTTGCTAGTTTTATATGTTACTTGGTGAAGGAGTGAGCTGGTTCTAGATTTAACATTTGTGTCTCGGGAGATTATGTTTATCTAAACAAGAAAGAAGGAAGAAATGGGATGAAAATTGTGTTCTCATTAGTTGTTGCTTGGGGCTGACCAGGTTAGGCCAGTTCTTGAGAAAATAGAACAATTAAAAAGAAAACCAAACAGAAAAGAAGTTTTGTTTGCTACCTTGGAAAGATTAGAAAGCTGGGCCTTTTCCTTTTCCCGTTTTCTGAAAAATGGACAATTTGAAGGAGTAAATAATTAACCTCGTTTCCTGATGCTTAGTCTTCGGCTTTATACTTCCATTGTTGAAGAGGGATGGCAGCTCTTTTGTGTCAATTGACAACACAATCTTCATAGAATCCTGAATCTCATCTAAACTATGACGTCAAATGCTTCTGGCTTGATTTCAGTTAGTTGATTTTCAGGAACTTGTAATTCATACACTGAATTTTAGATCACAGTGTTGAGCTGATTGTTTAGTTGATCTCCCCCCCCTCCACCTCAGCCCACATTTTATCCTTCCTAGGTTATCAGCTTTCTTAGTGCTTAGTCACCTACTCTTGATACTAATATTTTCCCCTTATTTCCACTATCTTTCAGTGGCCGATAATGGCGAAAACTGGATTGTGGGACAAAGACAGCTTCTATGCCTGGGTCGGGTGATGCTGAAGCGAAGGCGTATTTTGTTAATGGACGAAGCAACTGCTTTGGTCGATTCACGGACCAATGCTGTGATTCAAAATATCATTAGGGAGGACTTTAGTATCTTTACGCTTTTTTTGTCATATCTTCTTTGTTGTTTAAACACATTTTTTTTATTCTTATAAAAATTTGCTTGATGATGAAAAAATGCATTTAGAAAATTAGATTATTGGCAACAACACTTAAGTTCTTTATTATATGAAAGTTTCTTTTATGTAATCTTGGTTGTTGAGTCTATATAATTTGAAAGTTCATGAAGAACTTGCAAGTTTCAATGCGAAGAAATAATTCACTTATTAGTGTATTACTTTTTTGTCTAGGAAGCAAAAGGAAAAAAATGACCTTCCTCTAATCACTACCAGACAATGTGCTTCTCGCAGTGCCATGTTGTCGTCCCTTATTGTTGCATGGTCATCAGCATTGGAGTTCAATTTTGGAAATGCTTCATCTTGTAAATATGCTATACTGGCAGTGAGAGGGAAGTTCGGTAAAATTTCTTTCTGGAGATTCGAACAATCGGAATGTTATACCATTGAGCATGGGAGGGTTCCTGTTGATGCAAAACTTGTTGCACTTCGTCAGGCTCATAATACTAATGTCATTGTGTACCTCCTTTCCAGCATGAAACTTTGGATTGCTAATAGCAAAGATTTGATCACCTCTTCTGAGGATAATTTTACCTGTTTTCAGCTTTTGAATGAGGTTGTAAATCTATGTGGTATTGCTGATTTACCATTTTAACAACTACGTAGATAAGTCACCTGACTATTAGCTCTGTACCATAATGTTTTTGTTGTTTCTATGCACGTAGGTGATAACTGCTACCTATTATATTCCGATATCAACACTCTCGATGGCTGCTCCTATGAATTAATCTCTAGACAAGATTGTTCTGGCTATTGGAAAAGGATCCGGTTCACTGGAAGTTTGGATGTGTCACGTTTTCTTGAATAAGTTCCGGAGGGATTGGAATCTACAATGCCCATGATCAAGTGGTATGCTATGAGTACTAGTATCTGTATTTTTAACATGTTAAAAATATTGCAGGTCAGGTCTTTCTTGGGTTTAGTGTTTATATATTTTTTAACATGTTGTTAAAACTATTGCAGGTCACAGGTCTTTCTTGGGCTCAGTCAATTTCGGATCTGATCCAGATCCGTGGGCAGTACATGTCATATATAAGCAAATTTAAATCTCTCTGTTATTACATGTAAAAAATGTATACATAATGTGTACTTAATGTGTGGATCCGAAAATGGATCCAAAATGAGGAGATGATTTTGGATTAATGTTTGAATTACAATTTGTTTTCCATATATTTTTTGGATCCGAATATAGATTTATGTATGTTTGGAAACACTTCTAATAATGGATCTTTCTGTGAGCAAATTCAGATATCTGGGCATTGCATTTAAAAAAAAATTGTGTACATGAGGATTTCAGTTAGATCCGAATCCGAAATTGCTTTCTATTTCAGATTCGGGTTGAATTCGGATTTTATATTATCGGATTCGGATTCGGATCTCACAGGATCCGACCCGAATCCGAACCGTTGACAGGGCTACTTGTGACACACACATAGAGCAGGGGGCAGGCAAGATAAGGCGGGGCTATGTTTGACGGCAGCAACATTGGCACCAATGGGGCGAGCGCCATCGTCTGCGACATCATCAGCAATGGCAGCATCGTCGTCGTCAGTGGTGAGATGGCATGTATTCACACAGAAGAAGAAGAAGAAGAAGAAGAAGAAGAAGAAGAAGAAGAAGAAGAAGGGGAGAGAGAGAGAGGAGCAAGAAGCGTCGTTGGCAGTAGGGTGATTTGGAGATAGCGACGACAGCTTTGTCGATGGCAGGGGGTCCGATGGGAGATTTGGAGCATGATTTGTCGACTCGACCTGACTCGGACGTACCGTATCGTATCAGGGCAAATCCGGTACACTGCGGATCACTCTCAGGATTGACCGAGTCATAGTAAGAGAGAGATAGAGGAGGGGGAGAGAGAGAGAGAGGGTCGAGTCAGATCGAGTCGGATGAGACTCGAACGTACCGTACCGAATCAGAAGGATCCCAATCCGGTACAGATCAACGAGTCGACGAACCTTGATTTGGAGGCGACAACATCTATATTTATGACGAGATCTGAAGGCAACGACAACATCTTCACCGACGACTATGCAACTCTCCCAATTGTGAGAGAGAGAGAGAGAGAGAGAGAGAGAGAGAGAGAGAGGAGTGTATGCTTGCTGAGCTTGTCGCAATGGTTGACTTTCACATCACCCTTGGACTCACCGGTGGTAAAGAGGCCGACAAAGACAATCTACCAGGGCGAGTAGGCCCTCGGGTCCAAGGGCTTCGCTGACATTGGCTAGTCAACTACTTACATAATCCTTGATGGAGGGAGAGGAAGAAGCAAGAGAGTGAGAGATGCACGAGTCAAGACGGGTTCGAGGGGGGTTAACTCAGACAAAGCTCGCCAAGTGGAATAAGCCTAGGGTTAACTCCCTTTTAATCCCAAATTTCTTATTTCGACAATCAAAACACAAATTGAGTCTATTCTGAATTAAAATAGAGTTCACTCTGAGATAACCCTCTATCAAATTGGTGCTCGATTGAGAAGTGGGCACTGAATTGACATCATCACATATGAGATGATATCGGACTTTACACTGGAAGTCTAACTAGTGTTAACGAGGAGTCTGCCCATAAATGTAGCACTTCAGCCTAGTTCGACCAGACTTCCTTGGCGTTGCTCACACAATTGCATTGTCGAACACCACAACTCTATTTCGGTAACATCGGAAGTGTGAGTGAAATTATTATTGACCTGCAAGAGGGATAAGAAAACTCGAATCTTGCAAACCGGCCGACCTTTCAACATAGTGCTCCGAACTGAAACAAAATTGATTCCAACTAAACCATATGAGAGTACAACCTCTGTGACATGTTAACATAAAGAACTACACATCCAAGAATGTAACGTTACAACATGCCCAAGAAAAAAGGAGGAAAAAAACTACACCTATGGAGGATGATACTATGTGAAAGAAGCCAAAGAAACTTCTCATGTGAACAGAAGCTAAAATGGAGCAGCTTCTCAAATTGCAATGGAAGCCTCTTGGCCTCTTTGCAAAAAGGAGAAGTCAAAGAATACCCATCAATTTCCAGGAGATGGCAGTAAATCACTAAGGCAGAAGCAGGATGTACATGAAGAGTATTAACATTGTGATACAGTAAACAACGACAAGAAGCTAAAGACTACAGCACTAGGTGGTCTCAGGCTTGGGCCTTTGTTAGCATCATATGGTTCCTGATCAACTACTACTAGCTGGTATCAGACCTGGGTCTCTTGTTAGCATCCTCTGATTTCCGACCACTACTCATGACCCTGGATTGGCCCACAACTTTGTTGCCGGGATCATCCTGATCCTACAAGACATCAGTGGACAATAAATGTAACTTAATAGACAATAGACATATTCGTATCCAGCAAAGTTACCATTTATCTCCTATTATCACAATCCTGTCAAAATCCACACAATATATATACTAGCATGAAATGAGATAATTTTCCAGGATGATGAAAGGGGAAGAAATGACTTAGATTTCCACAAAAAATAATTAGGCCAGCTAAGTTGTATAAAGCAGAAAGATGAGCTACAAAAGGACATGAAAGGAAATAATACCTTGAGGCCAAACATTGGCCTACAAATTGCTTGCCTACCGAGACTTATCTGCACAGAGATGCTGGCCTGAGAAAGATCTATACCTGTGCTCTGCAGCGCCTGTGTTAATGTGGTAAGCAACCTGACAAAGACCATAACATCCACAAACACATCATCCCCAGTGCAAGATTTATATCATCATATAGTGGAAGGGGAAAATGGTTAACCGCAGAATTTAGACAATCAAACTGAATCACAAAACAGGTAGATCAGAGTCCCTACATATGTTTCATGAACATCCAAGCTATTGGGAAACTGCACAACAGACGAGCAAAATTTAAAAAAAAAAAAGGAACACTGGACCAGTTTAGCCTCAATTCTCTTCCAATCTATAGACAATCCAACATCCATTTGGGATGGAATATGCCACGCAAGTAGTCAACAGAATATGACAAAGAGATGAACCTTCTATCGTTCACTACTCATGAAAGTTTGCCAACCAAAGAGGGGGCAAAAAAAAAATCTCCCATCAAGAAAAACAAGACAAATTATCCAAATACCCCACAGACTCACAAACAAACTTGTTAATGGAGCCGAAATCAGAGTGTATGCAATAGGCCATGTAAGAAAAATAAGCAGAGTCAAAACATTTGTTAACTTCCCAAAGTTTGGTTTTGTTAGTCAAAATTTTATCCATACAGCTTAGATCACAGCAAAACACTCACATGAGCAATCTCCACACAAAAGCCAAAGAAATGACCTCTCACCTGTCAGAGTACATGCTTGACAAACTAATTGTGCCTTCATCAATGACCAGCTCCTCTTGTCTAGTTAATATGTCACAATCGACACTGCTATCTGTAGGACCTGATCTTGGCCACCCAACTTGAGGTTGTGCCACCATGTTCTCTGTGTCATAAATCAACCTCTGGTGAGGTGGAGAAACTCCACTGTCTGCCCCTACAGGAGGATACTGCACAGGAATAGACAGGAATGCTGATTTATTGGCCAAGCTAGAGCTTAAATTCTCCGTGTCCACCACATTAGGCGTGTTTGACAGAACCATTGGAACACCAGAAATAGCTCCATCAGCAGGAAAAATGAAACCAGTGGATGTAAGGCTATCTTTAACATGCAAAGGGTCCACTATACTCTCTCCACGTGCATGGCTGGTTTTCTGTTTCAACCAGGGAACACGGACATTTTAAAATTTCATCAGCAAAAAAATTGAAAGAAAAACTCCTGGAATCAAATGCATGCAAGAGAGTAATGATAATAACTTCCCACAGGAATCTCTAATCACAAATGGTCATGCATTTTTCCAGCATGTTCTACAAAATGCTCTAGACCAAAGCATTTAAAAAAAACAAACATACACTAAAAAGACCTTTCTTGTTCATCAAAATGACCAACACTACAGATACATGTGGCATCCACCTGAACTACTAAGGAGTCATGAAAATAGTTCATTCATGAAAGTTAATTAAATTAGGTGCAGTTGGACTTGCAAATACTGGAGGAATGGATATTTCTTAAATGATCGCCTGTCACCTACACAATCTTATAAAAGAACTAGAAAATGCTGGCCTTTTTAAAAATGTGAAGACTGCCAAGTAATACTAGATAGCCATGCTCCATGTTGGTAGAAATATTACATCCCAGACCATCTCACCTGCTAATTGTCAAAAGAAGACAGCCAAGAGGTAATACAAGACAGCCAAGCCTATACTTTCAGAATCCTAGTTTTTCCAAGAGAAGCAAATACCCAAAAAAACCCTAAATGTGATCTAAAAACTTGTCCTAGGGCTTCAGAGCCTTCCACTCCACTAGAGGATATCCTAAAACCCTGATAAAAATCAAAGTACAACTAGGCCCATGAACCATGCGAAATTACCAAATACTCATTTAAGATAAAACGCTTGAACACTCCAAGATGTCTTAAGACATTCCAAAAACTGACAAAACCTCACTTGGACCATGGCAGAGCTTTTGGGTTCAACTTAAATTGACTTCTTGTAATTGAACTCGCACGTTTCTGTAGTTTGTAGGCATCACCGCAGGCAGTTAACCAAATGTTTTCATCCATCAAGATGATGTGTTTAATACAGGCTGAAGCTGGTGAAGATGGTCCATCCTTTTGAAGCTTAATTGCCAATCCGATTGGGCCAAATCCAAATCAAATATTCAAAATAAATGCCAGAAAGTTTTTCCAAACAAAAGCAAACCCCATTTTTTAACCTAAGTTCTCAAAAGTCTCCAACACCTTATAATGACGACATAATCACAGCTCATCAGCATGAGCATAATTAACATAGTCTAGCCTTTCCAACTATCTATAATCATGATACTCCTTTGACGTAATAGTTTTCTTTAAGACAGGTTCATATCAAGCACATGGGTAGGGCTGATATAAAAATTCCAATCCACGTTACTTATCTAAGAAAGTGATGCAACAATACAAAGAAGCTTGCGACAACAGAACAAAAAGTGAAACATACAAAGCCACCCGACCCCAATGCAGCTCCCCCCCCCCCCAAAAAAAAAGAACAAGAAAAAAGGAAAAATTCTGTTTTGTTAGAGTTGAGACGCTTCTTATATACATATCACGTTTTCTAAACCACAATAATGCATGCATTAAACCATGCGACAGTACATACTTGAACACTTCCACTCTTCAAATGATCATCTTACCAAGTCATAAAGTATGTAGGAAAGAACTGCAAGCACATGTTCATAACCCTACAAGACTTATAACTACTCACTGTTACAAGAAACAGAAGCATATACAACCACAACAAAACAGTTGAATCTGCACATGCACAAAATAAACTTGCCACACTAAACATGCACATGTACACATAAAGACACCAAAGGCAAAGTAGTATGCTATTACCCATGGCATAAGCTTTGCACTGTCTGGGTTCCATCCTGGATTTAACATTTCATACTTTTGCACTTTCTCTTGTAGAAACCGAATATATTCAATGACCTGTACAGTCATTCATATTTTGAAAACAGAGTCTAAAGGCAAAGGGAAACAATTCATTCACCAAATGCAATGGGAAATACCTCTAAAAGAAATGATGCCTTGTCTCTTTTCTGATCACTATGTGGTATAAGTTCTCTCAAAATGTGAAATCTGTATGAAAGATTATCATATGAATTCTCTTACACTATCCAGGAAGAAAACTCTCTAAGGTTGCTTAAAGATAGTAAATTTCAATTGAAAAACAATATAAAACAGTCAGCTGGCACGCATAGCTAGAGAAGCGGTCATGCAGACTAAGTTCTTGAGAACCCACGACAAAAAGAAAGAGAAAAGAGATTACCATACATGACAATTCATAAGCAAGAGGTTTCGTTCTGACAATAGCTTATATGTAAAAACAAACATAAAAACTTACCAAATAAAACACATGGTAAATATTATTCCCACCAACCATCATGTGGGGTTCATTGGTAGCTGTTTGCACACGGGAAAAATTAAAAGGGGATAAAATATAAAATAGTTCATTTGCTGAACAGGCCTGCATAAATAGCATACACCCTTTTAATCTCACGAGATTTGATTTATCAGACGATTAAGGGTTCACGTTCTGGACAATTCCAAACTGACCGCGATCAATGTTAATTTACATCAGCGTAAAGTCCGAACACCCTTGATTAATTGTCAAAGACATCTTTAAATCTTTACAATATCTGTTGTGATATTGAGAGTTTTATCTAAGTCCGCCATCGGATTTAAATTTAGTATAGATCAGCCTGCCGGATTTATTCCGGGTTCGGATCTAACTGTCAGACTTGAATATCACCGCACTCTAACCGTTGGATCGTTGTATGATCGCGATTGAACCATCGGATTCACTTATGTCCGAGAAGGACATTCGTGCCTTGAGGCGGGGATATTTACAATTTTCCCTTGAACGGGGACATATTTGCAATTCTCCCTTAAGTAGGGGCATAATTGCAATTTTCCCTAAAACGCTGTGCATATTTGCAATTTCCCAAACATTGAAGAACTCATCACGCAATTTCCACGTAGTTAGGCAATTTTCAAGGTCTTCATGTTATTTTATGATTTCTTAGATGTTTGCATAATTTTGGAGACGTACATGATAAATTGTAATTTTCACAATTTTTGAACAAAAGGGGGTTTTTTCCCAACTCTAAGAATATTAATGCAAACTATGAACATAATTGAACACTTCATGACTTTTCCACATTTTTCGGACACTTTTCATATATTTTTTTTTGAACATGCCCTTCATAGAAGGGGCATATTTATAAATACATTCTTTAATGGGCCTTTTTACAAATAACCATTGCTGAGCACTTGTCTCCTTCGTAGCTTCAAACCCTGGGCAGCAACTCGTCCAAGACTCTAAGTTGCCAAAACGGGAATACTTCAAACCCTAAGACCCAAAAGTTCTTTCTCCTCTTTCCTTCTTGGACAAGCCTTGCTATTTATAGGGGTTTGAGAGGAGGATGTTTTTGAAACACCCCCTGGCTTTGTGGAGGCCACAGCCTCTTTGAACCCAACTGGGCATTGAAGACTTCTTTGAAGTCTCTTTGAGTTCCATCGCCATTGAGGATAGAAGGAGAGAGGGGGCTATAGCCCCGTCGAGTATTGAGGACAGAGGGAAAGAGGGGGCTTTAACCCCGTCGGGAATTGAGAAGCCGAGAGAAGACGCCTTGAAGGCCGTCGGTCAAGGTAAGTTTCTTCTCCTTTCTCCCCAGGTATGGAATGATCAGATGGGCCTGTCCTCTACTCCTCTTGCTTCCTTCGGGCCATCTGCCGCCGCCAGACACCCAAACCATCCCCCCCTTTGGGCATGCCGCGAATAGGGCAGCCTATCCGGGCCTGGAAGACCTCCGCCACCGCCGAGCATGGAACGATCAGATCGGGCATCACGAGCGGGCGGGCACCTCTGCACTTCGTCTGGCATGGACGACCTCTACCACCTCCCGGGCATCAATCGCCCAAACCGGATCCCCCTGGTCCCTCCTCCGGGCATGCCGCGAGTAGGCAGAGCCCCTCTTTCCTTCGGGTATGCCACGAGCAGGCGGAGCCTCCCGCCTCCATCTGAGCATGCTGCAAGCAAGCGGAGCACCCCCCCTTCCTCCAAGTATAAGGTGCAACAGGGCCCATCCGGGCATGCCGCGAGCAAGCGGGAGCTATAGGAAGTTCCCCCGGGCATACTCCTTCTGGGCATGTGACCAACGAGAGAGGGAGGATGAAACAGGGCCGCTGCCTCCTTCATAGCCCAATGGGCATCCACGTGGAGATCCCCCCCTGGTTTGTGACCCTAGGGAGACTATAAGGGCATGTTTGGTATCGGGTTAAGGCGGGGTTATCCCAGTTTCAACCCCATTCTCCATTTGGTAAGCCAAAAAATAGTGAAAATATCTCGGGTTAAAGAGAATAGACTTAATCCCAAAAACGGGGTTAATTCAGGGATAGCTCATTCCAACAAAAAGTTGGAATTGTTGGAATGAGCTATCCCCCTCCCCAACCCCATTTTTTTCTCTCCATTCACCCTTCTCTCTCCATTCACCCCCATTCACTCATAATTCATAATAAAATTAATTCAATAATATTTTCATTATTAGAAATCAAGATTATCAATTAAAATTAATTAGGTTTGTCATTAGTGATAATCACGATCGTTAATACTAATTAATTATCTAAGTGATAAGTATTGACATTAAGTTGAAGATTTGAAAAAATTATCTAAGCCATCTTAATCCCAACCAAACAAAGAATAACATGTCTTGTAACCCAGGATAAGAAGGGCAAAATAGTCTATTTGTAGCACTTATTCTCGTTCGTATCCCTACTTTTTATCAAATGAATAATAGGGATACTAACATACTTATTTGTAGCACTTATCCACTCGCATACCAAACGCACATGAGAATAATAATATGGATAAATTAACTCAGAATGACTTACGCCTATTCTAATCATAATTTATCCTGATACCAAACATAACCTAAAAGCCTTCACCTAGTCCATCTTGAGACATTTTTTTACTACTCTTTGCACACATTCCAAGGCAACACATGTGGGACTTTTCTTGGGATTTTCATAGTGATTCTTGGTGGTTCTTGGCATCGCCTTACTGTCAACGGAGTCCGGAGTGCAAAGACCACACCTGAACAATCCCCGGAGATGAGAAATAGTTGCTTTGGTGCTGATTTGGAGCATCAGTAAGTGCCTTTGTGTCGCCTACAAAGTGTTCAACAAAATTCCCTTGTATAGAAACACGTGAATTTTGTGTGAACACTTCCGTCTGATGGCATCCCAAGGGCGTTTAAGTTATCCATACGTATGACGACGAAGTTTTATACCTACGTGCGCCGTCATATAATGGATTGATTTTTTTGGAGGATATCCGAAAAAAATATTATAAGCTTTGTGGGTTCCAACAAATACCCCCCACGGGGTGGTCGTTGGAGCCGAAGGCGATGGCAGACGACCCGTGCATCTTGTTAAATAGTTTTCCCTTTGAGTCTTGATGACGTCATGATGTGATGGGGTTTTCAAATTTTGTGGCTCCATTCATTTTCCTGTGCATATGATTGTTCTGATTGCTTCTATTCCCTTTTGTAGGTTGTCATCAGGTTTCGCCTCAGAGAGAGTCGAGCTCTAGGATCCACTAGTAGGGAGACGGATGCACCTCTGGTTCGATCAAAGGACTCAATGCCACCATTGGGTCCCCCTCTAGTCACCAAGGAGAATTTGTGCTTCCTCCACTGGGGGTTGATTCTTATTGTCGAGGGGCCGCTTCCCGATGAAGCCCCAAAAGATGGAGTGGTTGATCCAGCACTAATTGTTAAGTACAAGGGCCTGTATCAGTATAAGCGTTTAGGGGATTACCCCAAGCATTCTCTGCTAGACAAGCATATATTTGCCTTTATTTAGAGTTATATCCCAACCACCATGGACGCAAATAACCTGGAATTGACGGCTGAACAGTGTCGTTAGGAAAGGGCGATTCTGGCAGAGTGAGACAGCCTTTTAGGGACTTGCGTCACCTCACATCCTAGTTGTCCACAAGGTTTCAGCCGCCAGCGCCAATTCTCGGCCACAAACCAGTTGAGATTTTTCAGCACCGAAGTGGATTGTCATACAAGGACCCGGGCCAGCAACATGGGAGCTATTCAACCAGTAAAAACCGTGCTCACCTCTCGTCATTGGTCTATTCTTGACACCCTCGGGCTCACATTATGCAAGTGAAAGTTATGACAAATTGTGTCTTCTTGACAGAATCATGAGTAGCTGCACCGAGCTAACACGGGAAATGGTTGGTGTTCTCTGCTCACTAGTTTCATTGGGAAGCCACAGAATGGCTTATGAGCATACTTCATCATTATCATGAGATGTTAGACCATGTTGGGATTCGTGATGCGGTTACAACGGCACTCTATAAATACCCCTACTATAGTGGTATTTCACGGTTTGGCGAAGAGATTTAATCATCGGCAGAACACTTATGCTACCGTTGAGGGTGAGATAGCTATAGACATGTGGAGCGTTCACCGTATCTCAGGCCTTCCTATTTCTAGGTGTCCTTATGAAGAGGTGACACTGGATGACTTGCATAGAAACTATATCACAGGTGCAGGACAATATAGGTTCCCGCACAACTTCCGATACTTGATAAAAGTATGGCGGGATTTAACCCGAGTTGGAAAGGGACGCACTCCATCTGCCTCTACCAGCACTGTGAGAGTCAACCTCAACGCCTGGATTTGTCATTTTTACAATGCGCCGTTCTGCTTTCATGAAGCTTTTGCTAAAGAAGACATGCCACTGGATCAGTATCACCAGCTTGCCTGAGGTTGAAAAAGTTCAAGTGATATTTGTGTGCGCTGGAGAACAAGGGGTGGAATCCTCGCAGGTTGCCGGACAAGACATACCTAGCAGTTTATCTTGAACATGCCGCAAGCAGGCGGAACCCCTCTTTCCCCGGGTATGCCGCGAGCATGCAGAACCTCCAGCCTCCCACCGGGAATGCCACGAGCAGGCAAAACACCCCCCTTTCCTCAGGGTATGAGGCACAGAAAGGCCCCACTGGGCATGCTGCGAGCAGGCGGGAGCTGCAGGAAGTCCCCCCGGGTATACTCCCTTTGGGCATGTGACAGGCGAGAGGGAGAGGAGGAAACAGGGTCACTGCCTCCTTCACAGCCCAATGGGCATCAATGTGGAGATTCCCCCCCCCCCCCCCTGTTTGTGACCCTAAGGAGACTATAAAAGCCTTCACCTGGTCCATCTCAAGACATTTTTTAATGCTCTTTGCACACATTCCAAGGCAACACGTGGGGGACTTTTCCTGGGATTTTCTTAGTAGTTCTTGGCACCCGCTTGCTGTCCACGGGGTCCAGAGTGCAAAGACCACACCCGGGTGTATCGGGAGCCAACTCCCGAGGCGGGAAATAGTTGCTTTGGTGCTGATTTGGAGCGTGGGTAACTCACTTTGTGCCGCCTTCAAGGTGTTCAACGAAATTCCCGTGCGTAGAAACACATGGATTTTGTGTGAATAATTCCGCCCGACTGCATCCCGAGGATGTTTAAGTTATCCATACGTATGACGGAAAAGTTTTATACCAACGTCCGCCATCGTATAATGGATTGATTTGTTTTTTGAGAATATCTGAATAAATATTATAAACTTTGTGGGTTCCAACAGTAGCATAAAGAAGGGCAAAGTAAAGAAAGCAAAAGCAGCCATTAATGGTTAGGGGTCTCGCCTTTCATTGATGCGGCTCCTCCTGCGCTGCTCAGTTGCCGAATGCTTAGATCGTGGAGTGGAAGGCTTCTGCTCAGTATCTTCGTTCTTGTCCTTCCCACCATCTATATTCCCCGCCAATTCCGCAATTAGCCGCACCAGAAACGAATAAACAAAACAAATGAATAGAATTACAAGAAATACAAGTACAAAAGACTCTCATTTACCAAGAACATACGAAATTGATGAACAACTAGACAGAGGCATGTAACAACAAATAACCATCTCATCATGTACGTGAAGCAGCAGATCAACACGCATTCGTTCAAGATCCGCCGATCCGCGTCCCGGCAGGTAAGGCCACCCCGCGCGGGGGGATTGCCGTTGCGCTAGAGAGAACCAAAGGTGGGGGCGAGAGCAAAACCTTTGTGGGAGGACGACGTCTCCTTCCCAAAATCGTCCTCGTCTTCGTCATCGTCCTCGGCGAATCCCTTGTCGGACCTCAACGCCGTGTCCATGGGGCGTCGCCCGACCTTGCCCTCGTCCGCCGCCTGTTCCGACGCGAGACCCCAATCAGACTGGAAAGAAAGATCAAAGATCTCCAAGCTCGGACGACGAAGACCGACAGAAGAAGAGGAAGTGCCGCAGCAGCGGGAGGCGGAGGAGGAGGAAGAGGAGGAGGCAGCTGCTGCTGCTTAGGGGAGGGGAGGGGAGGGGACGGAGAGGAAGCAGTGGAGCAGCAGCTGACCTCTGCCAGGGGGGGTACAGCGACAACACGAGTGAAAAGGAAGCCCTAAGGAGTATTTTTGTTGCTGTCGTGGATTAAATTTAGGGAAAATTGCCCGTACATTTTTGAAATCTTGTTAAGTCATCTGTACTCTTATCTTTATCATATTTGTTATAATGTTTTAAAAAAAACTGTGTTTTTATTCTCCCCTATCTTTAAAATAAAAAATTATCTCTAAACTCTCACGCAGGGACATAGTGAATTTTTTCTTACAAATTCTAAAAATATTATGATAAACATTATAAAATTAAAAATATAAAAATAATTTTATAGATATAATAATATTTTTAATTTATAGTCCATTCTTATAAAACACCCCCAACATAAAGACTTTAGATAAATCTACGGCTCATGCGTGTATTTTTTACACAGAAACGGTGCTACCAAGGGTCAGGTACACGGGTCTGAGCTTGAATAGGGTTTCCCTAACAAAGCAACCCCTAGACTTTTGATTTTCTAAATGTCAATAGAGTTTTATGGAAAGAATGATATTGACATATTTAACGAGTGTTTGATTTTTATTAAACAACTTCATGATTAGGGATTGTAATAAGAAAAATTCCATGGTGGTTCTTGCATTTCAAGATGACCATCGTAATAAAGAATATGATAAACCTGTTGATAATACTTTTAAAAGCATATTTTATACAAAATAAAAAATAAAATAATACTTTTGAGAATAAGTAGGAAAGCGCCATGATTAGTAGGGGTGCAAGGCAACAAGTGCCATTTTTTTTATTTAAACATTAGAAAATTTATTTAAAAAAGAATGAGCAAATATTCATCGCGCACGGAGACATCCCACCTTATCTCTAGGGCAAGAGAAAGAGAAAAATAATAAGAAGCACCCACTCCGGAGATCATCAAACATGAATCAAGGTTTTACATTATTCACCATCATTTTTGAGACCTCCTAACATTGAAATCTCGAGTCCTCGTTTCCGTATCTTTTAAGGTGAGTATATTAATGGGTTTTTTGCATGAAAATAATTGTTAAAAGTGAATTTGTAAAAAAATCATTCTTAAAAATGTATTAACAAATATATCACTGAATTAATTCAAAAAACCCTATATTAATTTATCTTCTATTTCGTTCTTTTCCTTCCTTGACGGTCAACCTCAACACTGACTTGACTAAGCACCGTTGTGGCATCTTCTGACCACTCATCTTCATCTTCTTTAAACATATGAAAAAAATGATGACCAAGAGACCCAAATTGTAAGTCATATCTATGTTTCGGCAAGTCTCGTGTTTGAACATCTTTAACTGTCCACATGGGCCGTGAAGTTTGCCTAACAAAAAGCCTTACGACACACTAAATCATCAACAATTAAATCTTCTAGCATGTCATTATTGGGCCCTTCTGATGGGCCATCCTCTCGTGGCTCACATATGACTATTGGGCCAGGCCTCATCACGGAGGGAGCTGTCGGCCCAAGATGAGTTGGATCCGTCTTTGTGCAAGGCTTGTTCCCAATGGGAGAAGCTGTCCGTCCCAACCGTGGGGTTGGCGTAAGATCCGGCTGGCTCATGCATGGGCTCAGGTATTGGCTGGCTCATTCAAGCGATAGAATCAAAAAAAATGTCGTATATTTATGTGAATGCTTCTCTAATCTAATTTTTTTAAATTTAAATGACAAGAATGACATCTCTTATCTATTACTGACACTGTACCTATCTCAAATCACTTTTTTATGATTTGCAGTAGCGATAAATCTGTAATTTTTGTTTAACAATAACTTATATTAAAACAGCTCCTAACCATTATGGGAATGCCCCATCATTATCCTATGATTTAAGTGCTTGGAAAAAATACTCTTCGGTAAAAGATAGAGGAAGGGGACCCTTCTCCCAGTTCCCTTCTCCCTCCCTCCCAAGAGAGCCCTCCCTCCCCCTTACTCCATCACTATCCTATGATTTAACTGCGTGGACAAAAATACTCTTCACTCCTCACACACACACACACCTCCCTTCCCCTTACTCTATCACTATCCTATGATTTAACTACGTGGGCAAAAATACTCTTCACTCTTCACACACACACACACACACACACACACACACACAGAGAGAGAGAGAGAGAGAGAGAGAGAGAGAGAGAGAGAGAGAGAGAGAGAGAGAGAGAGAGAGAGAGAGAGAGAGAGAGAGAGAGAGAGAGAGAGAGAGAGAGAGAGAGAGAGAGAGAGAGAGAGAGAGCCCTCCCTCCCCCTTACTCCATCACTATCCTATGATTTAACTACGGGGACAAAAATACTCTTCACTCTTCACACACCCTCCCTCCCCCTTACTCCATCACTATCCTATGATTTAACTACGTGGACAAAAATACTCTTCACTCTTCACACACACACACACACACACACACACCCCGAGAGAGAGCCCTCCCTCCCCCTTACTCCATCACTATCCTATGATTTAACTACGTGGACAAAAATACTCTTCACTCTTCACACACACACACACACCTCCCTCCCCCTTACTCCATCACTATCCTATGATTTATACTCTTCACACACACACACACACACACACACACACACACACACACACACAGAGAGAGAGAGAGAGAGAGAGAGAGAGAGAGAGAGAGAGAGAGAGAGAGAGAGAGAGAGAGAGAGAGATTTCCAAACTCTAGTTAAGATCAAGATTTGTAGACTGGTATTGTATTAATATATGTTAAGAATAATAAAAACTTTAAGATAAATTCTTTTATTAAAAATTATAATTTTGACTTGACACTCTACGATGACATATATGACAAATAGGAAAGCGGTGGACTGCGTGATGAGCTAGAACTAGAGCTACGATGCCACAGCTATGATATGGGCACGTTTGAGAACGCGTTTGCCCTGAGTCATCTTTGAAAAATCCTTCCATCGTATTGATCACTGTTGGGAGGTGGATTTTCATTATTGCAAAATCTCCCAAAGCTTCTCCTTCCCGGCTTTGAGAGATTCGGAAAGGGAGCGATCACATGTCTATTTTCTCTTTTCTATTGAATTTTTCGCAACCCAAAAGTTCAGACACAACCGAGAGCATTCGACGATGTTAAAATATTATCGAGAATTCTAATGATTGAAATCCCCGCTCAACATGTCATCGAACACGCCCTAAACTTTGCAGCAGAAATAATACCTAGAGATGGATGATCTTTGAACTGTTCCAGGCTGCACCGATATTGAATGCCGCATTGCAAAGATGGCTTATCAAACTCTCTGTTGTGTGGCTATGGATGAAGATGACACCACCTGGCATCATTAGAGCCGGGCATGAAACAAATAGAAAACCTAG
Source organism: Amorphophallus konjac (assembly GCA_022559845.1). NCBI lineage: Eukaryota > Viridiplantae > Streptophyta > Magnoliopsida > Alismatales > Araceae > Amorphophallus > Amorphophallus konjac. Next base: position 205,361,157 of record CM040129.1, read on the forward strand.
ATGGAAACGGGACATATCTGTGAATTTTAATGGCTAATCTTTTGTAGGTATTTGGGATGCTAATCACCTAGACAGCGAGTATTGTTCATAGCATACTAACATTTCCTTTTTTGTGATAATTATCTTACATATCCCAAGAATCTTAAGTATTTTACTCGATACTTTTATATTCTTATTATTGTCGTACATTTCCCCGTATAAACTAATATTATTCAACTATATTACATCTCGTGCTTTAACATTATCAAATTTAACATAATATTTCATTTAACAAATCAAATATAATTTTTATATAGATATTTTTTTGCTTTTTATATATTTAATAAAATATTGCGTTAACTTTGATAGTGCTAGCGTTAATTAGAACGAGGGATACTATATATAGTTGAACAATATATATATATATATATATATATATATATATATATATATATATATATATATATATATATATATATATATATATATATATATATACACACGAACCAGTTGTAGAGTTGGTTGGCAACCTTCTCCCATTTGGGAGAGATCTCATAGTTAAAATCTTATTATTCTTTTTTTAAAAATAATAATAATAAAATAATTATCGAATATATATATATCATTATTTAAATTATGTGAGAATATTAAATAAGGGTATATTCGTTTGTTTTCATATAAAATTATTTAAAATTAAATTAAACAAACAGTAGACAATGATTGGGATATATATGGTAAAATATGGTTATTGTAGAGATATACACGATAATATGAGTATCATATGAAGCGTATAGTTTAAAGATTTCGTACATATATTATGGATCGAAATCCGACTTTTGGACTTAAGTTTGATCAACATCTATCTATTGAATTTACGTCCGATCGAAATTTGATTGTTAGATTTAAGTTTGATCAAGATTTGACTATTGAATTTACTCTCGATAGAAATATGATCATTGAATTAAAGTTTGATCAAGATCTAATTATAAAATTTACTTCCGATCGAAAATCTGATTATTAAATTTATGTTTGATCAACATCCGACTATTATATTTGTGACATATATATGCATTCGTCACAAAACTCATCATTAAAACAAATTATTTTTGAACTAATTCTGTGAAATAAATTTATATTTACGATGAACTTAATTCCCTCGTAAAATTCATCGCTAAAACAAACGATCTTTGAATTAATTTTGAGAAATATTTTTTTATTTACGACGTTTTTCTTTCCATCGTAAAAATTCGTCGCTAAAATAAGGAATTAAATTTGTACGTTTTTTGTGTCATAATATCTATCGCTAAAGTAACAAATTAAATTTGTAGTTGCGACAGCTATACTATCGTCGCAAAATCCGTCATTAAATTGTGACGATTTTCTGTTTGTCTCAACTCGATCTCAGACGTTGTTATAAATTTAATTTTTTTTACAAAAAATACTTTTATTATAAATTTATTGCTAATCTAAATTTTATGATAAATTATATTTCCGTTACAAACACCGATGCTAATTTGAGACGAAAAATTTGGTCGCAAATAATCTTTTGCTAATCTAGCATTTTGTAGTGGATGAAGATATCACTACGTAGAACTCATGCATACACACATGTATAACAAAGATTTGGTTGGCTTAGCTCCAATAATCAGATTTACAATAGGACGTGATGGAAGATGTCTAAGGGCCTCTTTATTATGAGAGTTGTCGGCGGGTTGGTGCAATCGACGAGAGAGAATTTCTCGGTGGACCCCATCTCTCTCTCACATATAAGGTCGTTAATCGGGGTCATTTAACGAGCTCGACCCCTGTCCGATTAGTAAAGGCGCCCTAAGTGTCTAAGGTCGATGGAGGATGCCCAATTGGATCGTGATGACCCACTTGGGCGTCCCCCGGCCCATTGAGTCAGGTAAGTGAGACTCGAGTTACTGCGAGAGATGATACGAGGAAGAGGTGTGACATGCTACCGTCTCTTAGCCGAAGTTCACCTTGTGTGCACTGGAGAAATGCTTGCCGGCGGCAACTATGGCGGCTTCGGGGCCGGAGAACGGCGAGCTCTTCCCCTTGCCCCCACTCTTAGAAGGCAAAACGCACCCAAACCACGACTTCAAGAGCGGCGAGTTCCACCGCCTCCCCTTCTCCCCCTTCCCCATATTCTTCAACCTCCTTTTAAGGTGGAGATCAGAAGGTGTTGTAATCGGAGGGCTTTGAAGATCGGGTTATTGGAATGATAGTGGGCAAATTCAGAGGCGAGGGGCGAGTGTGTGGGCGTGGAAGGAGATCGGCTTGCCGAGGGAGATGCCGAGAAAGCTGTGACTGCAAAGAGACTGGTAAACTTTGGGGGATTCCAATGGGACTTTCTTCTTGGGTTTGCTCCGGCACCCTTAGCCTGTTGCTTATATAGCTTTTAGATTTCTTGGTGGGCAAGGTTCAGGTGTTAACTCGCACGGATACTTACTACATTTATGGGCTTTTTCCATGCATATCCCCAAAGAATTTACATATATAAAAAACAGCACACACCATACAATCTATATTTTATGTCATAGGTCAGGTATTTACCTAATTAGTTAGAAGCGACATCAGAGAGTTATTTTCTGCAGAGTTTTATAAATCGATTTGATGCGGGTGATCGATACGTGATACGTAATCGATATATTTTATATATTTAATATTTTATTTTAAATATAAAAGACTTTGTCAGATAAGTTAGTTGAGTAGACAGTTCTGATTTTGAATCTCACGAATGGCCCATTTTTATGTTTTTTTTCTCTTTTATTCTTCTTCTAAATTGATGTTAAAAAGTCTCAAACATCCGCCTCCGACGTGTGTAGTTTGTTTTCTTTCTTATTTTACAGAGACGCTCGGGGGTTCCTCATCTGTAATCTCATTCATTATTTAACTCAATAAATTTTTTATCTTTTTGGTCAAAATTTTTTTTTTGATGTCAAAAATGATGAAACAAGTGAGATTGGAATCGTTCAAACCGCTAACCTCCGTCTCAATTAAAAGACTCTTTAACTAATTGAGTCACAGCTAAATATTTAACATATTTTATTATAATAATATTTATAAAATAATATAATCTTATTGACATTCAATGATATATTATAGTATAATATCATATCATATAGTATTGACAAAAAATTGATAGTAAACCTTAATTTTCTGCCCACAAATTAAGACGTCGCTCCTCGGGTTGTTCAACGTGGAGAAGAAAGTCTGGTTCATGGGAAGGTGCGGATAACTTGGGACCCCCGAAACGAACCTTTTGACTTTGACTAAGTGAACCGGTGTCGTTTAGTGAGAACGTGCGTCAGCGGATGACGTGGATGTGATGGTGTCCAATCTGGATCGTCAAACTTCTTGCGAAGATCACAGGGGTGGCGGAGGCTTTGAGGTTGTAATGACTCGAGGGTCCATTCTTGATGCCCAGGAAGTGTTTGTGTTTTTGTCAGAGTAACAAGAGTTGAGGAGGTGAGATAGGGATCAGCATAATAGATCATTGTCTCTCTTTTTTAAAAGAAAATTGAAATCAGATTAAGTGATTAAGATAGAGCATCTATCTCAATTACTAATCGAAACCGTGATTTATCTAAGATCTTTTAATCCTGTTCCAACAAAATTCCGTTCAACATCGTTCACACGTTTTGGTTCACCCGTGCCCGCAGGCTGCAGCGCAAGTCAACCGATGGTGATCGAAAATCTACGACCTTGTTGCCGTGAGGCCCTGCTTTGTTTGATGCCTCTGGCTATGTGGTTATTACGTCACGGGGTGGTCCCTTGGTGCCCAAGGTAGATCTGTTGAACCCAACAATGAAGTTGGTCAAAGCAAATAAGTAGTGGGGTTCAGAATTAGATTCAAATAAAAAAAATAAATTGAATTATTTATTATAATTTGATTTGATTTAAAGTCGAATTCGATTTGATTTAATCTCATAACATGTAGAATTGAACCAAAATAAATTTATAATTTATTTTATATTTATTAATATTATATATTAAATTTTTTTACATGTATATTTTTGTAATGTTTAATTTTGTCAAATATATCTTTTATCGAAATATATTATCATAAATATCCTCGAAATATAAGTAATGTCACGATTATCTCCTCGCCGCAACTCCCGTGTGTTTAATCAGAATTAAGTGTGAATTAAAGAGTAAGATTTTTGTATATATATTCTTATAAAATTTGATTTTATCAAATATATCTTAGATCTAACGATTGTAGACGATATATTTCACAAAATATTCTTCTTCGTCGACGGTAATAAATTAAAAAGGTATAACCGTAATATTTCTGTCTAAACGAAAAATATTCACGATAATATGTTCAGACGAAGAGTATATGTAAAGATATCTATATATTATAAATATTTAAAAATTAACTATATATAAATATAAATATAAAATTATCTTTATTTTTATTATATATATAAATAATTAAATTTATATATAATAATAATATATAAAAATTTGATTTGAATCGAGAGTTCGATGCAATGGTGGAGTTTGATTCGATTAGATTTAAAAAATATAATTAAATTAAATTAAATCGAATAGAATCGAATTATGAACATGCTTACAAACAAGAGTTTGGAGAGAGAGATTGTGCCGTGCTGGAAGGCTGGAGCACCTTTGCAGATCAACTCCATTCAATACATAGCTGCAGTAATAGATGGTCTAATGACCTTCCATCAAAATATAAAGAATAATACTTATTTCACTCTTCAGTGTCACCTCTTTGGCGTAAGAAATACAGGGTTAACCCGGGTAATCATCTGTGAGACTATTTGTCCGGATAATTAAAGAAATCTTTCTCTTTGGTGGGCAATTGGTTAAAAAAAGGTTAACTCGATCGGTTTCACAGGCCGAGAGATGAGTCATGATAGGAGAAATTAACCGGGTTAACTCCCACTTGTTCTGGATTACCTAACCCTCTCTACCAAATTAACATAATATTTTGTGCTAACCTGGAATAAGTGGGAGTCAAATTCACAACTAAAACGGTGCTTAGAGGTGCAACAACAACTGCACCCCATCTTATAATTGATCTATATCATTTCATTTTTTCCCCATTTTATCGGCACAATTAGACTGCTGCCCGGCAAGTCAAACTCAAGCATCACACTTCTTGGGGGTGGATTCAAATTACCCTTGTTTGAAGGATTTTGTCACCTTCTATTAGTTTGTGTAAATTATAGTATGGTTCCGTTTGACTCGGAGATAAAATTTATAGAAAATAGGTATAAATCATTCTGAATTAATTTATTCATATCTTTATCTTCATATATCTTTTATATACGAGAAATAAATATTGTGATATTTTTATTATTCGTTTGGCAAAAAATAGAGATATAAATAAGAATAAATATTAAAAAAAGATTATTATGCCCTTCTTATTGATTATGATTAGTATCAATAAATCTCTTCAATGATCATAATTAATACTAATATTGTTAATTCGATTTAATATATCTATTCAGAATGATTCTGATTAACACTAGTATTGTTAATTCTAACATGATTAATTCTTTATTAGTAATAACAAGGTGATTATAATTTATTATTAACGATAATTATGTAATATATTGATTAATTAACATGAATAAGATTAATTTGTATGATGAATTAGCACTAATAACATTAATTAACATAATTAACGAGCACTAATAATGTTAATTGGCATGATAAGATTAAGCAACATTATAATAATTAACAATTTAATGATAATTAAATAATATATTTATTAATCAACACTAATAAGATTAATTAGCAAGATTAATTGTTAGCACTAATAAGATTAATTGGCATTATTAATTAGCACTATTAAGGTTAATTAGCACGGTAATAATTAATTATTTACTGATATTTAAATAATAAATGTATTGATTAATATTAATAAGATTAATTTGTATCATTAATTAGCACTAATAATATTAATTAGTAACATTAATTAGCACTAGTGAGATTAAATAACACAATTATAATTAATTATTTAATGATAATTAAATAATATATTTATTAATTAGTGTTATTGAGATTAATTAAATAATTAATTAATATTAATTAACATTAATAAGATTAATTATCACTAATAATTGAGGGAGAAAAATGAGAATAAGAAGGTGAGTTTAAATCGTTACATCTAAAAGAAGGAATGACTTATCTCCGAACTTAATTTTATTTTTGAAGATAATCTCATTCTTTAATTTTTTTTATTTTTATCAATTTTAATCTTACCAAACATAAAATGAGATTGAGGCGGGGATATCCTCTCTTTGTCCCCAACCAAACCGACCACAAGAAGATCTCGCCCTTTTTTTCTGCAAACTCCCATGCTTCTACGTCCCTCTCATTGGGAGGGGTTCGGCAAAGGGAAATACCAAAAAAAATGAAAAAAAAAATCTACCAAAAAAAGAGAAATTACACTGACCAAATTCTCTTATTCGGCCTTCTTATTTTGTCACCTTCTGGTAATTATAAACATTTGGTCACCTCTTTTCCTCATCTCATTCTCAAGAACTCTGATGTTTACCTATGCATTGTTTGGGAGGGAGAGGACAAGAGAAGACACAGAACCGGTACTGGCTTCAAAACTCAAAGACACACGGATGAAGCAGCACCTGATCGCGATGGGGAGGTTGGATCTACAACACTATTTTATAATCAAACAAATAATTAGAAAACATTGTAGGATAAAACACCTACGGGATTTAATTTACTGTGTTTTACAGTAAAACAAACCAGCCCTAACAGGCATAATTCTTACCACAGTTGTGATTGTGATACGACTCATTTGAACAATCGAGCACCAGTCATTGATTACTTACTAGAGTTTGCTCCTCCAAGTTCTTTCAACCAGGGAAAAATCCCATCACCATGAGTTGCAAGAAGTTATCTTTTGGCAAGTATTTTCACATCCAAGTGAAAGTTTGAAGGGGGGATAAGTAGTCTGGAGGAGGTAAGTTTGAGGACTTTCTTATTGATAAACTCAAAGACACTTTGGCAGTTTATGGAAAAAGAAAAAAAAAGGGGGATCGAATTTGGTGCGTTTCATCTTCTCGTGAAAGATTGGATTTATAGCAGTAATCGAACTGCAAGGTAATTAATTTGATTGTCGTTATAAAGAGTGATTGCACGAAAGTAGTAAGAGCTAGGTGTCATTACATGCAAGGTGATTAATTTGATTGTCATTATAAAGAGTGTTTCATTCTTGTAAAAACTTATTGAGCTTTTAGGTCTTCAACCCTATAATCTATCATATTTAGAAATTAGCTCCTTCGATTCTGATATTTATTTATAACTCCCCTGCTAATCTCGGGCTATATATTTCCTTCAAATATTAATCTAATTATATTAGCAAGAAAACTTTTTTTCTCCTGGGAGTTGCAGAACATGATCTACTTAATTTGTAGCTTTATTTAACCAAATCCATGGTGCTACTTCAGCTGAAAATTTTCCATTTTGTTTAGAGCTCCGGGAGACACCTATATATCATGCATGCACCTAAGGATTGTCATGGCTGATATTTGAATCATTAGAACAAACACGATTGCCCTACGTCATCATGATGTGTTGGGTGTGGTGCCACGGACTGGATTTGGAAATTAAGGTCGATCTGTCTTCAAATCAGATGGGGTCCTTAATATTCTCTCACGCACCCAAAGATGTGTTTTGGTCAGGTGTGGTGCTTCTAGGTTTTTTTTTTAAGGACTAAGCTCCTATATTATTTCGATATTAGAAATATGTCCCCCTGATATCACTATTTATTAATAAACCATCTAATTCATCTCCGTTATAGAAAAACCCCCGCCGTCAATCTCCATAAAAAATTGACTTAACTTAACTCAACCATGATTTTAATTTCACTCTAAGAAGTAAAAGACTCTAATGACCTTGAGAGAGAGAGAGAGAGAGAGAGAGAGAGAGAGAGAGAGAGAGAGAGAGAGAGAGAGAGAGAGAGAGAGAGAGAGCAACCCTCGTCTTCCTTCCCTCCCCATCCCCTCTCATGGCAGTGCTGCATAGTAGAAGTGACGTCGCGATCGCGGTGAGCGGCGTGAGCCCTAGGGTTAGCGTTATGTTATCCCCTTTAGCTTCCTCTTCCAGAAGTTTCTGCCTTCTTTCGTCACATCAACATCATTTTCCCCACCCGTCGACTCCGCCAACTGGGTCCTATGAGCAGCCACCTCCACCGCTTCGAATCCCGCTGCCATCGTGCCGGCTAACCCCCTCCACCACTTGCCGGCCTCTGCAAGCTCTCTATCCCCCAACCTTTCTTCTCCCATCTTCGAACATGCATGCCCCCAGACCTTGCCACCATTTGTCTCTCTCTCTCTCTCTCTCACACACACACACAGAGAGAGGGAGAGATAGAGAGGCCGCCGAAGGCAAAGCCCTCCAGAGAGGGCATGGGAGCGATCCTATCCTGTCGTCGCCGTCGTGTCTCTTCTTAGGTTGAATGGAGAGAGTGAGAGAAAGAGAATGGAAGGGTAAAATGGATAAAGAAAAAAATTAATAATGAGGTGAATAAATATTAGAGATTTATTCATTATTGGAGGAACACTTTACCAAAGTTTAGAAGATTTTAGAGGTTAATAAATAAATAGTTGTATTGGAGGACTTGATGTCTAATATAGTATAGATTGTAGGGGTCAAAAACTAAATAATTCATTATGTTCTTGTTCCATGGCACACTGAATTAAGTACATCAACTAGCTGTTAACGAAGTGTTGGTTCCAAGATTCATCAAGCTTAATTTGAAACATCATGCATGCAACTAACTAACTCTCATATTGGCATCCTTGTTTTTTTGTGGGAATAGCATAAGCATGATTGCTCTTAGTAAACCCTGACCTAACTACTAAACGTAAACTATTCTAGAACATGGCTGCCACGAAGGGCCTGCATTGGCAGTCCACCGTATCAGCATTATATAACATTAGATTATCATTAATTATAAGGACATAGTTTATATTTGCAGGATATTTTATGTCCCCCTGAGATAAAACTATTAAAACACAATGGGTAAGTGGTCTCTTTGGCTGATCTCTAACTTGATGGAGCTAATATCCACGCTGTTATTTTGCCAATTTCATTAACCCAAGATTAATCTTGGGAGTCAGTTTAGAGGTCAGACAAGTCAACCTCTGAAATCTGATTTCTTGCATTTAAGGTTACCTTTGGTAACGCGGTGGAGAGGGATTCTAATCATTGAAATCCTGACAACTCCACCGGCATTTTCAAACGAGACAATGAAGTCTTGGTCTACGCGTCCGACAGATTCTCAGATGTGAGAGAGTGTACACACGATAAATTCAAAAACTCGGAATCGACGGAAGTTCCGGGAAGAGAGTTTCACAGGCGGCGACGTAAATTCTGGCAATAGATTTTCAAAAATACCCTCGCTCTCCACTCGCACCGGACGCCGCCCGCAACTAGGTAGGTCCTCCCTCCACCCTCGTCGTTGCCTCTCCTCTCATCCTTTTGTGCTCGCCGGAGCTGTAGACCACATCGGAAGTCTCGCCGATCCCCCCTTCACTTGCAGCGGATGCCGTCCACTCTCGCCGGGTCCCCCCTCCGCCATCGCCGTTGCCCCTCCCCCAAGCCCCCTTTGCCCACCAGAGCCGTAGAAGCTCGCCTAGTCGCCGCATGAAGAAATAAGCTGTAATGCTACAGTGTCACGATATTTGCTAGTGTTTAGTGTAGCATTCTTAAAATAATGTTCATTAAATAAAACGGTTAAATGAGAGAGTAAAAAAATAATTAAAATCTTCACACCCAAAAAAATCAAATGCCACTTAGAATCGCCCCCCCATCTCACCCAAATGAGATTTTAAAAAAAATTAAAAAATCTTTGACACGCCGTACACTGTACTAAAATGTGAATTTTAAAATTTGTTGAAGTTGGCCGCACGTTTCCAGACGCGGCCCAAGAAGACATGCGACATAATTTCTTCCACTAATTAGTTTAAGTACCTTTTATAATATATTATTCTTGTACGTACTTTTGTACACTGATTTAGTGCACCAACAAGCCGTTGGTTAAGCGTTTGCTCATCGTTTCGAGGTTCACGTCTCATCGAGAAAGCGACAACATGTTCCTCCGCACGTGTAGGCCACTTGTGCACCATGTTGGAGTGTACATAAAAAAGTGTTAGCGTCCTTGTAAGTGGTGTAGAGCACACTGATGGTTACGTCCTCCAGCAATTAATTTGTTGAATCATGCCTTGTGAATCATCATTATCATCTTGGTCCTTCTATAAGTCGTAAACTATTGACTCCTAAGTTGTTCCCTCCTATTAGAATGATGTGATGCCACATGGGTTGTCCTAACCTTAAAAGACAAAAGATCATCTGATGGTCATGTAGACGATGCCCCCCCCCCCCCATAATTAAAAAAAACCAAAAGGATGGGTATTGTCTGCTCTTTATGGAGTCAACTCTAGCATTATATGCTGATAGAAAAAAAAAAGAAATTGGTTCTTTTCTCTCTTTTGTTGAGTCTTTTAATTTCATCTCAGGTAACTTCTGCACCCACTTTTTCCTGTGATGCAAGTATGAGATGGTGGACTAAGCTTTCAATTTGTTTGTCTCACTTTCACATGGCATCACACGGCAGTACTGATCAGGAATCCCTTTTCATATTCTCTACAAATATACCGTTGTTACATACTAAGTTTTATAATTGTTTGGTAGAGATGTATTCTTTGTTAGATTTTATCCAATATTAATGGTCCACTTATCATTGTTATTGAGTTGCCTAACATACTGAACTCTAGTCAAGAGGATGTGGTTTCTAGGTCTAACCCATACGTGACCCATAAGTTTTGGTTACGAGTATAAATCTAATTAGGTCAAAATCTTGGATTGGTCTCTCCTCTTTATAAATATTGGTTTACGTCTGTCTTATAAAGGGCACAAACATCTGATAACTCTGTGCAGAGAGAAAACTAGAGGAACACTAGTAGGGTTACGTGCGTCTCCGTCTGGCATCCATTTCGTCTTCTCCGCATCGTCTTCCCCTTATGCGTGTGAATATAATTCTTCCACTTCAGGTACACACTCCAGCAAGTGGTATCAAAACTCGAGTTCTATTCCCTCGAGTTTTCTTTGCTATTTTGTGAACAACTCCACACCCTGACAAGCACGAGAGTACCACCACCACGATAGATTACGGGTCACTTGGTGGCTTACGACTGTATGGAGCAACAGTTATAGTAATGGGGTGACGACTACATCTCACAGCGAGAAGGCTCGCAATAGCCTTTAAGACAAGGACTGTGACAAATAGTTTATGGTGGTGGGTAGGCTAACAGCGACTGCGTATGAGTAGCGGCAACTGAGGCATCACTAGACAACACCGGAGACTGCATGGCTAAGGCCGGCCAATAGCCTATCTCTACTGCTTGACAACGGCCTATGCAATTGGCATGCGGTGCTATCATGCAGGTAGAGTCGACTACTTGCTTGCGCGTAGGACCTAGCCACCGCTGGCGTACAATGTGAATGCACGGGTAGACCTGACATATGCATAGACAACATGGCTGCCTGGCCACCATCTACCGAAGCTGGGAGACTCCACCGTGTGCGTCAAGGGCCTATGCACAAGCAGTGCGACTGTCTTGCATGGCGACACTATGCAGTAGTTTGCCACCTGCCAAGTTGAGACCTATTAAAAAAAGGGGGCTACAAGAGTGGCCAACGGCTAGTATGATAATGGTGCTCCAAGAGAACCCCCCCCCCCCCCCCCAACAATCATGCCCATGACGGCTAGGGGTTTAAGTGTTTGGATCGCTAGTGGATCTAGATTTTAGTCTCAATCTGTGTATCTGTTTCTTATTAGGATATTAGATCTTTTAAGTTTGGTTTGGGTTGGGTTATTGGGTCTAGGTATTGAGATTCATTTTCACTCTCCCTAAGTATTGGATCTAGATCCATTTAGGAACCGAACCTTACATAAGGAGGATCTGGATCTGTGTTGCGTGCATATCTTATTAATATCCTTAATGCTCTCTATATCTCTTTGGTCTAAATTGATATATGATTCAGTTGTTAAGTATCCTTTATCCTTTAAAGTCTTTTAAAAGGGATACTAAAGAGCCATTGAGTTCTAGATTGTTAAAAGTCTATCACTAAGACTTTAAAAGATAATGGGACTTGTTTATAATCAATTTGGATATGAAAGCAATTGAAAAGGGTATTAATGTAATCAAAACTGGATAAAGTGCAACATGTTGAAACTTTAGTTTGTGTGCCTTTCTTGCTTAGTTTTAGTATGGTATTACATTTTTTATTGTTATAATAAATATTAGAGATATTTTTTATGGAATTAGACCTTCTTTTACTCGTCGATTATGTCTCAGTGTCTCCATTTTTTAATTGTAATAAATTTATAATTATGTCTCTCTTGCTTACATTTACATGTTATTTCGTTAATGTGTTAGAGATATTTTTGTGATAATTGGCATATATTTATTCTCTTTCATGCCATAATGTCTCTATTTTTGGGATGCAATAATATTTCTTGAACTCATCCTTTTATTTGCGTCTAAAGTTATACTTATATTGTCATTAAGAAAGTTGACAACGTAATTGGTGCATTTGGACATCCAATTAGTGTCTTTCTTGGCCCATTAAGTGTTGAATTTTTAAAATAAAAACAGATCTTCATAAGGAGGGCCATAATGAAAGAATTATGGATAAATTAAAGGACACATATGCAAAATATCGTGGACTTATAAATAAACAATGGAGATGCATGTGCTAATTAAGATTTATTTTTGCATGATTTTTGTTTATTAAATTAACTTTATGAGAATATAATTTGATTGACGTACTTCATGTTACCAATTCATATTCATTAATTGGCCTTTGATGCAGGCTATATGCTTTTATATTGCACTACAAGAAATATTATTTTTAGCGACAAAAAAATTTCTTGTAAAAGGTCTAAATTTCGTTGCTAAATACTTTTCACAACAAATAATTTCGTTATTAAAAATTATTGCAAAAAACTCGTCACTATATGATTTAACAACGAAATTATTATTTTGTTGTTATAAAATAAATAATAATAATGAAATTTTCCGTCATTATATCTTAAAAAAAACAACAAAACATATCGTTGTTATATATGCATAATAACAACAAAAAAATGTTGCAAAAATTAATCATGTTCTATATTTGATCAAATGTTTAATAACAATTTCTTTTGTTATTAATAAAATCTATTACGATTAATTATTTTGTGATTATAAGTTATCACAATAAATATCTTTGTTGTTAAAATATTTATTGACTAAAAATTAAGAGTAATTATTATATATTTTAAACACATTTATACATCATCTTTTGTTGTAAATAACTTATATTCATAAAGAATTTTACATTATTAAAAGTGATTACAACGATCATGTCATCCTGTCTTCATTGAAAGATCAAGTAATTTAAAAATTATATTTCTAAAAAAAAATCCACTTTTGCAATATATGGATACAATATACGCATGCCAAGATAGTGGAATTATTTAATCATCATAACTCATATAAGACTAAACTGATTTAAAATAAAAAATAATCAAATGAATAAATGACAAATGTAATTGTTCAAGTATATACAAAAACACATGGTGGAAAAAATCTAAGAAATAAGATCAACTAAATATTAGGTAGAGGATGATGGTGGAGAAAGAAAAATTGATGGACCACTCCCTAAACCAACTAATAATGTTCGTATTTGTTGTAGCTATGACGAAAGAGATGTATATTGATCATTGACATTTGTTAATTCCTCTTTCGTGTTTGTAAATTCTTCCTTTTAGTTTGAAAACTCGTTCTTTGTATCCTCAAGTTCATGGATTGTATCCACAAATTGTTGTAATGAATAACAGTTAAGACATCTATCACACTTGCTTGACAATATTGAAGGCTCCCTATGACCCATGTTTTTATATATCAAGATCTCGTACTTAACACTTGTGAGAGAACTGTAGAATGATCAAGAGGGGTCCCTGTAGTCTCAGTTTCTGCCATTAATGCGTCCATTTTTTCCTGAAATAAAATAGATGATACACTAAGTTTTGTTTAAGAAATAGTTGTTTACGTGTAAAATATTTCAAAACTCTTGAATATTGCAAGGAAAAAGTAAAACCAAAATTTATATACACTTGATGTAAAAGTAAATAAGAAAGAATACAAAACATCTCATCACAATCAAAGGACTGGCGTGCTAGCCTTCTTCTCCACAGGGAAGGAAGACAAGTACAAGAATAATGAAAATGAAAAGAATTAAAAACCTTACGAGACAAAATATAAAGACAAATGAAAAGCCCAAGTTCCCTTTCCAAAGAGATGGGAGTTAAATCTAAAAACAGAGTAATTCTTACACTAAGATGGCCAATGAAACTTCTACCATGTTAGCCGTTTAAATAGAAATGTTGGATTCATCTTTTGTTAAGTCATAAATGGAAAGTAGAATGGTCAATCTCAAAAGTCAGGCCAAGTTACCAAGCATATGGATGTAGTGAAAGTCAAATAGTCAAATTTTAAAGTCTCGGAGGACATAAATAGGTATTCAATTACTGAATGGATATATTAAACAAGGAATTCATATATCTCATATATAGGTACTCAATCACTTCTATGGAAGGTATTCGAATAGGTTAGTTTGTGTGTGGATAACGACTCCATATTTTTCTCTTGTCCGACGGCTAACTCTCTCTCTCTCTCTTCTTCCTCCTCATAAGTGACTACAACGATGTTTGCCTCTAGCAATGTAAATTGAATGTAAATTGAAGTGTATCTTCGTGTCGTCGTACCTATAGACTGCCCTATTTTAAGAAAAATTTCGTCGCGAAATCCATTTACAACGAAATAAGAACAAAACGGCTCTAAATAAAATGATTGCATACTTGGACCCGAGTACGCACTTCTTGAACATTTAATTATCTTTGATCTTTGAGCTTAGATCTAATAGACAATCTCCACCGGTGCATCATCTTCCAACAAATGCATTGGGTGGAGGGACAACCTTATTAAGGGAAAGTAGATAATCAGCTAGTATCTTTTTTCATTTTACCTCTTTTATTATCTTTTAACATATATTATTTGGTTTCAATGCAATGTCAAACATCATAGGGAATGATGCACAACATATTATATTTATTTATAATGCGATATCTTCTCAACATCAGAAAACTTGATTAAATCATTGCTACCGAGCAAATATATGTGTAACCGATATTATTATTATTACGAGAACTGCTTTCCAGGTACTCTCTTGTCATACTCTCGTTATCCCAATCACCTACCTTCATTTATTGGAGAGATTTTTTTGCTTATAACTATTTAAAAACATTTATTGAAAATTATTTTAAAACAGTCAACACAGCAAGAGAGTTCCACTTGGTGCATCGCATTTCTTGTGGTGGATGCGAATAAAATGAATTGAATTTTTTTGGTAGACTATTGTGCAAGTATCATCCGATCTTAGAAAAAAAAATCAAATATATTAGATCGTATGGTTAAAAAAATAAAAAATAAATATTTTTTTCCTAAAAGGGCCCACCAAAATTGGCTCATTAAAATCATTTGTTCTTTTATTTTTAGTTTTTTTCCAACTGTCTAATCTAAGATAGAGACAGAAAAGCCGGTAAAGAGGCCGTCTAAATGAAATTTTTAATTTTTTTGAGATTTTTACATGAAAATTATTATTAGAGATATATTTATAAAAATTATTTCTAAAAACATATTAACAAATATATCACTAGATTAATTCAAATAATATATAAATATAATTTAAATATAATTTTTTTACAAATTATTAGTAAAAAAGAGTGATATGAGTGTCAATAAATCCGACATTTTTACATACTTCAAATTTACACAACTATATATCTGTTAATATATTTTTAAGAATCATTTTTTATAAATTAACCTATAACCGAAATTTTCATATAAAAAAATCTTTTATTTGTTAAGAGGGTTGCCCCACTGATGACCAGTGTTGTAACATGTAATAATGTCAGTAAAAATATCACTGTATCGTTATAAATTATAATATTTGTGAGGTTGGCCCGGCCCATGCCGGAAGTTAAGGGGACAGGGGCAGTTTGGTCACACCAAGTCCAGCCCTATTGTAAATTTGCAAGAAGGTTTTGCGTGTAACGACTCAAATGATTTTTAATGTCATAAACACTTTATATACAGTTTTATTACATAAATAATTACAAAATAATCTTATTGATAAATATAATTGCACAATCATCACTCTTAATTACATATTAATATTATTTCTCACTACATAAAAATATACGTGCAAATTTATCCCTCTCGTCATGCATCGTGATACGTGGCCGTGTAATCTTAATTAACTTGAGCTAAAATCTACTTAGAGATAAATAAAATACTCCTAACAGCTTGGTCAATGGGTGTAAAAATGCTCCTATCATGCAAACGTATGTGTAAACATGTTTTTTTTACAGTTTTACTGTAATTAAATGTAGGGATATTTCTGCACCTGTACTGTATTAAGGTTATTCTAATTACCAAAATTGAGTGAAAACTTTGTAACCATGTGTAATAGATTTCCTTTTTTGCGTGCGGTCAGCCGGTCACCGTGGGAAGCATCATCCAACGGTGGGGACCCCGCCCCGGGCCCCATCCGACGGTCAGGTCCCGCTCCTCCAGAACCTTCCATGGAGAGGGGATTAAGCAGGGGGGACTCGACGTTCACCACTACCCACACGGTGACATCACTGGAAACGGTCGGCCCGGAGGGAATGGGCAGTGGGCACCGGGCAGGCGGGCACTGGGCACTTGGATACTAATAAAGACATACCCATCTAATCATTGTATTGATGTCGTAACCCTAGTAAAACTTATATTACGCCAATGCTCCATTCTAACAGACGTCAATATTAACGATTGGCCCTCTCAGCTAAGCTAAACTAGTACTTAGATAACAATAATAATTCGTAATTAATTCGGACCAAAAAAATCTGGTTCAACTCCCGCAAATAAATGAACCAGCAAAACTTAGAATAATAAAACATTAACTTTGATTAATAGATGAGTCGAATTTGAATATAAATATGATCAGTTTATTAGTACTTGTGAATAAAATTTTATTCACTGTGTAATTTCACACATGTTCGTTTAATAGTAAGGTTTGTCGGTCTGATCATATCAGTTGTATTAGTATTTTTACGGTATGATATGATACGACGTCGTATCACATTGTATCGATATGTATTATAAATAAAAAATTATATAATAAATATATATTATATTAAAATATGACAAAAAATATATGTGATTAATAAGTGTGTTACATATATTTGAAGACGGGGTTCAAAACTCACTGTTGTCATGCATTTTTTATCTTTTTTTCTCTTAAAACACAATGAAAAATGAATAAAAATAGGCTCCCGCGAGTTTTGAACAAGGGTCTCAACGTTCAAAAGAAACACTATGAATCAACTTATCTATACAATTATATTTAATATAAAATAATTTATATAGTATTTAAAAAAGATAAGTAACATATCGATTACGTACCACATATCGATTGCCAACTGGTACAGTGTGATACATATAGTACGGGACGTACTGTACCATTTGACTAATTTAAACTCGCTTTAAATTTGTTCATATCCCCTTTTAACAAATCAACTAATGTATATATACAAGAGGTAACATCTCGGTTTATTTATTTAACAATTTAAATACATTTATAATGTTAAATGAAAACTTATTAATTTGTATGTAATTGAAATTAAGTAGGAGTATACAAAAAATAGCCCCATTTGAAAAATAAAAAATAACCCTGTCCAAACTCTAAAGACATATATTTGGTACAAGGTTAAGAAAGTAGAAAAAATAAATTTAAATAGACGGTCTCATCTGAAGTCACTCTATCTGAAATAACGAACGACTTATATAATCTTAAAACCCAAAATCGATAATAAGAGAGGATAGACTTATCTTTTCTTATCCCATTTTTTTAGGGTGCTTAACAAATAGATAAAAATGATCTATCTCTATTAAACTACATATCAAATGACATCTCTATATTCACATAAACTCAAATTGGGTCCCATTAAATTAAACTGTCAAACAAGCTGAACTTGAATGAACCTTGATGAAAAAGGCCCTTCTCCATAATAAGCAAATCAAAATTAAAAAAAGGCCATTTTAAACTTGGACCCCTTTTCAAGGTGTTGGCATTTTTTTAGTTAATTGCTCTTACACTCTTAAAATATTTATAAATAAATTTTATACCTCTATCTCTGTGTAATTTACCTATATATTCATAAAATATACCAACTTGAGTTCTTATACCTCTAAGGTTAAATTTCAATAGTATATATGTATTATTTTTGTGGGTGTACAGATATATATTGTTAAAGATTATAGGGCTATATAAGTAAATTAGATAAATATAAGAGTATAAAAATTATTTATAAAATTTTTGAGGTATATAAGCAATTTCACGGTTTTACGGCTTTACCCCCGACTCCTCTCATTTTTATTGTTAAATTTTTTATATAAATAATCCCTATTAATATTAATTATGTCAAATATCTCTCATTTAAATATATTATCAAAAATACCATTCATTTACTTTTAATGATTACAATTATACTCTTACCGTAAGTTCAGTTGATTTAACTTGAGTCAAGCACGAGTTAAAAAACAAAATTATTAATTTATCATTGAATTATATATATATCTCTCTCTCTCTCTCCCTCCACCCCCTCGAGGAAACTCTAGGGTTGAGGAGGGGGTGGCCAAGAGAGAGAGTTGCAGGATGTTGACGATGTGGGATGATGGGAAGCATGATCGCTGTCGATGCGGGGGGCTGATGAGGTGTAGATGACGTTGTGCTTCTCCTCTAGGCCGAAGGAGATAGTAACGTCACGACCCAGGGAGGGGGATGGAGGGGGGTTCCGAGGTGGCAGTGAAGTTTCCATCATGGCGGGTGCAGGGAGGGAGGGAGGGTAGGGAGAGGGTTCCAAGGTGTGGGGACGTGAGTTTTTGCAGGAAGGGAGGCGGGAAGGGGGTTCCAAGATGTAGGGGTGAGGTTTTGACATTAGAAGTGTGAGGAGCGGGTTCTAGGGTGAGAGATGAGATTTTCAACGGAGAGGGGGTTCCGACAAGGAGGTGGGCGTGGAGGGGGTTACAAAATGGGGGGGGGGGGGTGGAGATTCCTACGTTAAGGGGTGCGGGTGCCAGAAGGGGGTTCTAGGGTGTGGGGTGGGGGTTCCGACGGGGAGGGGATTCTAGCATGGACGGTGGGGGTTCCGGTGGGGCGGGGCTGGCCGCGAAAGGGGAGACCCCCCATTGACACCCCCTCTCTCTCTCTCTCTCTCTCTCTCTCAAAACAGTGGGGATGTTTCATATATCTTGAGTTTTTCGTCAACTATTTCTTAGAACATTTGCCCATCATAGATGGCAATAAGTCGTAGAAATATAATCGTAATTATTTGACATATTTAAAAATATTTTTAAGAATATGATAAAATAAGACATATATTTGACATAATTAATACTTATAAGAATATTTATATAAAAACTTTTCTTTAATAATCTAAGACGAGCGCGTCAAATGGAGGGGAATTGCGGTTACTGAAGTGACCGACGGCCGTTTCCTCCTCCGCGGGTCAGCGAGGCCATAATTACAAATAACCGAAGTAAAGTGGACGCATCCGCCATTTCGCTAACCTTGGTTAGTTTTGTAACCCCTGGGTCGGGTTGAAGAAGGTTCATATGAAGAGTGGGGGGGAGCCGCCCGTAGCGAGCGGACAGGGGAGCAGAGGGGGCAGGTTGTGAGAAGGATCTCCCTTCCGGTGGGCGCTGGATTCCGATCCCCATCCTCCCTTTCGCTCTCTCTCCTCGGTCCCCTCCCCGGCGGCGCCGGCGGGATCAGCCGCCGGTGACCGCCCCACGCCCCGAGCTCGGTGGCTGCTGCTGTGGACTTCCCCTGCTCGGATCTCAGATCCCCTCGGTGAGTGGTACACTGTGATGATGAACCGCTTCCTCTCCTCTCCATTTCTGGTGGTAGGGTTTGCAGATCCCTTGCCGGCTTGCCTTGTTCTGCTCTTCCTTTGCGGATCAGGTTCGGGGTGGATCAGCAGGTGGTTTGGATTGCGCTGACAGGGTTGGGATTTTCTTACCTTTTTTGTGGCGCGGGGAGGGGGTTGTTGGTTCTCGATCTGTGGGAGTCTTTAGGGTTTTCTGAGTTGGTTCGGGGGCGTTCTGGTTTGAGCTGTTTGCTTCATCAGCTGTGTGACGTTGGGGGGTACAACTGGATCACTACTGTTGCTGATGGCAAATGTTCAGCTTTTTGTTGTTGGCGTCCGTTGGTTTTCGCTGAGATCGATGCTTGCACGAGTGCGTGTACGCACAGATGCGGCATTGCTTAAAATTTGAGGGAGAAAAAGAGATGTTTTCTTCATGTTTTGGGCGGAACATGGTTCGATTGCGGAAATGGCTTTTAGTAAGTTTGTAGTTGTAAGTATTTGTGTATATATTCACAGTTTCCGCTTTGTTTAGTGTGGTAGTAGCTATTCCTTGCGCGAATTCCGCTGCTTTTCCCCTTCCCCATCTCGTCGGTGTTGGAGATATTCACCTAAAAACAAGATCCATCTCACTGGTACTATTCATCGAACACGGAGTAGAAGCCTCTTTTTTTTTCCAGTGCTGAGTATGCAGACTATTTACTTGTTTTGAGAATCACAATTTTCCTCCACCTTTCTCCTAATGTTTGACGTTTCAGTCGTTATGGCTGCATGTCGACGTCTTTGTTGTAACTCTTTATAAATGATGGATCGTGTTGTTTCATGTGCGTGTTCAAGGTGCAAGGTGTGCAGATATGTTCTTGTCATGGATGCAGAGACTCATAACTATCTCCTCCTTGATCAATCAATATGCAGTTAATCTTTGGGTTAATTTCTTTTAACTTTTATTCTTCGCAAATGAAAAGGTTTGAAGCTGCTTAATCCTGGAAAGATAAATGTTTGCTCCATTACATGTGAATTAAATTACACCCTTTTCCTGCTATTGCAACAGCATGTTTAAAGTGGCTATAAAGTTCCGCTTTTCGTTTTCTGCAAAATTAATTAAAAAGCTGATTATTTTCGTGCTCTGTGTATGCTTAAATACTTTTAGGGAAATGCTCTTGTTTGTATGCATATGCCTCTTTTTCCATGTAGCTGCTGGGCTATTGTGATTTGATTTTAATATATATTTATTTTGCGTCTTTGCAGGTTTCTGTTTGTTTAGCTGCACAATATGATGGCTCCCCTGATATAGAGAGTTATCTTCATCCTTGTCAATGCCACTTGTTTTCTACTTCTTCTGCTATGAAAGCCTGAAAGTAGTTCCATTTTTCATATAAGCACTTCATGATCGTGCGGACAACACATCTACCTCTTGCCATACCAACCTCTGTGTTTGGCGTGTGCAGGAGGGGGAGGAGGAAGAGGAAGAAAAGCCTCTCCCTTGTTACCTCTTTCCATAAAATCCCAGTTCTTCCTTCCTATGTCTCCTAATTTGGACAGTCCTGTTCAGACTCAGATGGCTACTGCAGTCCTGAATCATAATCTTAGCAGTGAATATCACAGCAACAGAACTGATGGCAAACCCTCTGGGAGGAGGCGTGTGTTTGTACAGACTGACAGAGGATGTGTTTTGGGCATAGACTTAGATCGTGGAGACAATGTCCACACTGTTAAGAGAAGACTCCAGTTGGCCCTCAATGTCCCAACTGAGGAGAGCTCGCTCACTTTTGGTGACCTTGTGCTCAAGAATGATCTTAGTGCTGTCCGCAATGATTCCCCACTCCTACTCAGAAGGAACTTTATGCACAGGAGTTCATCCACTCCCTGCCTGTCTCCCACTGGAAAAGATATTCAGCAGAGAGATCAGAGTGGTCCAATTGAAATCCTAAGTTGCTCTCCCCATTGTTCTCAAACAAAACAACTTATAAAGGATGTTATCAAGGCTATTAAAAGTGGTGTTGACCCCATTCCTGCACATGGTGGGCTTGGGGGTGCATACTATTTCAGGAACACCAGGGGTGAGAGTGTTGCTATCGTTAAGCCGACAGACGAGGAACCTTTTGCACCAAATAATCCAAAAGGTTTTGTTGGGAAAGCCCTTGGCCAGCCTGGTCTGAAGCGGTCAGTGCGAGTAGGGGAAACGGGTTTCAGGGAAGTTGCTGCATATCTTCTGGATTATGATCATTTTGCTAATGTTCCCCCGACGGTTCTCGTCAAGATCACTCATTCAGTCTTTAATGTCAATGAACTTGATGGTGGTGGCAGCAAGGTTCATGACAGGAAACAGAGTGTTGTCAGTAAGATTGCATCATTCCAACAGTTCATTCCTCATGATTTTGATGCCAGTGACCATGGAACATCTAACTTTCCTGTTGCTGCTGTTCACCGGATTGGTATGCTTGATATTAGGATCTTCAATACAGACAGGCATGCCGGTAATCTTTTGGTAAGGAAGCTAAATGGGGGTGTTGGTCGGTTTGGTGGTCAGGTGGACCTGATTCCAATAGATCATGGCCTTTGCCTGCCTGAAAGCTTGGAAGATCCTTACTTTGAGTGGATCCACTGGCCTCAGGCTTCAATCCCATTCTCGGAGGATGAGCTTCAGTACATTGCTAATCTTGATCCAGCGAGGGATTCCGACATGCTACGAAGGGAGCTGCCAATAATCCGTGAGGCATGCCTCCGTGTGTTAAACCTCTGCACAATCTTCCTCAAGGAAGCAGCAGCATTTGGACTTTGCCTTGCTGAGATTGGTGAGATGATGAGCCGGGAATTCAAGGGGATGGAAGAAGAGCCAAGTGAGCTTGAGATTGTCTGCATGGAGGCGAGGAGACTGAGTAGAGGAAAGGACATGTTTCCTCTTCCAGTTGGAACATCAGAGGAGGAGCCGTTTCAGTTTGATATAGATTGCGAAGATGATGAATTTATGCCGTCAAAAGCATCACCAACTTACCACTTTGGATTTAAGGGTGGAAGTTCTAGAAATCCACTTTCAAGATTAGAGGAAAGTGTGGAGGAATATGATGAAGATGAAGATGGCTGTGCAGAAGAGAATGCTAGCATTTCAAAATTTGACACCCTCCAGCAAATTCCAACTATTGGCAGATTGTCCATGTCACTAAGTGGTGTTGGCCTCGCTGACAAGAGTCAGCGTTACCAGGTGGGAGGTATTAAAGGGGATAAACGTAATGGTAAGACTAACTACAGCATCGGTGGTGGGGGTCTCCGAGGGAATAGCAGGAGTGCTAACGAACAACTGCCGGTTAGTGCCAGCTTTGTGAAGCTGGCGGACATGAGCAATGAAGAGTGGAGCTTCTTCCTTGAAAAGTTCCAGGATCTGCTGCCTGGTGCTTTCCGGGGCCGCAAATCTGTGGCCATGGGCCGCAGGCAGAGGCTGGGGACTTCTTGCCAGTTTTGATAAGTAATAGAGAGGATAGAGTTAGATAGAAGTTTGGTTGGCATGTCTGTTGTGCGCTCTGTGGCTGGTGTGAAAAAAAAAAACAGAAAAGGTATAGGAAGGAGGAAAGCTAGCATTGGGCAGGGTTGGCAATGGAGAAGACTTTCGTTGTTTTTCGAGTTCAATCTCATTTCAGGAGGAAATTGTTGCAGGGAGGTGAGATAGCTGGTTTTGTAAATATTCTTTGGTCCAAGTTAAATATTAGAATCCACCTGTGGAGGAGGTGCGTTGCTGTTGTTTTTTCCCCTCCTCTTTTCTACTGTATGCCTTCATCAGGCTGTGGTTAAATAAAAAATCACAAAAAGAACAAAAAAGTTTGTGTACATTGCTGTAAGGAAATTATAAAACGCTCCAAAGCTCTCCCTGCATGGTGGATGTCTGTTGCTGGTATTTGAACTACTGTTTGAGATGCTAGATTGGCTCTCGTTGAAGCTGTTACTCTTTTCTGTTGGTGCCGTCCACCATTTCTTTCTCGGTTCTTTTTCCTTCCCCATCCCCCTTGCATGAAGTGGTTTGGAGAGATTTCAGAATTGCTTTTTGTTTTGTTTTTTTGAGCTTCAGTTCATGAAATACTGCATTTCATGTGCATTTTTTTCCCATTTAACCAGGATAGGTTGATTCTGCTGGGCGCATCAGATCTACGTCCTGGTAGACATATTTTGCAATAAAACGGGCACATGCATTTTGTAACGATACAAATAACTTTACCCCAGATTGAATATCAATATTCAAGTACAAACTCTCCATGCATATCCCTACAAAAGTTAGGAAAAGAGCCAGCATTATGATTTAACATGACTTGTATACACACATGCATCTTCTTTTTTTTTTTTTGTAAACAGAGATTGATAAAACCACTAGGAAACAGAGGAAACAAAAGGTAGAAGCTTCTTTAGATAACCATTTGTCAAACTCTGATGCTTCTATTCGAATGCCCTTGTTTGGGTGTTGCCTCCTGCTTGCTAAAAATTTCTATCTACCCCAAGTATAACATCTGGACATGGATTTGCATTCACATTCGATCCATACTCCACGTAGGTCTCGCAGTCAAACCCTTTCTGTGCATCTACAGTGTGCGTATACAGCATCCCGGGATGATTGTTTCCAAGATTTTCTTTTGGTGAAGAGCCAGTAGATTCTCCCCAACTCATCTTTGTTTTTTCAATAGAAGTTTGCTGCGCTAGCATTACTGATAGTTCCACATGTGACCCACCCTGATATGCCCACCCAATGTCAACTCTGATTTGCCTTTCTGGAAGTGTGCTGCTACTATTTTCCGGGTGTTAGCTCACGCTTTAGTGGGTGTACTACTTGGAAGTATCTGGGCACCAGTTGGTCCGTGACAAGCTTAGCATCTGCTTCGTATGGCAACTGGGATTTCTCTTGGTTGTTCTGCTATCAGAGGACTTTCTGGGAGAGCAAATGCTGGAGCGCAAACAGGGCCATCATCTGTCCAAGGCAATCCTCTCTGGGGGTGGTGTAGCATGTCGTCTTCTTTCGTTGCTGTTCTTCTCGACTAACTCCGAGCTGCCGTTTGAAGCACCGGAGGACTCGACTCAAGTTCCAACCAAAGTTTGTCAGATCGGTGATCTGTATTGACTCGGACCAGCCATGATATGATACGATATGAAACAGCTTGACTCGGATCGACTCGGGTCTAACTCAACGAGACTTAGATCGTCTCCATTACCGTCAAAGATTGTCTCGATCTAACTATAGTATGATATGATACGATTGAATCGTAGCTGCAAGTCACACCGACTAGGTAAACTATGATTCCAGCACCCTTAATGCTAAGAGCATTGAGGAGTGATTTTAGAGAGGGGCCAAAGAAAGTCATCCACACTAACCTTGCAACATTACTGTCCAACAAGATTTGTAGACAGAACCAGATAATTTAGTAACCTGGGCGATTTTTGATCAAAAGCATCGGGCTCAGAAACAAAAGTTGTTTGTGTTGGAAAATACACTTGAATCTGCGTTATTATACATAATAAAATATATACTCAAACACAAAATAAAAAGGTACACTGAGAATTTTCGCATTTTTCTTTATAGTTTTAAATTTCATATCCCAAAATCAATTCTTTGCATGGTGTCTGGGAACATCACTTTTCTTTTCATCGGGATCATAATATAGTATAGACAGATTCCATTGACAATCCTATTCAATTCCACTGTTTTTTTTTTAGTTGATTAGAATATCTTCTTGCACATGGAGAATTAATGTATTGCGGTGGTGTTGGTCCTCATCCACAATCCATGTGAGAGCGCAGAGCAGACGGTGGCATCCTCTCCGGTCTCCGTCACAGAAGGTGACTCCACGTCCGAGTGGGGTTAGCACGTGCCATCAGCGTGACGCGGTGGTTACGTGTCACCGGCCTCATCCAGCCCGACACGGGCACCCTCTTTCCTTGCTCTGTACCTAATTTTATGGGCCCCGGTTTTTCTTACACTAAATAAAATGAACAGATCTACATCTGACACGTATGCGAGGATAAACAAAAAAAGTTTTTTTTATGAAAATCATTGTTAAAAATTAATTTATAAAAAAATTATTTTTAAAAATATATTAGCAGATATATCACTGTGTAAATCTAAATTGTGTAAAAATATCATATTTATTTGTATGCATATCACTTCTTTATACTAACAATTTGTAAAAAAATCACGCTTAAACGATATCTATACACTATTTGAATTAACACATTGATATGTTTGTAAATATATTTCTAAGAATAATTTTTTTACAAATTCACCTCTAACAATAGTTTTCACACAATGTTAATTTTTGATGGCACTAGAATTACTTTCTCGGCGTCGGCAAGTACCAGACCTAATAGGCCCTGTTTATTTGCGGAATAAGATGCTGATATCTCGGATACCAGTGACTTGTTCCCCTTATTCTGTTTGTTTGCACGAATCCAATATTCTGAACCTATACCTAGGTTAAGAGTTAGTATCCGAGTTAAATATGTTCTAATAAAAAGATGAAATAAACTAACCTGAATACAGTCAAAAAAATATTACTTATTTTTTGATATATCTTAACCTCAAATACGGTATCCCCGTTAACTTATTCCGTATAAACAAACAGGGCCAAAGAGTCTAAAAATATATGTAATTTAGTAGTTGGAATTTCTTCTCACTTAATAGTTTTACTGTTTTGGATTTCATGTCAGGGTTAGATATCTTGGTTACTTACTCCCTGTGGAGTGTAGCTGACCTCCCCAATGCAAACATGTCACTAGCTGGCTATGGCACCGGGCATCCTGTTCCCATCTGTTACATAACTTTTTCTCCGGCGGGTATGACCGTTTGTTCCCATTAAAAACACAACACATGATATTTTTCTCTCTTATTATCATTTTTTTTAATAACGAGTTTCTAACACAAAATTAGCTAACCCGGGCTCACATCTCTCGAGGATTAACACAAAGTTAACTAACACGAACTCACATCCCTCGAGCATTACATGCAAGTTAAGTAAACTCTTCTGAGAGTCGAACGCAAGACTTCTCTACTATGAGACAAGGTCATTGGAGCGAGACCCTGAAACGAAAGCGAAAAGCTCATTCATCCATCCAAAATCGCATCTAAAGCCTAATCGTCAAAGAACGGTGAGCCTTCAAAAAATGGGATTGGGATCTATAATGCCTATCTTTTTCCCCTTTTTCCACAGGTCAAAATGTTAAGTAATGTGATGCTCATGGAACATTTACAATGTTGAACATTCTGATCCCAATGGGGCTTCCAACTCGGAACTATTTACATACCACCTGCTCGGCAGCCGTGTCAGGTCGTGTTCTTGGGGAAGAGTAGTCTACTCGGCTGGCTATCCTGCTCAGCACGATCTGTTGAACTTCTATCCTCTCCAGCAGTCCAGAAGCATCACCAGCTTGTGAAAACATGCTGTTCTCACTGGTGAGATGCCGTTGTTTTATTCTTGAAATGGACTGCGTTACTTCTGATACGGAAGGCCGTTTCTTTGGGATTTTGTGCAAACACTTGTAAGCAACATCAGCAAGAAGCTTGACCTCTTCGAGGTTGCACTTGCCAGCGAGTTTTTTGTCCAGTATTTCTTCCCAATCAGCTTTTCCATCCTGGCCAGCAACTGCCTGAAGAATTCCACAACATTCAAATGCCAAAACCAAAATACACTAACCCAGCATAACCCAGTTGAGCAAGAAGCTTGGTGTGCGATAATGAAATCGAATAAAAATAGCATGGATGCATGCATCCAGTAGTATCCATGCCATAACTTCCTTTATGAGAACTTACAAGATCGATGTACTCCGTTAGACCTTGCTGAGGGTTGATGGCCGTTACTAGTTCAAAAATAATGATACCAAAGCTGTAGATGTCACTCTTTTTGGTGACCTTGCCCGTTGACATATAGTCAGGGTCCATGTAACCAAATGTACCTTTCAGGCTTGACTTCCTCCCATCAAAAACCTCTTCCTTTGAGAGCCCAAAATCTGCAACCTGTTTTGGCAGGTAGCATTACCATTTCATGTACACAACGAAGTAACAAACTGTAAACAACCTCGAGCAATCAGGCATTGACCTGGATTAACTTCCAGATCATTGTTAACTTATTACTGTTTGAACATATGCACCTAGACTTCAAATACATTTGCTTAGAAGAGCACACTGTAGTGTCATGAGCATGATTTACAACTAACATGCCTCCAAAATCAATGAGGTAAAGTGCAATATCAAAGTGACTACATGAAATGCACACCAACTTGAACTAAGTTGCGATTCCTATGACAATTATGCTAAACGGAATAAGCTATGAACAACGAATAGCACTGCATAAATCATTGAAATGAGTTTTGTCAACGATAGATTTATTACAGAGTTTCATATATCAGCTCTCACCTTAGCCCTCATGGACCTATCCAGAAGTATATTGGCCGACTTAAGATCTCTGTGAACAACAGGTGGGACCGCCTGTGCAAGAAAACTGTTAATTAGATTGCTATACAAACTGAAGAGTGAATCTCAGCACTATTCCAATGACAATACCCCTTCATGAAGATATTCAACCCCGTGTGAAATATCAAGTGCTATTTGAAGCCTTTCTTCCCAGCTCAAACTGCGGTGACCTTCACCTAATAGCACAAGATAAGAAAAGGTTCAAAACAATGAAGTAAATAAAATCAAATACTTGAGCAAGCACAACCAGAGACAGCAGAATTGACTTGCATATGCAGTTAAAACAGGTACGATCAAGAGATACAGATGATGACAGAAATGATTCCCCACTTTTGATTTTGGCAAAAAAAAATTAAATCGTATTCATATTTCTTTGCTGATTGGCTGTGGTTCGTTCCTAATTCTTCTGTTGCTCCCTGCATTGATCTGATAAATGAGAAGGCTCTCAGGTTCACTTCATGTCCTCTTGGCAACTTTCTTCTGCAATGTCAAATTGACCATTCAAAGAGGTGCCCTGATATTGGGCCCGGGCGGCAATTCACCAATACTCAAAACCGACAGGGTAAGCATGATGACAGTGTTGTAAGTTCCCAGGTCAAACATGTCTTTTGGCTGTTTTACTAAGTGCCAGAATGCTCTGGGCGGCCATTGCATCACCTTGTCACTAAGCCAGCCTAACTAATGCCTTGAAAATCACAGAGTTGCTGCCACCGATGCACCAACAGTGCTGCTCACACTCCTGCTCACTACCATGTACTGCTTCCACTTCTACTTCCTTTTCCACCTCCGGCAGAACCAGTTTAAAACTGGCTACATACCTCATCGGCCAGTTCTTGGTCCAACATCAAATAGGACCAGTCAAGGCAAGTTCATGTACCTGTTCTGTCTTCCAAATCTGCAATCTAGGCATGGATACCACCAAGGATTGCAGAGTTGGATCAGGTCCCTAGATCAGGCCTGGCCGATCCCGATCCGGATCGGATTGAATTGGCCGATTCCAATGAACTCAGGCGGATCCTGGATCGGCCAGATTAAAAAATTAACAAAAATTCAATAGAATTTCAGAAAAAATAAAAGAAAAATTCTAGACAAGTACTTAAACAAAAAGATGATTAAAAATACTACATATCATGCACTTACGTCACACAGTGAGGTAAAGATGATTAAAACACTTGTAATTAACTTGCCACAATAATTGAACATGATGAATTAAGGGCAGTGTTGAAGAAGTGTGTGGAGCCTGATCTACCTTTGATCCGGCCTCGCATCGCGGATCAACTTGGGCCAATTCGGTCCTTTTAAAACAAATAAAAACAAAGTGGATCGACCAAATTAAGAAAACAAAACAAAACAAACAGGTCCGGAGCAGCTGGAATTGGCCGATCCAGGTGATTCCCATCCGATTCACCCCAATCCAGGCCAATTCCAGCCAATCCCCACTGGATTCAAATGAACTCGGGCGGTACCCCCCATCTCAGATCGCCACTAGGCAATTCCAATCCGGATCGGCCGATTCTGCATTCAATGTATAGCACGATGGTTCTGCTTTTAATGCTGGCATTATAGGGCTCTAAAATAAAATCAGCACATAACTGACACTCCATCAACATCAAAGTCTGGTAAGGGTTTCCAGCATCCGACTCCCATGTCTCACATCAAAAATAAAGCTGGACTCTTTTTCCAAGGATGCCATGTGCTTGCTACTATTGCACAGGGGCTTTCAAATGATTTTAGCATCACTTTGATGAGGCATAAACTAGCCACTGTCTGGAGGCTAAAATTGACAGTGCCTAGGTTTTAAACAAACTTTACGTGAGTATATGGTTCCCACCTCTTCATACACTATACTTATTACTATCAATCTTTTCTGTCTGGAAAATAGACAGAAAACTTCTGAACAAATGTGCATCTGCGATGGATATCTCCCCCATGAATCTTCAGTCCTCGAAGGACCCTTAGAATGGAAAATGGCTGGCATTCAACTTTCTGACTGAATACTCATTCATGATACCGTTTGGTTGCAAAACAGTATTTTGCATTACTTGTAACTGAATAATCCTCTCCTGATCCATTCATTCTGTCATTTTTCATTAAACAAAAATTAAAATCCAATGGTTACAATTTTGAAAAATAATATAGCAGTTAAGCTATGAAGAACATGCTCTGTATTTGAGGTTTTACTAATATCTCAGATGAAGTCACACCATGCTCATATTTTGATAACTCATTAGACATGTCATGATCAATGCTGACAGTTTGTAGGATGCATCTTTCTGCAACAAATCTTAGTATTAGCATTTTGGATCAGGTTAGCAGGTTCCACTGCTTGCATAACTCGCAGGACAGGATAATTCTAGCATTGGCTGATAGTTAGTACCAAATTAGTAACTACTAGCATTGACTGATAATTATGTATCTTTCTGCTACAAATTATGCTAATAACAATTTGCAGCATCATAGTAAGTTCTCCATGATATCCTCATATAATAAGCTTCTAGTTCTTCATGCTAAAAGATGCAAATATTATGTCATTCCAAAACTCTTATGAGATTAGATACCTCCATTCAGAGTCAAAATGTAAAATTTTCAAATGTCGTATGGTTAACTTCTGGAGCGAAATTCTTGATATGATAGAAGCACAAAATCCTAACTTCATTCAAGGAATTTACACTAATATGTACCATATAAGAGGCTTGCTAAGCTTCCATTGCTCATGAATTCATAGACAAGCATAAATTGGCCTTTATCTGCACAATAGCCAACCAGATTCACAAGATGCCGGTGATGCAGCCGACTAAGCAAAAGTACCTGCAGAAGTCACAGAAACTTTCTTCAGACAATAAGGAAAAAGGACTCATGAATTAACAAATTTGAATGCTGTGTCTGTAGATGCTGCAATAAGGATAAGAAAGGAATCGATATAGATTATTGAGTGTTGCAACATAAAAAATAAGTACAAATTGCAACTATTAGGGTTTGGCTAAGAGTTGGCAAAGGGTCATGTATGTTCTGCTTTGTTGCCATATCAAGCTCTCTACTGAGTAGAATGTTACCACATTTTTTTTGATGTTTTTAGTTATTACCCCTCTTCTAGTGGGGAAATAGCCTAATCTTCAAGAGCCTTGGATTCAGGAAAAGTGTATGCCTCTTATGCACTTTCATCAAGGTGAAATATGCCCAGTGAAGCCCTCCAAATCAACCTGTGATCACACATCACATAAATGTAATCCTCCTAATATGCATACACTTGTGATTCTATCCTTTTTTTAATTTCCCACTCATAAAATCTTAATTGGCATCCCCATAGACAGTTGGAAAAGGGAGGTGAGTCACTTATAATCACATCCCTGTACTGTTTTGAATCTCCTGTGAGGATGAGGAATGTCAACATTGATGATTCTCCTTCACCTTGCATTCTGTAGGAAGCCACTATCTTCCACTGTATGATGCACTTGCATCGCATGACACACCAAATAATTAAATTAACACTTACAATTTGTGTGAAATCAATATATAACAATGCCTAGGATAAGTTAGTTCAGTTTAATCTCTCTTTTTTCATAAGAAGCTTGCTGAAAAAACTAAGAATGAGGAAAACTTTATAACTTACCAATTCAAAAAAATGAACACATTTAAACTCTCAAGTTATCCTTTGAAAGTGAAACGTTACCTCTGTTTGGAACTCTTTCTCCCCTTGTCTTGAATTAGAAGCAAGTACCTTAACAGCTACCACTTCTCCACTAGGCATTCTAGCTTTGTAGACTGGACCAAAAGATCCATGTCCTAAAACAGTTGTAAAATCATTTGTTGCTTTCTGGATTTCCCTGGTTAAGAAAGTAGACTAAACAGTTACCATATGCAGCTTACACTACAATTGATAGTGGTATCAAACATGTGGCACTTAAGAAAGTAACATGTACAGATAAGATTTCTTAATTAAACTTTTTTATATAACCAGAGGTACTGCCCACTTTCAAAAAAAGATTTCTCAATTAAACAAAACAAGTGAACAAAGTTAATGACTTTGAACTAATAATACATGAAAACTAATGTCACAACTGCATCACATGGGCTTCACCGGCTTGGTGTAGAACCTGTATCTTTTTTGCATTGTGCAATCTTTTGAGAGCCACATCAACCGATATTTGTACATCCCCATTTCTCACTTTTCAAACAGTATCAACAGTCAACACTTTCAGGGGGGGAACCACAAGCTCACCAAGGTTGATGATTTTTTGGAAGGTGGCATACAGCCACATCATCACCAAGGTTGATGATACAAACAAAAGTTTCCAGAATATGACTGAAGATTTAAAACCAAGACTCTGCTGGATTATTGAGTTCATGTCCGAGTGAGACCTAAGTCCTTGAGTAAAAGCAACACCGGCATGTTAACTTCTAGAACAAGAAGTGAAGCTTTGTAAAAGTGAAGCTTTGCCCATGCTGCACAGAAACCCATGCTTTTATTTTCCAAGTTTCCTAAAAGAATTCCATCAATATACCATCCTACAAGATTGGCCACACCACCTTCTCCAGAAATACACCTGAGCTGCCAGGTATTTCTGAAACCAACCACAACCATCATCTGAACATCAACAATACTTGGGGAGACACAAACCATGAAACGAAGTCCATATATAGTTCACTGCCCGACCCTTTCAAATTTTTTTTGAAAGTGACCCTTTCAAGAATTAACCAGCATTAGCTGCTTGCATTAGTTTATATTTAGCGAAAAATATAACTGTATGCATCCCTTTTAAGGTTGTGTGCTCATCTTTTCATACACAGACACTCAACACAATTTTACAGATTTCCAGTTTTTTACAAATCCGCTTAAGTCAGTTAAACATATGTTAGCATCTTACAAGAAATTGGGCCTGGCCACAATGCAAGAATTTTTTTCCCCGTAAACCAAGGACATACTTTCCTTCAATGCCCAAGCTAATATGGGACAAAAGGAAGATGAATTGAGAACCCCCCCCCCCCCAAATGACCACCCTAAGAATTTGAAAAGACCATTAGAAGCTGTAGAACACAAAGGACTATGGAAATACCATAACAACAAATGACAGTAACATGGCAAAATTATAGGATTCAACCATCTGATACAATGCTTGATATCCAAATTTGGGCAAGAGTAAGAAAATAACAGTTCGATATCTAGAAATGAAGCAAAAAAATATACAAGTAAAAAATTGTACACTAATGAAATTTAAGTAGGAAGAAAAATAACGTAGGAGGAGATTGATGATAAAAGTCAATGGACGTGTACAAAGAATATGGTATTTTGCAGCATCACCCATAAATATTAATAATGACAATGACAATGATAATAATAATAATAATAATCCAATCTGAGAGGTGGAACTTCCTAAGAAATCGGTATATTCCTCGCTAACCAGATTTGTTTCACCTATATCGTTAGATGCACAAGCATTGTCAATGGTGCATCTCCGGCAATCTATACAGAATATTTTCATATAAGGGTAATTCCATTCATATGATTCCGAAAGTTAAAGATGAAAAAAAATAACACAATAAGATTCTCAACAAAAGATCAGACATAATTTCAATCCAATAGTTAATGT
The DNA here is from genome assembly GCA_022559845.1 of Amorphophallus konjac. Classification (NCBI taxonomy): domain Eukaryota; kingdom Viridiplantae; phylum Streptophyta; class Magnoliopsida; order Alismatales; family Araceae; genus Amorphophallus; species Amorphophallus konjac. The sequence continues at coordinate 205,395,184 of CM040129.1, forward strand.
GAAATTAAAAAAAGGAGTTGACAAAAAAAAATACCTGTATGCATATCTTGGAATGGCCGATGCAGATGCAAAAATATCTTTAACCCGATTCCTCTGCTTGGACCAATGGATATTTCTTTTAGTAATTGGGGGCAAGGCATGAGGAGTCTCAGAGTTTGAGGTTGATGTACTTGAGTCCATACATGCATTAATGTCATTCATTTGCATTGGCAGAGATGATGTACTAAGCTCATCTACATGTTGTCGGTTGTGGGACTGCTTTCTATACAGTCTTATAGCAATGAATACACAGAATGATATCAAGATTCCAACAGCCACACCAACTGACACACAAATAATTACTATATCAGTTTGGTTTGCCATTCCTTGCTGATTTTCGTGGTTCAAGATGTGAGAACATCTTGAAAATCAAAATCAAATGGAACTCAATCTTTGCTGTCACAATATAATATTGATAATAGAACCTTGTCTCGCCTGCAACAATTATTTGAATTAAGCAGAACGCAAAATATCTTTACCAACAGGAACACCATCAAAAGAGGTTAGTCCCATAGACCATGCATTTACCACCTGCAAGAGATGTTTTTTAGCAAATGTTATCGATTGTTTGCAGAGCTTATTGAACAATACCAATAAAACAAATCCCACAAGCCAACTATAACTCAGCAACATTTATAATGTACAAACTCCAGAAATCTGGACTTTTTTCCTTTTAAAAAGTGGATAGTACCACCTCCAGAAATCTAGACTTAGTAAATCAAAAGCATGACGTTTGCCATTAATGGAAACAGTCAATTTCTTTTCCCTTTCGATGCAAAATTAAACCTTGATCAACATGGGTCATATACTCAGAATAAAGCAAGACTTAAAATAATGTCCCCATTCTCTAATGTGTAAAGCACAATTGAAAAACATCAACTTTGCAGATATCTCAGTTATGATAACCCAGCTATGAAACTCATACCTAAACCTGTCTCTCCTTAGAATTTTATTCAGAAAATCATTTTTCCCTTTTTCACTTGACATTTCTTCAACGTTCGATATCATAGGTTCTGAATAATGACCAGAGATGGTCAAAAGGGTTCGGCTCACCATGCCTTAAAAAACTATTTAAGTTTTATTTTTTAGAAGTGGATGCTACCGCAAATTGTATTAATTGTAAAAGAAAAGGGATGTACAAGTATAATAACTCAGCTCCCCAAAGACCACTATACAAAAACCTCCACACCAAGAAGGTGTGCTCCTCGCCATCCTCCCAACGAAGAAAAAGTGAGGAGTTATGAGACTACACTTTACATAGATGCTTAGCCCAATCACACACTCTCTCACAAACAGATGAAACAATCCTATCCTTCACTCTTGCTTCCCTTTTGAAAATTCTGCTGTTTCTTAACTATTTAAGCTAAATGGAAGCAGAAGATGTAAAATCTAGTTAGACCATAATCAAAGTCATGACAATTAGCTTGAATAGATGCAGAAATGATCCCTAGACAGACAACATAACATTATATGGGTGTGCAAAACAGGAGGACTCCTCATTTTAAGGAAAAGATTGGAGTCTCACCACCTTAGTAGTAATTTCAGAATGACATTCCAACAGATACTAATTGCTTTATAACCAAAAAGAATTATCTTGGGGAAGGAAAATTGGCCTAACTTCATCTCTCTTTGTGAGCTGTAAATGAATTAATGACGCAACAGATACCTGCAGAAATGAGTTTTATTCACTGAAAGAACAGAGTGTTCCCGAAGTACATTTGATCCATTATTTGCTTAGTACTCGTTATATGCACCATAAATGTCACCCAGGAAAAGGGTGAAGCCACAAAATAAAAGGTTGTAAAATGCATATCATATGCAAATTTTTCCATGGAGTGGATCACAAAGAAACATGTGAAACTTCAATCAGAGTTTGAGTTTGGACAACAAGATGCGCAACTTAGAAAGTTTGGTAGGAGAGGAATGCCAAGGTCTCATCATCCCTGTAGAGGTCATATACGAACTTCATATCCAAAGCATTGCCACAAGGGCGAAATACTGCTGAGTCTTGGGATGCCGATCGAAGCCCTTGCTTCCCCCAAAGACAACAAAGCTTTCCAGTGTTTCCACCCTCCCCTATCTAATCAGTTTAACCAAAAATCTGAGAACTGGACCAGAATGATATAATTCCAGGTCACAAGGATTAAGGAAGCCATCAACTAACTTGACAAACTTGACAACCACCAACCAGGTGTTCTGTTCGTCCACACATCCCCATCATAGAACCATGAAATTTTTACAATACAACCTTTAGATTTCAACAGAGAGCAAATTTTCCCTACACCCACGCTCCAAAAATTGCCTCTTATGCGAAAATCTGCCAAATGGAGATCCCAGGCAAAGGCAAACCCCCACGATCACCAAGCAATCGGCCACAAATCAACCATTTCTCCAACAAAACCCACCAAACCAACATACCATCCTAACAACCCTCGCAATCCGTACAACAACAAACCAGAACGCGCCAAAGAGAGCCCCAAGAGGAACACCACCCTAGCAGAGGATAGAAAACGGCAAAACCAGCAAAAGAAGGAAAAAAGAAGAGAGAGAGAGAGAGAGAGAGATCACACCCTACCGCAATGGCACAGCCGGACACACCTCTAAGCTCCCAAAGATCACAACTTTCGGGGGAGTTTATTCCTCTTCAGAATTCGCGTATATACTCTCTCCGCCCATCTACTCCTCTTCTCCGGTTATTCTCCTCTCGGCACCGGACGAAGGTGCGGGAGGAGACGGGCAACAGAAAACCCCAGACGGGGAGGGGCGGGGGAATCCAAGCGGGGCGGGGTCTATAATCTTTGTGGGAAACGATATCATGAGCCGCGGCACAATAAACCTTCCAATAGAAATACCCCACGGCATCCAATGGAAAGTCGCCGCGATACTGTAAAGATGACGTCGTCGGCACCTTTTAAACGCCGCTCCTCGTCGACGCGGTTTTCTGCACGCTCCGTTTTTTTGACCCCCTTTCTTCTTTAATTCTTGGATGCCGGTGATGAGCTGTAGTCTGTAGTCTGTAGACGGCGGATGTTAGCTGGGAAATGATATAAAGCATGGTTTTTGTTCATTAGATAATGTTACATTTCATTTAAATCGAGTAATTCTAGAGGTTTAGAAAGAGTGGGTGTTTTTGGCATCGTTGTGGGTCATTCATGCACTTGTAAATCAACTCATGTTAAGTGTGCACCAGGTGCATATACGTGTGCATATATGCATTGACACGCCTGTATGTATACGTGTATATATATATAGATACGTAGACATATACTTATGTACATAGATAAACAGACAGATAGGTAGATCACAAAAGCACGGTGTTAAGACAACTCCGGTTAGAGGCATATTAGTTTGGGCATGACTGGGATGGGACCTTCTTCTTTCCGTTTCCCATTATCCCACTTTTGGTCAGCTTCTAGAGGAAGCCGCCTTTATGGATCCGACAACTGCTTAGGAAAAAAAAAAACAAAGAAAATGGTTCATGGTTACTGGGAACCCACTTGGAGTTTGTCTACTTATTTCTTTCCTCTCCTCATAGATAAGAAGGTAAATTAAAAAGAAATTGGACCGGGCTCAATCCATTCTATCATGGTGCTCAGGACACTTGGAGGGTCCTTACCGTATAACAAAATAAAAAATAAGATATACTCTGGTAAAATATCATATTTACATTTATCTCCTACTCTTACCGTATTATTAACTATAGCTCTGATATATCCCGTATTGTTAAGGTTATACCCTCATCGTAACCATCACTTCTTTAACTCAAGGGCCGGATAGGTGAGTTAAGATGGACAATTACTAACTTGCCCTTAGGTTAGCATCCTCCCCCCCTCTCTCTCTCTCCGTCCATGGTGGGCGTCGGTTGCGATAGAGGGTCGTCGCCGTGTCCACCTCCCTCCTGCTCTTCCTCTCCTCCTAAAGACGTGGGGGTCGATGGAGAAGGGGGTGAGAGAGAGAGGGGGGTTAGGGGGCAATTGAGAGAGAGAGAGAGAGAGAGAGAGAGAGAGAGAGGAGGGATGGTCATAACAGAGGAGGCTCTCATTGGAGGGGGGTCCTGACGGAAGGGTGGGTGGGTGTCAGTAGAGGTGTGAGGGGAAGGAGAGGGTCGAGGATGTGGGGAGAGAGAGAGAGAGAGGAGAGAGATGAATGGGGGGGAATCCCGACAGAGGGGGGTGCCGACAGAGGGTAGGTGGTCTGTCTGGCGAAGGAGCTTGGCTCATTGGACATAGAGCGGTGGTGACAAGGGGGTTGTTCGATGTGCTTCCCGGCCCCTAGGTGGGTCTCAACAGAGAGGTGGGTGGGTGTCGGCAAAGGTGAGAGGGGAGGGAGAGGGTTAGGGTTGGGGGATAGAGAGAGATAGAAATGGATGGGGATCGTTGGGGGAGAGAGAGATCTGATGGATGGGGGGGGGAGTCCCGATAGAGGGGGGTGTTGGCAGAGGGGTAGACGGTGTGTCCGCCTGCTGGCGAATAGACACAGGCCGGCGGCGACGAGGGCATTGTTCAACGCGCACTTCCTCTTTGTATTGGTCCTCCTCCCACCGACAACGAATGAGGCGAGGCAACTCTAACGGACGCATCACATCGGGGCGAGGGAAGATGACAAAGGGGTCGAAGACGGAGACAAAGGCAGGGAGACTACCTGCGATTCCTCCCTGACACCGTCACCGATCCCCCCAACTCTGTAGCCATTGGCCATGACCCTAACCTCGAATCGGAGATGGAGCAAAAAACGGAACTTAACCCTAGATTGGAAACGGAGATACGGTGGAGTATGGGGTTTAGGCTTCGGTTCTGCACTACTCACCAGAGGAGGGGCTGCGAGGGTTAGAGCTAAGGGGGGAGGGAGTACCGGGGGGGGGGAGAGGGGGGTGCTCGCCAGAGGGGAAGAGGGGTGGGAGGGGGTGCACTAGTGTCGGGCGGGTCCCATACCAGCCTCCCTCAGCCGGTTGCTCACCAGTTCTGCTCGCCGGAGGAGCTCGTCCGGGCCCCAAGGTTAGATCTCTCTCTCTCTCTCTCTCTCTCTCTCTCTCTCTCTCTCTCTCTCTCTCTCTCTCTCTCTCTCTCTCTCTCTCTCGTGAAAATGTAAGGGTACTTTTGGTATTTCATGTATCCAAATGATTTTCGTGACATATTCATTGGAATATTCAGGATCTGTCGACGACTCGGAACCGGAGAGGTATAAATGTAACATATTAGGTAAATGAAGGACATACGTGATAATATGTAAAATATAAGGGGATAAATGTAAATAAGATATTTTAGGGGGGTATAGATGTAAAAATATCAAAAATAAATTGTAATCACTTATCAAAATATGTTTTGAGCATTATTTTTTATTATCAAAGTGACCTTTCTTTTTTTTAATGACAATAGATATTAATACATAGGCAACATGATTTTTAGGAGGAATGTTAGAGTTGAGAACAATGTTGTTTCTTTTATTTGTGATAAAGCGAGAGAATGAACGGAGTTATTTTATATTGTAAATTCACAAAACTCTCCTGTTTTAATTTTGTTGGGGGCTTAGAGTGCTCCACACTGGCATGGTGTGGCCTTTTTGTATAAAGACTTTTTGGACAATTATTGACTATACTTGTATATCCATCCTTTTTATTTAATATAATAGTGGTATTACCAACTTTAAAAAAATAAATTTACATTATAGATTTTCAATAACCAAGAAAGGGAGAATTTGTTGGTTCTTCCAGCATCTTAAAAAAAGATTTTTGCATATATACTCCGATAAAGTTTGATTTTGTCAAATATACCCTTCATCGGAGCATATTATTATGAATATCCTCGAAATATGAGTAATATCACGACTATACCCTTGCCGTAACTCCCGTGTGTTTAACCCGAGTTAAGTGTGAGTTAAAGAGTAAGATTTATATATATATATATCCCTGTAAAATTTGATTTTGTCAAATATATTCTAACTCTAACGACTGTAGATGACATAGTTTATGGAATATTCTCCTCCGTCGACAGCAGTAAACTAAAGAGATATAACCGTAACACTTCTGTACGTCTAAATGAAGGATATTAATGATAACATGCTCAAATGAGGGGATATATTTGACAAAACCGAACTTTATGGAGATATATATGTCAAATTCCCCCCAAAAAAGATTGTAAGATCGAAATCTGGAATAAGGATGGAAGGTAATTAATCTCTATACACAATGTCTTAGAATTAAAATATACCACATGCAAAACGTATTATCTAGAGTTTGGACTTGTATGCACTATGCACGTGTTATCATTGCACCTATCCTACTATTTTTCGTTTATTGCATTTTTGAACACTCGTTTTATGACCCATTCTCTCTCTCTGTGTGTGTGTTTATTATTATTATTATTATTATTATTATTATTATGACCCACTCAAAATTTGTCTCGTGCTCTTAGATTCAGGCCCAAGAATAGCGGCCGGCTAAGCCCAGACTTCTGAATGAAGAATTTGATTCGCAAGAAACGGATCGTGTTAAGTGAGGTTTCCTCTAGAAATTAATTCGAGATCACCATGATGTCACTGCTCCTTAGGGCTTGTTATTGGGCATGCAATTAATAATATCCTGTGGCAACTCATCCTCTCATGGAAATTTTAAGAAACCTTTTCGTTTAATTTCCTTTTGTTCTTACTTCATATTTAGCTACTCACCTACGCACTCTGATCAAAGTCTCAACTTCTCACACTCTGTTTCCCATCCCAAGTGACCTCATGCATGGCCACAAATCCTCTCCCCAGCTGCTTAATTCCTCTATGCCTACGCTGCATTTGAGACTCTTGCACCTCCCACCAGGTGCAGTTGGCTTCCCTGGAGGTCTTGTACGTCCATTTCGTTTTTCAAAAAGGTTTACAAAGCTTGGTGGGTTAGTTTCACCCGAAAGGATTCGATTGAAATATAAGTTATATTATCCATAGACAAGAATCATCGTCTCTAAATTTATTTGACTAATGAACAGATTAATTAATAAGTAAGTTAAAAATAGAGTAAGATAACGTATTCGAGGGGTTGGATGCGAATATGCTATCCAGCCCCGGTTAGCGACGTGCCCTACTAGCTAGGAGGGCATAAGTGGGCCCCATTTTCTCTATCATCGGTTGTTCACACTTATCCCGTTCCATTTTTAAAGTGGGTCTCATGAAATACCCTTACCATCCCTAATATTAGGGATGTCAACGGGTCAGATATGGTACGGATTGTGGACCATCCGTATCCGTTTCCGATAAGGAAAAAATTATATCCGTTTGTTGTTCGTTAAATATTCGAAAAATAGTGTATCCGAAACCGTTATCTAATATCCGAAAAATACGGTTAGCGGATAGTTATCGGTCATAAGAGTACGTACAAGACTAAAATTTAAGAGGTAAATTAACTCAATTAAAAAAAATAAATTGAAAAGAACAATCCATATATATGATAAATAAACACGTTTCAATTTAGTTCTCGTATCATCATCATTCGTGAGTCAACATCGAATGAAATTAAAAGTATAAAAATATATAATATTATAATATCCCCCAAGACAAGATGAAACATATTAAGTGAAAATAATAAAGTGAAAGAACACTCTTGGACTTTAATCTCCATCATCTTTTCATTCTTTACATATTTTACATAAAAATAAAGAATATATTAAATTATAATTTAAAAATTATAAAAAATATCTTATAATTTAGAAATATTTTATCATCACTAAAATAGAAATAATTTAGATTATACATCTATCTCATCTTCAATGTCATTTTTTTCGAGACATTAAATTATCTGAGTCAAATCCAAACTTGTTTAACGGTGACGGATACGGATTCAGCATGAGGTGTATCCATATCCGTTAAGAAATCGAATATATCCATATTCGTATCCGTTAATTTATCGGAAAGAAAAATACTATCCATTTGATGTTCATTAAGCTAACGAAACATACAATTATCGGATCATCATTTACCATTGACATCCCTACCTGATATCACTACCGGCCTGTTAATTTAAGGGTGAGAAATTACAACTCCGGTCCCGCACGCTCTAGCCGATCGAGGTCAATAAATAAAGCATATCGTGGATTATGACACAGTTAATTCCTTGATTAAGATTTCGAGTGAGACAAATGGGAATTTGTGACAGACTTCACATGATCTCACATTACCGTATAATGTTTGCTCTACCCAAACACACACACGAACGTACAGTAGTACCATGCGCACAGCAGTGAGAGCTAGCTAGCCGATCTGAGGGTTGAAACCCAGATCTTAATTCTTCATCAGAAGCCACTTAACCATGCGTCTGCAAGCTTCCAACCTTTTCCAGCTACGTCTCAAGCTGTGTATACAAATAGGTTCATATGTAGAAGAGTCATACCAAGAAGAGCTTTGCATGCATGCATGCAAGCGGGGGGGGGGGGGTACACACACACACACACACGAACGCACACCCTGCTAGGCAAATTGCCGATCGAGTTGCAGGAGGCAAGCAGAAGCAGCTTCCCCCGCCCCCGCCCCCACCCTACACGGCTACGCGGGCGGCGGCGGCGATGCCGGTGTGGGGGCCCTGGGCGAGGCGGGCGCACTCGTGGAACCGGAAGCAGTGGACGAGGTGGTCGACCGCCATGCCGGCTACCTGCATGAAGGAGTAGACGATGACGGGGCCGGCCAGGCGGAAGCCCCTCGTCACCAGGTCCTTGCTGATGGCCTCCGACTTGGGGGTCCTCAGGGGGACCTGCTTCGGGTGCTTGTACCTGTTGATCACGGGCCGGCGGCTCACCTGCCTCCACATGTACCTGCTGAAGGACCCGAACTCCTCCACCACCTGCGCCGTGCCCATGCATGCATGCATGCATGCATGGGAAGTTTGAGAGTTGGGATTTTTAGTTTTAGAGTTTTTTCGATCGGGAACTAAATTAACATCGCGCAGCTGCTTTTAAGATGCTGCTGCCTTGTCTCTCCATGTTAGTCTTATATGCTTAAACATGGGTGTATGCATGATAATAAAGAAATTCATGGGGTAATTACATGCATCGTATCCCTAAAATCTTGTGTATTCTATTCTATACTCATATTTTTTAATTTATACGTACTTGCCTTCAGTATGCACCTGGCATTATCCACTATGGACCTCACCCTGATCTCAGCAAGCATGAGTTCCTTGTTGGAGCTTCTATCTATGATGTCTTCCTCCACCATCTTGGCAACCTCAGCTGGATCGAATTTAGCAAACGATTCTCTACAACGGCAAGTGTCAAAGGAGTAATTAAGTATATATATATATATATATATATATATACTGTTAAGATCCTGATGATTTTTTAATATTGTTCTCATGAAACCATTTTTCTGTATCAAAAGCTTTAGCTAGGGAAGGTACGTAGGGCATATACATGAGAACCTGTATAAGTCTCTCTTTTTGATGATCTCGCTCCAATTGTGATCGATTAGCATTCCTGACAAGGCAAACAGCTCGAAAAGGCAGCTGCATGCATGATGATGTTGATGATGACAGACGGACGGACAATATTCTAATTTGAGTTTTCAAGTGTAAATTAAAGAGAGAGAAGGAAATTATAAGGAAACTCACTTGTCATCGTAGACTGGCACACCCCAGCATTCGTCATGGAATGAAACGTAATGTTCTTCTGCGACAAGGCACATCATCAACTCATTGTTCATATATAGTTCAGATATATATATGGGCAACATATAAGATATGCTGTAAGTACGTAGCTAGATCTCCATAGATCCATATGCATGGCTGGTAATTAGCAAAGCATTGCGGTATTGAGTAGAAACCAAGGTTTTCACCTGTATAAACCCTTGAAATTCCATATATATATATATATATATATATATATTGTGGATTCCTGAATTAAATCATCATATGTACTTCGTGGAAGCTCCAAAAGCAAACCGTTTTATATATCCATATATATGGATATATATATATGCTGTTTGACAGCCGCCGATGTAGAGGAGAGGATATCTCAGTAGGGAGTATTCTCATAAGAGTAATGCTTAGTGCACTCACTGCACTAATTATACCTATCAGTGTAATTAGTGTAATATTTAATGATTTTTTAAAAAAAATTTAGTGATCCTCATGTCTAATTAATTTGGTGTGTTATTCCCGTCACTAGATGACGTGACATGAGGGCCATGTAAAAATAAAATCTCAACCCTGTGGATAGTAAAATTGGACCGATTTTACTATTCATAGGGGGACAATTTTTTTTTACGTGACCCTCACGTCACGTCATATGGTGACGTGAATGACACACCAAGTTAATTAGACGTGGGCGCCACTCAATAAAAATTAAAAAAAAATAAGTGCTACACTAATTACACCCGTGTGTGCACTAAGCATTACTCTTCTCATAAATAAACCAAAATTACATTTGCACCCTTTGGAAAACAAAATAGGGCAAATTAAAATGTTGTTATAGGATTTTGTAGGGATAATATAAGATTGATTTCCTTCTGGATAGGTGATTACAAGAAGGTTAATGACAGCAAGAGTAGCTAAATAAATACATATTGGTGCATGCATCCTAGGAAGAGAGAAAGACATAGCTACTTGGGAGTATATATATCATTTAGGTGTCAGGAGTATTCTCAATTCTCATATGTACATTAATTTGACTCACCGCTAGACTTGGTTATCCAATTACACCTCTTCAGAGCACCAGGCTCCGTGGAACCCAACGCAGGGTTATGATCCTCAAAGACATCTTCTGCTTCTGTCCTCGCAGCAGGCTCATCAAACTCCCCACAACTCCGCCTCCCCTTCGTCCCAAGCCCTCCAGCTGCAGCATCTCCTCTGCCAAAAGAACCCAAGATCCCAAGAAAGGGCAAGGAGATCTTCCTGTCCCAGCTAGAGATGGAGCCATTGAAGGAGGAGTCGTTGGAGTTCTGGGACAAGGAGAGAGGGGAGAGTGAGAGGCTGGAGTCGCTCCTGTGGATCCCCCGCGGGCACACCTTGTGGAGGTGTTTTGAATCTTTTGGTGGGGAGCACTTACTAGGGTGGTTTTTCATGGTCTGATCCGGGAAGCCGGGGCTTCTCTCTGAATGCCTTCTCATAGTCTGAGTGGGCATGGCTTTTGGGATGGGAACTGGAAGAGGAAGAGTATGTGTGTTGATGAAAGATGGAGAGTATGATCGAGTTGTTGGGTTTCTAGGCGCAGACGTTTATAGAGGTCTCTTGGTGTCTTTCTAGTTCCATTCAGTTCAATATGATCAGTTGGTAGAACATAGACTTCGACGTGGACTAGTTGATATATATATATTATAGAGATTAAAGATCAGGACACCCGGACATTCTTATCAGTGATGACTATGAATATTTTGGGACGCCATATTGGCAACTAAGATATATATATATGTATATCTTCATACTTCTTTCTTTACTGCTAGAATTGGAGTTTCTCCGTTAATCAGCAATCTATTCATAACCCAGAAACCCAAGATTTAGTTGCATGATGGCTATATTGCATGCATATATATGTACATTTGTCAGCGGAAACAGGCACGATCTGAAGGAGATTAAAGGGAAACATAGAACCGATCGAGAACTTCCCAGCAAATTGCATTAGGACTTGATGTCTCCAAGAACACCCATGTCATTGTGTAGGCAATTATGCTTTTGCTCCGTGTAAAATTTCCTATTCGCATCTTCTTGCATATTTGTCGTGGGAGAAGGTGCAGCTGTGGTTCGCATGCATTTCAAGGGAAACAAAGTGTCATCTGAGATTTCACGTCATACGAAAATATGATTCATTCTAAAACTTCTCACAGAGAGAGGCCTTTCAGAAAAAGAGGACCATACTTTTGGTTGGGGAGTTCATCTCAGGTGAGTGCAACTGGGTTCCTTGCAAGCTTGGCTTCTACTCCTGATGGAATTTCCTTCCTCCATTGAAGGCACACCTTCCCGTACTGACAGGGAAATTTCATCCTCATTAGGTGAGACTTGCCGGACGGAAAGGTGAAAGAGCTCTTTCATGGAGAATGCCGCCTAGAGGAAGATACGGGTTCTTAATTTCTTCCTGTAAATATAACACAACCAGACGTACGGGTAAAGAAATCTCTCCACACACTGTGGTGAGTTCTGTTGGCATATATGCATAGTGGAAACAAGTGTTCCGGTTACAACACATTACAAGATATTTACAAGAGATAAGACCCCGAGAGAGATAATCACTGGGTTGTTCAGGATATACGCAGGCGACGGGAGTGCAGCAGCGTAAGGTGGAACCACCACAAGACTTACGCATGACAGGTGCGGCGACCATAGAATTTACATGTTCTCAAGAGGAACCACCACGAGATTTACGGTGGCTGCTTACACGCCCCCTCAAGCTGAAGGGAGGGTGCGACGTGAAGCTTGTCTCGCAAAAAACAAAAACGAGATGTTGTCAATCCCTTGGTGATCGTCAGCGACCTGATCACGGGTAGCAATGTACTGAACAAACAACTCCTTCTTGAGAACTATTTGTCGGACGAAATGAAAATCCACTTCAATATTCTTGGTGCGAGCTTTGAACAAGAGATTGACAGCCAAATATAAAGCACCGATGTTATCACACCATAGATATAGGAGACTGAAGCCTAGGCAAACGGAGTTCGTGTAACAGGTGGCGCAACCATATGACCTCCGTAGCTGCCGTAGTAAGTGCTCGAAGCTCAACTTCAGTGCTCGAACGAGACACAGTGGCATGTTTCCTGGCGTACCAAGAAATGGGATTATTATTGAGAAAAACACTAATTCTCGTACGTAGTAGACCGCCGATCATCGTCAGGGCAACAAGCCCAATCAACGTCAGAGAGGGCTTGCAACTGAAAAGAGAAGGGCACGAGACGAAAGTCAAAATTGGACGTCCCCTTCAAGCAGCGAAGGATCCTCTTGACGGCCGTCCAATGGGCCGATGTCGGTGCAGCCATGAACTGGCAGACCTTGTTTACGGCAAAGGCGTTGTCCGGCCGAGTGAGAACAAGGTATTGCAAGGAGCCCACAAGACTTTGAAATTGGCTGGGATCAGGAAGAACTTCTCACCATTTGCCTGAGAGAGAGACTCAGATGCAGACAAGGGACTCCACACACTGTGGTGAGTTCTATTGGCATATATATAGAGTGGAAACAAGTGTTCGGCGGGTTACAACACATTACAAGATATTTACAAGAGATATATAAGACCCTTACGCATGACAGGTGCAGCGACCATGGGATTTACATGTTCTCAAGTGGAACCACCACGAGATTTATGGAGGCTGCTTACACTTCCCTGTTCAGACGGTGGTTTATAGGATTAATTCTAGAGCCAGTAATCATACTTGCAGGATCTGTGCAGTACTGTAGGGAATGCCCTTTTAGTAAACAAAAAGAAGAGTGGAGATTGCAATGATCTGAAGTCCATTGGGAGCCAATCAAATGGTACTACTATAAATTAGAACAAGATCGAATCTGCAGTTATATGGTTCCACTGGTGAAGGGGGGGGGTTATGACTTTTCTTCTGGCTGGCATCCGTCCTCAGGAAACTGGGATCCGATCCTCCGGGCTAGCTATTTTGTCATTTTCCTGTATGGTTTTGCACGTCATTCAGATATTTTTATTGCAAACCAATGAATTACAGTCTTTTCAAGGAGGCATATATACCAATGATAAAAGTAAATATGAAGTGTCCTACCTTGTCCGATATTAAAAAAAAGGAGATTTAAATATATGTTTTGGAAAATTGTAACTTAACATTTTTTTCATAAGAATACTAGATTAGATGCAATCAAGAATAAAAAGTAACCAAATATATGCAAAATTTTGAGATCGTGTTAATCTTTGCAAATAGTTCCACGAGCCAAGATCCCACGTGCACAGCGTTCTTTTAGGAATAAGCTCCTATGTTTTTTTGATATTCGAAATCGGTCCCCTTAATCCCACTATTTTTAAGTCACCAAATTCTGCTTAATTTGTTATAGGAAAAGACCCTTAACTCAGTCTCCGTAAGAAAAAGTTAGGTAAATTTAACACAACCATGGTCAGATTAACTGGGAGGAAGGAAAAGATCATACATAAAGCCATTGGATAATCCTGAGAGAGAGGAGAGAGAGAGAGAACGGGATGAGAGAGAGCATGAAAGAGAGAGAGAGGAGGGGAGGGCGCCAGACGGCATCGATCGTCACCCCACCCGGCCCAGTGGGGTGGGGTGCACAGTGTGTGAGAGAAAGCGAGAGAAATATCAAGAGATAGAGAGAGAATGAGATAGAAGTGGGGAGAAAGCCGGAGAGAGTCTCCGTCTCCGGCGTCATCACCCCCACCCAGTGGGGTGGGATGTGCAGTGGGGGTGTGTGTGTGTGTGTGTGTGTGTGTGTGTGTGTGTGTGTGTGTGTGTGTGTGTGTGAGAGAGAGAGAGAGAGAGAGAGAGAGAGAGAGAGAGAGAGAGATGAGAGGAGGGCGCCAGAGGGGGACTCCCCCTCTGACGTCGACACCCCCACCCAGTGGGGTGGGGTGCACTGTGTGTGTGAGAGAGAGAGAGAGACAGAGAGAGAGGGCACCGGAGGGGGTCTCCCCCTCCGATGCTCCAGAATCGGCAATCCCACCCAATGGGGTGGGGTGCACAGTGAGTGAGTGAGTGAGTGTGTGTGTGTGTGTGTGTGTGTGTGTGTGTGTGTGTGTGTGTGTGTGTGTGTGTGTGTGTGTGTGTGTGTGTGTGAGAGAGAGAGAGAGAGAGAGAGAGAGAGAGAGAGAGAGAGTGTGTAATGATCTAAGATCTAGATACCGGGAAGAATCCGATATTATTCGAATCCTGACCCGTCGCCCACGAGTCGGAGGGTTCGATAGGACTAAATGGAGTGTGGAGGTACAAAGAAATAGGAAATAAAGTAAGATAATTCAACATTTAACAGAAATAAACAATCTAACTACAACAGAGTCCAGTCCAACAGAAGTACAGTTTAAGGCAGAGAAGCGTACCCAACACCGAGTGAACACTCGGCCCGGCGAGCTGGCAACTAAAAACCTCCGCGCAGCACCCTTGAAACTTAAGGAAGAACCGTCACACCTAAAAAGTATGGGTGAGCTTCCTATCACTGGCTCAGTAGGGGTCCCGCAGAACCCCAACCATAAACAACGGCAGTAACGGAAAGCAGCAACAACAGTAGGAACAGCAAACTCGGTGGCCGGTAAAAAAACTCGGTTCTATAGCAACTCCTACTGGAACTGAAATCAACACCCCGATCTCATAGTCGGGGCACTACCGAACTAACAGGAAAACCACACCACGACAATCCTGTCGTGGAGGCCCGTCTCACAGACAAAGACCCAACCCAAGACCACACGGTTTGGGTAGACACGATCACGATCTCGCCGTCGTGAACACTACACCGTCTAGGGAAAACCCTAGGTGACACTCACCGAAAACCCTAGATCTCTACCTCGAGAAAACATCTGGAAATTACGAGTAAAACCATGTCTCGCAGACGTGAAACGGAACTCGAGTCACTAAAAACTCACGTCACGTGACGGGAGCACTGTCCACTAGAAGCAAGGTCAGATGCGTCCACTGACGTTTTACATCGCATCCCAATATCTCCCTACGATGCCTCAGGCAGAGACAGAGACACACAACCAGTACCACGAACAAGGACTAGATGGGGTCGCGCTCGTCAATGCGGGTCCGACGCCCCCAACCAAATGTGCACACACAGACCATGCGCCCTAGGTCAGATCCTCTAGGTGGTTCTTCCCCAATGCCCGGACTCAGGTACGCGAAAGGGCCCTACGGTAACCAGCCTAAAAATCATCTCTCTCGGGTAAGTCGATCCACCACTCACTGGTGGGTCAGCACACACTTGTTGTAAGAAGGCTACGACCAGTGGGAGGTCATTAAATGTGAACACGGATAGCCACGCATGCACTCATTGCGAGTAACGCGAAGTAACAGGTGGCTCAGAGCCACCGGACTCTGGACAGTCCACTAGACCTGATAAACCTAATGGTCCTTGAGTCACACGACTCGGGTCAAGACTGTCGTACAGGGACAGCTCCACGCCATCAATCGGCCCTAACCCTAGGGTCAGAAACCTCGGCATGATGACTCACGAGGCAGTTCACAACTGCCGAGACCATTCCCTCAAGAGACCTCCAGCCCCAGGTTGGGAGACTAGACTCACAGTCCAAGGCCAAACTCACGGCCCCCACGAAAAACACTTCCCGAAAATTAATGACGTGCAGGAATAACCCACCGCACTCATGTCGACACGTGGCAACTCGATCTAGCGAAAGCACGGAAGCCTAGAACACAAGGGTCACCCGGACCCTCCAAACCCATGGACACACTAATTGAGATAACACGGTACCTCCAGACACCCAGAAACACGGTCACGGAACCCACGGGTGTCCGGTACACTTACGGGCCAAGGGGAACACGACCAGCCCTGTTCGACACACCCGGGCCCACAAGGAATGAACGCGTCGCCCACGATGGGCGCGTTCATTAACGCGACCAGGGCCTTGGTCGCGATCATCCATGAACGCAACCACCACCCAGGGCGCGACCCTGCCTTAACCCGACCCGAGCCCACACTGCGATAAGGATGTGGTGGTGATGATGACTGCGTCTACATGCGAATGTGCCCGGTCAAACGGTCGCGACTCTGATTAACGCGACGGGTCCCCCGGTCGTGTCAAAGGATGAACGCGACTAGGGTGGCGACCGCGACCCGGTCGCGGTTGGTCTTACCACTGTGACCCTCACCGCCTTACTGTTCATCTTCCCCGATGAACGCGGTAGCGCGATACGACGTCACCTTCTTGAAGAACGCAGCCACTATGACGACCGCGATCTCGACCCGAAATCAAAAATGGCAAACACCGCGAAAAATCTCATTCCACGTCCCATTCACACCCATGTGAAGATAAAAATAAGGGAAAACCATTCCTCAACCTCTCTAGCATCGAGAGGACCCATTTAAACTCCAAAAATATAATTAAAACACTAAATCCGACTCACATCCTAAAATCACACATTTTAACCCCAGCGAAAAAATGAACTCTCTCGCCTCGCCTCGGGCTACTAAACTCGTGAGAAATGAAGTACATGGGTTAGGGAACCGTCCCCCTATCTCCGGCGAAGATTTCACGCGCCGAAGACGCCGATTTGTCAAGAAAATGCCGTTTAAACTACCGTCGGCTCGCGATCCCACGAACTGCCTCCACCATCGCGATCCTCGTCCCGTGCACGTCGCTCCTCGCCCCACGAGTATCGCCGCCCCGCCCTCGTCTGCCTCTATCGGCCGCCCAGATAAGAGAGGGGGAGAGGAGAGAGCGTGAGAGAAGAGAGAGGGATCGGAGAGTGAGAAAGGGGTTTAACATATAGAAAATCTGGAATTTCTAAAAAATATCAAAAATAGGAAAAAAATACTTCTCACGATCCTTGAAAAATGCACAACGCGGTGGTAACATCCCGGAGTCGAAGAACGTAACGGTTCGCCCTACACGGGGTTTCGAAACTTCGATAGGCAAAAATATGCGTAAACCGTAAAAACTAAATCCGGGACCCACAAAAGCGATTCGAAACCCCCAAATCCAGATCCAAAAAATATCTGAAAAATTCGAGACATTACAGAGAGAGAGAGAGGCCCCCAGATCCAGATCCAACAAATATCTGAAAAATTCGAGACATTATGGAGAGAGAGAGAGAGGAGGGGGTCTTCCCCTCCGATGCTCCAGAGGTGGCAACCCCACCCAGTGGAGTGGGGTGCACAGTGTGTGTACGTATGTGTGTGTGTGAGAGAGAGAGAGAAGGGGGCACCAGAGGTGGTCTTCCCCTCCGATGCTCTAGAGCCGACAACCCCACCCCAAGATAGAGAGGAGGGGGCACAGGTGGTCTTCCCCTCCAGAGTCGGCAACCGCACCTAGTGGGGTGGGGTGCAGTGAGTGTGTGTGTGTGTGTGTGTGTGTGTGTGTGAGAGAGAGAGAGAGAGAGAGAGAGAGAGAGAGAGAGAGAGGCTCCGAAGGGGATCTCCTCCCTTCAATGTTGGCACCGCCACCAAGTGACTAATTAAGGTTTATGAGGGATGCCGAGATTGACCATTTATCCCCCTCCTCAACTTCGCCCTCCACATCTTCGCCTATGACATGGCTGTCACTGTCCTCATCACCCCTATACCAAAGTCTGACTTCTCCATTCCCTACTCTCTCCCAGGCCTACCTCTTGACACTGTGTAGTTTTTAAATTATTTGTAGTCCCCTTTTTTTCTTGATAATAGGAAAACTAACGCAGTGTTACTCAAGTTTCTATGGAGTGTGAGATATCTGAGTTCAAATTCAACGATGTCGAACTTAAGTGCATTTCTTTTCCTTGATATTAAGAAACTCAAGACTCAATGATTAAAAATTAAACTCAGAGCGATTAATTTTGTCCCAAGACTATCCCTTGAGAGGCGGAGAGAGAGTGACGTGCCAATATTTTTCATTTTTTTAAGATGAAAAAAATTTAATTTTGACATCTACGAAACATAAAGATGTGCTCATCATCAATCATGTCATCCTTGATGAAGCTTTTCTAGGGATTCCAGTGATTAGATCATCAACACTTTCAAATGATGCCTAACTAGAAACCACTAGACAATCGTCTCTTCTGAACAAAAAAATATTCATAAATCAACTTCGAGTGGAGCATCAGATCATATTTGTCTCTTATTTATTGCAGAAATATCCGTTAGATGTCTGGAAGATCTCTACCAATCTCATGGGATGCTAACTTTCTTGAATTTACGCACCCAGAGGAGGTAATTTATTGACCGTCGACAATTGAAATAACTAGGTATCTGAATGTGCACTTAAAGTTTGCCTATCTACTGCGCAAAGGTTTTTTTCGATAAATTTTTTTTTTAAATTGAGAGAGAATGATCAAGTTAAAATCTATTGCAGCCAGTTAGTTTTCAGCTTCATGTCTCTAGAAATCTGCTTCGCAAACAAATCTGAAGTGATACTTCGGAAGATGAAAATCCGACGCATAGTTAGGATTAAGAGATCATGCGTCCGGATAATGTGTATGGGATCTCTGGGTATAAGCAAGTCATATTTTATATTCACATCCCTGGGAGGTCTTTTAGTCCCATATCGGAGATGCGGCTTTTGTTCGGACACAAACTACTACAAAAGAGACATCTGGGCTTTCGTTGCGTTTCATACCTTTCTCGGCCTTTTGGCTAAGATCAAGTGTAGTATCTGTTCTTATCAGTTTAATATCTGATACGTGGGCCATCGGCTCACATGATATTAAATTAATTTGTTGTGGGGGAGGGTCCGCTCACAGTGGCTTGCCACTGGGGCCCTCGAGCGTCGCCCTTGCGTTGCACTACCGCTTGGGCCCGGCGCACCCCTACCAAATCTTAATATAAGTCTTAAGTCGGCCCGTTTGCCCACATTTGGCCCATAATCATAGAGTTGGGGGAGACGATGCACAGAGAGAGAGAGAGGGGGGACGTAGCAGCCCATCAAGATATTGAGGCTGTACGGGTTCCAAACGTAACATTGAGCAGACAAATACGACGTTAGGTCCGGTAATTATTCGTTAAAAATTTGAATCGAATTTGCATTCGTTTAATCAAATAATTATTCGAATAAAATATATGATGGATAATTTAATTAGATATTTTATTATTAATCGGATACGAATTTAAATATTGAGATATCCGTGTCGAATATTATCCGACCGAATATGAACCCTAGATAAAAATCTAAAGATATACATATTCTATATATAATTAGCTCAAATCTTAATATATTATTTGGTTATTCTTTTTTATCTTTTTTGATCTCAAAATATAATTTAAAAATAGGAAATTCACTTACATCCACTTCGTAAGTTATCTCCTATTTTTTAAGATGAAGTCTAATCTTTTGATAACACTCTCAAAATAAAAAAAACTTTCACTCTTTCTTTATTTTTTTGAGAAAATAATATATGATGCTCTCACGTGGCTAACACAACTTACCCCTAAGTAGGTCTAGTAATTATCCGTTTAAAATTCGAACCGAATTCGAATTCGTATTTATCCTATCGTTATCCGAATAAAGTATCCGACGGATAATTCGATTATTAATCAGATAATTCAATTGTTAATCAGATATGAATTCAGATATCACACTATCTGCTCCGTATCCGACCGTTTACAGGTCTAGTTAACGTAGCACTGTATTTATTTGTTCAACGATATATTTGTGCGCTAATAACATATATATATATATAATGTTGAGCAGAAAAATACAACGTCAAACATATAAATTCAATACTATTTTAGCGTTGTATTTAATTATATGTGTCACGTCATATTTGAATTAATTAGTTGAAGAGGTTGAAAGCAAAGAAGGAAAAAAAATGTGGGATAGGTGGAAGTCTATCATTAGAGATCGCTGTAGTATCAGTATGGACCTACGTTATAATGAGACGACCCAGACACAAAAAAACAAAAATTATGTTACCCGTAGAGACTCACTTCAAGAAGATATATTATAATTAATATTTTTATTCTGCTCACACTATGACATAAGTTTTTAGAAAAATTATCTTTATATCTTTAAAGTCTTACGAATTATCCGTATACTTGTACTCTTTTTCATATTTACCGTAATACTCCTGAAATCTTAAAAAAAGAAATCTATTGTGCTCTCACTTTAAAATGAAAAATTACTACTATATTCCAATGAGGAGGCACAATGACTGTTTTTTTAAAAATAAAAATATTACAATAAATATGATAAAAATAAAGATATAAGAATGATTTCAAAAATATAAACTTAAGTTTCACTGAAAATTTCAACAATAACTAATTTGTCACCCCTGTCCAGCTACTCCTCCACCCACTGCCGCGATCCCAAATGTCCCTTGTCCGGCGTTTGGCCCCACCTTCCCCCTTGCCTCCGCGTAGGAGCCGGGAAATCCGAGCAGATTGTAACAGCTGCTCCGGATCGGGCTGATGAGCGGGCGACTGATCAACGGTTGGATCCGGTCCAACGCTCCCGAGCCGACGGTTGAGGGAAGTTATTAGCTAAACCTGTAATTAGTTGCATTGTTTACATTAATTAGTTTCTTTTAAACACCTGGGGATTAGCCAGATTCGATGTGGCACAATCCCAGCCAGTAGTTCTAACACCATGGCTCTAAAGAGCAATATAAAAGGGATGGATCGGCCACGGAGGCGATCATCCAACCATATACCAAAACCAGATCCCTCTTTCTCTAGTCCAGTTCCATAGCCTGTTAGTTCTTCACGTAGCTCTGGAATCCCTACGGATCTGAGCTTCCACCCTGTTCTGATCGTGATTCTTTGAGCTCTGCTAGTATCTTTCAGATCGTCTTCTCTGCATCACCAGATTCAGCACTGGAGTCCGAGCTTGGAGATCTCTCTCTGCTACCGGAAGAAGCCTTGCCGTTGGTGTACTGGAAGAGGCGTGCTAAAATGGTGTCTGAGCCACCTCCAGGCAGCTCCGATTTATCTTCTGCAACAACTTCAATACAATGGATTCGGTACTCTATATTCTACAAGATTTACAGAGTAAAATCAGTACTATGCATGATGAATTAGGCTCGGTATCACAACGAGTCCATTCTTTGGAAGCAAAACCTCTTGATTCTCCTATTTCTACTGATACATTGCATGATTCTGTTGGATCATTCCGGTTTCGTTCACATGAGTTTCCTAGATATAATGGCACTTCAGATCCATCAGAATGGAAATTTAAGGCCAACAGATACTTCCTGTATAATCAAATACCTGATTACCATAAAGTCTCGTTTGCTTCCTTCTATTTGGAGGGCGAAGCCCTACAATGGTTCTGGCACTTCTCCAACACCAAAACCTCATTATCATGGTTAGACTTTTTCAAAGGTTTAGAATCTCGTTTTGGTTCAATCTCGGTGGTGGATTCTCATGGCAAACATAGCAAGCTCAGACAGACTGGTACTGTGTCTGATTACCAAAGACAGTTTGAAACTCTGTCCAACAGAGTTACTGGAGTGTTTGAAGACCATTTATTGGGCATATTTTTAAGTGGACTGCGTGAGGAATTGTCGTGTGAAGTGAGGTCCTTCTTTCCTCAGACATTGTCCCAAGCTATGGAAATTGCAAGAATTCAGGAACAAAAGTTCTTCTCCAAGCGACGCTTCACACCTAATTACAATTTCTCCACTTCACAACCTCCTAAATATCCACCAGTCCAGCATGTCCAACCTCCTGTGACTGCTTCCACTAAACCTTCTTCCACTCCAGTCAGGAAACTTACAACTCATCAGTTACAAGAAAGAAAGATGAAGGGCCTCTGCTACAATTGTGATGACAAGTGGACTCGGGCCATACTTGTCAATCTCAGAAGCTATTCTTTTTGCAGCTTATTCCAGATTCTACAGATTATGATGTGGGGGATCTTGATGACACTTGTTCAGACAATGCTTCTCCACAGGATGTGGAACCCTCACTCTCCTCTCATAGTGTCCCAAATTTAGTTTCACCTGGTATCTTTCGGTTACAAGGAAAAGTGGGACCTCTTTCAGTTCTAGTTTTAGTAGACAATGGTAGTACACACAATTTCTTAGATCCATCTATTATTCAGAAGCTTGGATTGACTACCACACATCAAGATGCCATACCAGTCAAGATAGCTGCAGGGTTGCAACTACCTTCTCAAGGATGGTGTCCGGGTCTTACACTTAAATTGCATGGACTATCATTCACTTTGGACTTCTGGTTCTTCCTCTGGGAGCTGTTGATATGGTTTTGGGCAATACATGGCTGCAGATGCTAGGGGATGTCACTTTCAATATGTCCCAAATGGTTATGAAATTCTCACTCAATGGTCAGGATTAAATGTTACAAGGTTTGCCACCTGCTTCATTAGATGTAGTGTCAGCAAAACAGTTTGGAGCAGACATTCAGAAAGCTAGAGCTCTATATTCACTATATTTCTATTCCTTAGATGCTACTAGTTCTACTGATAGCATTTCTCCTTCTTTTAATTCTTATCATCCTGACTTAGCTTCCATTTTACAACAATATTCTTGGGGTTTTCTCCGAACCCACTGACTTATCCCCTAGCAGAATACATGATCACAGAATACCTCTAGTGGATGAGTCCAAGGCCATTGTTTCTCCTACTTATAGACATCCACCACTTCAGAAAAACATTATTGAAACAGAAATAAAAAACCTTTTCTCACGCCATCACATTCAGTCCAGCAACAGCCCCTTCTCTGCTCCTGTTCTACTTGTTCAGAAACATGATGGGTCTTGGAAATGTGTATAGATTACAGAGCCTTAAATCAGAATACCATTAAAGACAAGTTTCCCATACCATTGGTTGATGATTTATTGGATGAACTACATGGAGCCAAGTTCATCTCAAATTAGACCTTCGTTCAGGATATCATCAAATCAGAATGCACCCAGCTGACATTTCCAAAACAGCATTCCGCACTCATGAAGGCCATTATGAGTTTCTAGTGATGCCATTTGGTTTGGCTAATGCACCCTCCACAATTCAGAATTTAATGAATGACATTTTCAAGAAATATATGAGGAGATTTGTACTGGTGTTTTTTGATGATATTCTTATATATAGTGAAACATGGGAGCTCCATTTACAACACTTAGCTCAAGTTCTAAAGATTCTACAAGATAATTGCCTTTTTGCCAAACTGAGTAAATGTGCCTTTGGTCAAACTACAATAGCCTACTTGGGACATATTATTTCAGATCAAGGGGTTTCTATGGAAGCAGGCAAATTAGAAGCTATACTGCAATGGCCTATTCCCAAATCCATCCGGGCCTTGAGGGGTTTTTTGGGCCTCACTGGCTACTACAGAAAATTTATCAAAGATTATGGTACCATAGCTGCTCCCCTCACCCAATTACTTAAAAAAGAGGCTTTCCTGTGGACACCTACTGCTGAACAAGCCTTTAAAACTCTTAAGAGTACCATGTCTCGGTCCCCAGTATTAGCTCTACCAGACTTCAATGAGCAGTTTGTAGTTGAATGTGATGCTTCTGGCAGTGGCATGGGAGCAGTTTTAATGCAAAAGGGTAGACCGATTGCCTATTTGAGTAAAGCTTTTCCTTCACACCAATTGGGGAA
This sequence comes from Amorphophallus konjac, assembly GCA_022559845.1. NCBI lineage: Eukaryota > Viridiplantae > Streptophyta > Magnoliopsida > Alismatales > Araceae > Amorphophallus > Amorphophallus konjac. The sequence goes on from CM040129.1 coordinate 205,419,339, forward strand.
ATCTACTTATGAGAAAGAAATGGAAGCTATTATTTTTGCTGTTCAGAAATGGAGGCCATATCTATTGGGCAGACCCTTTGTCATTAAAACTGACCATCAGAGCCCAAGATTCCTATTAAACCAGCAAGTACATACCCCTGCTCAGCAGAGATGGTTAGTAAAGCTACTGGGGTATGATTTTACATTGGAATACAAGTCTGGATCACACAACCGAGCTGCTGATGCACTGTCCAGAGTGCATGATGATTTCACTTCCACATCTTGTTTTGCTATTTAGTTGTGATTCCAACCTGGTTTAATGAACTCCAACAAATTATCAGACTGAAGATACATTTCAATCTTTGTTGGGATGTTGGCATGCAGGGGACTTGGATCCTCACAAATACTCCTTGAAGGGTGGCATTCTTTATTACAAAGGCAGAATTCTTTTACATAAGTCGCATCCCTTCACAAACACATTGCTACAACACCACCATACCACCCCTGAAGGTGGTCATTCGGGCTATCATAAGACCCTGCATAGACTCAAGAGGTCCTTTTACTGGCCGAGTATGAGTGACAGTGTCAGGTCCTTTGTTAAGGAGTGTGATACTTGTCAAAGGAACAAACATATTCAACAACACCCAGCCGGATTACTACAGCCATTGCTTATCCCTGATAAGATTTGGACACACATACATATGGACTTCATTGATGGGCTGCCTCCTTCCAATCAGAAAACTTCCATTTTGGTAGTCATTGACCGCCTCACTAAATATGCACATTTTATTCCCCTTCGACATCCCTACACTGCTATCTCAGTTGCCCAAGAGTTCGTTCAACAGGTGGTCAAGTTACATGGTGTACCACAAGTCATTATATCTGACCGAGATGCTATCTTCACTAGTCGTTTCTGGTCTGAACTTTTTAAACTACAAGGGGTTAAACTTCACATGAGCAGTGCCTACCACCCTCAAACAGATGGTCAGGCAGAGTGTTTGAATAAATGCCTTGAGACTTACCTCCGCTGCTTCTGCTATCAACAACAACACAAATGGCTTCAGTGGATCCCTTGGGCTGAATATTGGTATAACACCTCAGTACATAGCTCCACTGGCACAACTCCCTTTGAAGCACTATATGGGGTTTCCCACCTACACTACTCTCCTATGTCCCAGGCACATCTAAGGTCCAAGAAGTAGCAGAAACATTGCGCACCCGGGATGACATACTCAAGGAACTTAAGCTTAACCTGTCCAAAGCTCAGCAGCGGATGAAAATAATGGCTGACAAACATCGCACTGACAAAGAATATAAAGTTGGAGATTGGGTTTATTTGAAGCTACAACCATACCGGCAGCACTCTGTGGTACATCGAAGCAACGCCAAGCTCAGTGCTCGCTACTTTGGTCCATATCAGATTATCAAACGAGTTGGTGTAGTGGCCTATCATCTGCAGCTTCCTCCCAATGCTAAGATACACCCTGTCTTTCATATATCTCAGCTCAAGCTCAAAGTTGGAGATGCTAATGTACAGACCTTGCCATTACCAGACTTTTGTCCCCAACCTGACCAGCAATCACTTTACTTACTGGGCAGATGCATGGTAAAAAGGGAAAACAAGCCAGTCTCCCAACTGTTGATTCAGTGGCAGGGTCACTCACCGGAAGATGCAACATGGGAAGACTATTATCCATTTGTCAGCTCTTATCCATCCTTTGACCTTGAGGACAAGGTCACTTTAAAAGAAGGGGAGGAGTTTGTAACAGATGCTCCGGATCGGGCTGCTGAGCGGGCGACTGATCAACGGTTGGATCCGGTCCAACGGCGGTTGAGGGAAGTTATTAACTAAACCTATAATTAGTTGCATTGTTTACATTAATTAGTTTCTTTTAAACACATGGGGATTAGCCGGATTCGATGTGACACAACCCAGCTAGTAATTCTAACACCATGGCTCTAAAGAGCAATATAAAAGGGATGGATCGGCCACGGAGGCGATCATCCAACCATATACCAAAACCAGATCCCTCTTTCTCTAGTCCAGTTCCATAGCCTGTTAGTTCTTCACGTAGCTCTGGAATCCCTACGGATCTAAGCTTCCACCCTGTTCTGATCGTGATTCTTTGAGCTCTGCTAGTGTCTTTTCAGATCGTCTTCTCTGCATCACCAGATTCAGCACTGGAGTCCGAGCTTGGAGATCCCTCTCTGCTACCGGAAGAAGCCTTGCTGTTGGTGTACTGGAAGAGGCGTGCTGCAGATCGAGCGAGCGGCGACCCGCCAGACCCACCGGCGCAGGCCAAGTCGGCCTCCGGTTCCTATGCGGAGGCGAAGCATCACAAGGCGGACAGCAAGCACCACGGGAAGAAGAACATGCGAGGGTGATGGGAACTAGATGCGAGTGTCCTCCCTGTCGCCGACGGCGCCCTTCTCTCCGGTGTGGTTAAAGCAAGAAAGTCATCATTCGAGCTCTAGGCAACAGAATGAGAGAACTTGGAGGAAACAACATGTGATTTCGACATGGCAAGCGTACGTATCTTCTTCCCACTTCTACCATCCGATGAGTGGACGCTTCCTTCCGGCTCCGGCTCCGGCTCCGGCCGTGGCTGTTCTAGATGCGGCGGGAGTCGAGGCAGTTTTTGTGCGCGCACACTCACACACGCTCACACATACCGAGAGAGATAGATCGAGAGAGAATGAGAGAGAGGTGGAGAGGAAGCCGGAGAGAGTCTCCTTCTCCGGCGTCGGCACCCCCACCCAGTGGGGTGGGGTGCGCAGTGTGTGTGTGTGTGTGTGTGAGAGAGAGAGAGAGAGAGAGAATTAATTCACAGTCACATTCTTAATCAAAATCCAAAGCCAAAGTGTCACACACGGGCGCGCACACACACGCTCACATATATATATATATATATATATTCTGCATACTTTTATTATCATACACATTCTCGAGCTAGGTAAAAATCAGATCACGATTATTTTCGAGTTACCCCATCAACGTAAAATCTCGTGAATCTATACAAATCAACAAAATACTTATAATTTACCAACATATTCTTATATAGACTTTAAAATCTTAGAACATATCTAAAATCTAAAAAATCAGGTGCACATTAATTATACAATTAAATTCTGGATACGATTAATTATCCATAAAAATTATGCATTCTAGAAACAAATGAAACGGTGAACTATTCCCTAGTTAGTTACTGTCAACAACTAGCAGCCCAAGTGTCAACAGATGATGGGGGCGGTCGACTTCTCAAGAAACTATATATATATATATATATATATATATATATATATATATAGAGAGAGAGAGAGAGAGAGAGAGAGAGAGAGAGAGAGAGAGAGAGAGAGAGAGAGAGAGAGAGAGAGGTTGAAGGGATATTTTTTATATCAATTTATTTGAGATATTTTTCTTCATATTTAATTAACCACTATAATAGAATATTCCCTTTGGATGCTAGCGTCTGGCAACCGAAATTAACTATGGTGGCACTTTTGAAACAATATTAACATAACAATGGCACTTATGATTATAGACAAGCAAGCATGAATTTTTTTGAAATTTAGGAAATACCAATGGTTTACAAGTAATTTTCCCAAAAAATTGTGCTTCACCCAAGTCTTTGCCAATAAAATGGCAGTCATCAATACTATAGGCAAACCACCTCATGCACGCAGACCCTGACGAAGCCAAGACATGCATTGCTCATTATCCAAGGAAATCGATTCCCCCATACATACATACGTACGTACATATATATATATATATATATATATATATATATATATATATATATATATATATATATATATATATATAATCCTGTGCGCCAAATAACATGGAGGGTAGCTGCAACTGATGGATTCAACCATGAGAGTGGGTTAGGGGTTCATGAAAATTTTTATTTCTGGAGGAAAGTTATAAACTTTGTTTGTTCGAAGATTATTTAAAAAAACAAATACGGTAGGATTGAAGCTGAATGTCAACCATCGTTAACCAAGAAGATGAGAGATCAAACGAGCCTGATGGAAGATTGCTTTCCTTCTCCGTAAAAAAAAAAATACTCCTCAATCAACGGCAGGAAAATTTGGTGGTCCCTATTCGACTTCAAAAAAAAAAACAAGATGTTTTCAGATCAAATTATTTTCTGAAGTCCTCTACTCTTATGAAAACCTTTCCCCCTCATTTCTTCCAGAATACAAAATTCACTCGAAATGTATATATATCATCATCATCAGAGTCATATCCCAATTAATTGGGGTCGGCTACATGAATCCTGTTCCGCCAAAGATTTCTATCAAGTGCAATATTCATATTTAAACTCAAGGAACTAATGTCCTTCCTAATAATATCGTACCATCTCATTTTAGGTCTTCCTCGAGCTCTTTTACTAGCATCCACTAAGATTTGGTCACATCTTTTAACCGGCGCTGAGTTAGGGCGACGAAACACATGTCCAAACCACCTGAGTCTATTTTCTCTCATTTTGCTATCAATTGGAGCTATCCCTAAGTCCTTACGGATGCGCTCATTCCTAATCTTGTCTTTCTTAGTCTTGCTACACATCCATCTCAACATCCTCATCTCTGCTACACACATTTTGTGGATGTGTTCCTTTCGTACAGCCCAACACTCGGTACCATATAACAAAGCAGGTCTCACAGCCGTTCTATAAAACCTCCCTTTGAGTTTCACAGGCATACGACGATCACAAATGACACCTGATGCACTTCTCCATCTTAACCAGCCTGCCTTAATCCTATGCGTAACGTCATCATAAATCTCCCCATTCTCTTGTATGATAGACCCTAAATATCGAAAGTTACTACTCTTCGAGATGTTATGTCCATCAATTAGAACCATGTCTTCCTGAACCACTCTCCCATTACTAAAATTACAGTGCATAAACTCTGACTTACTCCAACTAATTTTAAAACCTTTAGACTCCAAGGCAAGTCTCCAACGCTCTAACTTAGCATTTAGAGCATCAATACTCTCATCAATTAAAACAATATCGTCTGCAAATAGCATACACCAAGGGATATCCTCATGCAATTGTTTAGTTACTTCATCCATAACTAAGGCAAAGAGATACGGACTTAGTGCAGAACCTTGATGCAAACCTATAGAAACGGGAAATTCACTAGTCTCCCCAGCAATAGTTCGAACACTAGTAATAGCACCGCCGTACATATCTTTAATCAAATCAACATATCCTTGAGAGATTCCTTTCTTTCTTAATGTCCACCAAATCAATTCTCTCGGTACTCGATCGTACGCCTTCTCTAAATCAAGAAAAACTATATATAAATCTTTTCTCATCTCTCTATATTTCTCCATTAGCTGCCGTAGTAAGAAAATAGCTTCTGTAGTAGATCTATTTGGCATAAAACCAAACTGATTTTCTGATACAGTAGTCATACATCGGAGGCGTTTTTCAATTACTCTTTCCCAAAGTTTCATAGTATGACTCATAAGCTTAATTCCACGATAATTATTACAACTTTGAATATCTCATTTGTTTTTATAGAAAGGAACTACAACACTTTTTCTCCAAACTTCTGGCATTCTCGTTCCTTTAAAATTTTATTAAAAAATTTAGTTAGCCACTGAATACCAATATCTCCTAGGCATTTCCATACTTCAATAGGTAAGCCATCTAATCCTAAGGCCTTGCCCACTTTCATATTCCTTAAAGCATCCTCCACTTCTGACATCTTAATACGCCTGAAATATTGATATTTATCAAATATTGTGGACTCTTGGGTACCTTCTAGAGATAAATCCTTGACGGAATCTCCATTAAGTAACTTCTGAAAATAGCTATGCCACCTCCCTTTAATCTCAAGATCCTTAGTTAAAACCCTTTGATCTTCACCTTTAATGCACCGAACATGATCTAAATCTCTAGTTTTCCTTTCTCTTAATTTAGCAAGTTTAAATATGTCCTTTTCACCCTATCGGGTTCCTAATTTATTATATAAATCTTCAAATGCCTTTGATTTACCTTCGCTAACTATTTTCTTAGCTCTCTTTTTAGCGATTTTATAGGCTTCTAGGGTTTGGTCATTTTTGTTAGTTTGCCAAACTTTAAAGCATTCCTTTTTTACTCTAATGGTATTTTGGATTTCCTCACTCCACCACCAAGTCTCTTTGTCTAAATTCTTTTTACCTTTAGATTCGCCTAAGAGTTGTTTTGCAACCCTCGTTATACAATTTGTAACATTATTCCACATTACATTAGTTTCTTGTTCTAAATTCTAAATATTTTCCTTTAATAGATGATTTTTAAATGTTTCTAAACTTTTACCTTTTAAATTCCACCATTTAATCTTGGAATAATTATTTATAATGATCTTTCTTTTAAATTTAGGGATAGTGACATCCATTACTAACAACCTATGTTGAGGGGCTAGACTCTCACCAGGAATAACTTTACAATCTTTACATAAGACTCTATCGGCCTTCCTAATGAGAAAATAGTCAATTTGACTTATATGTGTTCCACTCTTGTATGTTATTAAGTGTTCGTCCCTCTTCTTAAAGAAGGTATTAGTAATTGCTAGATCATAGGCCACAGCAAAATCAAGAATAGTGTTACCCATATCATTTCTATTGCCAAAACCAAACCCTCCATGAATCCTCTCATAGCCTCTATTATCTATACCCACATGACCATTAAGATCCCCTCCAATAAAGATTCTCTCTTCACTAAAAGATATTTTGGATCAAACTATCAATAGCCTCCAAAAATTACTTTTTAATGCTCTCTTCTAATCCTACTTGAGGTGCATATGTACTAATTATATTCAAAATATCCTCACCTAAGATAAGTTTAATTAACATTAGTCTATCCCCCAATCTATTTACTTCCACAACTCTGTCTTTTAAATTTTTATCTATTATTATAGCAACACCATTTCTAGAGTTATTATTACCCGTATACCAAATTTTATATCCATCAATGTCTTTAGCCTTATGTCCTTTCCACCTAGTTTCTTGTAGGCAAGCTATGTTAACCTTTCCTGTCCTTCATTAACTTAACTAATTCTAAACCCTTACCTGTTAAAGTTCCTACATTCCAAGTAGCTAGACGGATCCTATGTTTTTGGACTTGCTTCTTTACCCGTGTGCGTCCAACCCTACACGAGAACCCTTACCTATTTGACACCGCAATCGGACGCCATTGCGGCGCGTCGCTTACGGGGAACGCCCTAGCTAGCCCTTGCTCACTTGTCATTCCATCCGAATTCCGATGTAACGCGTCGCTTACGGGGAACGCCCTAACCAGCCCTTACTCACTTGTCATTCCATCCGGGTTCCGATGTAACGCGTCGCTTACGGGGAACGTCCTAGCATTAGCACATAATGTATTTAGATCAGAATTCATGTTGGAGATGTGACAAAATTTTACTGCTGACTGTCGACCTAACACAAACCCTCCTCTTTTCTCATCCGGGCTTGGACCGGCCATGGCAGAGTTCGAAAGGTATATATATATATATATATAATCTCGATAATTTCTCGGGCGTAAGAAGTTATCACTTAATAATGCTCCATGGAAGACCCGACTGGATTGCATTTATTTCTAAGAGATAAATTAATAATGACAGCAAATTTCCATTAAATCAAACATGTCCATGTATACCTTACACAAAAAAACTCGATTATCATGGTACACGGTGGACTCCAAAACATAAATGGTGCCGACATACTTGGAAATTTCCGCGAAGAGAGTACCGAGGAATATTTGTAATTACCAAGCAAAATAGCAGCAAGGGGGGGCTGTAAATAATAGCAACAACTTATTCAAGCTATTTTTTCAAGGGACGAAGAAAAATAAAGCTGCATGGAAGACTCAGTGAGCAGCTGCTTCTCGGCTGTAGTACTGATCTAGGGTTTTTGCGGGAATCCGATGGAGAAGCTCACGAGGGAATATCCGAAGCAGAGTCCAGGCCAGATCGAGTGACTGGAAGATGTTGCGCGTGTCATATGCTCCTTGAGAAACGAACTTCCTTTCAAACTTGTCGAGAAACTCGAGGTAGAGCTGTATGCCAATCAAAAAATTGGATCATCAGCAAATGGCCCGGAGTTATTGAAGGCATTGCCTTTGAGCAGAAATAAACCACCACACCGTATGAAATTTAAATGTGTTAATGAGAAAGGAGTGTGCACACTGCATGAGAGCAGAAAAAATAAAATAAAATGTGCGATTTTCTAGACGACAGCTAGAGCAGTATTCTCGATTACCAAAATGATTTTGCGAGAAACAGTTCAGAATCTTGTACAACTCAAGTATAGGGGTATGCAGATGATGGAACTGGTTGGGTGATTGCACCTGTTAATTAAAGGTGTTCTATAATGTGTATAACAATAGAATACCGGGGGGAAAGTGAAAAAGAATCATCTTGCACTTTTTTTTTCTGAAAGTGCAATAGTCCAACAAATTGTATTGAAGTCAAAAAAGGGAGAGATATACAACTGTATCACTTTCAAAAAAAAAAAAGGGATATACAAGTGCATGCAATGTGTATCCAAAAAAATCTCTGTACAAAAAATGTCCACATCAAGTTAATGCAGCAGTCATTAGTCCCCCCAACAAATCAAAAAAGAAGAGTTGTGTGAGTCCACTTTACATAACACCGACGCCTACTCTCTCACTTTCTCCAAAATAAATGAAGCAATCATGTCAGAAATTCTCAATTCCCTCCTGAGTACTCCATTGTTTCTCTCTCCCCACAAGTAGCATCGTGTAGACTGAGCCACCAAATAAGTCTGTCTCCCTTGAGGCTCCATGTCTTGTGCCAATTTTCGATCAATTACTGCACAGTCTTCTAAGATGGTGGCACCCTGAAACTTGCTCGTAACTTGTGTCCAAATCTCTTGGGAGAAAGAGCAGATAGTGAAAAGGTGATCCAAGGTCTCCACCTCTTCTCCACAGAGGACACAATGTAAAAAATATCTGCAAAGAAAGGAGCCAGCCTATTACAGGTCGGTAGCCGCCTATGTGAGATCCCCCAAATAAGTAATTTCACCTTAAGAGGGCTCTTCAGAGACCAAATCTGCAATGCCAATTCATGCCGCACTCCACCATCTGCAATCAGGTTGTACTGAGCTAACCGAAAACCTTCCATCTTTATCCCATTTCCACCACCACCTATCATTGTTGATAGCTTTTGGAGCAAAGTCCAAGAGGAAAGAAGGAAGTTTCTCCTGTTGTTCAATCTCCTCGACTCTAAGATTCCTTCCACAGGATGGAGCCCAAGTACCTCCTGATAGTTGTGATTAAAAAATCTGAGAAACTGAAGCCATCGGTGCAGAGGCAATCGCAAAAAGTTGTGGAAAGGTATCCTCTAGTGTATAGTCACCACACCACCTATCTTTCCAAAAGAGACACGTCTGTGCATTGTCCAGCCATACCCGTACACTAATCAAAACGATGCCCCTGCACTACAAGATATCCCTCCAAATGGAGAGAGATTATGCTTAGAGGCTGAGATCGCGTCCCAGTCCTTGACTCTCCCATAATACCTCACACGGATGACTGGCAACCGTATTTCGCTGTCTTCATAGCCAAGTTTCCACAGCCATTTACACAACAAAGCCTGATTAAAGTCTCCGATATTCCTGATGCCCGCACCACACCTCCCATTTCCTCACTCTTACAGACTCTGCCCCAAGCAATATTATGCCACCCTCTACTCCTATCTCCATTGCCATGCCAGAAAAATCTTAATAGGATAGACTCCAACTTTTTAGCAATCGTCCTTGGAATCTAGAAGACGGAGAAGTAACATACAGGGACATTGTTCCGGACCGATTTGCAGAGCACCATCCTCCTCCCATATGAGAGAAATCTCACCTTCCCCCTGCAAGTCTAGACAGATATCTCTGTATCACACTATGCCAGTCACTGCAGCACAAGACCCCAAGAGACGGCAATAAGCCATGTTGCGCATTAATACTCTCTAAATGAAAACCAATTATTTTTTTAACTATAAACCTATGTTTATCACCATGCTTGTATACCCACGACACTTACCTATGAAATCAAGTCATAAAATATGTCCTCAAATTCACTAACAGATAAACGAAATGACGAGCCACATTCCCAACTGCTTTTTTCGTTATATGCACCACAAATCCAAAAGTAGTTAACCCTCAGGCTCTAATAAGTAAAATACCACGAGAACAAATTGGTCTAATCTTTGTTCTGAACACTATCAATGTTGCAAATATAGCATTACAAAAGAACTAAAGCACATTGCGTGTGCGTGTGTGTGAGAGAGAGAGAGAGAGACCAGGTCCTCCGAAGAAAGCGCTTCTTCTCCAACAACAGCCTTCATTGCCTGCACATCCTTTCCGATCGCATAATTGGCATACAGCTGAAAATAAAGATTACAGAATCAATAAACATCAAAGATTCAAAAGGTAACTACAAAATGCATCTTGTACTTCTGAATAAAAGAGATCTGTACATTGATAGAACAATTTTTTTATATCAAAAAAAGGTGAGTAAAACACACCTGGTTGGATACATCAGCATGATCACGCCGAGTCATTCCCTCCCCAATGGCACTCTGCAAGAAAACACATTAAGGTCCTCTAATCATCATTGGCAGCCCACGGCAATGTATCAATCAATTCCAGAGAAAAGAATGGCAAACAGTTACATAGTGGAGATTGACATAAAATTTACCTTCATCAACCGTGACAGAGATGGGAGAACATTAATTGGTGGGTATATCTGTTGAAAACATTCATTAATGACAATTTTCAGATTTGATTAGTACCACTACAATAGGAAATGTAAAATAAATTTCAAACACATAATTCAACGAAAAACCACTTTCCCTAGGCCATAGGGAACCTTTTGAATGTACATTTTTGTTTCTACGGGAAATCAGACTTATAAAAAGTTCAGATAGTCAACACAATTTCAATGAAATATCAGTGAAGTTTCTCCTGTGGAAAGTGTGCTCGGACTCAGGAAGCTCCCGTGCATCATGGTGCATTTAGAAAAAGGGAAAGAGGTGGAGAAACAATGCACAAAAAAAACAAAGGAACCAAGTCACCAATCCTCACTCAATTAAAGAAGAAAGGTTGTGTTTATTGGAAATTAATTCCTTTTCCTTTTTTGGAAGGTGGCCAAGAGACCACATTTCATTGGAAGAATACAGGGGTGAAAACTCGTACACGAGAAGAAAAAAATAGGGCATCTACCAAGATGGTAGCGCCTTACCCAAACCCCAAAGACCCATCATGCAGAAGAAACCCTGGTACAATTACAGAATGAAACTAGTCCACCGCTCTAACTTAGATAGAAGAGAAGCCTGCTTAGCCCCCCCCCCCCCTCCCCCCTACTCGGAAGTGCCATTCTTGAAGGCACTTGATACAGTACAGAATAGTGAAGGAGGGGTGGTTGAATTGATCTCTGAACACTCTATTCTTCCTCTCTCTCCAGCTAGACCACAGCATTGGCCTGAAGCCACATGGTCTGTATAATGCCACAATTGATGAAAAGATGATCCAAAGTCTCCTGATAGCAGCCATAAAAAACACACTGGGTTCTGATGTCTGATTTGTTTTATTGGAAATTACTTCTTCGAATGTGGTTTGTCCGTAAAGAAACTGTCATAAACAAACATGGAAAAGTTTCCTATATTATGCCAACACCATGCCATTTATGGTATACAGATTACGAAAAGCTGTTGGTACTCTGTTTTCTTGAGCCCTCGTGTCTTTTTTTATTTTCCATCTTGCCACACAGCATATTTATGTCAACACTTAACTCATCTACAAAATATCCTATCATGAGATGGACACACTTCAATCTGATGTCCATGACACCAACTATGGATACTTCATACTTGGGCCATATAATCAAACATGCAAAACCATTATCTGGAGAATGTTACCTGTCGATTGTGGAGCTGTCTGTCAATATATATTTGCCCCTCAGTGATGTAGCCCGTAAGATCTGGAGTAGGATGGGTAATGTCTGAAGAATTAAAAGGACAATGAAATCAGTTTTCAACGGTTCAGTAACATAAAAAGCATCGCATGTTGGAAATGAAAGTAAGGATCATAGGACAAGCGGTCACATAGGAAAGCTTAAAAATGCAACCAGTAGGAGCATGGGAAGGAGACAGGTAAGCAAGGTTTAAGTGTCGGGTGACCAAGTCAGAACAGGCCAATCCAGTCTATCCAGATCAAGTTTTGGCCAAACTAACTCAATACTGATCCACTGTTAATCATTTCTGATCTAATGGATCAACACATGCCTAAATAAGGCTGAAGTTTCCTGCAATCGAACCCACTAAGGCTGTTATGTATTAGCATTTCCCCCTCCATACCCCCAATCTCTCTCCCCACCCCCATCATCCCCCTCTCACTTCTGCTTTTGCTCTTGCTCTATGAAATCCAGCCCCCAAGTTCATGCTTCATCAACCTCATGCCACCTACCACCCAACCCCACAGCCTGCATCGCCCTGGTTTGCATTGCACATTTGCACCAAACAGTTTTGCCCCACCTGCATAGCCCCACATCAAGCTGTTTGATTCCTAGACGCATCAAACCAACCTGCACTTTCCCTCAGCCCCAACCTGTGATGACACCGGCCGGCTGGCAGCTGCAATTCCCTAGATCTAACTCCCCCAGCACTGACCTTTTGGCTCGAAGTTTAGAGTATTAAGCACTTTTCAGTCAACTTGGATCGGCTTGGGTTCAGCCAAATCAGGTTGATCCTGTGCTTTTAAACCATCTAAGCAAAAGATGAAAAACAATTCCTGTTATGAAAGAGCAACAATGCATTTAAAAGAATTACCATCATTGGGCATGGTTAAAATGGGGATCTGAGTGATGGAGCCCTTTCTTCCTTCAATACGTCCAGCACGTTCATAAATTGTTGCCAAATCAGTGTACATGTACCCAGGATAACCACGTCTACCCGGTACCTCCTCTCGAGCTGCAGATACCTGCAATAAATGCAAATTATCAGTGTCAAACAAACAGTTTACAGTAACTTTTACATTCTCTGATTCAGTATAAGCAATTGCCGATGCATGTAAGGAAATAGAACAATAGGATCACAACTTGTAATATAATGCCTCAAAACTACATGCACATATAGGAACGTCAAACGAGTTGTGTTACGAACAATAAACAAGTTCTATGTCAGCAAAAAACAAAAAATGCACAACATGAACTGTGAAGATAACAGAGCAGAAAAACAAAAGGAAAAAATATCACCATCTTTCCTGATAACCTGTAGCCCTTCCCTTCTTCCCCTCTTCATATAACACTCATACATCATATGCATCACTCATGATTGACGATTACACAAATACACGCATCATCAAGCAAAAACTGTTGAGGTTTCATGCCATCAATTTGGATTCACCTAGACCCATGAAGAATATCAGAGTACGGCAAATCCATAATATATACACTGCCTGAGTGTAATTAGTAATTACTTATCAAATCAGATTTTAGGGGGATAAAAGCCTGCCCACAAAGCATATGCCATCCAAGCTCCAACTTTTGGACAGCAGAGACATTCCAGATGTCTCATAAGATCAATCTATAGTCAAAAACTGTCCTAATAGTTTGACATCATAATCAAGATGGCAACCTCAGAGTTTTCCTGATAGGTTAGCTTGAGAATCAACAAGAGGGAAAAGAAATACATAATATCTACATAAATGAATGGCTACAAACAGGTAGATGGAGACATGCAACGACTCTTGGCTATGAACTGTCATAACTCATAAGCAAACTTATTTAATTCACTTAAGACATTATCATTTAGGTATAAAATGATTGGCGGAATCATGCATCATGCACTGCCAATTAAACTCCAGAACTTAATTCTTGTAACGGCATAATAAATTTTTATTGCCAATTACTAGAAAAAATATATTAAAAAGTCCGAATGAGAACAGAGTCCTCACCAAATGAGAACAGTGTCCTCACCTCACGAAGTGCATCTGCATATGAGCTCATGTCCGTTAGAATGACGAGAACATGTTTTCCACATTCATACGCTAAATATTCTGCTGTAGTCAGTGCAATTCGAGGTGTGATAATGCGCTCAATTGTAGGGTCATTTGCCTGCAACGAAAATTGGTTCCATGAGAGAGACAAAAATTCAACAACCACCATTCAATTGCAAGATGTACTCGCAATAGCCTGCAGTTAACATGTCATGAAATCTAAAAGGCCAGAACAAGCATAAGCATAGATAACAAAGACAAGTTGGCATGGAGAGTCAAGATACCAGATTGAGAAATAGAGTTACTCTCTCCATTGAACCATTCTCTTCAAAATCACGTTTGAAAAACTGTGCTGTTTCCATGTTCACGCCCATAGCAGCAAAAACAATGGCGAAGTTGTCCTCTTCTCCGTCCTATAGTGACAGGTTATAAATGGAATACATCAAGCGCGTGACATTTAAAAAGTTCTAATCCTTCTGTACAATAACTTTCAAGATTTATTAAAAAAAACTGTTACATCAGTCAGAAGCAAATTGCTGCAATATAAGTAGAAGCATCTGTAAGCCTGAGGCCACTCAAGTAAATGGTCAAGAGATTGAAACTTCCACAGTTGCGTTGCAGACTTAGAATCACTGCCTCCCAGAACAATATAAATATATACTCACACTTACAAAACAAATGAAGATACAGAGTTTTCTGATTACTCAAGCAAATAATAACAATAAAGAGGTATTATCTGTTATAAGGTAGAAATCAGGTTAGGTTCCAGTACTTTGCAGAGAGACAAGCACAAAGGAGGAAAATAAACACCCAGGAAACAGAAAAATTGGAGGAGTGTAATTTGAATAATCAAACTTCAGTTAGTAAATGATTTGACATGGACTAAATTAAAGTATAGTGATGCTTTACTCAAAATGTGATTAGGGAATTTTATAGTCACTTAAAGTTGGGCCCTCTTTGGAAGATGATTCTTTCAATTGGCAAAAGTTATTACTTATAACATATCCTCGTTCATTGGAAAACTGATTTTCCTCGTGGAGTAAAGGATGTATCAACAAAGATTTTTCCAAAAGAAATGTGGATCATACCAGCAAAGATGGCAATGAGGGCCAGGAAACATTGGAGTTGAGGGGGCTTACCAGGGCCCACATGGCCATTCTTGTGCCCACCTGGGCAAAAGGATCATTTAGGTGGTGTGCACACGTAATTTCCTGTCTCTGCAATCACTCGCCATATGCGAGAGAGATAAGGACTATGACAATACTGAAACTAGCCCAAGGATTGGTGCTACATTGACCTCCAATGGCATGGATGTGCCTACGGAACAACACATTTCAACTCCATGAGGAAGCCCTACCTCCCAAGCAGCATGCACTTTCAAAAGAAGTAATGGTGCAAATTAGCCAA
This sequence comes from Amorphophallus konjac, assembly GCA_022559845.1. Classification (NCBI taxonomy): domain Eukaryota; kingdom Viridiplantae; phylum Streptophyta; class Magnoliopsida; order Alismatales; family Araceae; genus Amorphophallus; species Amorphophallus konjac. Next base: position 205,434,727 of record CM040129.1, read on the forward strand.
TTCTGTCTTATCCCAGCCAGAAGTAATGGTGGTCACTTTCAAAAGCAGGCACATTGAATGCATATGAGCCAATTCCATCCTATCCCAGCCAGAGTTGGTCAAATGTCTCATCCTAGTCAAAAAACGGGATGGTATACTTATACTCTGTTCCAATGAGTGCCCTACCCTGTCCCAGCTGTCTCAACTTGTCATGACCTAGCTCAACCAGGATCTTCCAAGCTCCTTGAACATTTTAATAAGCTTATTTTAGGGGTTCATTTATCAAATACACTCCTTTAGAAAACAAAACTTTCTTAAAGATTATAATGCATTGATCCTGTATTATTTTCATGTGATATGTTATTTTTTGTTATTTTTTATGTATGTGAAAATTTCCAGATGGGACACTGGACTTGTTTGGGACACCAGGATGTCCCTCCTTCCTAAATATTTGTTTGCTCCATGTACCATAGATCTTCTCATGCTTAAAAATGTGCACCCATAAAGAGGCTATTATGGTTGTTCTCATATTGCTAACTTGGTTAGAAAAAGTCTATGCACCAGAAGTTCCAAGAGATAGATGTGTAAAAATCCACCAACATATCACAGTTAGAAATAGAGCATATTAGCATAAACAAAGAGAAGGCCTATGTTCATTTACAGCCCCGTGCCACTAAATATCAAAAGATCATAACAGGACAGTCATACCTCCAAGAGATTGTCAGACTTCTCTAAACGCTTAACAAGGCCAGCCTGACGACAGATCTGCGCAGCTATTTCATTATGAGGAAGCCCAGCAGCAGAAAAGAGAGGAATCTTCTGACCTCGAGCAATGGAGTTCATGACATCAATGGTAGAAATCCCCGTCTGAATCATCTCTTCAGGATAGGTTCTCTCACTAGGGTTAATAGAACTTCCTGTAAAAGAATGTGTCAAAAAATGAGTTAAAATGGAAAACATACTGAAAAAAAAGCCTACACACATATCTGTAGACAAAGACATAGCATATGCAAGCATATATAGTTACATATGCTTATTGCTTATTAAGCATGCATGGTAAAAGCCTGTTCTATAAAATTATAGAATTCATTGTCCTCCATGCAACAGCTCACCAGATATATCCAAGTATGCCTCAGGCAGTATTGGAGGACCATTATCAATAGGTTTGCCGGATCCATTAAATATTCTTCCAAGCATATCAATTGATACCGGAGTTTTCAAGACCTGCATGAACATGATTGAGAAAATAATTTCTGTTAATGAAACAGAAGTTTCAAGCTAGAAGAGGTTTTCTGCACCATATTGACGAAATGAGCAGCTTGCTTACAGAGCACATTTTAACAAAAGTATCAGACACCAAATGCAATAAAAAGAGACTATTTTTCTCAACAGAGGGATGAAATGCAAATGAGAGTGCGAGCAAAATGAAAGTGTGTGAGCGATAAATATTTTTTCATTCACAGCTCATAATCTTCCACTGTTGTGTGGATGGGGCTACTTCATGAGGAATGATTTTGTACAAAAAATATTTCCAGGCTCAAAATGCAACTGGCATGCGTCATTATGCGCCAAATATTAGGCCATGAACCATCAGAATAAACTTATAGTTATCAGCATATGCTAACTGTTTAGCCTATCCATTGCTGCAGGTTGTAAACGATCAACAGCTAAATGCAGAACAATTTGAAGACGACGGATTTAAACATGCAAGAATTGGAATAGAAACCAAACCTCTCCAGTAAACTGCACAGTTGTATATTTGTTATCAATTCCTGATGTTCCTTCGAAGACCTAACAGAACAATAGTACGTCAGTGCAAAATGTTGTAGACTAAATTATTACAACGCCCATCCATGCACCATATACCTGTCTATGCGCAGGTGAAAGTATATAAAAGGGAGATATATCTGGCAAGATGAAGAACATAGAGTTCATAGTTTACAGGATGTGTGAATAAATGCCTGTAGAAAGAGGTTTCACATATTAAACGTGTTTTAATGCAGTTCATAGATGGGCGCAGGATGAGAGATGTGCTATTCTGAAAAACATTCCTTCTTCCCTTGCTCCAGTTATAGCGGGATTCATCATACAACAGAATGTCCTCTGCTGCTCACTGCTCCTAGGAACATAAACAAAAACCTAGGATGATGTCAGGTTGACAGCAGGTCAGCTCGTCATCAACTCCATCAAGCTCTATACCAGATCCTAGCCAACCAGAAATTGATGGGGCAAGGCTTCCATTGATTGAAAATTATTTATAAACACTCTAATAGAATTGCTACAAAATTAACAAAAGACTGCCATATTGTTAGAGAATCTAAATATCTGCTAGTCCTAGGATGCCTGTCAAGCATAGTACATAAGAAGTCAAAATTTCTAAAGATAATGATCAATGAAGGATGCGCTTATCCTGTCAAGTAAGAAAACTTTCCTTTATTCCATAGGATAAATTGTACTTGGGGAAAAGGAATTATCAAGATTGGCTTCTGGACAACTAAAACATCCACATGATGCATCACCATGTCTTACTTTGGACTAAAGTGGGAAACCTGTGTCCTAGAAACCAAATTATGGCCGATGAAACCATGGATCATCCTTTTGTGTCCTGCCCTTATTCCTCCAAAGTATGGGCTAAGGCGATGGAGAAGATCCATAGTGTCATCCAACTGCCTCAGTCTGTTGCACAGTTACTCATTGGATAGGGTAGATCGTGGACAGTCAGAAAGGATCGGCTAGTGGCTCATCCTCCATGCTACTTTGTAGTCCTTCTGGGTTTGGGGTGAAAAGAATGCTAGGGTATTCAGAAGGGAAGCTAGGCCACCAGGCAATGTGGTGTCCTTTATTTGCGATAGGGTGAGGGAGTGGGGGAGAATATCTTGTAACCTTAATGGTGCTTTGTCTCCCCTTTTGTCTTTTTTGGGTGGGTAGGCTTGGGTGCAACCCCTTGTGCTTTTTGTATAGAGGCCTTTTTTGAGAGCTTACACTATCATACTTGTATATTCTCTTCTTCTTTAATACAATGTGGTACCACACACTTTCAAAAAAAATATGGCCGGGTACTGTAAAAATCGACTTCGAAATTAACGTTAGTCAAAGCAGTTTCATGATTCATATTTCGTAAGAATGTCAACCCTGAAAGACCTTCTAAGTTAATAAAATGATGTGAGAACTTAGGGAATCTTTCAAACTGATAATCAAAAAAACCAACAGCATGTAAAGTCATAGTTGTCAGGGCGACATGGCGACCTAAGGCGTCCATGGGGAGCCTAAGCGCTTTCGTGATAAGCCATCCACCTAGGCGTCGCCTAGGTGACACCTTGGCGCCTCTTTAAAAACTCAAAAATATATATATATCCACAATATACAAATTGAGAATAAGATACATGAAAAATATATAATTTAATATTAAAAATTGAGGGAGAGGGAGGGAGGAGAAAGGGGCCAGAGAGAGATACACATAGAGAGAGGGGTGTTGGAGGAGTGTGTGGAGCCTGATCTACCTATGGTCCGACCTCGCATCGTGAGGGGTAGCACCCACCCTTGCTAGGAGGTTGCTAGGGGAGCAGAGCCCCTGGCTAGAAAAAAAAATGGGGGGTGGGATTATATTCATATTACCCTTTTGAGTGCCCTAATCTCCTTGATATAGCAGGGTTAATCTCTCTTTTAAAGGAGGGACAGGTTTTAACAAGACTCATCTATAATGAATCATGCTATAGGCTATGCCCAAGGAACACAGGCAGTGCTCCTTGGCCCATCTGGCCCCGCCTAAGGGGGACCATGTTAAAGGCTATGCCCAGGCCAAACAGCCCAAGGCACCCAGGCAGGGCTCCCTGCCCCATCTGGCTCACCTTTCTGGAGGGGCAGAAAGGCAAGCTGATGCCTTGGCCCCATAAACGGACCTGCTCACCTAGGCAACACCTAGGCATCGCCTAGGCAACCACCTTGACAACTTTGTATAAGTGTTATTAAATTACAGAAACATTCGCCAAGATCATGCGGGATAAAAGCTAACGCTTAAGCAAGTTTTGATTCAAAAGTTGCTTGAGAAAAAAGAGGACTATAAAGAACCTGTACAACAGCCTTCTCTCCATCAACTTCCAAGACCTGGCCACGACGAGTTGTACCATCTCCCAACCGAATATTGACAATTTCTTGATATTTAGGACCCTGCATTGGACCAGTTTTAGCAATCAGAAGTTGCATGATAAATGTGAACGAGAAATACAATCAAGAAAAACAAATCATAGTGGGAGAGAATAAATATACCTTAACTTTTTCCAAGATGACCAGTGGTCCCGCAACACCAGAAATAGTCCTATACTCTATGGGACACATAAAAGATGTACAAATTCATGATCAGCACTCAATCCCAACATCTAGTACATGCAAGGCCAACATAACTTGAACATGACAATATTGAATAAATACTAAATGGGTACATTGTACACATATTGACAGCCATACCCAATATGTTATATCAGGATGTCCATTAACAACCTAGATAAAATATGGGCCTAATGTGGAAGACTCAACTATACCCGAGGGACTTATTCATCAATAGTGGCACAAAGTATTGTCAGATTCCAGACTTCTCCATCCACATCTTTGGCATACTCATGCTACCCCACAATGATTTGTGATGATGACATGATGTTTACCAAGTTCACCCCGAATGCTATAATACTATTACAAAGTGTAGTTTTTGTCTCACAAATAATTGTGCCCAAATTCATACCAGGCATCAAATATCGAACCTATTAACCAAAATCCAGGAACAAAATCCAAGAGAACAGACATGGTACCCATTTCACTCACAGTGAAGAAAGAAATTTTAATATAGGTCAAACAATCAGGGTTGGTTCTTTCTTGTGTAGGGCACCCTGCAATGAAAGTATGCCAACCAAACCAAGATAAAAAAGTTGACGATTTTCTAATTTCGTAATAACGGAAGCTCTTATCCGAAATTAAACAAACTATTTTTTAAGCAGGGGCTTAGTCTGGCAGGGTTAGGAAGAAAAAGCAACCCCCCTCCGCCAACGCCACAAGAACAATGGTGTGTTTCATCTATTTCCTTAGCGGAGCACAAACTGCCCTCTCAAATCTTTTGATAGTTCTCATTTGACCTTAAACATCCTTAAAAAAAATCCTCAGATCCCTAGACAATGTTAAATGTTCTGCTTCCAGCTTCCAAATTTTTGACACAAAATTCCAACACCTTAGCAATTCTAACTCTACCCCCTACGAAAAGACGCTCAATCCGCCACTGACTTGTAGAGTCTGGAATCTCAATCAAAAGCAAGCCCGCACCCAGGGTATTCCAATTAAAATCTATCTAAGCAACAAAAAGCAAGCACCCACTTTAGACATCCCAAAGCTGCGATGAATCAGCGACCGTATCGACCTCAGCAAAAGAATGCCAAATCGCATCCAGAGAGAACCCCAACACCCACCAAATCCAAACAAACACCGGAACCTTCCGCCGACCCACCCACCCAAACGAACCAGATCCCGTCCGCAGGCGACGCCGGAAATGAAAACCGGCCAGTACCCCCGATCCGACCCAAGCAAACGTTCAAGATCGAACACAAAACCAGATCCAACCTCATAACAACACCCCGACAACACGAAACCATGAGCAATTGGCTGCCAGGGCAAGGCAGAGAAGGATCAGAGATGGCGCAGAGGAAGACAGCTCGGAGGGTTTCCTACCAGTGAGAAGATCCTTGTACTCCAACATCTTCGATTGGCTTAGGGTTCCCTCTCCACCCCAACCTGTTCAACACTGCTTTCTTCTACTTCTTCCTCCCCTCCGGAGAAGAAGGAGACCCAGGGGGCGGAGCAAGGAAGAAGCGTCCCGAAGCAGCGAGGAGAGGACGACAACGAAATGGGGGAGGAAAAGATAGAAAATAGGGACTTTTGCAAATATATGCATATAATCTAATTCCATTACTTATATCCTTTACTTTAAAGAATTGGCAAAAATACATCTTTGGATATGTTCAAATGACTGAGATGAAGTCACGAAGATGATGTTTTAAAAAGTCATTTTCAGGTTTAGTTTACTAGAAGTGGCATATGTAATTATGTATGACCTTCATGAGATAAAATCACGATCAAACTCAAAGATATTTTTTGTTGTGTGTTTATTTGGAGAGGGATAGATTCGGACTCTAAAACATTAGTTACCATGTTACAGTCCAGTGATCACCCTCTTTGGAGGATTTGCATATGGTGGGATGAAATCAAAGATATTATTAATGGGAACAAATGGAGCATTCAACACATATATCGAGAAGAGAATATTGTTGCGGATGTATTAGTATCCTTGGCTTGCTCAGCTCGCATCAATCAGGATTTTAAATGTTGGAAGGAGTTTCCTACAAGAGCGCGTGGTTGTGCCACGGTGGATGTTGCTGGTCTCCCTAACTGGAGGAGATGAGGCAACATTAGTATATTTTTCATTTTTGATGTCATTTATTCCTCTTTTGTTACACTCCCAGGGGCATGCCCCGTGGTACACTTGTAAAGATTTTCACCAGTATTAATAAAATTAGGGCCGGAGACCTTTGGTGGAATTAGCACACGCTGTACATTCCCCCAATAGTTTCTTTCGTCTCGTTTATTAAAAAAAACAGAGAGATAGATTCGCGGCCCAATTTTTATACGGCTCAATAGTCTGTCAAAGTCCACTTAGCCCTATGAGTGACAGCTCCAGTAGGACCCACTTACCACAGGACTAAGGTAAAGTAGACCGACGATAACTCACCAGGTCTTGACTCGGATGTCCGATCGAAAGCCTCCCAACGTTTGGGGAAAGCCTAGTCAACGATCAATCGAGATGTCCTAAGATGGAGGAATGCTCCCTCAAAGGATGCCCAAACCTCGGATTCTGTGCGCGGACATGAGATATCTTTTATCAGACTAACTCGTCATGTAGACTCTGTGATGAGCAGGACGAATTCCTCGCGGCTTGACACTTATCCCTCCTTATTCCGACAGGTATTGCGTTATTTTTAGGAAATGGAAGCTCAAGAGGATAAGAGGATGGCAAGAATTCCTGAGTAGTCTCGTGCTCTACACCTCCCTTGCCTCCCTTCTGCACCTTGTTCATCTCGTTTGCTGACTTAAATATTGGAGGATTTTTTCACGGGTCACAATCTCGGATCCTCCAATCGCTTTCTTTCTCTTTACAGAACTATGTTATGAGATGATTACGTCCCATAATCACTCTAGATCTGACGATCTATGACTTCGCACGAGATCTCGCCTCTTCATTATTAATGTAGCTCGTAACGATTTTTATGAATATTCATGTGGCGTTACACACCAGAAGGATTACACTCATAAATGACTTGCTTACGAATATTTTTAATATATGTATTTTTTTAATTTGGAGTATTATATATAAATAAAATACAGAATCTGAGAATACATTTATAAACAATCTCAAAAATAAAAGTGTTTGCGCCGTAGCTCGGCCCTGCGGCCTATATATTGTGCTTGGCTAATAATCTTCTAATTCTAAAAATAAACAGTTTTGAACAAAGTCTACGGAACTTATTAGTCTTACATTGTGCGCCTATATCATTAAAAACATCAACAGTATGAAAAAAAATCACAAAATGGTCTTTTGTCACACGTCCAAGTGATCATTTTTGAATAAAAATAGTGAAAGAAATTAGTTGTAGTCTTTTTGTACATCATCTTACGTATGCAAATGTAAATACACAATCATAAATCTAATAATAATTTATATGCGAAAATCCTTAAGATTTTTCCACAGAGATGTCTCTTTTTTTTGGATTTTTACATATGTATCCCCATAAAATTTAATTTTATCAAATATACCTCTCATCTAAGTATATTATCATGAATATCTTTCGTTTAGACAGAAATATTATATTTATACCCCTTTAATTTACTGTCGTCGACGAAGGAGATTATTATGTGAAATATGTCATCTACGGTCGTTATATCTAAGATATATTTGACAAAATCAAATTTTACAAGAATATATATACAAAAAGTTTACTCTTTAACTCACACTTAACTCGAGTTAAACACATGAGAGTTACGGCGAAGATATAATTGTGACGTTACTCATATTTTAAGGATATTTATAATATTATGCTCCGATGAAAGATATATTTGATAAAATTAAAATTTATAAGGGTATATATACAAAAATCCTTTTTTTTTTGGTTTGGGCGAAACCGGGCAACACACAACTCGCCGAAGCCGCCATCGATGTTGGGGCCCGCGTCTTTAATGATTGGGGACCCGGTTACTGCATTCCTCGGATCCGGTTTCGCAAATGAGCCCATTTGGACCAGAAAAACAGCGAGTTTTATAACTACCCGGTGCGGCCCATACTTCACCCTCTCTCCCCGTCTGCGAACCCACCCGAAACCGGAACACGGCAAATGGGAACGAGTGGCAGGGAGAGTCGGGAAGTCGGGCTGTGAATATCAACTCGGGCGTGGCCCACGCCATATTTGGGGGACCGCACGGGTTGCACACCGTTGCCTCTCCCCTCTCATTTAACATTTAATTATCCTATTTCACAAACATTTATGTTTAGGGGAGCCATGGCCAGGGACATGGGAGCTGCGGCCCATGGTCTTTTGGGTTATATTAAGAGAGTTATTTGGTGGAGTAGCGGTGGAGAAATTGTTGTTCAAGTCTCGATTCATATTTTCAAAGATTTATTTGAGAGGAGAAGAAGAGCGTCATCAAAAAGGGATCTATAATCATCAATGAAGGGTTAGAAGGAATCTTATAACCATCAATGAAGGGTCAGAAAGAGTCTTAAGAGTTATCTCAGAAGGTAACTCTCCGACAGTCAAATCAGACAACGATGAAAAAGAGATGAACAATTGAGAAGAGTGAGAGAGAAAGATGCATACCAAAATAAGAGAGGGATCGAGAGGATGAAGTTCCTTCACTCTTGGTCGTTGGGTTAGAGTCCTACTTATACCGTCGTCGAGGGAGGAGTGAGTTGACCGTTGGGGCACCATAGTTGGGAGAGACGTGAGCCACCCAGGTCGCGTACCTGACGAGACAGGAAGACATGGACGTTGACTCGCCGTCTCTTCACCAGAGAGACAGCTCTACCATTAATGCGATAAGACTCATCAACCATTAATACGACGGAACTCACTGGATAGGACATGACACTACGTTGTCAAGAAGAGTGACGTAGGGCGACGTTCTTCCCTTATCGCCGGATTGACGCGACTTTCATCATTAATGCACTACTATAGACGTGCGTCGTAGGCGTTAACGGAGAAGGCGCACGCGGATACGGCATGCTCTGGGACGAGATGTGTTAAGTCGACACACGACGTAACAGACCCAAAAACTTGCCCCCCCCCCCCTGGTGGGCCGGATAGATGAACGCTATTGGGTTGGCAATATATGCCCTCCTTGAGTGTGTTATAAGATATCATAAGCCTGTGTTCTGCTTGGAGTGTAGTAAATTATTGTCATATAAATTGACTCCACTCATTTATATCCACGAACAGATTCCATTATCCTTTTATCAATTTACAATCTTTTTAGTAATATAAATATAATTAATTAAATCTTGGCCGATTAATATAGAGGCAGACGTGCATCTTTTCTCTGCCACATTTAAAAGCCGAGATGGGTCGATGAATTCTGAAAGAGTCGAAGCTAAAACTCCTCCAAAGAGCTTCAATTTTCTCTCGGAATTAGGCTCAATTATCAAATGAAGCCGCCCTGGACAGAACACACTCTAACTTAATATTTAAATAGCTAGAGCTCAGCTTGAAATCGGACTCCATCATTCCAACAAAACAGAGGAAATGCTAATCTACAACTAGGTGAATGAGATACCCAAAACACGAAGTTGAACAAAGTCGGGACCCAGCAGCAATGGCGTGCTCCAATTTCACAGCTACCAATATCCTGTAACCAAGAATACACAGAAGATGGTTAACTTCGCGAACAGGACAGCCTTTCGCAACATTCCAGATCATACGCGCATCGTTCTCACAACAGAAGCAAAAGGTCTGGAACTTTGATCACCAGAGCATCTTCAACAACAAGAGCATCTTCAACATCAGAACAACCCCCCCCCCCCCCCCCACCCCGGAAGAAGAATGCTACGGTACACCATTTCACCACACCAAGTGGCACAAATCAGAAGGGATGGATTTTGTCCCACAATTTTTAGTCCATCCAGTGTCATAGCTCTGGTTAAACCCGAGAAATATGGCGTTGGACTTCCTGCATCTACAAGTACCTGATGGCAAATAGAATGAACAACAGAAACGTAGTAAGTAAACAAGTTTGTTTGGGCAGTTTGGACGAGAACAGGAAACAGAAACACCATATGGCACTGGAAGCAACTACAAGATCAAACAGAATTGGATTGCAATAAAAGATTGTTACATAGCTTACAGCCGGTTATGAACTACCGAGATAATGAAACCCACAGGCATGGATGATTTCCATCAAGTCCCTTACATAAGGGAGAAGAATATTTACATCTGTACACGATAAGATGAAAGGGCAGAGACTTTACTCAAATAGAAGTGAAAGGGTGCAATGAGAGGGACCGGCAGATCGGCGAAGGGCATAGTTAACGTTGAAGTGTTACATTTCAAGCATCGTTGCGAAAATGCTTCACATCTGCCCAGAAGTACTTGATGCCGCATGCAATAATGCGTCATTGAGTAGATAATTTACCGAGTATCACCATGTCCAAAATTTTCACATCAAGAGAACCATCCAGCTTGACGATACCATCAGATCCATCAATACCTATCAGTTTTCCCGTATCTCCACGAAGTGTACCATTCATTATCTTGATTCTGTCGGACTTCTTCGGTTGCACCATCTCCAACTCGCCCGGATGTGCTGTCACAGTCTCAGGTCCAAGCGAGACCCTACAAGAACCATCCTGTAAAGAGAGTATTTGTCCGGTCAAATTATGAACAAGGACATCCTGGCAGGAAGTGTCAACAATGGCATACAAACTGTTACCCACCGGAAGAACCTCCCTCACAACCCCCATATGAGGTTCCTCTCCTGGTCTTCGAACATTAACGTAAATGTCTGGCAGGTACCAACTTCCTTCCCCTTCTCCACCTGAAATATATCCAGCTGTTAATGAGATATGCACTTGAATAAGAGAGAGAGGGAGAGAGAGAAAACCAAAGGGAAAATCTTCAAACATATCCTATAAGTTGCTCGAGTGTGACGCACATTTTTTAAAAAATTCACATTCCCTGTCAACAACAAGGGACGTTGCACCCAAAACTGAACATGGTCTTCCCATAAAAGCAAACATCCAGACTGCACTGCATGTATCCAAGAACTTGGTAGCCCGATATTTGCAGTTTGGTTGAAGAATTGAAGGAAAGGAAAGTAACCAACCCTTTATGCCTGTTTTTGTACATGCATTTACTACATACCATGATTTCATCCAAAGTTTATCCAATTCACAGTCCAGTTCTTAAACTAAACTGGATAACTTATAAAGGAAAAGAGAGAGAGTGGTTGCAATTGAAGTTGGTTTATCGCGAATATGTTATGGTATCGTTCTGGGTTTACCATGTATAAAATTGGAAATACTGTGACAAACTCTTCGACCAAACTTTAGTGGGAATAAATTGTGCCCACTATGTTATTTGAATGTGAACATGTGGACTAGGTAATGCAAAGACATCAATACGTATCTTATATTGGTCAATATCCAATGGATTATGTTAACCATATCATCGTTTTTCTAGTGTGTCCTAGATCGACTGGCAATCCACACAAGGGTACAATGCACAATCTTTTTGGTATGATAGAATCCTCCCAGGTTAACCTGCTCTTTTAAGAATGTATAATCTTTTGCCCCAAGCCCTCACCTGGCAATTGGATGAGGAGGTTTTCAAACAGAGTTCTACTCAACTTGATTGCCAAAAGATCATTTGCAACTGGATTATTCAAAGGGCAGAATATCCTTCATTTGGGGGAGGGGTGTCCAGGTGACTCCTATTCAAGGTCCCCCTTGTAATAGAAGAACAGGGATTAGATGCTCCACCCTAATGCCAAAGGGAAATCGCTGGAAGATGGCATAATCAGGGCAGCGTCGAATGTTTTGCCCCAACATTCACCCTAGTTGTCAATGGGGACCAAATGAATAAAAAGTCTACATGTATGATAAAAGAAATATACCTAATAACCCCAAAAAAATCAGTCACCAAAAGGGCACAGCTCTTCACCAGAAATACAACACACTTTTATTTTGGAAAAAGAGTGGACTGCACCACCAATTTTATTGCAAATAGAGGAGGTAGAATCAAAGGTGAAGAGGAGAGGTTCCTTTAACACCATAAAAAGTGCAAAAAAGAAAAGATTACAAGTCACTGCTTACGTTGCCTTTTCAATTACATGGTCCCAAAAAGGCTCTTCCAAGATTGCACAGAAACATGTGAAATAAATTTAAACCAATTATAGAGATGAGTTAAAGCTGGAATGCAAACATTCTCTATGTAGACTCTACTTCCCCAGAAGACAAAGTCATTGCGGCTCTTCCATATGCTCCAGCACACCTCGTGAAAAAAAAGTGAAAGGATTCTTGTAATATCTCCTGTGCTCATTCTTTGCTGCAAACCTCTAAAATTAGCCCACGTCTTCCACAGTGAGAAATGAAAAGATTGTCCAGTGAGTGCGCCGAGAGCAACCCAAATATACTGGCTGATATAGCAATCAAAAAATAGATGATCAACTGTTTCTGGACAATTATGACACAAAGGGCATTCAACATCACCACCATACTTCCATTTCTATCGATATAATTTTGTAACAATGCACTTCCATTCTCTATATGGAAAGTAAAAAGATCCTGTACTCAGTTTTTTTTTTTTTTTTTTTTTTGGGGGGGGGGGGGGGAAGGTGGCCAAAAGACCACAATTCAGTAATCATAAGGAATAAACATAAATGCAGAGTGCATGTAAAGCAAAAACGCAGAAAGCTCTACCAAGATGTTAGAGTCATGATAGACGAAAAAAAAAAAAAACCTCCCCTCCAACAGAGGCAAGGACCTCCCGGAGTTATACAGTCAATTGGAATACCATTTTTCCACCCTCCTAATTTGGACAGTAGACTCGATTGGATAGCATTGGCGCTGGAAGCAGACAGATGCCAGTCCTGGATACTCTTAATACAGCTTTTGATAATGGTGGCTGGATTTCTTAACTCATATCTAAAAATTCTATTGTTTCTCTCTCCAGATGGACCATAACATAGCCGGAAGACACATCATCCACATTTCCTTATCTTCATTCCCTGGGCAAATCTTTCTCCATTCCATGCTGAGGTCTTGAATCATATTTCCCCAGGTCCATTGCATCCTGATTGTCTTAAAAGCTGAGCCCAAACTTTTTTAATGATTCCACGTTTCAAAAATAAATGCTCAGTAGTTTCCTTGTAATACCCACAAAGGATACAAGTGTCACTGACATCTGGCTTGTATTTCTTCACTCTGTCCATTGTTGAGATTCTGTTCCATGCTAATTTCCACTGAAACAGCCTTATTTTGATAGGTAATTTCATGTTCCAAACTTCCTTATGCCAGACCACTTTCTTTCCTCCTTGCAGTAACATTTTAATTGTTGATTTGACTGTGAATCTACCTTGTTTTTCCCATCTCCATGTTCTGCTGTCTTGTTTGCCTTGAACTATGCTCATATTATCTAATAAGTTAGATAGAAATCCATTTAATTCCAAATCAGTGAGATCACATCTGAAGTATAGATCCCAATGAGAGCTGTCCTCTCGTTCTGGCCATACTAAACTGATATAGAACCCTGATGACCCGATTATGCCATAAAGATTAGGAAATTTATCCTGCAGAGCCATATTGTTCATCCAAGGATCCTCCCAAAACCTTGTTTTCCTGCCATCTCCCACTTGTATCACAGCTGAGCATCTATAGAAATCCATATTCTTCATGATGTTCTAGATTGGGGATAGATGAGTGAACTGAACTTCCTCTGAGAACCATCCTTCATGGTTACGAACATTTTTTTTTCTAACAATCAGATTCCACATTAACCCCTCTTCCATGACAGCCCTCCAAAGCCATTTAATAAGAAGAGCATTATTTATAGTGTCAATTGGGATTATGTCGGCTCCCCCCTCCTCCTTTAATGTACACACATGTTTCCAAGCTATGGGATGGACCCCTTTCTCTTCTGGGCCTCTTCCCTTCCAGAAAAAAACAGCTCTCATTGCTTCCATTTTCCTGCAAACAGATCTTGGCACCTTAAAAATGGATAGATAGTAAAGTGGTAGACTGGTAAGAACCACCTTGGATAGGATCCATCTACCACCTGCTGATAGCAATTTCCCTTTCCATGAGGCAATTCTATCCCCCATTTTATTAATAATGACATCCCAATCCTAGCTACTCTTATTACCCCATCAGATAGAGGCAATCCTAGGTACTTGATCGGGAATGTTCCCCATTTCGCACCTAGAATCAGCTCAATCTGGTCCCTTCATTCCTCATTTATCTTTACACCCACTACCTCGCTCTTTGAGAAGTTGATTTTCAGGCCTGTGACTGTTTCTAATAGAGTAATCAAAATTCTCAGATTAATCAGCTTGTCCTCCCTGGAAGATGTAAATAAGGTTGTGTCATCTGCATATTTCAGATGAGTTATTTCCTCTGCAGCTCTTCCCACCTTAATCCCTTCAAATAAGACCTGCTAATTTTGCTTTTCTCCACATGGCACTGAGGACCTGCCCAACTAGGGCAAATAGTAGTGGGTCTCCTTGTCTCAGTCCTCTTGAACTTCCAAAATATCCACATGGCTTCCCATTGACTAACACAGAGAACTTTGCAGTCTCAACACAGCTCCTCACCCATTCAATCCACTGTTCTTCAAACCCCATAGCCTGAAGAATTTTGAATAGGCAATTCCAATTAACTCTATCATATGCTTTTTCAAAGTCAATATTAAAAATCAAGCATTGTTTCCTCTTAATTTTCTGCTCATGAATGCATTCATATGCTGCCATGTAATTATCAAATATGAACCTTCCTTGGATGAACACTGACTGGTTGCTATCAATCAAGCTACTCATTACTCCTTTCAGTCGTTGGCTAAGGCTTTTGTTATGATTTTGCATGTACCATTGAGAAGGCTAATTGGTCTGTAGTCATTCAACATCTCACCATTGTCTTTCTTTGGAATTAAAACCAAAAATGTTGAACTAAACCATTTCACATTTCATGGTCTCCTCTGAAAGTCTTTGACTGCTGCCATTACTTCCAATTTGATTGTTTCCCAGAATTTTTGATAAAACCCCATTGAAAAGCCATCCGGACCTGGTGACTTGTTTGGATCCATATCAAAGATTGCCTCTCTAATCTCTTATTCTGAAAATGCTCTGGTTAGCTACTAGGATTACTCTTTTGAAATTGTCTTGAACATTTCTGTGTCAATTTGTGGTATCCACTGTTCTTCTTCCCTGAACAAAGCTTCATAGTGCTCCACTGTAGCTTTTTGAATGTCTGATTCCTCTGAAATCCTTGTGCTCCCCACATTGATATTTGCAATATGTAATTTCCTTTTCTTTACAATGGCCATTGCATGAAAATATGCTGTGTTCTTATCCCCCTCTTTGAGTTTGAGCCATAGTTCTTTGGCTCTTTGTTTCCACTTGATTTCTTCTCTGTAAGACCACTCTTCATATTCCTGTTTAGTGTCTTCCCATTTCCTCTTTTCATCAGCTGATAGCCCACCTAGATCATTTTTGATGTCCAATTCTTCAATGCTTCGTGGAAGGTCATGCCTAATTGTTGCAGCTTGGCCAAAGGTCTCTTCACTCCATGCAATCAACTTCCCTTTCATCCATCGAAGTTTCTTAGCCAGTGATTGGCAGGCATTTGTGCCATATGATGTTTCCTGCTACCACTGTTCCACCAGATCTTTAAAATTCTCATGCCTTTCACATGCTCTTTCATATCTGATTCTGCCCTGTTTTGTATGTTCATTTGTGCTCAGCATTATATGTATGTGATCAGACAAACCCTGAGAAGTCCTTTAGCTGTAAAGCTTCTAAACCTCTGCTGCCACCCTGCTGATATAAAAATTCTGTCCAATCTTGACTTAGATTTCTTCTCCATCCATGTGAAGAACAATGAACTAAGTTGTACTTCAATAATAACTACCCTTTGGATCCAATGTTCGAGTAAGTCCATCTCCGCAGACCAATTTAGTTAATTAGATCTTTCCCCTGGGAATCTTACAGCATTGAAATCCCCCGTCACATACCAGGCCTCTCTGGCTTCATTTGGAATTGTACGTAATTCTTGAAAAAACTTTCTTTATACTCATTTGGTACTGGTCCATATACCCCTGTAAACAGCCATGGGAACCCATCTTTCCTCATTCTGAATTTTGCTCACACTATATTGGTCTACTGATTCACCACAGCTTTTAAGGACTTCTAGGTTCCAGAGTACTAAAATCCCTCCTTTAGACCCTTCAGCAGGTTTAAAGCACCACCCCTCCAATTTATTCCCCCCTAGCTTCCTTATTCCTTCCCTGAAAAATGTCTCCATTTTTGTTTCTTGGAAACAGATTATATTCATGTGCTCCCTAAGGACCATTGCTTTGACTTCTCTAATTTTGGCTTCCCCATTGAGGCCTCTGCAATTCCGAGAAACAATCTTCATTGATCAATGTTGGACTTTCCCTTGTTTGTTCGCTTCTTTAGTCTTAGAACCCCCCCAAATCACCTTGTTTGATTACAGATACAATAATTCCCTCCTGCCAATTTTCTGTCCACCCCCTGAGCCCTTTCTTTTCAGACTTAATTGCAATCTGAAGTCCCTTCTAATTCTTCTAAGAGTTTACCTAACCCATTCTTCTCTCCCGCCAAATGAAATTCCTACCATCAGACCTATTTGCTTTATCAGTTCATCGGACCATTGGTCCTCTGTGCCTGGTCTCACCATAGCCAGAGGTTTGAGGTTCTCCAGGTCATCCTGTGTCTCATCCCCCCAAACTGCTAATGTCTTAATGAACTCTTCTTTTTCACTGCACTCTGTGTCACCATTCTCTACTTCCCTGAGCTGCAACTTTTTCCCTTTGACAGATGAAGTGTATTGCAAAAAACCTGTCTGTGTTGAAGCAGAAGAATATTTCTGGCCCTCAATCCTGGGTCCTGTGTATTTTCCCCCGGTCTGCTGCTGCTCCCTCCTCCTGTTGGCGTAGATGGGACAGAGTGGCCTATCCGTCCCCCGACCTCTTCGAATCTGCAACTCTCCCCATAGGTCGAACCCTGCACTCCAACTTCCAGCTGTGAAATGCTCATTTCAGAGTGTGAACATCGAGAGGAGCTGCAGCTTCCGCATCTGGATAGGAGTTCCGGTGAGGCTGCCTCCCATCGATGAGGAGGGCCATTCGGAGACGGCCTCCAGCTTCGTCGTCGACTGAAGAACTTGTCTGTCGGATGAGGCGAGCACCTGGTTCAGAGTTTTCCTGTATCGGGTAATCAGCAAGTGAAGTTTTTACCCAGATTTGAAGACCTGGATGACTTACCTGATTTGTTGGAACGTTTCAAAATCGAGTAAGTTTCCCGGGTCCTAAAACCACCCGATCCTGTACATCTCCACCCGGAAGAACCCCCGATGCCTGGCGTGCCACCCACCTCGACCGGCGCATCTCCTCTGGTAAGCGGGATCTCCTTGGGACTAATCCACAAATCCTGCACTGCTAGAAAGTTAATATTCTTCGAGCCGCTCCCCTCAGTTTCCACTACCCCAGGCATTGCTTTATTCTGCTTGCCATCTTGAATCACCAGGCCGATGATGACATGCTCTGGAACCTGCGCCTTCAATCCTGCCAAGTCCACCTCACTGACAGTATGGTTTTGACTCTGTACACTCGGCATAGGGTTTTCCCAAGTCACCAATTCGTTCCCTGCAAAGGCCGAGTTGTCTGGTTCCAGTGCCTCTGTTCCCGAAGGAGCTTTGCGACAAAGGAAGCTTGAAACTACCTCAGCCCATGTCCAGTCCATGTACTCTCTCTGCACATTCTTGCTTGCATCCCCAAGCTCTACAACAACAGTTATCCAGAATTTCTTCCCTTCCACTGATAGGCACACCCTTTGGGATCTGCAACAGGGTTCCTACCTCTACAAGGAGTCTTGCATACCTCAGGTTGTCCCATAGTTGTCAAGACGACAAGGCGACCCAAGACGTTCACGGGGTCCCTAAGCGCTTAGGCGACAAGGCGTTCGCTTAGGCGTCGCCTGAGAGACACTTCAGTCACTAATTAAAAAATCTAAAATATATATCCTCCAATATATAAATCAAGAATAAAAAATGTGAAAAATATAAAACAAATAAATTACATGAAGAAATTGCTGTAATTAAATTATGTGACAATTATAGAAAAATAAATTGTATCAAAAAATTGCAAAAAATCAGAAGTAAATGCAAAAGATTCAAAAGTAAATGTAAAAAATTCAGAAAGGTTACAGAAGAATATAATAACATCAAGGAAATTATAAAAAAGAAAGAGTTAAATGTACATAACCAGGTCGGATCCGGTTCGGACGGGTTACGGTTGGCCCGCCTAGGCGACCGCCCAGCTCGCTTTTTCTAGTGTCAACTAGGCGCTGCAGCGCCTAGCCCTTTCAAGAGCGCCTGGGCGCCTAGGCGATGCCTAGGCGCCTGCCTTGACAACTATGGGTTGTCCCCATCAAGTGTTTCTCTGTCCACCCTCTTCAAAAATCCAAATGGTGACACTATACTGTGAAATGTCTCCAGATTCCAAACATGGAGTGGAATCCCTGACATCCTGCACCAGAGAAGCTTACCATGTGGCATTTCCCGAGTAGCAGTCTCCATGACCTACGGCTTCCAAGTCAGGCTATATCCCTTCATGTGAATGACTTATTTCTTAAGGCAAGATAGCTACCATTCTGGTTTAGGGAACCAGACGAGAAAATTTTCATTCTTCAGCTGTCTGATCCACTAACAACTGAGAATCTAGGTAAGCTTCAAAAAATCCTCCACAGCTCCTTTCCTGTCCTGAATTTTCCCATGAACGGACACCACCCCACAGGCTTCTAATCTTATCCTGCCTTCCACCACCAAGGGGGAGCAGGGAATGTCCACGATGGTCTGTTTTCCTTTCCCCCATAAGGACGAGTCCACTTGGTCACCATCTTCTTTTCTTGTAGTTCCTCGTTGGCTTGAATGATATGAGATCTCCTTCCCAGTGTAAGACTTCCTGCAGAACCTCATCCTATGGCCGACTCCCTTACACTTCAGACACCTTGCTGCATTTCTGCAATCTCTAGCCCAGTGTCCTCTCTCTAAACACCTGATACAAAAATCTTTTTGTACTGGAAACAACTTATGCTCCTGATGTCTACCAGGGTTGTCGGCTGTAGGAGATTTCCTACCCCTCGTGACTGTGCTCGATCCTTCTTCAGATCCATCTTGCTCCTCCCTTCCTGCCTCTCACTCCTTCCCCTTCTCACTCGCCACCTTCTTCCTCTCGCTCTCCCTCCACATGTCTCTCTTTTATCCTGTACTCAGTTATACCAACAATTTCAAGTATCTCAATTCTTTCAGACAGCCACACTTAGTTACCCAGTGTTTACTGTGGGCATGGTTTGGCATAAATGGCTCTCTCCCTTCTTAAAAGTGATTAGGCAACAGAAAAACGAGATGATGGAGCTCTCCATATCATCACCAGACACCGTACACTGGGGACAGTAAATCACTATCTCATAGGCATTCCTTTATTTTACATCTTAGGTTTTAGTAGAGAAGTTACTTGCAAACGTTATGCAGAAATTTGACAGAATAAACCAGTGTGATGCGGGACCAATTAATGACTAAATATATGTTACTTATATAAGCAAGGACAAAAAAATATTATTAAAGAAGTATAAGTGTTGGTGATAGCTCAGTTGGAAAGAATTTCCACATACTCACTCACTTATTGATTGATTATTTGTGGAAGAAAATGGTGTGCATCTCTAAAGTATGGATGCTACAAGTATTCCGAAAAAGCTCCACTTACTAAAAAAATGCATTTGTCAAAAATTCATACCAGTCTACAGATTAGTGTGAAATTGGATGTAAATGATTTTTCTGATGTAGGCTATGATGGTGCACTTGTCACCAAGTATTCTTCTCTGCTAATATATATGATTTTAAAATGTATCACAGAAAATAACAACTGATTAAAAGTGATGATAACAGAGCCTACGAGTTGCGCCTACAGTTCATGGAGTCACGATCATGAAGGGAACTTGATATCAACACCAAGAAGAAAACAGACTATCATTGCTCAAGTAATTTGCACTGCCTCATCGCCTCACAAGAAACTTCAGCATATACAGCAAGGTTGGCCAACTTGGCAATCCGGTCTGACTCAATCCAGCCCAGATACAAGTTGGATAGGTCCAACTTGGTTGAGTATCAGGGTAACTCGGGCCAACTCGAGGTCTTAAAGACCTGGGTGATCCCATGCATATCTAGGCTCAGTCCGGCCCAGATACGATCTGACTTGTACGAGTCAGACCGAGTCAATCTGAGACAGCGAACCATGCACAGACACCAGAACAACACTAAAACCTAAACCTAACTAGTCAAGGACTTGTCCAACTCAACCTATTACTATAACAGGACGCAAGTAGACTCAAATAACAACTAGAAAACACTAAGATTCCTCTAAAAGAGGCATAATATATTCCCAACTACTAGCAGGATTCTCTGGCAATCTAATGCACAACACAATTTGAAACGACTATGAAGTATTACTCACAGAAGTTCTTGCAGTGCCTCTAAGCATAAATGCTATCTTCCAAATGCGTAAGTTTCCTGCAAGATGTATAGCCCCATTTCTTCCAAAAGTACTGCTCAGATATTTTCTACAAATCCATGCCTCCTGAGGTGGAGTTGGCCTGACTCCGCAGAAGTGAGGTTACAAGCTCAACACCCACAGGAATGTAAATGTTAGGAGGAATCATGATTACGGGTGTCACTGCCCTGTCCTTGTTGTGTAATGCCCCCCAAAGATTGTGGGGAAGACTTCCGATCCCCGTGAGTGCTGGCACATGCATCCCTTCTCAATGCCAGTAACTAGGGCTTTCACCTTCTTCCTTGCACAGCATCTAAAAGGCCCAGGCCTCCAGGGAACCCCCTCCCCAATTGAGTTGGAGTTAAAAGGAGAACTGAGGGTTTTGAGATAAAGTGATCTGGACAAAAGGAACCCTTTCACCTCAAAAGCACCCAGTTCATTAATAAATGAGGGTGCAACTACAGATTTCCTACTTGGATTGGGTTCAACATTAAATAGGATTCAGGATCCGTACACCTGCAAAATGTTGTATCTTTCTCACCCAGAAACTTTTGACACTTCCCCAGCCTCCTTGTCTCATTCACCCGCCTTCCCCACTTCCTCCTTGATTCCCATCAGGTCAGCAGCTGCTCAGAGCCTCACCCCTCTGTTGAAACCACCCTCCTCTCATTTTTTGAAAGTGATTTTTTTTCTTTTGAAAGTGCACCCTCTCATCATAAACCAAAGATTCTCCAGATTGCAACTTCCTAGGTCTCTGCTGCCTTTAAATGCTATGCCACCTCCTGTCTCCCCTATCTGTCAATTGTCCCGAGTCACTGATTCAGCTTGATTCTGGCACCTGACTTTGTCCCAGCAACCCAAAAAAAACCTCAGGTAGACTTCGGCGTGGGCGCCTCCATCAGGTTCTCCAGCAACCCAGTTCCACCAGTCTTTGCATGCCCTGCTCTGAATCTTTTGTATTCCTCCGATCAGATGCACAGCACCCTGCTGGGGATTTACACGACCAAATAAAAGTGAATGCATATGGGATCTCCTCAACACTCCAAACCCCAGGCCTTCCAACTTTGAAATCCTGCATGTTAACCACCATAGAATCCTCCAGCCGCCTCATTTCATTATTCTCAAGGACCAAGGGAACAATAGCAATATCAAGATACGTGGATTCTCCTCAAACCCATCATCTCTATTTTGGTTGATCCTTCCCTCAGTCACCACTATGCTTTTCAAGTTTGCTCTTCACAGAGCGTGATCCACTTCTGTGCCCAATCCCATCGCACCAAATACACTCCATGGCTTCTCTGCAATTTTTCACCTGATCCTCCATGAGTCCATGGCCCAAACATTTGATGCACGCATTCCTTCCTGTGGGTAAAAGTACCAGTTGGATGGTATCCTTGTCAATGTTCTTCCTTCTTCTCTGGACAGCCAGCCTCCATTCACCACCTTCCTCCTCTGATTTTCCATTGGCCAGGTAAACAATTTAATAATGATAGCTTTTTTTATTGGGTAGTACCAGTAATAATGATAGCTATTGCCATGCTAAGGGTCTTCAATGGTAAAGAGTTTCCTTCTACCATGACTAATGCCAATGAGCAGTGGAGAGTCCCCTGCTACCATGCCTAGAACCATGACGGCTGAAAATCGGGTGGCCCCAATCTAGTGCTCACTCCACCCAGAACACCAGACCCAGCTGATCCAGGCCGAGTGGCTAAGCACAGATCTCCATCAGATTGGATGGCTGAAAATCTGATCAGATTGGCCCAATCAGATCCAACACTTGAACCCTCCATAGACAGCTAGAAAGAAGGGCATAGTGTTGTGACAAGAAGAGGAAGACAGATGGGGCAGATCTCATTCAGATTGGATGGCTGCAAATCTGATTGGATTGGCCTAATCAGATCTAACACTTAAACCCTTCACAGCCAGATACAAAGAATGACAAGAGATGTTGTGATGAGAAGAGGAAGACAGAGTCATGTTCCTTCATAAATGGGACATGGCCCATGGGTAGAGAGGCAGAGTATAGATGGCTAACCGATGACCATATGGTAGAACCTACCTCATTTAGAGACAACTGTGCAGAAGTCAAATTTTTCTCCCTCCACTAGGAGTTTCAACCCTCCCCCGAATGGGCAGGAAAAAGTAATTGTGACAGCATGAAGGTCTGACATCTGCCAGGGGTGCCCATGGTGAGGAAGTCACCCAGAAGTGCTCTGGCTGCGCCAAACAGACTATTGAGGCAATATATTTTTGTCAAAAGAAGATAAAAAACTTGTTTTCTGAGGCTTTTCATCTTATATGGGGCAAATCCATTGTTGATGACTGAGTTCGAATAAGATAGAAAGAACACATACATTTCTCATGCGTCAGACAGAATACTGCAATGTGAACAGAGGTTGCAGAAACCAAAGAAAGTCAGTTACATTGTGTAAGAATGGCATCAACATGTTACAAATCCTTGGTAAAGATTTTACAAAACGAACACTAGAAAGATGACAACAAACAAATCGTACAAAGCTGCCACTTTTGTTTTTGACAAAAAGACAGGAAATATTTGATAACAAAAAACCTTAAAAGACCTAAACTTGCAATATTAACTCAAATAAAAAAAACACAAAATGATATAACTTTATGAAGTGAGTTAGAGCATGTGGGATAGCAGGATACATAAAAATGAAAAAAACATCTGACCTAATGCAGGTGACATAACATCCAAACCGACATTTCCAGGTGTCATGGGCTGCCCACCAGGAGTTCCAGGAAGATATGATGAAGAGTTTGGGGTCATCGGCTGACCACCAGGGGTTGATGGCAAGTATGGGCTTGGCGCATTTCCTGAAGAAACATTAGCATATTATATCAAGTTTAAATTGATAACTTTAAAAAATAAGAACATATATTCATCACATTAATACTAACCATATCCTGAGCTACTTTCTCTTGGTGTCCCAGCTTCGTTATAGCTGCCACCTGGGGTATTGGCCCAACCAGAACCTGGAGTAGGTGCCTCATATGAACGAATTGGTGGTGTTCCAGGCTAAGACAATGCATTGAAGTTAGATGTATAATATCAACGTTAAAAATCAGAAAAAGAAAAGGAAACGTTAAGTTTCAATGTGTGTTAAGATGATTAAATGAAAGTGAATATGAAACATTCAGGGCCTTTTTGATATTAAAATAGGTTAAGGGCAAATACACCACCCCAGGAGAAATCCTAACCGACCCTGGGTGGCATATTCGACCACCTGCGCTCGAACGGCATATTCGCGCTTCACCTACTGCAAACCCCAGCCGACCCCGGTTACGGGGAAGTCAACCAAAGTTGATTCTGCATATTTGACATCCGCTACCGGTGAAACCGGCAGCATACCGGCGATTACACCAGCCCAGGTTGCCTTATTCCATTATCAAACTTGCCCTTAAGGAACAAAAGCCAGATGAGTCAAGACAAACCTGATATTGGGGGCTAGTTCCCCAAGAGGCTGGGTTTCCATCTTCCCAATTATCCCTGAGATGATCAATGAACAGTCCAAAGATTAGTTATTAGCTTCTTAATCATTGCCAGCCTACGTAATGCATAATATTGGCTTTATACAGCAAACTAAGAGATTGTCAACAAACTAAAAAAGGTCAGCAAAACATCTTCGGCCCCAACCTTTGAAGCAGGATTCTCATTTATCCAACATTCCCACTCCAAAAGCATCCCCTCTTTGTTCCAATCATGGTCTGCAGTACCGCCCGGTATGTACTGTAAAGGGCCAGTATGCACCGGTACCACCTTGGCCGGTACAGTTCAGGCCATTTAATCCTGGTAGCGACCGGTACAGGAAAACCAAAAAAAAATATCTCCTCCGGACTCTCATCTCACTGTTGAGAGGGAGAGGAGGGGGTGGGGGAGAGAGAGAACAGCGGTGTGGCAATCATTGGCAGCAAAGGGGGCCGCAGATGATGGTGACGGCGGCTGCGGACAACAACAGGGGCTACGGATGGAGGCGAAGGTGGCTGCGGATGGCAGCCAAAGATGAGAGAGAGAGAGAGAGGAAGCTCACCAGTGGGAGAGGTCATTGGCGGCGACAGCAGTGGAGGTCGGGGGAGAATTGAGAAATCTCTCCCAGAAGGGCGGCGCCTGCTGGTGCCAGGTCGTACTGGTACCGGTACTGCCCCTGACCGGAACCCAATCCGGTAACTTTTTTCAAACCTTGGTTCCAATTGGCCACTACAACTACCCAAATATGACATGAACAGTAAACAGAGGATATTCCTCATTCACCACTCTGATCTCGTTAGCCCTGATGTGATGACGCCATCCCCACCCAGACTTCCAAGGCCTTATCCCTCCTCTTGCCAGTGCTACAACCAAATGAAGATAAGGCTACTAAAAGAGAAGTCTAGCCGCACTGCCTTAAAGAAGAGGTGAAGTCCATCTTGCTTGCCAAAACCATCTTTGGTTGGAGATTTGTATTGACCGCAACATGTCTGCCGCAGTTCATATTTCAAATATCTGACCAAGTTATCACATACAGCATATCTGCCTTAGACATGGCTTTCTTCTGCAGGTCATATGCTTGTAACCCTATTTCTTAAGAAATAAGACATTAGTATATCATTTTTATCCTTTTTGCTTTGGCTTATTTATGACCTACAGCAACCACAATCAAAGTATCACCTTCAGAGACAAAAGCCCTCATATGATAGCATTATAAATGCAAGTGTTATGTTTCCCCCTCATAAGAAAAGAGTCATAAATGCAAATCATATACACAAACATTATACTTTGCAACATCTCTTATGCTTCAAATCATAAAGAAAACTTATGTCCCCTGTGCAGGCTAAATGCCAAGCTTGCACACTATGGCACTATTTTTACAAGTAGATACCAATTCATGCACAGTCAAAGGTTAATAGGGTGTTTGGGAGCACTTAAAAAAAAACTCTTTCAACCTAAAAGATTATGTTATGTCAATTTTCAACTTAATTTTTGAAATTGACGAAAACAGATACCTATCTGTTTGGCAAAAATGTCATGATTTTTATATTTTGTGTGGAGCTGTTTGATAGAACAATCTGGAAATCTGAACACCCAGAAAGTTGATGGCCCTGGGAACCCTGAAGGAGAAGGACGGTGAGAGACCCAGAGCGGTCGGAGAGTTCCGGGGGGATCGCGCCAGTGAGACGATTGCCGGAGAGGTCGAGGGAGACGAGCTCGGAAAGTAGGCCAAGCGAGGGAGAGGCGGAGCCGGAGAGGTCGAGGGAGACAAACCCGGAGAGCAGACCGAGCGAGGGAGAGACAGAGCCGGCATCATTACTAGAAAAACCCTGCGCTGCCTGCTTGGCCTTTCTCATATAAACATCACATCACCCTCCTCTACGTCACATCTCCTTCACTTCTCACCTTTCCCTTCTCCTCCTCCTCCTCCTCTCTGTCTTTCATTCCCATCTTTCTTCTCCCCATTTCGTTCTCCTCGCCCTGATCTTCCTCTCCCCTTGCAGTACTCATTTATTACTATCCTGCGTGATGGACCCGGCTTCTTCTCCATCGGAGCACCTGTGCTACGTCCGCTGCAACTACTGCAACACTATTCTTGCGGCAATTTGGAAACCCAGAACACAGAAGGGAAAACGAGGACGGGGCCTGCTCTTCTCCAGCGTCCCTGTTAGGAACTAGCAGACCTAGAAGATTAATTAGAAGCCACGGCCGGGTGTATGCCGGGGGTGGGGGTTGGGGAGTGAACCCTTTGGAGGAAAAGCAGACAAAATCCACTCCCATCACTATCTTGTTAATGACTTGGGCTTCTTCTCCATCCGAGCACCAGCACGAGGCTGCTAGCTATACGTCCGCTCTCCCCCCTCCCTCCCTCTCTTTTGTGAGTCTCCTCTCTCCCCCTCTGCTCTTCTGTAGAAGAGGTGCAGAAGAGGGGTGCAAGGGGGGTCTTCTCTCTCAAAAAACTAGAGTCGCGGGCAATGGAGGCGAGCATGCATCAGGTCGCAACGTCCACGAGCGTTCTTAGATAAAAAAAGAGGTTACTCTGGAGTTGTTTTTATTTGGGAAGAGATGTCAATGGAGTGTGATTCTTCCCTAAAAATTAGGGAAGCAACTACCAAACATGGTTAAGTGGATTCTCTATTCCTATTTTTAAGTTTGAGAGAAAACGAAGGGAAAAAGCGCAACCAAACACCCTATAAGCATTATACTTAGTGCAACATTTTCAACAACTTTAGATCGTCAAAAAGACTGATGACCCCTGTCTGCAGGCTAATCACCATGCTAGTACATGAAAGTAATATTTTTCACTGACATATAAACCATAGAAAACTAGTAATGGTTAGCAATACACTACAAAATGTTAATTTTTTGAAAGTTAAAAAACCCTTTTTATATATAAATACAACTCACCGCCTCTTACCTACCGCCTGTTGGGGACAAAAGGAAAAGCTGAAGCTAACCCATCATACCTCTAGAGCAACAAGAAGAAAATGGAATCCATGACAGAGCTCCAATTAGGCTAAACAATGTCAGTACATGCCCCACGTGCCTAGAGCCTCCTGCAACCCCACTCAGTTTAAGCCACTCCTATAGGTCTCATTATTTTTAGTTCTACAATTCTTTTGTCGGAGTTCTCCTGAGTGCTTGAGAAGACCCCTGCCTACACGCTTTAACGTGTCGGCCCAGGCACCCCAGAGTGGTCAAGCGTATAGGACATCTTAAGGTGGTTGTTGACAGGCCATGATTCTCAGTGGTGAATTTATGTGACTGGGATACGTTTACATCCATCACATTTCTCATTTCACACTAATGGTGATGAGCCTCGATAAAAGTGATGGTTTTATGTTATAAACGCATAGTTGTCAAGGCGGGCGCCTAGGCGCTCTTGAAATGACTAGGCGCCGCAGCGCCTTGTTGACACTGGAAAAGGCGAGCTAGACGGTCGCCTAGGCGGGCTAAGCGCCAAGGCGGGCGCCTTCAAGGCGGGCCAACGGTGACCCATTCGAACCAGATCCGACCCGATTATGTACGTTTAACTCTTTCTTTTTTATAATTTTCTTGATGTTATTATATTCTTTTGCAATATTTCTGAATTTTTTATATTTACTTTCGAATCTTTTGTAATTTTTTACATTTACCTTGGCGACTCTACATCATTCCATATCTCAGGTCCTGAAAATGAATGAAACCCCCAAATTATCCGTATCACCATAACCTTGGAAGATATTCCATGGTCAGGAAAAAAGAAATCTGATAACTAAAAACTTTGCCAAATAAAGAAAATGTATGAGGTATACATAAATGATTAGTTGAGAATAAAATCAAATCATTAAAAAAACACCTTACAAGCTCAAACAAACAGACTAATATGTCAACTGTAACCCAAATAATAAAAAAATGATGTAAGGTATCAACTATTGTCTTGTGGCAGAATCCATTTAAAATAAACTAAGCCCGTGGATATAAGATAGTAGGGCAAGTTATGCATCCTTTCCAGAGCATGCAGCAAGGACATGCACATTAAGAGATGTTTGTTTTTAGCAGGTCCCTCTTCTCAATGACTCCTCAATTAGAGAACTGATAAAGGGCATGCACATTAAGCAAGTTATATACATGTTCATCTATTTTTATGGCTACTCGAATTTTTGTAAAATAATTATCGAGTGCATCACTTCTTCATCTTTCTTGATGAATTTTTTACATTTACTTTTGAATCTTTTGCATTTACTTCTGAAATTTTTGTATTTTTTATACAATTTAGTTTTCTATAATTGTCACAAAATTTAATTACAGTAATTTCTTCATGTAATTTATTTTTGTATTTTTCACATTTTTTATTCTTGATTTATATATTGGAGGATATATATTTTAGATTTTTTAATTAGTGGCCGAAGTGTCGCCTAGGCGACGCCTAAGCAGACGCCTTGTCGTCTAAGCGGACGCCTTGTCGCCTAAGCGCTTAGGGACCCCGTGAGCGCCTTGGGTCGCCTTGTCAACTATGTATAAACGTGAGTGCAAACTATCACCGAGTTCTCGAGTTTGCTAACAAATTGCCCTCATTTGTATTTTGACCCCATTAAATTTTAATGTTCAGCGTTAATTGCTTGTTTGATACATTTTTTTAATAATTGAGATAAGGCTCTGATGATGATGACGATGATGATGCATTTTCCCAATGACACACACACACATATATATATATAGTTCTATTATGACCTTGTGTTATCAGCAAGTTTATAAACCTGTTGAGCCCATTAATTTTCTCGAATTAATCAAGATAAATAAAGTTAAGGCAGCTCGGTGACGGTCGGAATACAGCACAAAGCTAACACCGTCACCCCGGGGGGTCATCTTCGAACCCCACGAACCCTGGCCGGGTGTCCCGTCATATTCTCGAGACAATCGAGATAATTGAAGCTAATTTAATTCAATGACAACCAATGGATGGCACAAAGCCTAGTGTCGTCGTGATCTCTGACAAAATTCTGAATCCTGAGAATCTCTGCGGATGTTCGGTGTTAAAGAAAAACCATCACAACGAAGAAGCAATCGAACAAAGATGTTCTTCACATATGAGAAATGTCTGACACGTGTCTACGAGACGGCCCAGCAGGACGGAAGCTTCTCCCCTCGACGAACAGTGCAGAGGAAGCAAGACAAAGCACAAAGGAAGAGTCATTTTCTCCTCTCCACCTGGCCAAACATCAAAAACCCAAAAACTAAAATGAAAAGGGGGTGAGGTTTATGGAGGTCGCCCCCTCTCCATTTCACCTCTCGGCCACCCGGACCCGAGTTGGTCTCTTGGGGAACCTATCCGGACTGATATCTGGGCTGGCCTCTACCTCCACAGGTCAATCGACCCCAAATAGGTCACTTGAGAGCTACTCAGGGTCAGTTGCCCCACCTCCCAGGGTCAATCGACCCCGAATAGGTCCCCAGAGTCTATCCGGGGTCAATTGCCTCCCCTCCTGGGATCATTTAGTCCCAAATAAGTTCCCTTGGGAACCTATTCGGCGAACCTATCCGGCCCCAAGTGACACCCTAACCTCTATAAATATCCCCCATGGGCCCCATTCAAAGGGGGGATAGAGAAGAGATCTCGAAAGACACCTGGAGGCGCGTTTGGAGTACGTATGCTTTGTGTGTTTGTGAAGACCCACTCAAGGGTATGACTCGAAAGACACCTGGAGGCGCGTTTGGAGTACGTATGCTTTGTGTGTTTGTGAAGACCCACTCAAGGGTATGATTTGTAAATGTCATGGGATCTTGCATTTATGCCCCTAGAGATTTTGTTATGTAATTTTCTATGTATTTTAATGGTAGAAATATTATAATTTTTTAAATTAATTAAAAAATATGAAAATATCCCCAAAATTACAAGAAAATCCTACAATGTCATGTAATTGTAGAAACACCTTGCAAAGTTCAAGAATTATTAACATGTCCCATATGCTTTAGGTAATTCAGCAAGGAGAAGCTCCATTCAAATTATAGAAGACTTATGATTTCGTCTATTCCAGAATGCTTGTATTATTTATTTGTACAATTGGAGCCCGAGACAAGCCCTCGGGATAACCTCACAACAACAAAAAATGGCAGCAAGGTAACCAAGAAAAAGGCCTAACCTGCTAGGTCAAACCTGGCGAGGCATTCCCCTCATCAAATGAGTCACTCGAGCCTCCATTTTCTCAATCTCATGTTGAAGGTCCGACTCCTTTTCATTTAAAGCTGCTTCTTTGACTTGCAATTGTCGTGCCTCCTCTAATTGCACATCAGCCTTGGCCATTAGGGTTTGAGCAGCTTCTTGAAGTTGCAAGGCATGTGTCCTGTGTTCTGTTGCCTGTCCCTCCAGAGCAACATGGCGGTCTTTCAAGGATTCAACTTCTAAATGCAGTGAGTCGGCCTCGTCTGACAGGGCTGCAATACTTCTTTTTAGCTCTTGAATTTCTAAGTTGTGACTCTTCCAAGTTGAAGCCTCATATAGGCCTCGAAATTCTGCCCACGTGCTGTCCATGGCCGTCATCCAGGCTTCTCTCGGGAGCCCTAAGACATGGTAGGCCTGTGTGCCATTCTGCAGGGCGTCCCGTATGGCATCAATTGAAGGAAGAGGCTCTTGTTGAAACAATGCTCGGGCTCCACTCATCAAAGTGCTCAGCATGAATTCGGCTCCCAAGAAAGATACAGGTTGAGGGCCGTCCGGCCACTCGACCCCGTGGGCCGGGAAGTCAAGTGCTAATGATGTCCTTTCTCCACCATGATCTGCACTCGAGGCCCCTTTTTCATGCAAGGCTGCGGAACAAGGGAAAGACAAGAAAAGAGAACAAGGGTCATAGTTGCGCTTGTGACTATAATCAAAAGTGTAATAGAATATTCATTCAGAAATAAGGGAACCAGGCTCACATAGGGAAACGGGCTCCTCGGGTACCGTCCCCATGGCACCGTCGGCCAAAAGAGGTGTCGCCTCCTCCTCAGTAAGCCCCACTGTACACAGCAGGAAGTTGTAATAAAGTAAGAGATGAGAAGCATAGCAGTATACCGAGCGGCAATGTTTGAGAACGCGGACCATTTACCTAAAGACGTTGGGTCTGTGCCGTCCGCCCTATGTAAAAGAGGGTCATCTAGGCCCACGTCCTGGTCACCATAGGGTGAGCCCGTGGCTCCAAGGCCTCCTAAAAAAAGAGAGAGAGGAAGAAAGAGTAATATAAGGTGGTTAGTTCGGAATAAATGAAGCAGGGAAGTGAAGTCACTCGAGAGTCGAACCTACTTGAAAAGGAATTTTTACAACAAAAAGGAAAAGGGAAGAGGCCAAGATTGAAATACCATATATATCAACACGGTCGCCTACATCATCAAGTGGGATTGTGGATCCCGAGGCAAGAGGCGATTCTCCCTCTGGTCGAACCCGCTCTCCCTCCATTAGGGTTAAGGCAGGGATATCCCTCGTCAAGTGATCATCACCAATCCCAGTCTCATTGCCTAAGGCCCCAACTTCACAAGACCCAGGCACGGGGTAATTCTCTACTGCTACACCATGCAAGAGACCAACCCCAAGGCAATTACATAAATATCCAAGTAGGGCAATGAACAGTCACAAGCATGAATACAAATGGGCTTACCAATGTCGTCGGCAAATTGCGTTGTCATTAAATCACAGGGGGCTGTCTTATCTTCACCACCACCTCTTAAAAATTCAGCCCCTGGACTCTGTCTTGTATGTATTTCAGTAGGCCCCTCTGAATGGTCAGCTATTCCACCTCTGTCAATAGAAGCACTCCCAGAAAAGGCCGGTAGGCTCTTATTCATTTCAGAATCCAAGAGTGCAGTAAATTCCCTTAGCGAAACAATCAGGCTTGGATCCAGCAAGTCTGAAATTAAAGAAAAGTTGTAAGGCAGCTTAATACAAGAATGAGAAATGAGATTGAAGAAGAAATTTCTTGTTAGGACCTACCTAAAGGGTCCTCGTTGGTGCCTAGGTCGCCCTCTCCCTCGGGGAATGTCACTCCATCGTCAGCACCGACAACTCCCCCTAAAACAAGGAGGAGAAAAAGACGAGAAAAAAAGGACACACTGGAAGTGAGAAAAGCAAGCAGCGATTGTGATCATATCCATCAAAGGAAATCATACCAAATGGGGCGTCATTAGTAGCTCCCCCACTTGAAAATGGCGGGGAGGCACCCGAAACGGGGTTATAGTCGTCTGCAAAATCCCAGTCTTGCAGCTCACAATCGTCATCCCCTCCCACATTTGCTGAAATATCCTCATTAATTGAAGGGAGACCTTTCCCTTTATCCACGGTCGAGGAAGCTGAAAGTGAAAAGCATAAGTCATGATCATGGATGGTAAAAGTCCCTCTGGGGTTATTAAGGACAAGGAAGTAAAAATAACCTTGTGATCGCCCACGTGGTGTCGCCTCCTTGAAGCGAGAGCGGGAAGCCTTCCAGCTTGAGCTCTCACCCTCGGTCGGCCGGGATCTTTTTAAGACAGAGGAGGCCCTCTTCCCATTGTCCAGCACACTTTGTGCAACAAAACTTGCTACAAAAAAAGGGGGATGAAATAATGGGAATATAAATCTCAACATAAGCAAAAGGCACGACAAATTTATCCAAGTGCAAAGAAAAAATGAGCAATGAGCAATTCAAAGATAAGTATACCTTCTGGAGCCGGTGAAAAGGTAGGCTGCAATACCACTCGCTCAGGGGGGAGGCCGACCACCTTCCCTGCATGCGTGATAGCGTCCCACAAGTCTTGAAGGGTCTTCCCATTTTCGATTAAAGAAATATGCTCAAGTGGGCCAATTCGCATGATAGAGCCGATCAAGTGATTCTCCCATTGTGGCCATAGCTCATTACGAAACCCTTCTACTACAAGCTCAGTGTCCTTGGCAGCATTGGGAGCATAGCCACAGTCTAATAGGAAATGTGGCCACCAAAAATACACTTTTTGATCTTTCAAATCTTTGCTCTGCTTGGAAGAATCTTCAGCTAGGCGCCTCAAGGGCCTGATTACCCCATTGTAGGGCCGCCAATCTAGAGTAATGGGTCCATTTTTTGCCTCCCATTGAGAGTGAAAGTCTCTCACGGCTCGAGTAACTCTGGTAAACTGACTATAAAGAAAAGAATTATCAATCATCAAAGGCGGCAAGTCCGTCCTTCCCAGGCGCACTTCCTCGGCTTCTTTCAGCTTTCGTGGAGGCTGCCAGAAAACATTAGTGTGTTTAAACCACCATCTGGCATAATACATATCAATCTGGCCAATCTGCGTGCTGCCTGGGATGGTGCACTGCTGCTGTGGCACTCCCCTGAAGAAGTAGTCCCACCAGCACCCCGCAACTAAATGGGTGTCATGGCTTCTACATATCCTCCCCTCCAAGCCGAAATCCGCATCGGGGGGAATGGACTGGTCATAGCCAAAATTCGCGCAAAGCGGTGAGGATAATAAGGCTCTAGAAAAGTCGTATTGCCCTTTCTGAATACAAGAACACTGGGCCGGATACAGTAGAGCCACTCCTCATAGAAAACAAGGCTGCGAGAAGAATGGTGGGGAAGACCATAAGAAATCCCATCTGCATCCTCAGTAACAAGAGGTCGAAAACCATATGAACTATGAGCTAGTGGTAGCCCCTCCTCCCCTTGAGTGGGGACATAAGACAGAAGCCTGCGCGCACCTGTCAAATGTTCTAATGGGCTCTGTGATGGGCGATTCCGGAATAAGAAGAGTCGAGGCGCTACTGGATTCTCCACATTCACACGTTGACACAATGAAGGCAACAAGAGGCCAGCCCAAGCACTCAAATAGTGAGTAGCCATGAATACACCCCTGTCTCTAAGGGAACTATGAGAAGTCAAATTCCCCAAGCCATGATAAATGTTACATAAAGCTACTGGAGCAAGTGCCAATCTATGTCCATTCGCAAGAAGACATGCAGGATATATAAGTTCAGGCCTCACAAGGCCTTCTTCCCCATAAGGCACAACGAATGTAGCTAGCCAATAAACAAGATAAGCTGCCAAATAGATTTGATCAGACAGCCTTCGAGGATTCCACCCCTCATCTTCAGACGCTGCAAGATGTCGTTTGTTCTCTTGGGAATGTAGAATAAGCTGATGATACTGATTCAAAGCCTTGTCATCCTCAGCAAAGCATTCATAAAAGCAAAAGGGCCCATTATAAAAATATCGCACCCATGCATTCAAGCTAACTCTGACGGCCCCGCTAGAAGCACAAGGAGCCTTTCTCTTCCCAAAATGAGCTAAGTCTCGCCAAACTTTCATCAAATATCTGAAATTAAGAGGGAGGCCATATTCCCCAGAGCCGGTTGAATAATTTCGGTGCAAGTCGCTAAGGGAAACCTCCTCATATGGGTGTCCAGAAATGGGAAGTCCGGAAATGCGGTAAAAGCTCCATAAGTCAAGGGTTGTTTCCCCTTCGGCTGTAGCAAAAGTGTTGTAGCGGCGGTTGAAGCGTTCGGCTAAGGCCTGAAGTAACCCACTATAGCAAGGATAACCGTATAAGGCAGCTGTCACTGCATGGCGAATACCAATATGCTCAAGAAGTCGCCCGTAATGGTGCAATACACCCATAAGCCACTCCGTCGCTCCCAAACAAAACCTGTGCGAAGAGATAACGAACCATCTGTCATACCAGCTGGGCGCCGATCCGCTCATAATTCTATCAATCAGGCAAAGTTTGTCATACCCATCAGAGGCAAACTGTGTGCCAGATGGAAGAAGAAAACAACCAGAGGCCGAATTAGAGATCACTTTGTGCTTGCCAGAAAGCCTCCATGAAGCCGAAGTAAATAAGCGAACTTTGGTATAACAATCAGCCTCTTTGTAGAAAAACCCCAGTTGAGATTCACATGGAAATTGAAGCTGGCGAATGAAGCCCAAAGGAAAGCTCGGAAAAGAAGTGGCACAGCTACCCAGCATGCTATCACGACCTGCTAAAATAGCCCTTTCCAGTCGACAACGCTCGGCCGCCAAATGCACATCCTCCTCCTCTATGCCCTCTGGGATAAAGTTTTGTATAAAGGGGAACAAATATTCATCCAGAGGAAAGTGTCGTGGGTAGCCCGTCGGACGCTCATATCGGTAATGGCGGCCATGCCTGACAATGAGAGATACATCAACCACCCCACCACCTGACTCCTCCTCAGGGAGAGGACCAGAAGCAACAATACTCAAGCCCCTGTCAGGAGAAGGCAAATTCCCCACTGTGATTCGTGGGGGCCCCAAATGAGGCATCAATCTCTTGGAAGAAATAGGGGCTTTATGGCCCTCATGGCCCAGTGAGCCGCGGGAAGAAGTCTTTGTAGCACGAGGCATTCTGAACAACCTACAAGAAGGAAAAACACCAAGAAAAGGAAAGGGTGTGAGATGAGTATCATGTACAAAAAACAAAATGCATGCACAAGATTATGAAAATATTGGTAGAAGCTGAAAATAACGAAGTTAAAAGGGCATGGGCCGCCCGTCGTCGCCTTCGCCTCCAACGGGCCCCCGTAGAGGGCATTTGTTGAACCCTACATTGTTTTCATAGTCAACCAATGCCATGTTCAGAAATTTCAGAAATAAAAAAGTCTCTTGTGGTGACCACAGAATGAAAGGAATCGTTGTCACCACAACAAGGTCTTTGAGAGACCCACTTCAAGGGACTTACCCATAAATGTCTATGTGCTTCTATGCACACAAATTTTATTTACATTTGATGAGCGGAGTGGAATAACCCACTTACGCGTGAAATCAAGTGTTTAAATCGTTAATGGGGTCCTAATCCCCGCGTTACCATGCGTCCTCGTGACAATAGTGGCCAAAAGTAGACAAAAGGTGGGAATCCCTATTACTGCAATCAAATTTTTCAACAGAAAGAATGATGAAAAAGGGAGGGATTGGAGGTCCTTTTATACCCAAGAGACCGGAGGAGCAGGGCCAACCCCCCCTCCTCTTCTCTCTTCCGCGGCACCAAAGCCAGAGGGGAACCCCCTTCGGTCAGTCAAACCGGAGGGACCCCCCTCCAGTGGGCAGGAACCGGAGGGGAGACCCCCTCCGGTCGACCGGGCACCGAGGCCCCCCCCTCCGGTCGCCGTGCACAGGAGGGGGGTCCCCTCCACCAACCGCCCGCGCAAGAGGAGCCCCTCCGGCAAGTCAAACCCGAGGGGGGTCCCTCCGCTGCTCCCGGACCGGAGGGGCCACCCCCTCCGGTCACCAAGCACCAGAGGGCCACCCCCTCCGGTCTCTGCTACACCGGAGGGGGTGGCCTCCGGCCCCGCTTGTCCGCAGGAAGACCACAAAAAAAGAGGAGGAGAAAAAGAAAGAAGGAGAAGAAAAGAAGGGGGGAGGGGGAGTCCCTCACCTTGGCCTTCCACCGAGCCACCTAGTTCCTCCACCACTATAAAAGGAGCAAGAGCTCAAGTGCAGGAGAGGAGGGGAAGAAGAAGACACATTTGGAGAGCTTCCAAGAGGCCCAAGTGTAAAAGAAGGAGAAGGTAGGCTGCACCCCTCCCTTGGCTGCCCAAACTCCTTAGGTTTAAGCCCTATTTTGTTAAAAAACCCTTCTTAGGGTCTATATTGACAAAAAAGGCTCTCATTATACACAAAAGGGACATTGTAATGAGAGAATGCATTGTACAAAGCTATGAATAATGGATGAGCAATGAAAATGGAAGTTTTGTTTTGTTTTAAGGGCCTTATGCGGCTCAAGAAAAAAATACATTCTTATCCTTTGTTCTTTCAAAAATTACGTAAATGCCTCTTCGTAAGATGAAATCTTGAGAATAGAGGGAATGACGCACCCATTTAAAGGGAGTACGCTTCGAATAAGAAAAGGAAAACTTTTATTCCTCCCTCGAGGATAAAGTTTAAGAAAAATTTCATTTTACTCCGCATTCCTACTAAATTGCGTAAACGCCCAAAAGAAAAAAAACCTCCAAGGAAGTAGTAATAATAGCAAAGGAGGAAAAATTACATAAAAAATCCCGAATGAAGGGTAAACTTACTCGTCCTAAGACATGCGAAGGTCCCCGAGGCTAGATCGATGATCGCCTTGATATCTCAAAGGTAATATAAATCTTTTGGCAGTTAATCAAAGGTATTCGACTTGGTCCGATGTAAATTAACATCGACTCCGGTCGATGGGGCAAGGTCCTAGTACCTGAACCCTCAAATCGTCTAATAAATCCAAAAGCACAGAACTAACAAATCGTCCATCGAAACGGATGCCCGAAAATTCCGTGTATTACATAGCTACTCAAAGCTCCCACCTCCAAAAAATTCGTCTCCAACACATCGGCGGTGCCAGATGCTGTAGCCACCTAAACCCCTGGGTCCTCATGATAATTTGGGAGGTCGGCGCTTGGACAAAGCTTAACGAGCTCCGAGAACATTTCCATGGAGGCTAAATCAGTAAATGCACAATTCATAGCAAATTGAATAAAAGAAGGAATGACAAGAAGAATGGAACGGCGAAATAAAGGGAAACCCCAACTTCTGGTTCACCTGAATGGCCCTCACTTCCTCGCTTTCAAGGGAGCCCGCAGAAGTTGAGAAATAGCCCTCGTGATAAGAAGAACCTAAGTCCTCTGTACTGGAAGAAGAACTGGAGCTTCTCTCACTAGAGAATCAGACTTTCCTTCGCTGGAAGGAGAACCAGAGTCTCCCTCGTCGGAGGTAAAGCTAGAGCCATCTCTGATGGGAGAAGGGCTAGGCATCAATAGAATTAGTTCACACCCAAATAAACATAACAAATAGTTCAGTCATCAATAAAATACATGTAACAAAGTGTTTAACAAGTCAAGGGATAAGGCACGTTTCTATCTGTAGACTTTTTTATAGAGAGAGGCTCCGAAGAAGCTGATAGGGTTAGAGAGAAGGGAGATGCGGTGGGGAGGGATCTCGGAGGTGGCCTAACGTGCAAACTGGACGCCACTGGAGGCTCGGCTCCTAGCAGCCGACAACATGGAAGGCAGTTTCGGACCGGTCCGAAACGACACCAGAACAAGGGTTTCGACCGAAACCAAATGCCATCTTTAAAAAAAAATAGTATTAAATTGGTTTCGGACCGAAACCGAAACCGATACCGGCACAACCATCCTTGGCCAGCAAGGCCCTAAAGGGGACTTCCGGCGGCCGATTTGCTTCCGGTGTAGAACAGGCCACCTATGGCGTGCCTGTAATTACACGGGGTCCAGGAGGTGGTTGGTGGTAGCGGAAGGTAGCAGGGGGAGTCGGTGTTCATATGCAGAAGTCCTTAGAAACTCCACAGCAGAGTGGGCGGAGGTGGAGAACAGGGAGAGGCTTCATTCAAGTGGACCCGTTGTCGAACAGCTTCATTCAGATTTCAGAACAAGATTGAGTGGCTACAGAGGTGTGTATTGGTGGCCCTAGTGGAGGGAAGTGTTGACGGAGGAGGGTGTCAAGCTCATCTCGAACAAGGGGCGAGACAGGTGGTAGGATGGAGGGTTTCTAAAGTGCAGACGGGGCCTTTCTCGCAGTCGGCCCTAGTGTGGATGCAACGAAGGAAGCAGCGAAGCCCGAATACCCACTGGGCACTGGCAGATAAAGCCCTTCTCCGAATATCAAGATGGAACATCCAAAGGGGGACAAATCAAGACCCTAGGGACTGCCGACACTCGATCCTACGGACCGGAGTTCCTCTACTACTATGTGACAACCTAGGGATTTCTCTGCTCATCGGACAATTTGGTGTGGTGAAACCAAACTCCGCCTGGCTGTCACCAGAGGATGACATGGACGTCATGGAGACCGTGATCATGTCTGTGGAAGGAAGGACATTCCGACTATCATCGTCGTCGACATTGTCGGTCATTGGTTTTCGGTCCGGGTCCACCTTCGATTGTAGCTGAACAAAAGGATGGAAGTGACCGAAAAGGGAGACAAGTACGAAACCCACCCAAACCCCACTTTGAATTTCAAAGGGATGGGTCACATATCTGAGGGTGGGCTGAATTGTAGGCTAAAGCACCCTCACTCCGAAGGCAGATGGATCCGACCGGGCGATGAAGTTATACAAGGTTCGGGTAACAACGCTAGTCCCGCTACGACACGTGACACACCTGAATCCGGTAGTCAAGGGTGTAACATACCCAGCTCACCCACCATTGTTCATCTTCTCCGCCTGAACCCTTGAGACGCCTTCAGCCGCAACTGCTCCTCGGCCCGATCACCAGTGGCCGGAGAGGGTCCAGTCAGCCCGCCTGGGAGACGAGTGAGAAGCCGGCAAGGCCAAACAACGAAAGGCCACCGGAGGTGAAATCCAAGGTTTTTGTGGACTGGGGAAGATCGGGAAAGGATCTGCGTCGGAAGCTGACGTCGGGACTGCAAGGGCAGTCACCCATGGCCAGCGTTTGTCCGATCAACCCCCCAATGTTGAGGGTTAGGAGCTAGCCAACCCAGAAACCGAGAAGGCTACCGGAACAAACCTCTTAGGCGGTGATGGCTGCAATGTTGTGCAAGCAGAGGCTATGCCCAAGGCTCAACCTTCCTCTGTTGATGCCAACTCTAACAGCGATGTCGAAAAAGGTGTACCATGCGAAGCCCTTAATGCTCTGTGAGTGGGTACAGGAGCAGAACCTATCGAGTAGGCGATCTTGGCACGCGGTCCGGTCTGGCCAGATGGGAGGAGTTAGAGACTGAGAAGATCATCCCGAAGACATTGGGATGAAGGGGGTGCAAGAAGGGGAGCAGCACGACAGGGAGGATCAGTATGACAGGTGCAGCCAGGGAGGGGAAGAAATGGAGGAGTTGGTGGAGGTGGTGGAGGAGTTGACGGAGCCGCAAATAAGGGAGCTAGTAGAGAAGGTAGGAATCAATTTCACAAATATTGTCAGGCGACCTTGGAATGTGCAGAGGAACGAAAGGTCCGCAATGGCTAGATGGGTGGGGAAGCTGAAGCATGTGGCACAGACGCCCAAAGAGTGAGGAAAAGAGGGGAAAAAGTGGCTAGGAAGCTTGAGTCCATTCAAGCGAGATTCTTTGGCATGGCAGTGGAGAGAGGAGCAGGGGTTGACATGATATCTCTTGGGGTGAGGTCTGCAAAAGGAAGGACCCGGGAGATGTGGGCATCGAACATATTACAGACTTTAGTATGGCTCTCTTGTGCAAGTGGTTGTGGAAGATGGGGGTAGGTGACAGTGGACTATGGGTAGAAATCATTAGGCAGAGGTATTATAGTAGAGCACGGGTTTGGGACATGGCCCCAACATCTCAACACAATATTTCCGCCATCTGGCGGAGTATTCTGGTATACAGGGACATCATTAAATCTAATGTCAGGGTTCATCTGGGCAAGGGTGAGAGTTTATTTTCTAGAAGGACAAATCGCGTACGGACTTCACTCTGGAGGCTTTGTTCCCTAGACTATATGCTATTTCAGCAACACCTTTGGCTTCAATCTCTCAGGTCTTTGACTTGCATCTTTCAGGAGAAACTTGGACGTCATCCTTCAAAAAGAATCTCAAGTCAGAGGAGATGGATCAGTTAAAGGGTCTCTTTGCTTTCCTTCTTGATTATACTCCACAGCCAGTCAGAGTTGACCAATAGTGGTCGAGGTGAGACAAGGAGGGATGCTACTCAATTAGATCAGCCAATACCTTCATTTACGACAGTGGAGTGCATCCTCGCGAGCATCTGATGAGGCAATGGCATAGAAATTGGCCTTCAAAATGAGACAAAGTTACTTGGTGGCATATCATTCATGTTACTTGTGGGCTCTATGGGGAGAAAGAAACAGCTGAACCTTCAAGGTGAACCTATAGCTGTGGACAAGCTGGTTTCTTTTATTTGTGAGAGAGAGACGGTTGCAGAGGTTCTTTGTAATGTGAATTCACAAAACTCCTCCATTTTTGTTTTGTTAGGAGTTAACGTGAGTCACACCGGTTCAGTGTCAACCGCTTTTGCTGTATAGAGACTTTTGGGAACACATTCATTTTACTTGTCCACCCCTTTTTTAATTTCAATACAATAGCGGGACTGCCCACTTTCAAAAAAAGAAGTGTTAAACAAAGTCAAAAGAAAATTTTGAAATAACCAACATCATCTTCAGGCATCCATTTTAGCAAAAGCAAATGAAGATATAATTTTTTAAGTTGTCTCTTTTAGCCGCATGCTTGTTAAATAATTCTGGGACCTGTAAGCAATTTTGAAACAATGGTTGTAATAAGAATGAAAATGGGATAGCAAGGGGTGTGGATCCATTTGGATTGCAGACAAAGTCAATATGGATGGGCCACCTTATCCTGAAATGCTAAACAAAGCTGATACATGGGAAGGACACGGCTTCAGATACCTTTAAACACCCAATTGTTCTGTTACCTGGTCTCTTTAGAGCATGTCATTACATGTTCTGGAGTCATTGCAGAGTATTAAACCTTAAAAGCATGCTTACTGAATTCGGGCAAAGGTTTCTCTGGCAAGGTGGAATTCTGACAAGAAGCATCTATATGGATTACAAGAAAAAGGTTGCTCTCATTAAAAATAACATTGATATGTCAAACATAAGACAGCAACTGTTTTTAGTTCCTGAAAGTGGATGGCACCACTGAACAACATGTCAAAGGTCAGTTTTTTTTCAGTGGCTTGGTGGGGTCTAAAGCCCAATAGTAAACATCAAAATTAGTAATGAACATGGCATTATATTCTAAGGTGACTTGTAGATGATGATGATGAAGGCACATGGTAACCCATTAAACAACGAGAGCATGGCCTAGGCTGAATTGAAAAGGCCAGTGGAGCTTCTCTATTCCCAAGATGTATAAATTCTTTCTTGTAAGGAATCTGCTGGACAGGGACTGGCAATGGCAACTTTTTTTTGGTTCTCTCTTAAAAAATATTTAGCTTACATGCATATATCAAAAATCATGAGATTGCATGTTGAAAACCGGGAGAAGAATGATGGATATCGAGAAGCCATGCTCTCTCTCTCTCTCTCCTTGTAAGCAATCTGCTGGACAGGGACTGGCAATAGCAACTTTTTTTGGTTCTCCCTTAAAAAATATTTCGCTTACATGCGTATATCAAATATCATGAGATTGCATGTTGAAAACTGGGAGAAAATGACGGCTATCGAGAAGCCATTCTCTCTCTCTCCCCCTCCCTCCCTCTCTCCCTCTCTCTCCCCCCCCCCTTCTCTCTCTCTCTCTCTCTCTCTCGTTGAAAACTGGGGGGAAAATGACATCTCGGACAACACTGACCAAGGAACAAGGAGAAGCTACATCAACAAAAACTAGCAACAGTACATTGCAGGTCACTTTTCCAAGCA
This sequence comes from Amorphophallus konjac, assembly GCA_022559845.1. Lineage (NCBI taxonomy): Eukaryota > Viridiplantae > Streptophyta > Magnoliopsida > Alismatales > Araceae > Amorphophallus > Amorphophallus konjac. The sequence goes on from CM040129.1 coordinate 205,477,318, forward strand.
CTGACCAAGGAACAAGGAGAAGCTATATCAACAAAAACTAGCAAGAGTATATTGCAGGTCACTTTTCCAAGGGTATCTGGAAGAGGTCTGGAGTAGCACCGAACACCTCAAGAGTCACCCAAGAACAAAAGGATCACTAGTAGAATTTTCAATAGAGGTCTCCACATGAAAAAGTAGCAAATTTCCTGACACAAGCAGCTTTTCACTACATGTGAAGGGTACACAATAAAAAAGCATACGCACACAAATTGCTGATAAAAGAAGCTTTTCGGTGCAGAAGAAGGGTCACATGGTGCAAAAGCACAGACATCCACATGACAGATAGCATCAGAAGATTACTTGAACAGCACATAACACGAGAAAAGCCCAGGTGCACATCTGAAAGTCAGACTCCAAAATGATCTTCTAGAAGCAAAGATTTGCTAGCTATTACAAAGACTCACTGAATGTTACACTTGTGTATCACATTCGACAGTCAACCAGTAATCTTTTGAAGTTTCACTGTCATTAAATGGGATATAAAAATCTTTTTTCTCCCTGTAATATCATTTTATAATTACAAAGCCATAAGTCTGTCCCCTTTCAGAATTGAACTGTTATATGTCATGCTCCTAAACTGGTATAAACTATGTTTGCGGGACTACTGGGAGGGAAAAAAACAGCTAAGACACCATTGATTCATTAGCTTCAGTCAACAATGAATCAACATCCGGTTTCAGGACATTTAGAACAGATTGATGCAACCATCAAGCTTTAAGCTCTAGTTTTGCAAATAAATAACCAGACAGGTTAAGGCAAAGATTGCCTCAATTCTGCAGTCTTAAACAAAAAAATGATCAATAAAATCTCACATTTATCACTAACAAAAGGAAATTGTAAATATCTTTTACTTTCAGGTGCAAAGGCTTTAAAACACTAAGACTTGGGCAAGGGAAGGAGGTTGCACCGCTTAACATGGTGCAGGGTCCACTTTCCCATTTTTCCCTTTTGAGTACATAAACAGAACAGATACATAAATGATCTGGTTCGATAATCTCAAGAGGGCAAAGTCTGAATCTTCTCCTCAGGTTAGGGTGTTAATGAATATAAAATAACAAGTATCCGAGTCTTATCCCAAAATTAAGCATTGTTAAGTTATGCACAAGATTCTAGAAGGAATAAGCAAACCTTGCTGGGCTCATTGGTGCATATGGATTCCATGCACGGTCACGCATAGGTGTTCTCATTCCATCATGGATCGGCGTTGCTGCAGTAAAAATATAGAACAAAATGGCATCAAAAAATAACAAAAAAAGACCTAAAGGCATCCTAATATCAATTCCACAAAAAAGTGTAAGCAAGTCTTCATCCATCAAGAAATATATATATATATATAGACAAACACATGCACACATACCTCCTGGATCCCTCATTGGAGTCATGTATGGATGTAAAGGCGTTCGGGATGGATGCATGGGAGTCTCACTGCCCAAACCATGTCGGGGTGTTTCACTGCCAAACAAAGAGCAAAGTCAAGCAGATCACGCTAGCCAATGATTTGTGAAGAAAATGAAAAAATCTAAATAGATACCGATATGGTGTAGCGACGCTTGCGGTGTCAGCAATCTGATCCCGCTTAACTACATATTGAGAAGAATATTCTTGTCAGTCCTGCAAAAATCCATAATAAAATTTTAAAAAAAGAATATCTACCTGTTACTATCTTCATTTGTGAATCCAGTTCGATCCTAACAAGTTCTCCTGTGACCTCAGTAACACGACCACGATAGCCTTTATAGGGACCCAAACGAATTTTGATAGCTCTTCCAACCAAAGCATCATGTCCTCTTCCTCCTCTCCCCCTTCCACCAGCTGCAACATGTTTAGATTCGTTAGTAAAAAGTTCTTCTCCAAAATATACGTGTGGATCTTTAATTCTGATGAACAATTAAGCAACATAGTAGAATATGTTGTCACCAAACATAAGCATGGCAATATTCCAAGAAAGCATAGAAATTTCTGGTGATGTAATTCCAACAGAGCCACAGACATACTACCTATGGGAGGTCTTCCTGGAGATGGTCTCATTGGTGACTGAAGAAGAGATGATCTCAGATCACTAAATCTTGAACCCAGGGAATCCTATATAAAGATACCAGGTTAAGTCATGTTACCAACAAGTTGAAAGCCCTAAGGACGGAAAAATGTGCATCCCATATTTTTCAGACAAGCACAAATCAAATACATACACTTCTGTCACGGTTCCCATGTGATCCACCGACTACCACGCAGGACTGAGATTTGGCGCAAATAAAGCCAGCATGTTCAAGATGATGACGATCATGGATGAACAGGATACCTCTATGTATGTGTTCAACAGGACCTTGTCTTCCCTAAAACAGGAATGAGCAAATAGTTATTGCCAAAAACGGATACTGGAAATGAGGTCAACCGAGCAGCTGAAACGAGAAATCTCACCTTAGAGGGTCCCTCGAGAACCCTTACTATATCCTTCGTAGATATCATGTTTTTGTACCTATCCTGTGCATTGACTCGTCTCTCAATCTTGTTCTTTATTTCCCTCAATTTAACAAGTACAACCTCAGGTTTGTCGGGGATTCCTTTTAGCACCTAAAGGGGCATCACAAATATCAGATAGTCCTACCAAAAAATAGTAGCATTAATCACAAATAAAAAAATGGCTCCATCAGACCTGACATGCTTCTTTCTCCACGCGTATGATTACACCAAAGGACATATTGCTGGAAAATGGATCATAGTGAGGGAATCATCAACAATAAAAAAGACTTTAAAATGAAGCTTGAAATTTTCTTCATAAAAAATAAAAGCTTCTATATTTATGAATATAAGTTATTAAACATTCTCCACTTAACCATGAACAACAACAAATGCATGGCAACAGAGAATTCAGATACTTCCAAATTTAAACAGACCAAAAGCCCAAGAAGAAAAAAATCTAATTACAAGCTTTGTTCCAGTGAAGCTTTAAAGTTCTGATTATTGTATATGTTCTTACTCAAGTAAGACAAGGTCATGTAATTCATAATCTCCAATCTTTGTGACTCCGGAAGTAACCTCAGAGCTCTCCACAACATTGTCTGCAAAAACACGTATCTAACCACACACAAAATCATCAGCACAAGATGCCATAGTAAATAATCCATTATGTTATACCACTCCTTTATCTACATTTTAAAATCTAACTTACATGTTCTTTTGTGGTATCAGATAATATTATCAAAACATGGCTTTCAACCTTCACTACCATGCCAGTAGTGCCTTCCTGAACCCCAGATGTAACCTTCACATGATCGCCTGGTTTAAAGTATTTGCAAAGCTCTTTCTCATTAAAAGCAAGAGTTTTCTGTTAAAACGCAGAGCATATAAAGATCAATTACTTTTGCAGAAGCAGTTGACCAACATGGAGAAATAACTTATCAAAGCAACATAATCACTTTTGATTACCGGTAGACCCAACATTTTTGGCCTTATATGGACATTCTCTTCCTCAACTTTCTCAACCCACCCCATTAAATTCTTCAGATCACCATGAATAACAATGACTGCATCGCCTTTCATGAAATGTCCCTTCTTTCTGTTTGCAAACAAGGTTGACAGACTAGCCAGATCCCCATCCGCATCATCACCAGGCTTCCGAAATTTTTCAAGCTCATCAAAAGTTGGCTGTATGTTTTGGGTGCTAATTGATTTGAAGGACACTGATTTGTATAGAAATCCATCTTTGAAAGCCATGTTGTCAACCATTTCAAAATACTCCCCTGTGTTGCTATCCCGCCTCCGCTCAACACGAATATGCATTTCCCTAAACAAAACACACAAGAGACATCAATGAACTATATTGTGAGGTATATAAGAAGTTTTTATTGTTCCAAAAATTTTGCACAAGAAAGGTAAGCAAATACCTCGCTTCATCAATATTGAAGAACCTTGGTGGAGGAACAAATGTTCTTTTTTTCCCAACATCTCTACCTTCCTTTAACAATATAAATAATAGTACAAGAACATTTAGCAGATATCAGTGAAGAAGATAAAGAAGGAAAAATGATCACGCATTGGCAAGGGAGGAAAACCAAAACAAAACTTGTCATCTCCCAATGACAAGAGTATGCTATAGAAGACTAGAAGTAGTCTTCTGCATTAACAATTGAACTACTTAGATTTATGGGATTAAGGAATGAGATCTACCAATTTGTTAGAAATAGTTTGTAGATCAATCCTTGGGATTAGCTTAATTGTAACCCTCTGGCGAACATTATCAACATCCACAACCTGCACCGTAAAAGAATGGGTTCACATGGTCGAGAGAATAAATGATTCGTGCACATCAAGGTGCACAAAAGGGATGTCCAGGATCTGATCATAGAAAACAGAAGAAACTGTATCAAGTTAACATAAGAAGCAAAAGGCATCCCTACTTTTGCTAGGTCTCCTTTGTAGATACCAATCTTCATGCGGACCCAAGTATCCCTCGTAAGATCCACACTTTTGCTTTCAACAGAAAGAACATCGGTCATCTCCTTGATTGGAACCAGTTGCACTTTCTGGGAGAAAATATTTCGCAGACCTTTGCATGCCTGTTCATAGAGAATAACTCAGTGACAAGCCAAAATGTTCAAAGCTTATCATCAGGATAGCACAAATATCAACAAGAGGTTACCTCTTTTACATGGGCTTCTTTATCTGCTTCAACATAGATGAAATTCTTAAGATGGTCCAACGCAATAGCTGACCTGATATGTAACTCAGATCCTTTGTCGATATATTTTTGCATAAGGCAGATAGCAGCCTCGCGCTCGTGACCCATCTAAAGAAGTTGAAACATGATCAACTAATAGAAGTACATGAAAAATAAAACAATCCATAAGAAAGAAGGCATACAAGAGTTATACCATACACTTAACCATCCACAACTTTGGATCTTTAACTGATGGCAAAAGAGCCTGCTGTTCAACGTCAGTTGCCTCTTCACCATATTCTATATGGCTAGATTTTGCATATCTGTCATGCAGTCGTTGTCTGAGCTCATCAACATCTAGTTGATCCTCTGGTTGCATCAAAATTGATGGCCGACGATGCATTGTTCTATCCTCTTCATCACGTAATTCAGCTCCACCATCAACTATAAAATCTGCACTCAACAAGACATGGTAAGCTATAAGCATTGAAGGAAGAGCAAAGTCGGGCTAAAATGTTCATCTACCATATGAGGTAGCATGCCCAGTTAAACACATAATATAGTTGGAATATTACAGAAGTTACATCACATCAGAGAAAGAAAAGGCAATATATGAAGATTGAACCCTGTTACAACCGTGTGAAGGAGGTTGTGGGACCAGCGAGACCACCTAGCTTCCATGAATCCAAACATTGGCATGGTACTTAATGTACATAGGACTAAAATGCAGGTGAATATAAAATCAGTGTATATGATGGTTTGCTAGGATCCAGGACGCATAATAAGAAAACCACAGGAAAAATAAGAACCAAAGTCTAATGGCAAATAGATGAGACACTTTAGTGATGAGGAGGAGAAAGCAACCAACTGCATGAGAAGATATGGAGGATGTTGAAAATGAGAAGCAGGTTATGTTATCAAAAGCGGTGGAGGCAAGCGCCTAGGCATGCAGGCCGAGGCAAGGTGGCCACACGATTTCACCCCAAACGCCTCGCCCCGGCCCAGTCCTCTTTCAGCCACTCTGCATGCCCCGGCCTGGGCCCAGAACCCGGCCTGCGAACCCGATAAGGGGATCTGTGAACCCTTCTTCCCTTTCTCTTCTCCCTCGCCGATCGTAACCCTAGATTGCCCCCTCTCTCGCGTCTCCTACCTGTCTCGTGCAAATGGCAGCAGCGAGCCATTCCTGCGGCAGGTGGTGCGGCACGGCATACGGCGGTGAGCAGGTAGGTCTTTCCCATCCCTCTCTCTCTCTCTCTCACACACACACACACAGAGGCCAAGTCCCTCTCTCTCTCCCGTGTCTCTCTCTCACCCTCTCTCAATATGTATCTCCCTCTATGAATCACTCTTTCTCGCTCTTTGTTTCACTCTCCCTCACACTCTCTCTCTCACCCTCTCTCAATCTGTCTCTCCCTCTATGAATCACTCTCTCTCGCTCTTTGTTTAACTCTCTCTCTCTCTCTCACACTCACTCTGTGTGTGTTACACACACATTCAAAGCCAAAGAGGTCTCTCTCTCACCCTCTCTCAATCTGTCTCTCCCTCTATGAATCACTCTCTCTCTCTCTCTTTGTTTCTCTCTCTCTCTCTCTGCGTGTGTGTTACAGACACATTCAAAGACAAAGAGGGGCCGAGCCCCCTCGTCTCTCTCTCTCTCTCTCTCTCTCTCTCTCTCTCCCTAATCATATTGCATGCTGCAGGGGAACAGTGAAGCCTTGGTTTTTGGACTACTCAGGGCAACAAGGAGCTTAAATAATAATTCAAATTTCTTTAAATTTATTTATTTATTGGTAAATTTGTTTAGATTTGATGTTAATTTAAACCCTCGTCTCTCTCTCTCTAAAATCGTATTGCATGCTGCAGGGGAACAGTGAAGCCTTGGTTTTTGGACTACTCTGGGCAACAAGGAGCTTAAATTACAATTAAATGTTTTTAAATTTATTTATTTTTTGGTAAATTTGTTTAGATTTGATGTTAATTTTATTTAAAGTTGTTTGATCTTAAAAATTAATGAATTTAAGAAGCTTATTGATTTTATGCATGCATTTTTTGTGTTCCTTTAGACATGTATTTATACCTTTTGATATATATATATATATATATATATATAATCAAGTTTGCCTCAAGCGCCTCAAACTCCTAGGCCATCACCTAGGCGTTTGAGGCTTAAGGCAACCCCCTAGTCGCCTTGGCCGTCTCTCGCCTCTGACTACATAGGAAGCAGGATAGGTCCAAAAGTCAATTTTGACAAAATTGTTATTCATACCACATGCTGCACCCTTTCCCCCCTTTTCGTGATAAAGCCATGTTCTGGACGACTAGACCTTTCACCCTATTATAGTCGTGCACACCAAGTCTACACACATAAGCAAGTGATTAATTGATTAGAAACAAACAAGGTAGACTCGGGTATCGGGATCGGATCAGCTGGCCCAAACCCGATCTAGATCGATGGAGTCAGCTGATCCGACCGATCTCGAAGCAATCCTAGCCGAGCCCAATAGTTGAAGTTTAAATGTATGTAGGTGGTGTTGCAGGGTGTTTTATTTAAAATCTTTACCTTTCCTCTCCACTCAACATTTTCAATACTCGACAGTCGAGAGTTACTTTTTCTCTCCACTTTACCTTTTCCAGGAGAACAAAGACGAAGGAGGAGGAGGTAGACGGCGGCAAGGGGTCGCAATGGTGGCATCGGCGTCGTGTCTTCGTCTTCTTCTTCTTCTGAGAGAGGTCGATCGCGAGGAGGAGGTACCAACGACGGTGACCAGCGACGGTGACCGGCGGCGGGGAGGAGAGTGGCTACGGTAACTATCTTCTGGCTAGCATGAGGAGGAGACACATGAAGGAGGACGAGGAGGATGTGTGGGGATCGCGTCGGATCACCCGATTCGGCCCGATGCAAGCCGATCTAGGGCAATTCGGGCCGATCCAAACTGATTCAACCAATCCCGACAACAGATCGGGATAGGTAGGCTCAAAATCGGATCGGACTGAACAAAATCAGATCGGATCAGCCAATTCGATCCCATTCTACATACCTTGGAAACAAACAGATGAGAAGGAGGCACAAGAAGTAGGACGAGGATGATGGGTGGGGATCGCGTCAGATCACCCGATTCGGGCCCATCCATGCCGATTCGGCTGATCCCGATGATGGATCGGGATAGGTCGGCTCGAAATCAGATCAGACCGACCAAAATCCGATAGGATCGGCCGATCTGATCCGATTCTGTATACCTTGGAAACAAACAAGTGAACATTGTAGACCAACTTTACTATTAAGCAGAGAATACATGTTATATTTATTTAAGCATACACAGACAGTGATCAGCCTTTCTAGGCAAGGTTTTGCTATTTGTTTTGGTGATAAGAATGCCATAAGCCATGTTGGGTGAGAAATACATTTGCATTCAGATCCATAGATCTCACGGAACAATTTAAGGTAGTGCTTGCTTTGAACAAAACACCATAGAACAAAACAGGCATCAACCATAATTGTCTAGGCAGCCGCCTAGGCAATCGACCACTTTAAGGGCTCAAGGTGCCAGCCTACCTTTTTGTGCCTCAAAAAGCCAAGCAAGGTGCCCATCCAATTTTAAATATCCTATTGGTTGTTTGTTCTAAATTTGTTTTTGAATGGTAAATTGATCATCATCTTTTATTAGTTGTTGGCTTTGTTCGTCGTTATTGGTTTTTCTTATACATTCAAGTTTATTATCTCATTCATGCCATTTATATATTTAATTCATTAGTTTTTAACATTTAATATTGAATTCTGCAACTTTTTCATGAATTTTGTTGTTAATCTTTATATTGGGGATATACATTTTGGGGGTTTTAAATAGGCACCAAGGTGTAGCCTAGGCAACCCCAAGGCGGATGTTTTATCGACTAAGCATCACCTTTTCGCCTTGACAACTATGGGCATCTTAATTCATGTTGAGCATCTTCTTATGGAGGGCAAGGTAGCTTCATATTGAGTTCCTTGATGAACTATTACTAACCCGTTTCAAATAGATGAACCCATAGAAAAGAATTAGCATAATAAATAGTCCATATTGAGCATTTCTTATCAAGAGAGGTAGCTACATGTTGAGTTCCTTGATAAACTATAACTAACCCGTTCCTTTTTTATTTAATCTATGTGGTATACCTGGTCCAAAACATGGACAGTAATCCAGCTAGTGTATAAGGAACCCCCCGTATTACATTTCCTTAGGTTTCCCCAAACGTGGTTTTAAATTTTAACACGACCATATACAGAAGAAGACATCTTGTGTCTACTGGGCCGGCTACAGCTCATATTCATGAGTTATGCATAGGTTTCTTCGGAAGACATGACATGAAGTTTAACCTTTGACTATGTATTCCTTAGACGAAATCTGAAAATCCTTCCAATGTCAAATGGAGTTCGAATGGAGTTTCTTCCCCTTTCCCTGTCTTGGCACTACATATAGAACCCCATGTTCCTAATTATCCCTTCCCCTTTAATAAACAACTGCACCTAACCCTAATCCACCTCAAAGTCTACAAGAAAAGGAAAAATGAGACGTCCTCTCCTCACCAAGTGCCAGCATCACGGGGAGAGATGAAGAAAAAAAATCACGGAACAACACAGCGCGGAAGACACAAATTGGGGAAGGGGCAAACAAAGACCAGCAGGAAGATACCGTCCTCCCCTTCCTCCTCTTCCTCGTCGTCCTCATCCGAGTCCACGGCCGCCTCCAGTTCGAAGAACTGCGACCCGGACATCTTGCGGTGCTTGCCGCGGCGGCCCCCGAAGTCCTCCTCCTCGTCTTCGTCCTCGTCCTCCACCGCGGCGTCGTCGATGAAGTCGAATGCCCGCCGCTTCCGGCCGCCGCCCCTGCCGCCGGCGTCGTCCTCATCGTCCTCCTCCTCCGCCTCGTCCAGATCTTCCTCCTCCTCCTCCTCCTCCTCCGCGTCCTCGTCCTCGTAGCGGCGGCTCCGGGCCATGGCGAGGCTCTCGTAAGCGAGAACTGAAGGGGTGGCGGGGAAAAAAGAGACGAACCTGGTCGAAGCAGACAGAAGTTGGGGGGAGGGACGGGGAAGCGCTGGGGCTGTCGCAGAAGGGAGCGAGATTTATAAGGGTGGGGGGTAGCGAGGGCTCGCAGGTAACCGTCCCGGCGGGAAGTGGGACCCGCGCAGGTATAAATGAGGGTACGTGTTCAATTGCAATTGGGGGTACTCTTAGTAAAGTGAAGAGGTCGTGCATGCTGAGCATTGGGACCTTCCCGTGGTCATGAAAATCAGAGTTTTCTAAGGTTTTTATTTTCTTTTTTTACTTCTACGTGGATGATATTGTAATGATTGTATTTCGAAAGGCTTTGATCGCGTAGGATAGTTGATCGTTCAGCTTCTTTAACCAGTGTTTGCTGTGGAGAGAGAGAGAGAGAGAGAGAGAGACGTTGTCTTTTAAAGTTGGTTAAAATTATTTAAGAAATTAAGGTGGCTAGAGTCATTTCTTTCATATATACTTTTATCTTGTCATTTTTGCTTAAAAAATGAACAAGATAGTGTTCTCCACATGCGTGTGTTTGGGATTCTCATCTTCATTTTGTGGCAGGAAATTTTGTTACTGTGTCGACGTCGTTTTTACATTTGACCTCTTTTATGGGCGGCAACAGATTTCTCTTACACTTTTTCGAGATAATCCTCATCTTCCATGCGTTTATAATTATATTTTCTTTTAAGATAAATAATTACTATGCAACTATTTTTGCTACGCCCTCCTTCTCTTTCTCGTATCATCAACTCTTGTTTCCCCATTATCTCAATGCCACCGTCTTTGCTCTTTATATAGATTTCACCTCTTCTCTCCACACCCGTCTCTTCCTCTTAGGATACGTTTAAGAACGCACACAGCCGCAAATCCCTCGACAATCTTTAATATTTATGACATGCCTAACATTTTATCTAAATTTTTTAGCGCGCACAAAAAACGAAAGAAAGAGATTACATATACAAATTGAGTAGTTCCTTAGATATTCTTATAAATAAGTGTAAAAAAGATTATGAAAATTTTTAATGATTACAAATCTAACGTGAACTAGAGATTTGTACGGTCAGAGAATTTGTACGAGAACCCTTAGTCTAGTGCATATGCACGCTATCATATCCCTCTCTCTCTCTCACCCTCTCACCTTAATGGGGTGTTTGGTTACATTTTTTGCCCTTCTTTCTCTCTCAAATTTAAAAAAGAGAAAAAAAATTCACTTAACTATGTTTGATAAGTACTTCTCTCATTTTTAAAAGAGAAATCAACAAGTTTAATGGGGTGTTTGAGAGCATTTTTTTTAAAAGACTATTTCTTCCTAAAAAATTATGACACGCTGATTTTTAACTCAACTTTTAAAATTAATAAAAATCAATCCTAACTGTTTGTCAAAAACATCATAATTTTTAAATTTTAGATAACCCTGTTTGGAAGACAAAGCACATGATCATCTCAAGCCTCACCACCAACACACTCAACCCCGTAAACCCCCTCCTGCCTCATGTCCCATCCCCTCTCCATCCATCCACGAGAGAACCACCAAAAAATGGTCCATTTTTCCCCTTCTTCGTCGTCGTCTGCTTATTACCATTCGATGATGACGTCTTCTCATTAGAAACCACAAACATATAATTCGATGATGTAGAAGCAGAAGATGGCCCTGGCGAAGTAGCTCAATCTGCGGCCCCGACAGGTGGAGGTGTGGTTCCAGAACAGGAGAGGGGAACCGGACCGGAGGGGGGTAACCGGAGGGAGGGGGAGGGGGGAGCCACCGGAGGGGGCTGCGAGGGAGGGGGCCGCAGGGGGAGGGGGGGAGTGGGCTGCGCAGGGGGGGAGCCATCCGAGGGGGCTGCGAGGGAGGGGGCCGCAGGAGGAGGGGGGGAGTGGGCTGCGTAGGGGGGAGCCGCAGGGGGCGGAGGGAGGAACCGGAGGGGGGGAGGGGGGGAGCCGCAGGGTGGCGGAGGGGGGAACCGGAGGGGGGGAGGGGGCTGCGTAGGGGGGGAGCCGCAGGGGGCGGAGGGGGGGGAGCCGTAGGGCTGCGCAGGGGGCGGGAGCCACAGGGCTGCGCAGGGGGCGGAGGGGGCTGCTCAGGGGGCGGGAGAGCAGGCCGGCGGCGGGGGAGGGGGGCCGCAGGGGGAAGGGGAGAGGGGACGCCACTGGGGAGAGGGGGGGAGGGGACGTCGGAGAGGGAAGGGAGGGGAGGGGCCGCGTAGGGGAGGGGGGGAGCCGGCGGGAGGGAGAGGGAAGGGAGGGGAGGGGGATCGGTGTTTTTTTAAAAAAATTGGTCTAGACTTTTTTTTTTAGGAAGGTTTACACGGGACAAGATACTCTTTCTAAAATTTAAGAAATGAATATCAAACGAGGTTAAAATATCTATTACTCTCTTTTTTAAATTTGAGAGAAAAAAAAGATAAAAAAGAGCAACTAAACACTCTATAAATCTCTTTCTAAATAAAAATAACTTCGGAGGTATTTTTATTTTGAGAGCGCTCGGATGGCGACCCTCGTGGTTCTCTCTCCCCCCTTCTCCCTGCGTTTCTCTCTCCCCCCTCCCCCTTCCTCCCCCCCATTGGCGCCGGCGGCCCACCCCTCCCCTCCCCGGCAGCCCCCTCCCCCCCCTCCAATTCCCCCCTCCGCCCGCAGCCCCCTCCACGGCCCCTCCGGCTCCCCCCCCCTCCACCACAAGTTCTGTTCTTGTCCACATGAAGTCGTGAACAGGAAGGCCTTGTGAACGTCCCTGGTATCCTGCCATGTCCCAAGGGCAACTTTTGCCCGTCACCGTAGCAGGTTCTGATTGGTGAAAAAAGCAGAATCACAGGATCTCCGGAGTAAGAGAAAGGTAGCAGCTTGCAGCGAAGTAGGGCAGGTTACATCATGCGAGGAAAAAACAGGGTTCTCCGCCCGCCGGGGATCTCCAACTCCCGCGGAATATGCTCAGAATACGTCCATGTTCCTCCGTTCCAGCCGTCCCCCCTTGTTCTAAGTTTCTAACAATGGTAAGATCGCTTTCTTTTGCTCGCAGAGCGTGATCCTTGAGTGAATCTGCGCATCCGCACTGGGAGACGGAAAAGGGGAGTACTGCCCCTCACTCAAGCTAACAGACGCCGATTACGTGATGCCGAGGAAGAACTACCCCCTGTGGGAGCTCATCGCCGAGGACCCCACGGTGATCAAAGCCGAGGTCCACGAGTCGAGCAACGGGGAGGAGCAGGAGAGGATCCTCCAACTCATCAGGTCCCGTGAGGGCCGGGAGAAAAGGAGGGGAGATGGGTGTTTTAATTTTAAAAAATTATCTATCAAACATAACTACATAAATTTTAAAAATTATATCAGGGATGCCAAATATAAACGGTTAACTTTTATAAAATTTTAAATTTTAAATTAAAAATTGACACATCATAATTTTTTAGATAGAAATAATTTAAAAAAAATTATTCCCAAACACCCTATGATATCTTTTAATCATGATTTGACGACTCGATCTGACTCGGATCGACTCGGATATATCCTACAATATCTAAAAACACTCGATGCGGTCTAGATCCTTCCGGATCAGACCGAGTCAGGTCTAGTCACGGTGAGAGAGAGTGTATTTTTAAGAGAGAGTGAGAGATGACTTACCAGATTAAAAAAGATCCGATCTCGTACATATCACCGAGTCGCCATTCCAATTAAACGGCTACATATCCCCACTCCGGCTCCCAGACCCGTGAAGATAAGGCAAGACCGCTTATCCTCCTCCCAGCAATACAGAAGAAAAGAGGGAAAGGAATGAGAGGAGTAATCAAACAAAGGCAGAATATGGCAAAATGATACTCTATTCAAAAATGGGAAGGAGCCAAAGGTAGAAGGGGAACTACGAGATGCTTACAGAGCAGAAATAATTACAATTTGCTCTTCAACTCGTTGATACGAGTCTGGCGTGCGAACATCTCGTCGTTAATAGCTGAGATGGCCGCTTCAGCCTGGTCAGCTGCGGCTTCAGAAGCCTTCGCTGCTTCCAGATGTTCCGCTGCTGCCTTCATCAAAGATTCAGCCTCCTGCTTTAGACGCGTCGCCTGAAGCATGGCCTCCCTGCTCTGGGCACGCGCAGTTTCTGCCTGGACGGTTTGATCCCCTAAAGATGTCGCAAGCGCTCCCAGTCTAGCCTCTTCTTCCCGGATGGCCTCCAAAATTTTAGCTCGTTGCTCCCGCAAGGCTAATAGGCGCACGAACTCGGTCCACACTCGTTCGAGGGTGGCCATCCATGGCTCGCGGGGAAAGCCGAGGACATGGTAGCCTGTTGTCAGGCCTGCCAACTTCACCCGCATGACTTCGATCGTCGGGAGAGGATCACTCCTAAGATGACCCTCTAGCGATCGGATCAGCGAGTCGGCGATCTCCGCTCCAGCAAAAGGCTCCGGAGGCTGTGGGGCGGCCGGCCATTCCACTCCCAGTTCAGGGACAACTGGTGTCTCGGTAGCAGGGGCATCCATGGTGACTACAAACAAAAAGGGGGTTAAACCAGAAAATGTTAAACAAAAAGATGAACCCATAGAACAGAATTAGCACAATAAATAGTCCATATTGAGCATTTCCTATCAAGAGAGGTAGCTACATGTTGAGTTCCTTGATAAACTATAACTAACCCGTTCCTTTTTTATTTAATCTACATATAGAACCCCATGTTCCTAATTATCCCTTCCCCTTTAATAAACAACTGCACCTAACCCTAATATTCCACCTCAAAGTCTACAAAAAAAGGAAAAATGAGACGGCATCTCCTCACCAAGTGCCAGCATCACGGGGAGAGATGAAGAAAAAAAAAATCACGGAGCAACACAGCGCGGAAGACACAAATTGGAGAAGGGGCAAACAAAGACCAGCAGGAATATACCGTCCTCCCCTTCCTCCTCTTCCTCGTCGTCCTCATCCGAGTCCACGGCCGCCTCCAGCTCGAAGAACTGCGACCCGAACATCGTGCGGTGCTTGCCGTCGCGGCCCCCGAAGTCCTCCTCCTCGTCTTCGTCCTCGTCCTCCACCGCGGCGTCGTCGATGAAGTCGAATCTCTGCCGCTTCCGGCCGCCGGCATCGTCCTCCTCCTCCGCCTCGTCCAGATCTTCATCCTCCTCGTCCTCCTCCGCGTCCTTGTCCTCGTAGCGGCGGCTCCGGCCATGGCGAGGCTCTCGTAAGCGAGAACTGAAAGGGTGGCGGGGAAAAAAGAGACGAACCCGGTCGAAGCAGACAGAAGTTGGGGGGGGAGCTGGGGTGATCGCAGAAGGGAGCGAGATTTATAAGGGTGGGGGGTAGCGAGGGCTCGGAGGTAACCGTCCCGGCAGTAAGTGGGACCCGCGCAGCTATGAATGAGGGTCTGTTTTCAATTGTAGTTGGGGGTGTACTTTAGTAATTGAAGAGGTCGTGCATGCTGAGCATTGAGCCCTTCCGGTGGTCACGAAAATTAGAGTTCAGGGTGTATGGGTGTAATTTTTTTAAAAAAAAAAATCGTTCTACCTAACAAATTATGTTAATTTTTGACTTAAATTTTAAAATTGATAAAAATTAATAACTATCTGTTCGATAAAAATGACATCATTTTTAAAATTTATTTAGTTTTGTTTGGCATACACTTCTCTATTTTTCTTATCAAAATGGCAATAACAAGATATTTGATTGGCAATGTAATAATCGGCTAAAGAAACAAATAAATAATACATATTTACTCAAAAATTACTTCTAACCCTGTAACTTTACTTGTTTACCTATGTCCTTCTCATATTTCATTGGCATGACCATTCTCTAGACAATATCCTTCGATTAATAAAATTTGCTAGAATTGCTCTTAAACAAATTGATTGTAACAGCCAATTTATGCTTGTATTGTTGCATGATGCAAGAAAATAACAAACAGAAGACACGACACACAACAAGGGGGCCTAGGAGTTGGGCGTGGTGTCGATGACGGCGACTAGCATCGTCCTAGTCTGCTTGTTCAGTCCCATGAGCAGCACTGCGACGGTGGTGGCCAGTAGAACCCCCACCCTCAACAACATAAATAGCACCCTCAAGTGCTTGGCTTTCCTTGCCAGCAAGCTCCCTCCAACCTCTGCAGACTGCTTCCCATTTTCTAGAGACATTGTTCATTGTTGATTGATGGATGGAGAAAGGAAACATATGGAATGTGGATGCAAAGGTATCGGAAAGAGGATTGATATATAGCCCATATATATATATATATATATATATATATATAGTCTGAGGGGGGCTTGTTGTCGAGCATCGTACGCGGGCGTGCAAGGAGGACGGCGGGTCATGCCCACCTCCATGAGGGTCTGCACTCTGACGATGGCGACGTGGAAGGGGAGGAAGAGGGGCGGTGATGGCCACGGTGACGGTGGTGGTGGCGGCGGGGGAAGGAGTGGAAGAAGGTGTTGCGCGTCTCTTTATCCAGCATTTGTGTCTGGGTATGGCGGAGGTTCTGAGTAAGGATGTGCGAAAAAGAGAGATAGGAAGGACGTGGGAAGAGCTCCGAGACGTCGTGGGAGATTTTTAAAAGAAATTTACTCGAGATTTTTTTTTATTTTGAGAAAAATTTACACAAGGTAAGTTTCCTCCTTAAAAAATAAGATAGATCTTATCAAACATGTTTGAGTATCATCTCTTCCTTAATTTTTAATTTGAGATAAAAAAGAAGAAGAAAAATGTAACCAAACACCTTATAATTTTTTTCTATTTATATTTTTTACTTCTACGTGGATGAGACTGTAATGATTGTATTTTGAAAAGTTTTGATCGTGTAGGATAGTTGATCGTTCAACTTCGTTAACCACTATTTGGTGTGGAGAGAGAGAGAGAGATGTTGTCTATTAGAGTTGGTTAAAATTATTTAAGAAATTAAGGTGGCTAGAGTCATTTCTTTCATATATACTTTTATCTTGTCATTTTTTTGAGTTAAAAAAATGAACTAAGTTAATTTTCTCCACATATGTGTGTTTGAGATTCTCATCTTCATTTTGTGACAGGAAATTTTGTTATTGTGTTGATGCCATTTTTACACGTCTTCTTTTATGGGCGGTAATATATTTCTCTTACTCTTTTTTGAGTTAATCGTCATCTTCCATAGATTTATAATTATATTTTTATTTAAGGAAACTAATTACTATGTAATTATTTTCTCTTCACCCTCTTTCTCTTTCTCCTGTTACCAACTCTTGTTTCCCTATTATCATCTTCATTGTCTCAATGCTACTGTCTCTCCTCTTTGTATAGACTTCACCTCCTCTTACCTCCACACCTGTCTCTTCCACTTAGGGTGCGTTTGAGAACACACACAGTCACGATTTTGGAGTCTGGATCCTCCGACAGTCTTTAGTATTTATCAAATGTCCAACATACGTCTGAATTTGTGCGCGCGCAAAAAAATTATAGGAAAGAGATTACATATACAAATTGGGTGCTCCGTGAAGAATCCTTATAAACAAGTGTAAAGAGGATTACGAGGATTTTTAATGATTATAAATCTAAGATGAGCCAGATATTTGTACGGGCAAAGAATTTTTATGAGGATGAAAAATCTGGATGCATTTTCAAACGCACCATTAATTAAGTGCATATGCACACTATCATATCCCTTCGCTCTCTCTCTCTCCCCCCTCTATCTATGATAGTCTCTTCCAATTAACGGGCTACATCTCTCTCTCTCTCTCCCCCCTCTCTATCCTTTCAATTAACGGGCTACATCTCTCTCTCTCCCCTCTCTATCCACCATAGTCTCTTCCAATTAATTGGCTACATCTCTCTCTCTCTCTCCACTGTAGTCTCTTCCAATTAACGGGCTACATCTCTCTATGGTCATATAATCAAGCATATGTTTATACATGTACACACGAAGACACACTCTCTCTCTAACCTCCTCCTCTATCCACCTTAGTCACTTCCACTTAATCGGCTACATCTCTCTCTCTCTCTCTGATCATGTAAATAAGCATATTTTTATACGTGTGCACAAGATGACACTCTCGTTCTCAATTTCTTCATTTCTTTAGTTAAAATACCATATCCTCATAATACATTTTTTCCAAGGGAATACCTTCTAAATATGGCGCAAGGCAAGTATCAAATGGAATAATTGGCTTGGTTGGAGAGCATATAATAGCAGTGCAACATATAGTCTATAAAACAAGTCATTGTGTTTTAATATTTAGCTTTCGCTATCAAAGGCAATTTCCAAAGTTGACACGATGGATCTATTGAACTGCCAAGTTATACACAACCTACTCTAGGCTCGCTTTGATAGCGGGGTGGTCGGCGGGTTGTCGAGAATCGGGGAAAGAGAAACTTCGGCGGGACCCGTCTCCCCTTCACACAAAAGAGACTAATCGAGGGCGGTTACCGTGCTCGACCCTCTCAGTTAACAAACACGGCCCTAGTGCTTTCAAGAGGTTGTCTCGCAACCCGAACTGGGCTTCACATGAGTTGGGCTTCCTCTTCCTTCATGAATGCCTTTGGTTATGAAACCGCACCATGTTGCACGTTGTATTCACTTAAATTTGTTAACTTCATCTTCTCCCAGATGTATTTTGTCATACTTGCCTTCGGATAGATCTTACATATGTTATCACTGTGACTTTGTGACTTTGGAGATTCGATTAATTGCATTGCATGTGTTCCTGTCAATTATTTAATGAAACTATAAACCCTTTTATATTAGCCCCACTTTGATAACGGAATAAATATGATTACAATGGTTTAATCGAGATCGGGTGAGTTATTCTAATTTGATCCATTTTTTCTTAATCGAAATCGGATAGAGATTAAGATTGATTTTCTCGTTCTCATAAAACAAGTAGAATGATTTATCGGGGATGGATTAGAATAGGAGCAGACACGTCACCCGAGACAATCACCCACACATATCCTAATTCGTTATCAAATTGGACTTAAAGGTACAACTAGGAGGAGATTCCCCCCCCCCTCCCGGCATGCACAACCTGAATACAAGCAACCGTTTCCATTTTTGGTGTTGCTAATGTCTCGGACGACTGTCTATATCGGTTGACACCTTGGAATTCTTAACGTGTATTAGGGCTATTAATGGGTCGGATCGACCCGACAGGTCTGCAGACTTAGCCCGATTTCAGGTCAGATCGTAAGACCTTTTCTGGCCCGTAAGCCCTTAATCACGTCTAAAAGTTCGGCCCGACTAAGTCCACGGGTCGGCTCGGACTTTGAGTTCAGCCTGCGAGCCGGTCCAGTCCATTCTCTTTTTTTTCTCACTTCAAATTTTAAAAACTACTTAGTTAAAATTAAGTTATTTTACTTAATTAAAAATTCTAAAACTCTATTTTCACATAAATTATGGAACTAATATCAAAACTCTAATTGATTTAGTGAGATTATAAATTTTATATTATTAAATATATTATTTTTTATTTAAATTATCCGGCCGAGCCGGACCTTAGTCAGACTTTATAATTTTTTAATAGTGTCAGGTCCGACCGGACATAACTCGGGTCCGAGCCAAACTCTAACTTTAATATTGATAAGTCAAGTTCGAGTCAGGTTGACCTAAGTCCGATCCAAATCCGACCCATTGACAATCTTAACGGACATGGCATCGCTTGTGTCATTGATAAGCATAGTAGAAATGCTTGTATAGGTTGAACGGGGTTGATTTTTTGAAAATATAAGGAGTCCTATTACATTGCATCTGTCGCTGCCATTTTTCCTGCCATTTTTTTTTTCAAAAATGCGCTGCCAAACGGCTCGATATGAGGAGTCCTGCTATTACATTGCATCTGTTGCTGCCATTTTTTTTTTAAAAAAAGAGCAGGTTGCCCTCCCTCCAATTTACATGTTTGTGATTGATTTGATAGTTGAAAAAAAAATTAAAAAAGAAAGTATATACCCTTTTTATCAAAAATTATGGGCCGACCACTTCCCATCATTGGTCCACATGGTTTGCAAATCAATAGAGATATTGCAAACTTCAATGTCATTAGTCCACATCAATGTTCACGAGGTACAAAAAAAAATAAAAATAAAAGTATTGCATTAAGAAAAGAACTTTGTAAGTTTATCGCGAAACTTAGATTTGTAACAAGTGTTTCTCTTTTTTTTTAAAAAAAAGATGACCCCCACAGCGGCCATGGAAGCTTCGCTGAAGTATTAATCGGATGGAGATACAAAACGAATTAAGCATCGATACATAGAATGGTAAAAGAAATAGAACATCCGGAAAACAGATTCGTGCAAAACAAAGGGATATGATATCTAATTTCTTCAAAGGATGCATAAACAAGGTTGTGCACTTCGCAGGATGTGAGCTAACTTCTAGGGATGTGCGAACATGCAAGAGTTTATGCACAAAAGGTCCTAGAATTAGAGATTGGACCTAGAGATTGGCCAAGATTAATCAGGTCTGCTTTCGAAATTGGACTAAAAAAATTAGCCTACATATGCGGGCTGTGGGCGGGGTGAGTTGGTATTAAGGGCGCATTTGGGCAGTGTGTATATGGAGGGATTTTTTCAAAATCTTTCTAGAGAGAGAAGAAACTCCTTTTAAGGAGCTTTTAGAGATTGTCAACTCTCCCTCCGTTTCTCCATATATCTCTCTAGACCTCAAAATCCACCTCAAAAAAATCTTGATGTGACATTGTTTCATTTGGAAATGATTCTAAAAAGTTAAAGATTTCAATGATTGGAGAAGAAAAAATCTCTCTCCAATATCTGTACCAAACGCACCCTAAGGGTGAGATTCCCAATAACTAATAAGGTTTCCTCTTAATTTTTATGATCCCTCTGGAATGCTCCTTGTCATTTCAACACGTCGAGGCGACTATCTCCTAAACACCAAACCGTAAATTCTTCCTGAGAAGGGAAAATCCGGCTTAACCCAAGACCAGCCCAATAACTATGGATCCAGTCCGAATTCGACCCCACCTCTACGGCACGCCTAAGTGGTGCCCAACAGTTACGGCCCATCAAGGTGCGGCCCAATCCGACTCGGCATAGAATCCAACAACGCGCAAAAGTTATGACCCAAGTGCGGTGATCGCCGGAAGACCCTCCGACGATCGACCGTTACCCCCCACGACGTCGGCCTTAACCCCATAACGGGCTAGCACACCCCACGAGTGCTGTAAGACTCGCCCCGGGACCGGCCGACGCCGGGGGAATCGTCCTCCAACGGAAAACTCCCGCCACGATAGCGGAAAAACGTTACTCCACTACTTACGCCTTACCCTATCAAGGGTTGAGGTCTCCTACTCTAGGACAACCCCTATAAGAGGAGCATCAACAGAGAAGACGAGGGAGGCGGACGATTCTGCCTAACCGCTATACCAGACAATAGAGCTATTAGCCTTGCCCCACAGAAAGAAAGCAGAGACCACCGTCCATCCAGGGAGGAAGGTCCCTTCTGACGACCTTATCGCCCAGCGAACACTCACCGAGTGAACACTAGGAGCGGCGAGCACTCGTCCAGAGGATCTACACCCATTCCTCGGCCTCTTACTACGATCTCCCCTTTCTCTCTCACCTGCTCTTCTCTACTCTTCATTAGTCTATTACTGACTTAAACATGAGAGGATTGTCCCCTGGGGTAACACCAGGGACTCCTTCTGAGGCCCCTCGTTTCTTGGTGCTTGCAGGCCTCCACGGGTGCGAGATGACTTCTGTCACGTCCCGACGCGGAATATCGGGACTGGCAGTAGAAAACGCTAGTAATGATAACATGCTAAGCTAAGAATTAACATAACGTTGTGAACAGAAATAACTCCAAATTTATTACAATAACAATCAAACCGACTTAAACATAATCAAGCATAACCTCTACTTGACTCCGTTACAATAACTAACACAAGCTCTAAGGCATAACTAGATGTAAAACAACTATAACAATCTCAACATCTATCAACTGATACACTCTAAGTCATCACTCTGGCTCATTCCCATCCATCTGTGAATCTTCGCCTGAGCTGTCTGGAAAGGGGGAAACAACTATATGAGCGAACGCTCAGTAGGTAACAACAGGCAAGTGTAAGTAATTAACCAATTAATTACATGTTTATATGAAACAGAAAGAAAAGAAAAGACGATCGAATGAAACGATATAAAGAAAGTGCTAAAGAACGAAATGGAATAACAATATGACATGATGATATAACTACAAGAATTGCAAGTTTGTGAACAATATAAATCACAGAAAATTGTAGGAAAATTGGCCAACAAGCGAGAATATAACCAAGTCGAACACGATTCAAGTAAGAGATTAAGAGATCGTTGTCATAGACATCACGCTAGTCATGCACTCGGTGCAATGCATCACCATGTCATTACAAACTCCCATGGGCACAAGTACTTTTCGGGCGCTCTCCCCATGACCAGACCGGGCCCCTATGATGCGTTGGCATTGATTTATTAGATCCAAGATCCCAAGTTCCATCTAGATTTTAATCAAGTTAAAATGGCCAATTACAATCAAGTACAAACTTACCTCGGAACATCCCAAGGCTAAGTTGAAGAGATACTGTCTAGAATTTCTGTCCAGGAGTTCAAGTTATCAAGAACCATCATGTTCTTGGATTCAAAACCGTAAAACACGGAGAAAACTAGTCTCTGGATGATATACGGTCACTAATGGACCGCTCGAGCACTTGTGTCGTCGACTCAGGGCCGCACTTAACAGGAACTGGGCTGGGTCGAACGGCTAATTAAAGGCCGCTCTTCAGCATGAACGGTAAGCATTGGGCCGCACAAGGCCAGAAGTTTAGGAAATCGAAGACAGGATATACGGTCCTGACAGAGCCGCTCATTAATTGAACGGTCCATTAAGGGCCGCCTGATAAGCTGTACGGTCCATTACTGTCCGCACAACACAGGGCCTAACAACAAATCTAGAAATTCGCCCAAGTGGGCTCCCGGGATGCCATAGGCAGGGTGGAACTGCACCAGAGTCCAGCCCACTGTATGCTGGTCGGCCTAGGGTCTACTGGGCTGATCAAATCAGGAATTGGCCGAAGATGGATCAAGGATAATCGGCCAAAACTAATTGGCATTAGCTAGGGATGAACGGTCGTCACAAGGCCGTTCAGGGAGATATGCGGTCCACTAACGGCCGCGCGTGTCTCTGTTAGTCCAATTTGGACTATGACTCATATCACATCAGTTCGATTGAGTCCAAGTTCAATTCTAGGGGATAATAATGGTTCAAGATTAACGGTTCAGGTACAAGGTTATAACAAGTATAAACCTAATAGCCATTTCAATTATAAATGATTCACAATTAAGATTGACATTTATTGGAAAGATGAATCAAGATCAAGCTCAAATTAAATAAATCAGCAAGAATTATTTACTGTCATGAATTACAGTTTATTAGGTGTGTTGCTAACATGCCATTTACCACTAACATAACATTTTGTAATGACAATTAATATGTTCTGTTATAGATGTGCGGTCGGGCCTGGACCTTACATCTCCATATACGGTCACGGACAGGCCGTGCATGCCCCCTCAGGTCCGAAGGCCTGCAGGAGATGGACGATCGGTGGGGTGCCGCTGGGAGGGATGTACGGTCTGGGACTGGCCGCAGGACAGACATGTGGTTAGGATTCGGCCGCACGTTCCAGGGAAACGATCAGAGATAGAAACATATAAACGGTCAACTATTGGCCGCCTGTCTTGGACGTGCGGTCTATCGTGTGTCCGCACAAGTCCAGACAGATCGTTGCCCCTTAGCCTTGCCCCACTCTGGCAAGATTTCTAGGGTTAGACTAAAACATGGAATTCGCATGATATAAAGCATGAAATTTGGGGCTTTTACTACCAACAGAAAGATCACGAAAACCTCTACAAGATGCATGAATCAATTTTATGTTTACAGTCTGAAATTACTACTTAATCGAAAGGGAACAACTATAACCCTAGATGTGACATGCTTCTACTAAAATCAGAAATTCTCACAGAACACTTGATAAAATTTAGGGCTTTCTACATCAATGAAAAGCTGGCACGATGATGCTTCCAACCATATATTATTTGTAGGGTTTGGCTTGCTATCACCTACCTGAATCGGATGAAGAAAGAAGGAGAAGGAAAACCCGAGGCGCTTGTACACGTAGCCCCTAATAGCCGGAGATCTCCCTCGATCCAACTCCTATGCAGTCGCCACTGGTTCTAAACGATTTTAGGGTTAGAGAGCTTCATTTTTATAGGTCGCATGCCTTCTAGAGGTTTCTACGCGCAGAGTATTCGTCCACGCAAGTTGGGTTAATGTGAACACCGCCGTAATTGTTGACGCGATCCAATCTCCGCTGATTGCATCTCCTGGGGTTAGGGTTTCGGGAAAATAAGAGAGGGGAAAATGATCCTCTCATCCTGGCCTTTCATTTGCCACTGGTTTGGGCTCATTTGATGGAGTATTGGGCTCGAATTTAGCGTTACAAGGTATGGTTAACTAAGTGTTTATTTTGGACTTAAGCCACTAATTCGACCTATTTACAGATTTTATTTGGGTTGGTCACAGAAGACAAGTTTGTTAAACGTGTTATCCTCTACAATAATATAATTTTTTTGAATTTTTATAAAATGGTCGAAATTTAACTTTTTCTATTTATTAAAAAATTTCTAATTAATTTCTTAAAAAATCGGAATATTACAACTTCCCCGTTCAATAAATAGATAAGATGGTACGTGACATAGAAACTAATTTTCTACCTCTACACTTCCCAATGAGGTTCTCTCCAATATCCAAATTTAACAATCCAAAACTTACATGTTCTTATCCCTCTTTTTCTTCTCTCCTCTCTTGGTCCCACTCTATTCCACTCACACTAAGTCTAGTTGCGTATGGAAGAAACGGCATAATATGAGAGATAAAGAAGACGAAAGGCTATTTAAATAGGACGCCCTCAATACCACTTAGTGGGAAAAATTTATAATTATTTAATTAAACTCCTCCGTTAACAACATACTCGGCTAATCCCTATGCTCTCCATGTATTGGTGTTAAACCTTCCACCTATAATATAATATCATCATTTGTCTAAGAATACCATCTATCTATTGTACACTACTCACACCTATCATACATCATTGACACATGTGACACAGTCTAATTTTTCGATGCCTAAAATCCATTACTTAATATTGCATCGTCTGAATCCATCGTCTAACTATGCAATGGCTAGAATCTATTATCTAACTTTATTTGTAAAGCCATCATTTAATTATGCATCATCTAATTGTTCAACTTATGCGTAATGTCTAAGTCTTCCGTATAATGTTATCAAATCATCATCTAAGTCCATCGCATCATCTAATTCTTTAAGCCAATGTCAATCGTCCACTTTTTTGTCGTCTAAGTTTTCTTCATTTATGTTCGTATCATCTAAGTTATATCGCCTCCCACATTTTCTACTTTCACATTATCGAACTTTCATTTCACCTTAGCGATCACTTAATTTTGCATCATCCAAGTCATCATCTATATTTCTCTTGTCCAAGTCATCACTTACATTCGTCTCATCTTTTATTACCTGAATTCTACTTCGTTTAACTTACTTCGTCCACTTTACTCCACATAACTTGTATCACATATTTTCATCATTTGTCTTTACTCATCTAATTCTTATGATTATCGTCTAAGTCTCTCAAATTAAATGGCATCACCTATTTCCCACGTCGTCTACTTTCTTCGTTGTGTTCATTTTCTTTGATCCATCGTCTATTTTTTTCTCACCTATCGTCTACTTTTCAATAATATACTTCTGAACGAAGAAATTACTTTTCTAATCATAAGAGTTCTTAAATCTTTTCTCCCTGACGTACTCGTGAAGGGACAACTTTTACCGGATAGGACATCCAAGGGTACTTCGGTGTGTTGTAAAATGTCTCAGGGGCCTCTTTGAAAAATGAAAAATGATTACTATAGTGAGATAACTTAAGATTTGCGGTCCGTTCGTACCCGTCGTATCGATATTTTACTAATATAATACGGTATGAATCAGTACCGTTACATATCGCGATAAATATATATATTATATATATATATATTATAAAATAAAAATATTCAAACGATCTTCTATCTCGATTGATTAGTTGGCATGCGTTTTAAATCGAACCTCCTCAATTTGAATCTTATGTCTGTCACATTTTTACGCACTTTTTAAACTTAAAATTAAATTATTTTTTAAAAAAAGAATATACACGGAATCTCACGTTCAAATGTGAGGCTCTCAACTAACCGATGTATAAAATAATTTTATTATAATAATATTTAAAATATATATGTTATATATCGGTAAAAAAAATGTATCACGGATCGGTCTATGACTGATACGATTCAGTACGGACAGTATACCCCGTACTGAACCGATTTGACAAATCTTGAGATAACTAACAGATGAGAGATATAAGAGAGAGAAAAATGTGGATCCCATATTTTTTACTCACACACATCCTCACCTAAACAAGGTGAGGTGATGTATTAGTGTCCACCCCCATCTAATGCATCACCCACTCAATTTTCGAAGAGTTCTTAAAAGATCGTATACGGTGTACATCCTATTTATTATATTTCGAAATGATGTAAATTTCTTTACATTACATTGTTTTCCTTAGGATTGAATTATTATAAATATGAGTTTTAAAATTGTGACATATTTTTAAACCAATTTTGATTTTCAAGATAAAACCATCGAAAATCAAAACCAAGAACTTTATAATATTAAATCTTAAATAAATTTTTTTATACAATTTGAGTATAATATTTTCATTATTTGATGGCATTCCAATAGGGGTGAGCACGGTTTGGTTTGAAGAGAATTTTTATCAAACTAAATCGAATCGAATTAAGGCTTCAATTCAAACCAAACCAAACCAAACTAGTTTGAAACCAAACCAAATCAAACCGAATTAATTCGGTTTGGTTCGGTTTGATTCGGTTTGAACCAAATTCATCTCCCATTTTATAAATTAGATTGGATTCAAACAACGTTAGAGAAAAGTAGGGTAAAAGAATTTCTATCAAATAAAGTAAATATTAAAAAAATAACATACAAAGATGTAACTTGTAAGAACAAGCTCCATAATATTTTCACATAAAAAACTAAGAACTTCGATTACAATAAAATAGAAGGTGATTTGAAACCTATTTCATAGCGTCGGAAACCCCGTTAGAATGGCGGGAATTAGACTTTTTAAATTCAGATTTATAGTTACATATGCATTTATATTAATTTGATAAAAATATTCTTAAATTCGGGTTATTCGGTTCGATTTCTTGAACTTTAAAACCAAATCAAACTAAATTTTTTAATATGATTCCGTTTGAATCTAAATTAAATTTTTTTAAATTTCAACTCAAACCAAATTGAATCAAATCGTTCGATTCGATTTAATTTTCAGATTAAACCCGAATAATGCTCACCCTTACACTCCAAAACGATGGCCACCGGATTGCCCCACGCGCAACCGTCTCTCTGCGTTCTCACTGCGGTCGGTAAAAAGACCAACCGGGGAAAGAAAAACGCGGGCCCCGCCCCGTCGGGTAGGAAATCAAAAGAAGGCCCATCAGTGCACAAGAGAAGAGCCCAATACCGTCGCTGTCCCCACAAAGTTCGGAGTCTTCGAGAACACCAAAGATAAGGACGAGTGTGGAAAGAGACGTTTGCTGTCCCATGGCTAATGATAAGGGGCCGTGCCAATGGACCCGGGAGACCAGCGCACTCACCAAAGGTGAGGTCAGTTATATGGACCACGGCCCAGTGCGCCCACCCACGAGAAATCGATCAGGTTTTCTTGATATCATAGATTTCAACTTAGAATATATAAATATAAACATAAATAAATATATAATCATTTAAATCAGATCTTGTGACCAGTAAACCGTGAAGCCCTGTTTTAAAAATAGGCAGATAAGAGGTTCGAATATCTTATCCGGAGTCGAGTAAGAGGGCTGCACGTGAGATGTGAGAGTGCGACCCATATTTTTTTTTTCATAAATTAAGATGTCTTATTTTAATTTATTCTAATATCAAACTCGACTCGAAAGAATAGGATTAAATCCGGTGTGTCATCGTCGAATCATGGCTATAAAATAGATAAATACGTATTATGTACTTAGATTCAAATCGAGTCAAATAAAATTTTTTCTAAGTAAATAAATGACTCATATTTTCAAACACATTGCACGACTGTAGTTGAATTTTAAAATAGATTGACGAAGACATTATTTATCTTAGACTCCGATAAAACTTGAGAAAAGGGTCTACTTTAAAGTCAAAATTCATAAATACTTGAATAATTTTATAATTAAATCTTATAATTTTATTCGATAAATAGATAAATAAGTCATATCTTATGTATCGAGCATGGTTCGATAGGTACGAGGTAGGGAGGAGGGGGTCTCAAATTCAAACTTAAGTCGCATCGAGACTTGCCATTTATATTTGTCTCAAGAGTCTTCAAAAAGAACGACATATCTCCCAACGTACTGCATGATCGTTAGAACTTAATGAGTCTAATCTTAAGTCTATGATTATAAATATTTAAATAAGTTTTGAACTAACGTAAATGAGGACGTTAAATAGTTATTATTTAGTTACACACTGCCGTGGCACAGAGTGAGAACGCCGATCCGTGCCCGCCAGTGCCACGGCCGGTTTGTACGGCATTACCTCTTCCGCATGCGGGGATGTACTGTTACTGAAGTCCTCGGCTGTCCTCTCCGTGAGATGTTATTGCGACCCCTCTGAGTAAAAGTTCAAGCCCCCGGGAGTGCGGGGATGGAGGTCCGCTCGCCCCCCGAGGATGTCGTGGAGACGAGAGAGGCGCAATCCGCGGGGAACCAAAGTGGGTGTGCCGTTATCATGTCTGAACGGTGGGCACCGAGGCCGGAAGATTGTGTGCATGTTTGTACGGACGTCCTCGTAAAAGAGACAATTGAGATGAAGTCCTTGCAAAGGGTGATTATAATTCGGCTCTTGCATATTATATTATTATATGTCAATGACTTACAAGTTACACCGCTGAACAGCCTCCAAAAAAAAAAAGTTAGAAAAATGTAATACGATAAGACCCTCTTTATTTTTTGGGTGGAACACCGTATTAGATCTCAGAGGGTTGAATACGATGCTCGAGGTCGATTAAATTCTATATGTGTGAGGGGAGAGTGTGGACTCTCTCATAATTCTCTTTCATCTATTCATAGATTCACTCGACAATTATGATAACAAAGCGAAATTAGAAATTAAGAGAGAGAGATGCCTAAAGCTAGATGGTGAGATATGAGGAGGCAGAATGTAGACCTAACAATAAGATTAAAGGGTCAATTGATTTGATACAAAATACATGAAAGTACTGTATTTTTTCTATTTTATCCGTTTTTAATGTTTTATAAGATTTTATATCAAAATAAACAGCTCTTGAAGAGAGAGAGGTAAGAGAGCACGATACGATTAGGCTCAGAGGTTAAATCTAAGTACGTACGGCCAACATATATTAGGTGAAACTTGGATCTTATTACTATATTTTAAGGAGTTTTTTTACTGAATCACGGTAGGGTTCAATGGGTCAGGTCGAGTCGCCCCGATACATTCGTAGGTCTGACTCGATTTCGGGTCTGACTGTAAGATTTTCTTTGACACGTGGATTCTTAGTTGGACTTAAAAATTTGACCTGATTAAGTTCAAGGGTCAGACTCGGGTTTTAAATTCGACTCATAGGTCGGCCCAGTTCGTTCTCTTTTCTTTATCTTTTCAAATTTTTAAAAACTACTTAATTAAAATCATGTTATTTTATTTAATTAAAAATATATTTTTTCTCACAAATTATATAATTAATATTAAAATTTTAATTAATTTAGTGAGATTATAAATTTTATATTATTAATATATATTTATATTTATTTTTTATTTAAGTTGTGAGGTTGGATCGAACTTTAGTCGGACTTTATAAATTTTTAATAGTGTCAGAGCCGTCTCGACTCGACCCAGGCTCAGACTTTAATATTGATAAGTCAGACATGAGTCGAGCCGACCTAAATCGGGATCGGGATCGGGCCCGACCCATTGACAAGCCACGGGTAAGTTCCTATTTTAAAAATATTTTTCAGCTCTATGTTCATATTGTCCGATTTTTAATCGAACATATAAAAAAATAAAAATTCATATATCTTAAATGTTGTCGACATGGTCGGTCCATTATTTTGGACAAATAAACATCCTCGATCTTTTCTCTATTATTTTGTCAGTCATCTTAATTGAGGTCAATTTAAAGTTAGTATTTTTTTACTGCACTGGCAAATCGAACTCAACTTGAAGTGCAACTTGACACAGATTAGGCCCACGGGCACCTAATAAATAAATATTTTTAAAGGGACTATTTTATACTTCTGTGCAAATAAATCTATTAATTTTACAAGTAAGCAGGCCAGCTCAGGGCCGCGAGAACGCCACCCCCCAGCCGCCACTGCGATGGGACCTCCCGAGATCGGCCCCCCCGGTCGGGATTCCTGCCGGGATGTCGCGCGGCGCTGGGCGTACCCTTTTAACCTCGTGCACGCGTCACGACAGCCCGTTGCAGTCGGCCCCAGGGGGCCCCAAGGGCCGCCACGCGGACCGACCCGGCCATGTCGGTCCATGGCGCTCCCTCCGTCCCTCCCCACCCGGAGGACGCCGGCGGTACGGGGCCGCCGGAGACGGCTCCCGCGATTCTCGCTCCCCCACGTGAGTTGCAGCGGCCGTCACGTGCCCTTTCCTTTTCAGCTGCCGTGAAGAGCTCCGCCTCCCTCCCTCCGTTCCTCTCTCTCTCTTTACCATTTCGCGTCCTCCATCCTTTTCCTCTCTCGCTCTCTCTCTCTCTCTCTCTCTCTCTAGCTTTATCCAGCTCTTTTCGAATTTTTTAAGTCCGCCCATGATAAATTGCGCGTTCCTCGGAGTAGAGAAGAAAAAAAGTTAAAAGTTTTGTAAATTTCCTTATCGCCTTCGCCTCCCCGTTTCCGCTGCGGCATTCCGATTCTGATCGCCCCGACCTCACTGGAGGCTCTGCCCGATCACCCCCCGCGCAAAACCCTAATCCTGGGTCGTGGATTTCTGCCGTCACTGGCGCTGTCGGATCGGAGGAGGTGGAGGAGGAGGATCAGGATTGGGGGAGGCTGTGGATTCTTGTTTGATCGTCGAAAGGAGTAGTTTTTTTTAATTTTCTTTTCTGGGTTCTGTTTGTTGCTCCCGATCGCGATCCGTAACCGCGGGGGATGGGGGCGGTGACGTCGTCGATGGCAGCGAAGTTCGCATTCTTCCCGCCGACGCCGCCGTCGTACACGGTGGAGGAGGAGGAGGGCACGGGGAGGCTGGTGATGATGGGGGTGCCGCGGCGCGAGAACGTCGACGTGGTGAGGCTGAAGACCAAGAGGGGGAACGAGGTGGTCGCCGTGTGCGTGAGGAACCCGTCGGCGAAGCTGACGGTGCTCTACTCCCACGGGAATGCCGCCGACCTCGCCCAGCTCTACGAGCTCTTCACCCAGCTCAGCCTCCACCTCCGCGTCAATGTGATGGGGTGAGTGGAAACTGGAGAGTGCGTTCCCGTTGTACTTCTCTTCTTTTATCTCTCTGTGTTCCTGCATGGTTCTTGTTTCGGGGTCCGTCTGTTATGATCCAAACAAGTCTAAGTTTTTTGTTTAACCAAAAAAAATGTTGATACTACTGTAGTTATCGAGTTGGGATTTGTGAGCGTAGAGGGAGGGAGGTTCTACGTCTTTTATGTATCACGGGTTCCTTTTTTCTCTTTCTGACTTTTTGGACTTGTTCTGGCTATTATTTCTCCATTTGATGGAACTCTGTTAGACAAGAACACTATGTTCAGCAGTTTAATGACGCTTTTTGTAACGTAGATCTTGGTTTGACGGTAAAGTTTGGAGTTTGAGTCGACAGAGCTGATGACATAGTTGTTACCGGAGTATAGGAGTGGAATAAATTCTTGATCCTCGATCTCTCTCCATAACTTGGAGGAATGTTAGGTATTTAGGTTCTAACCATATTACATCTCCACTTTTCTTTGCTTTTGGTGAGCGGATGAGGCAAAATGTTCTGAGAAACTGGTTTTGATGTGTTCGGAGCTGCAGTACGTAGTGTATTTCCATGTTTTCCGTATATTCTCTTGTCAGATCGGGGCGATTTCCACCTTTATCCACTGGACATTTTGAAAATCAAGGATTCGGCATTCTTAAGAGCTTTGCTTGATATTTGGACTCATGACAAGTTAATTGGTTCTCATGAAAGACATGCTTTATCTGATTCATGCCTTTCAGGGTCTTCCTTGTGTTAACTGTTAGCTTGCGATCTTTACATTGGGCAATATTCCCTATGGTTGCCAACTGTATGGCTTCCTAATACAGTGATTGAATTAGTAATCAATAATGATCATTAATTCTGGTAGCCTGTATTTGACAACAGAGTAACTGTTGGTGGAGATATCTGATGTATTCTCTTTTTTGGTCTTTAAATTAATTTTTGTTTAGCGAATGGTAATTCATTTCCTGAAGTATTTTGGGCCAGGGCTATACTCTTCCTTTTTTGAGGACTTTTGGTGACCGAAAAAGGGTATGTCTGGAAGTTTTGCCCTTGATGGAAGGTTCATCTGTCAGGTTCTCCAGTTTAGCGAACAGTAAATCATTTACTGAAGTATGCTGGGCCAGGGCTGGATAACCCTTCCTTTTTTTTAAGGCAAAAGTTTTGGAGACCCCGAAGAAGGGAATTTCTGGGTGTTCTGCCCTTGATGGAAGGTTCATCTGTCAGGATATCCAGTTGTCTGGGTGTTCTGCCCTTGATGGAAGGTTTATCTGTCAGGATATCCAGTTTAGCTGTTTGAAACGGACATGTTGTAAGACTGTAGATATTTCTTTTGCTTTTGGAGCTTAGGTTCTGTATCAGAAAATCATTGTGTAGGTGTTCTCTTTCTCATCATGTGCATGCGTGCTTGCATGTTGTGCACATACACCTCTCTCTCTCTCTCTTTGAAGTTGAGGGAAAAGCAATTACAATGTCATTGCTCCCCAAGCCTGCAGAACTAGAGCTGGTCATACTGGATTCGAGTTATATTCTCGTCCATGCCAGGATCTAGTTGGTTTCTATTCAAGAGGACTTGTAGTGACCCAGTTACAAGTCGGGCAGGAGGACGGGGCTACCTAGATGTAGAGAGGTGAAAACATGCTGGTGTGGAGTTGCCGCAATTTGGACTTACCACTGTGTCTAGGGGCTGGGGCAGGAATGGAGTAGATTAGTCCCATATTGAAAAGTGGGAAAAGATTATTGGCTATACATCCAGGACATTCATGGTTTTGGTCCAAAGTAGACAATGCCTCACAAGGGCTGGATTGGGTCGTGATTGGACCGGTTCCAGCTAGTTCCCATAAATAAATATGGAAACTTGATGGATAATATATAATGTATAAAAGAGTGAAGAATGTAAGACATAGGACTAGATAAGTTTAAAAAGCAAGACAATATATTATAAAGTTTTTAAACAGACTAAAATAAATGTTCATGTATGAAAGGTCAAATAAAGGGGAAAAAGAAAAAAAACTTGTGTACGCCATTGTCTGAAATCTCAAATTTGAAGTTGCTGATGGCTGCACTGGGAGTGAACTGGCTGATTGGCTTCACCCAGTCATGTTCGCCCACACGCCTTCTAAATACAGGTTGGTCCCAGCCCTAGAACCAGCATCTCTGATTTAGCCAGATCAGTCAGAAATGCCCATTTTTTAAGACCGTATGTCTCCAATGGACCAAGAGGCATCTCCTATCTGAAGGCCTTGAGTGTTGGGGAAGCAAAGCAGGATTCATCACTCATAAATGGTGTTTGGTTTCCCTTGTTTGGGGCCAGATACAGGCCTACAGCATCAACAGATATTTGCCAACATATACAGTTGTTTTTAATATGGTTCACAGGTGTCTAATGGTTCTAAATCGATATAGTAAACCACAAGGGGAAGTTCTTAGGTACAAGAAGATCGGCTGGTTGCAAGTTGCTTGAAAGTTATTGGGATGGGTACCGGGTTATGAGCCATTCAAATATTTGGATTGCAGATTGGAAAAAAAATTCTGTTGCAGGGATCGTACAATCAAGATTCTGGATCATTTGGCAGATCTTGTATTAGGGGTATTGACAACATTGATCTAGAATCCACTTTACAGTAACTGCCATATGTGACAGCGATTGCCTTAGTTTTGTCTTCCATTCTAGTGAGCATGATGTCTAAAACATTCATATACATCATGAGAGTCATTCTCAACAGCTCCATTACATGTATGTGAAATGACAACACAGGTGCAATCATCTTCCAAGAATCGCCTATTAGGTTCTTTTCTACAGTTACCATATGCAAGTTCTTTCGGTATAGTACCCATTCTACTTTCTCCAACCTTCCATGTTAATGATGATAGCACCTTTCTGATTTGCATAGATAAACTCAAGCTAATGAAGGGATCTATGTAGTCAGAGGCGCACCTAGGCGCTCACCTAGGCGTTTGAAGTGGTGAGGCGATCCCAAATCGCCTCACTTTCACCTTAAACGCCTCACTCTCAGTCTTCTTCTTTTGGTCTAGTCTTGGTTTAAACCTCCTTTATTCAAATCTTATCTTATTTGTATGTATGTATTTTTGCCTCAAATCTTGATTATTGTTAATTTTATTGAAAATCTTGATTGAATGTATGTCTTTTCTTTGATATTTAGACATATATTTGTATTTTTTGAATTATATATATATATTTTTAATAAAACGTCTCAAACACCTAGACGATGTTTAATAAAATGCCTCAAACGCCTAGGCCATCGCCTAGGCATTTGAGGCATGAAGTGACCCCTTGGTCGCCTCGGTCGCCTCATGCCTCAGACTAAGATGCCAACAGATGTAAACGAGTTGATGTAATCAACATAGAGGCCTCAATACGCCTTAATACTTGCAAAAACCGGAGTAGCACAGGGAAAATTATGAGGAAGGATACATGATTATTAAAAATGATTATCAGTGAAACTTCCATTTTCCATGGACAGTGGTTGGACTTGGAAAAGGCAAGCTTAATTTGTAGATAGGAACAGTACAAGGGTTTAAATGTATAATTCAGACAGTTTGCCTGGAATGTTTTGTATACTCGAAAACTTACTATGTGCGAGGCACATATGCAAGTACTTCATTCTGTCTAGGTGGCAGGAACTCTTGACAGTATGTAGCCTCAGTTTTTCCTGCAGGAATGATAGGTTTAAGAATTGTGAAAAGAGAACAAGTCTCATCTTAATTTTATTTCTGTTTCAAATTCAGAGCATAAGTCAATGATGATCAACATTAACTGGAGAATCTAGCTGATGCTGATCAGAAATGATAAATCACTGACCATGATGGTGAGTATTCCCGATGGTTTATCTCTTTCATTGTAACTTCTATGCCTGTTGCCTTTCTGTGCCTGTTGCTTTTCTGCAACTACTTTTTTTTTCTGTCACATGTCATTTGGATCCATTATTCACTGTTTGAATGAACATTTGGAAGATATGCTGTCTAATTTCAGTTCTGTTCTGCAGGTACGATTACTCTGGTTATGGCCAATCTTCTGGAAAGGTTTGGATCATTAGTTCAGCATTATCATTGAATTGTAATGTTTGAAATGATACTTTTGCAAGCATTGATATTTACCATACTTTCATTTTCTCTTTGCAGCCAAGTGAGCAAAATACTTATGCTGATATAGAGGCTGCTTATAGGTGCCTTGTGGAGACTTATGGCACACAGGAGGAGGACATAATTTTATATGGTCAGTCAGTTGGTAGTGGTCCGACCTTGGACTTGGCAACTCGATTGCCCAGATTGAGAGCGGTCATTCTCCACAGTCCCATTTTGTCTGGCCTGCGTGTCATGTATCCTGTAAACCATACATATTGGTTCGACATATACAAGGTTTCTTTTTGCCATGTTTGTATTTCATCTGGAGTAGTGGTTTTTTTACTCTGTTGCAAACGGCAATCTGATTTTCCTTGTTATTTTTGCAGAACATTGATAAAATCCCCCTGGTTAATTGTCCTGTTTTGGTAATTCATGTAAGTAACCACTTTTTCTGACCCCTGAGTTATGAATTCCGCACAGAGAATTGGACTCGGTATTCTCACACACTTGATCTGATTTTCCATCCATTTCTTGGTTCTTTAACCTGCCTGTGAACTTCGTTGCTTTTGGTTTAATAAAGGGGACATTTGTGGATGACTTTCTTGGTGGATGAAAACCACTTAATTCACCCTTGAATTTGATGTCCTATATTATATTGGTCTGCTCCCAAAAGAAATCTGATATTAGGGAGCAGCTTGGTTTTCTTGAAATGTATCAAAGTGAGTTTTAACACCTGCACTATCTACAAATAGAAAAGACAAAACTCTGCCCGCAGAATGCTATGTTGTCCTAGCTTGCAGAGGTTTGAAGCAGATGAAGGTACTAGGAGGGACTATGGCTACAGATAAGAGGATGATAATTACATGTTGTTAGCTAAAACTGAGATATGGTTAGCAAAATGTCCCCCCCCCCTATGAATTTCAATGTAATTTGTGTTATGCAGTATGTAGTAGGATTTTGTTTTATTTTCTATTTTGGGGATGGGTGTGTGTTAACTGAAGGTCAGTCATGAGAGTGTGGAGAACCCTGCAAACGCCACCTTGGGGATCAGATCCCTGGTGTGAGACAAAATACCTGGTTGTTAGTTTACATTGTTATGCTGTGGTGCACATTGTATATGTGTGTTTAACAGACTATGTTATCAAAGGCGATTGCCTCGCTCACCTAGGCATTTAGTAGGGTGAGGTGAGACAAAAATGCCTCACCCACCTGGGTGGTTGCCAATATTATTTATGCCAAATGCTTGTATTTTTTAATTATGTTGTGTTGCCTTTCCTTGTTCTTATTCCAAAGTGGCTAATTCCCCTTTTAAAATGTCTAATGCCATTTTTCTCTTACAAGCTGCCATCTTGATGATTCCTAAGACCATCCATTACTTATATGAGTGCTTATACAGATTGTCTTTGTATATTGGACACAATGCTATAATTGAGAAATGGTTTTGTAACACCAAACAGTGACACTCCTTCCTAACATGCCGATGTCCCCATCACATGTGGCGATCTTTGGGAAGAGAATCTTTCTCATCTCTTCTTCTTCCCTTCCTTCCCAACTCCACATCTGTTGCAGTCCATCCTTTTACACATGTTTTATCTTGCAAAAGTCCAGAGATCAATGTCATCTTGTGTGTGGGGTCTCCTTTCTGCACACCAGAGTTTTGTTCGACATCAATTGTCTGCTTGGGCACCATCCTCTCTGTCACCAGCCTCTCGTGGGCACTGCGGTCTCCTTGCAGATCCTTTCAGCAGTCCTTCACACTGAGTAGGTCACGGAGATACACTTTGCGACAGCATGCAAGGAGACGGGAGCATTGAGCAAGTCATTGAGTACACAGCTGGCACCGTGTGTGAGGAGATGGCGGCACCCAAGCAGGTAGCTGATGCTCTAAAGATACCCTTGGAGCCATGTGCAAACAGTTCTCAATACACCTGAAGAGAGGTGCAGGGAGACAATGGTGCCTGATAGATGGCAGTGTCCAAGCAAGTCCCCTGTCCAGAAATGAGATGACAGAAAATTGCTGGAAAATAGTTGGCCGGTTCTCATACAAGATAATGGACTTTGGGTAGAGTAAAGATGCGTAGGAGGAAGGAGGTGAACAGACAGGGAGTTGGGAAAGAAGGGAAGAGGAGAGACGGGAAATATTTTCTTCCCAGAAACTGGAAGCCTTTTGCATGTGATGTGGTTCCAACGTATGATTGCCACCTCGACATGTTAGGAAGTAGTGCCATTGTTTGGTGTTACAAAACTGTTTCTCAATTAGCATTGTGCGCAACTTGTTGATGTCCCTGAACTGAAACAGTTGCTTATAAAAAATATTACATGAAACCCTTTTGGTGCATTGTCTCCATAGCTATGTCAATGCTTACATGATTTTTGCTGTATGCGCTTTTGAATACAAGACCAAGGTTTTGTTTTGCAGGGAACAGCTGATAAGACTGTTGATTGCTCGCATGGAAAGGGTTTGTATCAGCTTTCTAAGCAGAAGTATGAGCCTCTATGGATTAAGGGAGGGGATCACTGTAATCTGGAACTTTATTCAGAGTACATTTGGCATCTTAAAAACTTTATCTTAGCCATGGAGAGACTCCCACCAAACATGGATGGACCTTTGGAGAAGACAAATATTGTAGAAGACCATAGGAAGAGCTCTGATCATCTGGAGGCTCACAGAGAGAGCACTGACCATAGGGAGAAGCCTTGGCCGAGCACTGACTGCAGAGAGAAACCTAGACGGAGCTCAGACCGCAGAGAGAAGCCAAGAGCCAGCACAGATCGGAGAGAGAAATCACGAAAGAGCATCGACCGTTCTGAGAAAGCACGGAACAACATTGACCATCCTGAGAAAGCTAGGAACAGCATTGATCGGTGGGATAAACCTTAAGACTTGCCAAGCGTTTCTATTCCCTCCTTACCTTGTTACTACTGCCGTATATTCATGTTATTTGGTTTTGATCATCATATGGAACAGGTTTGGAGGGATGATGAGATCGGTTGGGTTGTGCAACATCGACTGTTTCAAACCGACACCGACCGGGGCCTGAAGTATATTGAAAAGGTTAG
This sequence comes from Amorphophallus konjac, assembly GCA_022559845.1. Taxonomy (NCBI): domain Eukaryota; kingdom Viridiplantae; phylum Streptophyta; class Magnoliopsida; order Alismatales; family Araceae; genus Amorphophallus; species Amorphophallus konjac. The sequence continues at coordinate 205,515,718 of CM040129.1, forward strand.
TGTTTGCATTGGGTTGTTTCCAATTTTTTTTATTGGTTATCGGTTGGGTGGTTGATACAGCTTCAGGGATGAAATATTTATGCTTCCATGTACATTGAGAAATGTTGAAGGTAATTTTAACCGGCTTTGTGTAGTGGGCTTGCATATAGTAATGTCCTTTTTTTTTCCCCTGTCGGAAACAGACAGAAAGGTTTTTGCTTGCTTGTGAGAGTTGAAAGTTCATAAAACAATTTTCTTCTTTACATGCCCTATTCATCTGGATTCGGTTTCATTTAGTTGCTTAGGAGATCTTGCTAACCAATAACCAGCAATCTTTTCCTCGGGATTTTGTGAAGGCTGGCCCTATCTCTTAGCATTCTTCTGTTCTGGCCAAGCATCAGACTGTAAACAACAACCAATTAGATGTTATGTGATACCTTGGTGGGCGGCTTTGTTGGTTTCTTATAGAAGTGGTAGTGCCAATCATCCATTGGCTGCTAATTTCAGCTTTCAGGGACGATAATCCCCTCTTGTATTTCCAGTGATTAAGAAAGGCATGTAAAATACAGTGATGCTTACTTATCCTGCCCAATAAAGATCTGTGTATTTGTTATGCTGGTCTTGGATTTTACAGCCACCCCAGCGGTCTTTGATACAACATTGAGGGTTTATAAGTTGAATTATCTGAGATAGTTGAATTCAGCATTTTTCATTGTTCGATTGTTAAATTAGATGGTGAAAAAATGAGGGTGACAAAAGGTGGGGGTGGTAATGAGAGTGGTACTGGGTGGCAAAGGAGGTTAACCAAGAAAAAGGCACCATAACACTCCTGGTCTTCCGGTGGAGCATTTTTTTTTGGAAAACGGTTGGTATTAAAAAGGAAAACAGGAGTGTACAAGTGTAATCTTTTTGTTCACAAGAAATCCCTTTACAACAAAAAAACCCCTCCACACCAAGGTGGTGTGAATCTAACTACCCCCTAAGACCCTGTTTGTTTGCGGGATAAATCGGGATACCTCATTAAAAATTATTATATTCGCTTTGGTTGTTCCTACAAGGTATTCTAGTTGAGTTAGGATGTATAAGTTCTTATCCTGGTTTATCCCGGGGTAAGTTGTTTTATCCGGGCCTTTTTTATAATTGAATAAGGGAGGAATAAGGGTCTTAACTTGAAGAATAAGAAAAAATGAAGTTTGACAAGGTGGGTAGGTTTTTTCACCCCTAACATGAGTTTTCTTAGAATAATTAATTTTAGTCAGAAGGTAGAATTAGTTGTTCTATCTTAATCCGGATACGTATCAAAGTAAAAAAAGTGAAAAATAGGAATAACTAACTTGGGTTTAAGTTAATCCAATTTTTTTTATTATGTTATCAAAGAGGTCTTCAAAAAGGTAGAATAAGGAGCGTTAAATTTATTTTACAATTCTTGAGAATATATCTTAGGTTATCTTCTCTCTTAAGTAAAATATTTTGATATATTTTATGGAATACTCTACTTACAATTTAACTTATGAACTTAACTTATTTTGCAATCAAACAGAGTCTAACAAAGTAAAAAATAGAGAAGTTGTTTTGCTTCACCCACTCTCTCACTTTGACACAAACAAAAGAAACTAGAATTTTCATAGCCCTAACTTCTCCTCTAAAAATCATCATAATGACCCTTTTAAAAGTAAGTAAAATGTTGTAAATTAAATGTATTTGCATGGCACATGAAATACAAGATTTTATGCCATTTTACAGCAAAACCGAATGACCCTTTAAGAAAACGTAAGGTGGAGTGGGTCGTAAGAGACGAGAGAAGTGAAGGCGATGAGGAGAACGAGCATTGCGTGCGACCTGGGGGCATTTTAAGGGTTGTATGAAATGCACACTTTGTATGTGTGATGAGAAACCAATTTTTATAAAACAAAAAAAGTCCGAAAATAAGTGTAAAATATGATCATCTGATAAATGCATTTAGAAGATTCAAAGAAATGGAAATGCGTGAAAGAAACAGCAATGTGACAATGGAGACATAATGAATATTGGCATTATTTGTGTTCGTACACACGTCATTAAAAATGTTAATAGTGTGCAAAAAAAGACTATGGAATGATCTTTTTACAAATATTCAAATGATATTTTAAATACTAAAAATGGTGCAAAAAATTAATTTGTAGTATTTTCCCACTCCATAGGTATTTTTAACGTTACCACCCAAGAGAAATAAGAGTGCGATTTTTCTTTTAACAATGGTTTATATGCTACCCCTTCTTCCTACTTTTTTTTAGTTGGACCGTATTTTTGAAAGGGATAATTAGACGTATACTTTTAAAATATTACATGTTTTATTTTAAATCCTTATACTCTTTATATTGCATATATACTACCATAATCGTCGTGTTTTAGTATACTTACCTCTGTTATTATCTACTGTTTGTTTAATTTAATTTTAGGTAAGTTAAGATGGAGAAATTAATCTACTATTGTTTAATCTTCTCACAACATTAAGTTAATGATATTTATATATCTTTACAATCTTTCATATTATCTTGTATAGTTTTTTAAAATCTTATATTTTATGTGTTCGATAGAATATTACGTTACCTTTGACGGTGTTAAAGTACGAGGAGTATAATTGAACAATATTTTTTTAATACAAAGATGTGCATGATAATATTAAAAATATGAGAGTATAGAATAGAATACATAAGATTCTAACCTATCTTGTCTAGCACATCAAGGAGGCACTGTCAATTGACCCTATCATAAGTCTTTTTAAAGTCTAACTTCAAGACATTTCTTCCTCTGAGTCTTCAAAGCAAAAAGATAATCATGGGCTACCAAGAAGTTCTTCTGAATGGGCCTCCCCTCGATGAAAGCACCCTGAAATCTACTGACCAACATGTCCAATACTCTATTCAGTGTCTCTGCTAGCACTTTAGAGATGATCTTGTAAGTACCATTTAAAAGATTGATGGGCGTGAAGTCCCATAAATCTTGTACTCCTTGTTTCTTAGGGATAAAGACTAGGAGGGTTTTATTGATACTCCCAAGATGAGCTCTACCCTCTAAAAACTCTCATTACTGCCAAAAGGTCCCCTTTAACAATGTCCTAGCATCTCTAGAAAGTCAAACAGGAAGCCATTCGGGTCTGGTGTTAGATCTCCTCGAAGAAGCACTAAGAGATGACTTTCGTCTCCTCAAGAGAGGGACAAGAGAGCATGTCATCTACAATCATTGATTTGTTGTGCTCATCCTCTTGAAATAATCTGGAGTAGACGTCCCTCGTCTGACCCCTAATATCCTCATCACTAGAGAAGGAGTGGTCGCCCATATGGATGCAAGTGATGGCGTTGACTCTTCTTCTCCCTAAGACAAATATTCCTTTCTCCTTCTTTAATCTATCTATCCTTCGATCTCGGGCTCCAGTAGATCTCCTCCCTAGTAAGAATCTCATCAAACTCACCCCTCAAAGTGTCCCTGAGCCTCCTGTCAATCTCATCTATGAGTCACGTCTCCTCCAAACTATCTAGTCCCTCAATTTGCTAGATAATTATATCCTTAGTTACTCTTCCCATGATGGTTTTGTCTGCCCCCTATGTCCTGAGAACTTGAGGCATGTGCCTCACCTTCTTGACCAAAGTAGCCATAGCGACCTGCCCATGCACTATACATTCCAAGCTCCCTTGACTATCTCTATAAAGTCTACCTCCCTAAACCAAAACTTCTCAAGTCTGAAGCTATACCTCGTGTCAAATGAGTAGCTAGTCTTCAGGAGTAGCGATTCTTCCAATCAACAGAAACTAGATACCTATCCAACCTAGAGTATGAGTGATTAGCTCTTAGGTTAGACCAAGTGAATTGTCCATTAGTCATGCTGATGTCTACTATTATTGCTTCCTCAATGAAATGGATAGAGCCTGACGTGCTCTCCCAAGGACCTGCCACTACATTGAAATCTCTCCCCACACACTAAGGTCGACCAAAAGTGTGATGGCGCTCCACCAAGTCTTTCCACAAGAGTTGCTTATCCTCCCTATTATGAGGACCATATAGCCCTGTGAAGTCTCAAGAAAAGTCATCCCTTATATTATGAAAATATAGGGAAATATCTCACCTGCTAACCTATCTATCTTGCTCCACCTTTTGAACTTCAAAAGGATTCCAGAGGATCATGACATTCCTGAACATACCCTCCGCCGGAGGAGCCACCCCCTTAGAAAGTTTACCTCTATCAATCTCCCTTAAGATAGACTCCTCATCTCCTTCACACTCAGATTCTTGAATACACGAGATGTCAATCTTACATCTCCTAATCAACTCTTTCACTGCCCTCCCCCCCCCCCCACCTTCCCCTCACATTCTAGGAGGCTATCGTCATAATGAAAGTGGGATGCCCTTTCCTCCCTATCTCTCTCACATTACCTCTCATCCGTCATCTGAGATCTCTCTCCCTGTAGAATACTCGCACACCACCTCTTTTCAATTTTAGAGAATGCCCCCCTTAAGTCTTTCTTTACACCAGCAAGTAAGATGCCCATCTTGTCCACCAACTCCCTCACCTGATCTCCTGTCATTTTTTATGCCACCCCCACCAGCTCCTTGACTTCCTCCTTCCCTGGGATATTTCTGTCGATCAGCTCCTCCCCTTCAGGTTGTAGACCTACTCCCCCTCTAGGTGACTTTGGGACCACCTCCTTATCCTGTAGCAGTAGCTCCACCCCATCTTTTTGTGTTTCCTGGTTTGTGTCTGATCCATATCGGTAGGCCACTACCTCTCACATGAGCACCGCTTACACTCCCTGGTTTAACAAGGGAGGGCTGCACTTCCTTGTTTGTCTCCATGATCTGGCCTACAACTTCACCCAAGGCTGTCGCTGGCAGAGTCTTGCTTGGTGACATCATCTGCTTCTCCTCCTCGGAAGAGCCCAGGGTCTGAACAACCGGTGACAAAATAGATCTTAGGTCGGGAAAGGGGTTTGAACTCCTCTTCTATTGACACCCCCCTGTTGTAGCTACTGCCAGAGGTGGTTGCACGTTGGGCAGGACCTCTGGAACAAATCCCTTTACACCCTGCCATGCCTCGGTCATTGCTTGCTTCCCCTTGCGGTCCCGAATACGGTCGGTGCAGAGGCACCCGCTCCCTGCAGACTCCCTACTGTGACATGCCAATGGAGATGTCTGCCAAGCACCAGTGCTCCACACTAAGGCAGGGCTAGAGGTGTCGCTTGCGAGTTGAGAGGCCCACCGGCTATCGACAGAGAGGGGGCAGGCGCCGGAGGTAGCCCCTACGCCAGCGGGAACTATGGCTCTAGGTACCTGTGCACAGAGGGTGGAAGCAGGCAGGGAAGAAGATTGTTATCGGGTCGCGAAGATCACTAAGCGACGCCTTAGCGGTAGAGGGTAAGTTCTGGGTTTCCTGAACTGACCGGCGACTTTAACCCGATAGACTTGCGCTAGACAGAGTCCCTCGTCGACCCGAATCGCCTCCCAGATTGCCCCATGGAGCTCCCAATCCAGGTACCCTGACTTGGTGATGTGGCCCATAAGAAAGCCCCAGTTTGTTGCTGGGCCGAGTGCGGTTCAAATTTGAATTGCCCGCCAAAGCCTGACCCGGCCATACATCTACCTACCTCCCGACACAAGTCATGTTGCCGTAAAACTGGCAGCGGTGCATGCTGCAATTCCTCCACCCAGAGGTAGATGATGAAGGTGTCACTAGCCAAGTCGATGGTGATGACGGTAGGAACCACCACTGGACTGGCCTCCTGCTCGGCCACCATGACCGCCATCCGCGAGCCCATCAGAGTGAAGCCCAAATTGCCACCTTCCACATGCTCGAATTTCTGGACCAGGAAGGACAACCCCTCTTCATCACAGAGGAGCAATGGGACACCCTTGAGGACGATACAGACCCTCCTCATATTTGAGTTGGGGAAGGTCCCCCTGATTTTTGTCCACTGTTGGAGCCGGACAAGAGCACCACCTGCCACAAGGAAGCATGTGTCAGCTAACCTGTCACTGCCTCTTCCTCCTGTCCAACCACCAAGAAGGTCGCCATGGACACCCGTGTGATCTCCCAGTGTCCACCCACGAACTCCTCTAGCTGACGCCTGATCTCCTCAGCTTTGACAAAACTTTCAAATAGAGAGACACATAGACAGCGCCTTAGCAAGCCGGTCCTACCTTGCAAGAGCTTTGTCGGGAACCCCCTTGCACCGAGCCACCTCTTGTTCATAGACCCCTTTGACTCCATAGGTGGTTTAACCTTCACTACCTCAGTGAAAGGCCAGTACCGACTGGAGCTACCATGAGCCCTTGCAGGAGACAGACCTCCCCTATAGAACCTCCTAATATGGCCCTCCTCCTTTAGCTGAAGCAGGTCGGCTACTGACCGGCTGCTAACCCCCCCCCCAGACTACGAGCCCCACTTCTGAAGATAAGCTCCGATGAAAGGTCACCCCATCAAGTAATGATGCCGCAATCCCAAGCTTCTCTCTCTAGAATAAGCTAGAGAGAGAAAATGCAAATAGTCCATTAAGCAATTGATGTAATTTGGGATATTGTAAGAAAAGAAATCCCCACCCCTCCCCTCCCCCGCGAACCCCCTCCCGATATACCCCCCTCCCAACGAACCCCACCCCTTTGCTCCTAGGGGATCTCCGCCCATAGCTGATCCCGACAAATCTCAACCCTGCATTCTCATACAATCTCTCCCCATACTAACTCCCTCCCCCATGAGCCCCCTCTCGATGAACCCCATCTCGGAGGCCTCTGGCGGCCTTCATAGGTCCCATTGTTTTGAGTAGAAATATTGTCATATTTTTATAAATCTAGTTAAAGATAAGCACGGTTAAATTCACCGACGGTAACATGAGATTATAGTGATCACATTTTTACAACATTTTGTTTAAAATAAAGATACAAGTGCTAATAAGTTTACATGAATAATATTTTTACCATTACAATTATAACAATGATTTATATGGAAAAAAACCCAAATATCTCTAAGATTCGCGTGATCTCATTAAAGCCCTTATGAAGTCTGACATGAGAGTAATTTCGTCACTTCAATATTCAAAACATCCTTAAATCACGGGTATATTTATGACCATTTTGAAATATTCAGAGGTTTTCTTCACAATACATGAAAAGTAAGATACACATGAAAATGCATTGGATTAGAGGAGCATATGTGCACAAAATCTCTCTTTTTTAAGTGTTCCAAACTTCCGAAAGGCTATAAGCTTTCACACGAAAGCGCCCGCCCAATTGTCAACCTGCGATCATGTTCGGTTCGCCCGTGGGATCAAAAATAAGCTAGACATTTCCGCAACATATGGACTTCGAGGGAAAAAAAATAAAAAAACACACTAAGACTTTAGATTATTGGGATATAATATCTTATCATGGTGATGGTCTCGAAATTACCGCCTCTACTAGTACGACATCAATCTTACATGATCACGAACACGTATCATCATCATCAAATGCGTAGAGAAGGGGTTAACCGACGACTTCCATCCTCCGTTGTGACTAAACTTTCATAGACAGAACCGATTAGGTTGGCACACATGATCAAGAACACCGCTCTCTCACTCGTAGATGCGTTAATCGGGTCGGTTAACACGAACGACGCCAGGAGTCGCTTGTGCTAACCGTGCCCGGTTAACAAACACCCCCTCATAGAACGATTAACTTGGCCAGAAAAAAAAATTGCCACTGGACTGACCCAACCCATTTCCTATTCCCTCGACTTCTCCCCCCTTTCGTTAGCTGCCTAAAATCCAGTCACAAGAAAATTTGCTTTCAAACGGTCATTAACCGTCACCGACATTCTGTTGCTTTTCTTCAAATCTTGTTCCCCGTCTCATAACCGATGGTTTTAACTACAACAACCAACTGCCCATAAACGGGTCCAACGTATTCCACCATTTCATCGTTTCTAGCATGTTCCAACTTCGCCCCTTCCATATGATCACAACGAAATGCCACTCTCATGCAGCCAAGCACCGGCAAGATACAAATAAACATTTTCCCAGAGTGATGCCATGGGGCCTGATCTATCTCATCAATGACGTCATATTCTATTGAGGGTCTACTCCCTTTAAGGACTAGCCACACCCTTTAACCTCCAGTGAACAGGCGATGGTTCGTTTCACTCATGCCATTCTCAAGCCTACCATGGATGGCCTCTTCAGTCCAATTCAAGTTTGACTTTGTCTGCTAAGTTCTGTGCCACACTTAGAACTTGCAGTGGAAGCCTAGAAAAGAGCTGTTGCAGCTAGTTTCGTCATATGGAATATCCGTCAGTAGCCGAGTCGGTCGTTCAGGGATGTTCGCCCATCACCTGATTGTCCTGCAAAACGATGGATGTCAAGAGTCAAATTTATCAAACCACTGAAACCAAGAACAAAAGAGGCGCTGTGTATTCGAGTAACTTTCACCTTCAGGAGGGACCCATGACTCATAATCTGGGTTAGTGTTGAGGAAGGTTGGTCTCTCTGGTCCAAGCACTCTTTTGGTTTTCTTCTTCTTTCCAGATTTTTCCCCGCCTCTGGGTGGCGCGTCATCTTCTACTACATCATCTGTCACGACATAACCTCTTGTATGCTTCAGCAGTAATGCTACAGCATCTGCAGCAGTGGTTTCAGCATCAGATGATGTGGATGTAGACACCTGTGGAACTTCATTACGAGGCAACTCGGGTTTCTGAACATGCTTCCGCTTTCGTATTATTAGACCAGACACTGCATGTTCGGGACCTTCCCCATCACCTGCTGGGGCCAGAATGTTCCTATCTTTATAGTCAACAAATTGATCTGCCTCCTTGACATCTAAGAGATTTCCTTCTTGCTGCTCTTCTTTGGGCTCGCTTTCCTTTAGAGCACCAAGCCATTGAGGCTTGGTGACAACATATACTGGTGCTTTGGTTTCTTCTTGTGCATGAATTTCATTATCCTCAACTGGAGGCTCTTCTGTTTGTAAAGAAGGGGGGGTAGAGTGGCCGGCTGAAGACTTCTCTGACAAGGATGTTTCTGTATGTTCAGGAGCAGGTTCTTTAGGAGTGCTGGAACAAGTGTCAGCATGACTCAATTTTGATGACAGTAATCTTGCATCCCTTTTCTTAGCCGCTTCACCATTTGGATCGGCAATTTTCAGCAAGTACAATATCCTGTCTAACTCAGATTGGAGGGTCGATAGCTCCTTCTGAATTTGCAGAGTTTTATCCAACACTGAAACAGAAAAGAACGGGATTTCATTAGTTCAATCACTCCACTTTTTTGAGAAAACCTTGATAATTTATGTATCTCGAAAACCAAGATATCATAGGCATAATAAAGTTAATGTCGGGAATCAACAGCCTTGGCCATTAAAATGTAATAGCTCAGAGTTGAAAGTACTTGGTACCAAATAAACATGAAATGTCAATGTTGCCGGAGCAAAATCTGAGATATTCTCAACCACCATGAGAATACAGTAGAAATGTGAAAGACCACAACAATCTTATTCGGTTATATATATGTACACTGGCATCTTAGAAGAAAGATATTAAGTCTGAGGAACGAGATATGACACTACAGGCACCCATCCTATTTAGAACCTTACATGAAGCCTAGGAAATGAAGTACATAATTGAGTACCTCCAAGAAATGCCATATCAGATCTCAGTTTTGTCTCAGAAGGGTTGAAAAGGAGACATCTTGGAAAAATCTCAGGAGATCCAGCATGGTGGTAATGATTATGTTTTGTTTCAGTGAAATCATAATGGACCACTGGAGGGAGTGCAGAATGTAGCAGTTTGTGGGGGTGGGGAGGGGGCTGATCCTCCTCTTTGGTTTCCACATGGTCGATGATCTGCCAGGTGCCTCCCTCCTTCCACGTGGTCGATGGTCAATGGTCGCCAGTTGCAGCAGTAAGGAGACACGTCAGAAGCAGATGAGCAATCAAAGAACCACGACAGAGAGTTCTATCTGTTTTTTTGAATGCTGAGAAGGCTTGTCTAAATATATCCCATTAATGGGCGATTCGTGTTAGACGGAAAATACAACGTTGATTAATTGCGGTTAAATTCCTCAAAAATGAACATTGAATAAATGAGTGAATGTTACGGTGATTTGTGGTTCAAACTTCAACTATGAACATGGAATGAATCTTGTTCCTAGGGAAATGAATGAACTGCTTAAGAAGGTTCAAACTTTTACATAATGTTTTTCTTTGTTTTTCAGCTCAAGGTAAACCCAATAAGAGAATAAGAAGTTAAACATACAAAGAATCACAGCCAGGGAAAAACATATAAAGACAGCAAACACAACCCAAATGAGTTTCAGCACCAGGACCACCCTCATGAATTGAGGGAAAAAAATCAGGTATAAGCATCCACACCTAGTTGAGATGAAAGCCCAGTCATGTATACATCAAGTTCATCCCCTTCTTCTGAGCTTGCATTACTTTCAGTCACCATCTTGGCCTTCTCTTCTTGAAGCAGGTTTTTCTTTTCTTCCAATTTTTTGATGATGTTATCCTTTTTGTCAAGAAGAGTATCTGCAGTTTCAACTGACTGCTCATCACCGGACTTCTTAAGGGAAGGTTTCTTCTTAGTTCGATCATAGAACTCATCATCATCACTGAAACATGCAAAAAAAATGATCAATAATATGTCAATATAAATCAGTCTCCAAAGACAAACGGAAAGAAATCCTCCATAATCTATTAGAATGGTGCCTACAATGCAGCAATTCCAATATGGAAGCTGGAAATCCCTGAAAGATCATAATCTCCTATATTATTGGAATCTCTGAGATTGTAAGTTCAAGACGGTGTGTTTACATGTACAAACATGCTTCCATTTAGATGTCAAGATTGTTGCTTGAAAGAACAAGGGATTCATGTCAGCCCATTTTCAATGCTGAAGAATCCAGTGAACCTTGACATCCACGAGTCAACTATCATGAAGGTTTCATGCCAGTCAACTTATTCAAGGAGCTCTTTCTCACATGGAACTTGAACATGACGAACCACATTGTAAAACAATTGCATAATCAGTTGTCCCCCAAAGGTGAAGTAAAAGATAAATATCACATCATCTTAAGCTAATAATTGTCGTTGAATATGGTGAAGTAAAAGATAAATATCACATGATCTTAAGCTAATAATTGTCATGCATTCAACTAGAGTCATCCTTCAGTACCTTAGGATCTCATCTTCATCTTCATCCTGTATGGTTCCCTTTTTCTTACCATGAGTGACCTTTACACGTGCACCTACACTTTCTTGGATGCTTTCATTCAAAGTCTCCTCTAGGCTTTCAAGCTCCTCCATAATCTGAGAACATGAGGGAAGCGGATCAACTAGAAGTTGAAAAAAAAATGACAACTGGATGCACAAATGAGAAACATTCCAAGGATGGATCTTTGACCTGTGACATACGCTGTTCATTTCTAGCAATCTGAGTTTGCTGACCTTGCGTCAACCCACCTTGGGAAATGTCCTTTGCTCGGATAGCGTCAATTTCCTTCCTCATATTAGCAACCTTTTGCCCCAAAAAACACATGTATCAGAAATATGACAAGCCCATCTTGCACTTCTTGAAAATGCTGTTCTCACATTACAAAAGGGACTTGCTAAGAGGTCAGCTAGAGAGAACTTATCCAATTGATGTTGCAATAGATCCAAAACCTAATAAACAAATTATCTTGCATGCTTGGAAATGGACTCAAAAAAAGCACTCTTTGGAAATATTGTTCTTGCATTACAGAAAAAAAATGTTACGGAATAAGATAGAATGAAAAATATCCAAATTACGATGGTCCAAAACCAAATGAATTAATTATTCCCATGTTTCAAAATGGACTGTGAAATAAGATATCTGTCAAAGCTAATACGGAACAAACAAACTAGGCAAATCTCTCCAACGCTTTTAATAGTTCTTCCCAAAACACCAATCAGTTATGTTTCTCTTTGTGGACGTCATTCAGAGAAGGAGGCTTTGGATCATTGTACTGTCACTAACAATAATACTCCTTGATTGATGAGTTTTATGTTAACATCTCTTTTGTAACTTTAACTGGACCCTAAACAACTTTGTTTTGCACTTCAAGCATGGTAGACATTACTGGTACTTTAGACACTCTATGGAAGTTGCAAGAGAAAGAGGAGAAGGTGGTAGATCTTCTCCATTGGACAGGTAAAGAAATAACCATTGCTATTACCCCATTAACCCCACTTCCCAACAACCCCCTCAAACACACAAGCTTGGTGGACACTACTGGTGCTTTAGACATGCTAAGGAAGTTGCAAAAGCAAGAGGAGAAGGTGGTAGATCACCTCCATTAGACATCTAAGAAATAACCACACACACACACGCACACACACACACACACACACACACACACACACACACACACACACACACACACACACACACACACACGGAGAGATAAGAGGCAGTAGGGGAGGATGGGAGAAAGAAGCATGTAATTAGAACCAAATAAAATGGTTGAACTGAATAGGAAGCAGATCGAACATGCAATCCAATTCTGACAGAAGTTACCAGCAAGAACTGGCCAGCTTCTGCCCCAAACTTGGACTGGAACAGGAACCAACACTAACCAGGACTCAACACCAGTCTGGTTTCAAAATCTTCCTCATTTCCCCATAATGAAATGCCCACAATATTGGATATCCTTAAAACCATGTCCTTTGTAGGGAACCTTCCCAACCATCTAACCCACCCTCCATATCCTTGCCCCTTTACTATCTCAAGAAGCCACTCCTCAAGATCCCTCTCATTCTTCTAAATGCAATCCCTACAATATCAGATATCCTTCATTAGGAAACCCCTCTGGTGTGTATGGGACAAAGGCAAGTGGGCTCTCCCCACCTACCACTCCCTCCACCAGTCCACCTCCCACATTATTTCCACTCATCTCTCGTATTTTGCCCCTCTCCATACTTAAAAGTCAAGTCCTCCCACCAAAAAAAAAAAGGACAAAAGAGAAGCTCCTCTAGCCCCGCTTCACCTTCACATGATTGTCACTCCTCAAGTGAGCCTCCGGCTCCATCCTCCTCAGACTTGTTATGATCGTTCTCCATCAATCTAGAGATTATCTATGCTGAAAGAGTGGTTGATATTTGCAACAATCTGGAGGAGAAAAGAATGTACACTATGATACCATGGGTCTGCATCACATGTAAGGATACCCTCCCCAGAAGCTATATATTTTTTTTGGAAGGTGATCCCGGAAGCTATACCTAATATCCTAGCATTGAAGTTCAAGATGTCCTTAAAATTGTCTGCAGTCTTCATGCAACTTGAAACAAAGGGTATTGGAGAATTGCAGCCGTGTCTTTCCAATTGTAATGCCATGAGTATACCAATTCAGAAGAAAAATCTATAAAAAGAATGGAAACCTTGAGATGGTGCACTCAAAAGAACCAGGACACCATGCAAAGGAAATCTCATTTACAAAATTTAACATGGAACAGCAGATATCAGAAAACCTACAACATTATTAATTCTGTCTCCAGATAAATATGACTTCAAAATGATAGAAATATATGCCATAATGAACAATCTCTTGCCTTCTCCATTCTTTTGATTATTTTTCACGTGTCTTCTCCTGTCTTTCAGTAAGTTGCCCTTTGTATGTTTGCCACGTAATCTCTTCTGCATCATTCTAAAAAACAAGGATAATATCAAATAACCAAAACAATTCATCTAGTAAGCACTTCATTACCATAAGAAATTTGTTGTCAATAAGATAAGAATAAAGCTCATAAAAGAAATTGAATGTAAATTTTATCATCTGTATTGAGAATTGGATATTCTATTTCTGGTGTCTGAAGGTAAAAATCCACCAAGTTTATGATTAGAAACAACATTTCTCTAAGAATATTCATGTGACAACAAATTTCAAAAAAGGCAAAAGTTCTGAGGACAATGCTCAATTAATTAGGCATGCAAATGCTATAATTTTATAATAGACAGCATTTTATGTAGGATATGACACCTCTTTGTCATCTTCTGTCGCATCCTCAGCCATCCCCCATGAGATGCCATCTGCCATGGAAGCTTCAACTCTTGCACGCAGAAGGGAAGCCTCACGGTCTTGCATCTCCTCCCAAATTTTAGCATCCCTTAGTTTCTTCAAATCACCTTCCTATAATCACGTGAAAATTCAGAATACAAAACTCAAGTGATCATTTCAAATAGCAGTAACATATATATACATATACAAAAGAAAACAATGCTTTAGATTTTTCAGTTTTATCAAAGAAAAAAAAGGATACTAAATGGCTAAACATTTAGCACCCCAAGGGGATCTCTTTCAGACAACAATAATCAAAATTTCAACCATTAAGTGGCTCAGTTAAGTAACAAATAGAATGTCAAACTAAAAGGAAATTATCAATATTTTTTCTACATTATCACTATAAAGTTTATCTTTTCAATGTGTTAGGAAGGAATCCGGGATCCTGCTAAAATTAGCACTTCCAACTAGAAATAGTTGGCAGAATGATTAACAAACAAATTTCTCATCTGTGTTGTTGCAACTTTGACCACTAAAATGATGAATATCAAGGCAAACCTGCTAGTGCATATCCATGCATAACTAAAAAAATGCAAGTAGAAAAACAATATGATGGCAGTAGTTGAACCAGAAAGGAACATTCATGTAACTAAACTGGTAAGTTTTGAATTTTACGTAACAAGCTATAATGTCTCCAATACTTACTGGTGGCATCAATTCTGACGGTCCCTGAAAAATATATAACCGAGAGGATCTGTTGAAACAATTACAGCTATCAGTAATGTATACAAAGGAAAGAACACATAGGCAAGCAAGATTACATAACTATCTACCCACCCCAGTGAGAGCAACACTAGGAATCAACTGAAATAAATTGCTCGAATATGATGGACAGCTAATTAATGTCATAATTTCCGATCAATTACCTTGGTTTGCCTCCGACAGACTGTCAGATAAGATGTGTGGACTGGCACTGCATTGTTAAAAAGATTGACAAGAGGCTTGCAGGTTGGAAAGGAAAGCTCCTATCCGCAGGAGGGAAATGGTTATTTCATAGTCGTATCATCCAGTATGGCTCTATACTAGTCAATTTTAAAGACTCCAAAGAAAAGTTGCGAAGAAAAATGGGTCTGTTAGGTATGCCTTTTCCTGGAAAGGGAAGGGACCTAAAGTGAGAGACCACCACCAGAAAATGGGTGTTTACCACGTGGAATTTTTGAAATCTATTTTGTTGGACGAATATGCGTATATATTCTTTTTGATTTTTCACATATTTATTAATTCCGTGCGTTTTTGTTTATCAGACAATTGAAGTTCGTGCACTGGACTTTTCCCCACCGACCGGAGTCTGTGTTAATTTAGATCGGACAAGTCCGAACACCTTTGATTAACTGCTAAAATTTCCCTTCTACCCTTATGGCTTACGCCCCGAGGCGGGGGTATCTCTGTAAACTCCCCTTGAGTGCCTCGAGTGAGGGTTTATTTACAATTTTCCTTTTTATGAGGGCTTAATTGAAATTTTCCCTTTAGTAAAGGACTTCTTTACAATTTTTGGCATGACTAGGGCGGCATGCATGACTCTTCTGATTTTTTCTGAATTTTCTGCTTTTTCTCAGATTTTTGCGAACATTTGTGCGATTTCGAGAAGATCCGAGATGAAAATGCAATTTTTCAAGACCTTGGTCTCGATAGGGGACATTTCCATAATTTGAAGAATATTGCACGAACTTAAATCTTTTTCCTTGCATTTCAGAATTTTTCTAAATTTCATGGACTTTTGCACAATTTTACAAATCTTCTAGGTAAAACTATACTTTCTAAAATTTGCAGGTACTTCTTCGTAATTCCTTACATCAAAGAACAGACTTTGACACATTTCTGGCCTTCCTATGATTTCCTCACATTTTTGTAACGAATTTACAGCAACATACAAAATTCCTTCATGTCGGGGGCATTTTAGTCGACATACCCCACTATGAGGGCTTTTCTGCAAAACAGTTATCCGGGCTTGAGCTAAACAAAACTCAACAGCCAGCAGCAAGAGAGGGGTGCGCCCAACCTCTCCTCTTCAAGTCTTCTTGCTCTTTCTTGTCTTCTCCAGGATGGCGCAAGCTCTTCTCTCTTCTTTTTCTCTAGGTTCTCCCCTTTTCAAGCTAGGCCACCCCCCTCCTTTTAAAGGTGGTGGAAGGTATAACAGAGGCTAGGTGGCTCCAGTGGAAGCACCCCCTCCGGTGGAAGTTCAAAAGATATGCACCCCCCTCCTCTCCTTTTTTTTTCTCCTCTTTTGTTTGTTTGTTTTTTGTGTGCCGGGCATAAAGGACCGGAGGGCGGTCCCTCCAGTTGCAAGCTGCCGGAGGGGGTCCCCCTCCGGTTTGACAGGTACCGGAGGGGGGTCCCTCCGGTTTGTCAGTGACCGGCGGACCCCCTCCGATGCACCCGCGACCGGAGGGGCCCCCTCGGGTACACAATCTACCGGAGGGGGGCTCCCTCCGGTTATGTGAGACCGGAAGGGGTCCCCCTCCGGTTTATAGCTACCGGAGGGGGTCCCCCTTCGGTCTTCTGCGTGTCTTGAGAGAGAAGAAGAGGGCAGGGGGGGGGGGGGGACTTGGCCCCTTCTTGTCCTTGCGGCTCCACTAGGCTATAAAAAGCCTCACAGCCTCTTTCATCACATTTTTTATTGCTGGAAAGACTAGGTTGCAGCACGTGGAGTACTTCTCTTGGTGGCTTTTTGGCGCTTGCTCTGACCAGGGAATTTTCCTGTTGACCATCGGACGATCGGGAAGGTCGAAAACCTTGCTTGTAATTGTTTTTCCACGCGGGTGAGCGAGATTGCGCCGCCCCATGTACTGTTTGATAATTTTTTCCGTGCATAAAAACACATATAATGTTTGCATAGTTCCTCATATAAGGATCCATGATGGCGATGACCTTGTCGTTTTAAGGCCATTCATGACACATTACATTTTCTTCTTTCCTTTCTTTCTAAAAATCTCTGAAAATATCAGAAATTAATAGTGAACCTTTTTGGGGTCCAACAATGGGTTTTTGTATGCAGAAGCAAGGAGGAAGCAGGTGCAGGCCTAATTCCTATTAAGTTCATTAATAAAGCCCTACTTGCAAAATGGCTTTGCAGAGAGAGCAGAGGAGAGGACACTATCAGTTGAAATATTGTTAGAGGGAGTTACTTTTCAGGGTGCAGGACATGGGAGCTGGTACCTCGCAATAACAGCTGTATCTCTTCAATTTGGAGAGAAACCCTAGTCAATGAGAATGTGTTTCAGTGTTCAGTAGAAGTCTAAGTTGGTAATAGGCAGGACACTCTTTTCTGGGATAACTGGCAGAAGTGTATTCCACCCTGACGATGATTGCAGAGCCTGTATTCCAATGCATCTCAGAAGGAAGAGACAGTCAACAGGTTTATTCGTAGGAATGGGATGAATTTGACCTTCAGGAGGCACCTCAGGGATGATGAGACAAGAGAGTTCATAAAATTAACAGCTCTGTTTAATAACGTGTAGATCAATGTAGAGTAAGGCAGGAAGATCAGGATCAGGCATGGATCAGTCAGTCAGGGGCCGACCTGGGTTGGCACATCTGATCAGAATCCCACCAATCTGCGTCAATCCAGCCGGACTTTCCTAGGTGTAGATCAGCCCTCTTTTCTGACACACATGACCCTATTGGTTATCTTATGAAGGGTAATTCCCAAGAGATTGAATCAAGTGATTTTCTAAGGCTGAGTTTTAGTTTTTAGAAAATTTTGAGACCTCTGAATCACAAGAAGGATCTTAATGTTTAGAAAGAGCAACTTTGATTGTGCTCACACATGGGTTCTTGCTATATCATCTCTTTCATCTAATGCATCTATTCCCCTCCCCCCTCTCTTTTTTTACTTTTTTTTGGGGGGGGTGGGTGGGTTGTGATGACATTCATTGGCGTTACGTCTCCCAAAATGCTATCTCATGTACCTGTGCCCCACTTAAAACTGTCACATAAAACAAAAAGAGAAGTTACTCCTGGAAGAGGAAAGGAGTGTACTTACTGGCCAAACCGGATTATATCACCAATGCGCACTGCAGTGTACACCTTTTTCTTGATCTGATAAAACACAAAGTCACACGTGATCAATTGTAGCAAAAACTATAAATATCACTAAACATGCCTGGCAAGGATGAATTGTATTTATCCTACAAAGAACATTTTTTAACGTTATCCTACAAATATTATTTAACACTCAGTAAATGATTATGTGCCTTGAAGTGGAAAATCCCTATACAATTACAGAAGAGTCCACAGCAAGAACAGTTACCTACAATGTGATACTAGGTTTTTTTAGAGCCAAAACTTAGGAAGCAAAAAAAAAGTCCCCTGGATTGCACAAAGAGGATCATTCTACAAATTGTAAGCACAATTTAGCAAGCCTGCCACTCTGAAGGATTGATATGGAGTTGTGGTCTACAAAATTAACCAGAGAAATACAAGTTTAGGTGCCATGCTCACCAGGGACAAGGGTAAAAATGTTTTAAAGTACACGTAGACAGTAAAATAAAGTCATTCCCAACATGGAACCTAGACGTACCATCTCAGAAATTTTTGTTTATACAATTTTTATGTAATGACTAGTCGACCTTCCTAATAAGAGAATAGCCTATTTTAGAAGTTATTAAGTGCTCATCTCTATTTTTAAAGTAGACTTAATGCTGTGAACCATTAGCCAAAATGATAGATCAAGTACGAGAGTAATGCAACTATACAAGAATATGATCCCAGTTTAGGATCAGATTGGATTGGTTGATCCAAGGGAAGGACCCCATTCTTTACATAAATAAATAGATAGATAGATAAAAAGGATATATTAGTAGTTATCAGAAAACTTTGTTTATCCAGTCTTTGCATAATGGCTGGTTGACTTCCTAATAAGAAAATAGTCTATTCTGAATTTATTTGTTCCACTTTTATAAGTTATTAAGTGCTCATCTCTCTTTTTAAAGTAGCCTGAATGCTGTGAACCATAAGTCAAAATGATAGATCAAGTGCAAGAATAATACATATAAATAGATAGATAGATAGATAGATAAAAAGGATATATTAGTAATTATCAGGGGTGTATAACCTAGACTTCGACCTTCAAGAGGGAGTTCAGGGCAAATAAGATAGAGCAGCTCCAAAACCTTATCTCCTTCCTCCACCACTTTCATCCTCAATCAGACAGAGGATGAATGGACCTAGAGGTGGGTAAAGGAGGGGTCCTTCTCGGTCAGATCGGCTTATGCCTTTATCTCAGATGGAGGTCTTTGTCACAAGCTCTTCTCCCAGGTCTGAAGGCCGAACAGCCCGCTGAAGGTGAAGATCCTGTCTTGAAGGATCTCCTATGGGAGACTACCTACTCGGGACAGATTGGCTCGTTTCCTTCCGAGTATCTAACAGACTTGCAACTTGTACGGAAAGGATGACAAGGCCTTAGATCACCTATTTGTAGGCTGC
This sequence comes from Amorphophallus konjac, assembly GCA_022559845.1. Classification (NCBI taxonomy): domain Eukaryota; kingdom Viridiplantae; phylum Streptophyta; class Magnoliopsida; order Alismatales; family Araceae; genus Amorphophallus; species Amorphophallus konjac. Next base: position 205,535,199 of record CM040129.1, read on the forward strand.
ACCTACTCACAGGGGGTGTGAGGAGAACTGGCTATGAGGACTCACATCGTCTTCGGCCGGGACAAGGAGGTGCACCTCCTGATAGAACATTGGGGCAGAAGTTGACCCCTTTAAAGATGACAGGAGCATGTGGTGGCTCATCCTCCACGTCACACCGTTGACGCTATTAGGGGAAAGTAACAATCGGATTTTTAGGAGGGAATCGAGAGCTAAGGGTTGGGTTGTATCTATTGTTTGTGATAGAGCGAGAGAATGGACTGAGCTCCTTTGTAATGTGAATTATCAATACTCTACTCTTTTTGTTTTGCTGGGGGGCTAGTGTGCTTTACAGTGTCTTAGTGTGGCCTTTTGTATAGGAATTTTTTGAGACTTTTTTATTATAATTGTACATCCCTTTTTCATTTAATACAACAGTGGTACCACCCACTTTCCAAAAAAATTATCAGGGATGTATAATACATACAATTATGTTTTAACTTTATAACCCCAGGGTTGACAGTTTCGGCCGAAACCGATACATTTCGGTCGAAACATATCAGTTTCGAACTGAACCGATACAATTTCGGTCTTGCTCACTATAGCAAGTCCGAAACTCAAAAAAAACTTCTTATTCATTTCGGCTGAAATCGATACTGATTTTGCCCGAAACTCGCTTGTTTCGGCTGAAACTGGACGTGAACTCCCCTCTTAAGGGGGAGTCCAGTTCTATCCTCCCCTCATATTATCAGATCTGAGGGGTTTCAGTCTTGCAGGGGCAGGAGTGCAGGTGGAGGAGCTTCCAGGTGGAGGGGTTTACTGCCGTCGCCGTTTCTTGTTGTTACAACGTGTAGCCGCAATCGCCACAGTTTCTTGGTGTAGATTCCTCAAAGATCTTGTAAGCTTTTGTTTTATTTTTGTTGGTTTGATAGCTTTTTTTTTGTTGTAGGTAAGGTTCTCTTCAATATATTAATTTTCATATATTAAATATGTTAAATCTTCAAATTAGGGCCTAATTAGCAATTTAAATTTAGGGCTTTTGTCTAATTAGGTAAGTTTAGCATGAATCGAAGCTTAATTAAACTTCGTTTAATGTTTTCGTGTGGGAGCATACTACTAATTATATTAGACGTCGGATAATTAGCGTAAATCCCAAAATTAGGGCCTAATTAACGATTTTTATTTGACTTTTGTCTAATTAGGTTAATTTAGCGTCAATTGAAGCTCAATTAAGCTTCATTGAATATGTTAAGACGGGAGCACGATGTTAATTGCATTTCATGAAGGGTGATTAGGATAAATCTCTAAATTAAGGCCTAATTAGGTATTTAAATTTGGGACTTTTGTTAGATTAGGTTAATTTAATGTCAATTGAAGCTCAATTAAGTTTCATTGAATATGTTAGGGCGGGAGCATTCTGCTAATTGTATTTAATGAAAGATGATTAGAGTATCTCCAAATTAACTCAAGTAGCTATTTAAATTTGGGGCTTTTGTTAGATTAGGTTAAATTAGGGTCAATTGAAGTTCAATTAAGTTTCATTGAATAATTTAGGGCGGGAGTATGCTGCTAATTGCATTTAATGAAGAGTGATTAAGGTAAATCTCTAAGTTAAGTCATAATTAGCTATTTAAATTTGAGACTTTTAGCTAATTATCCATATTCGGTATAATTTGAAGCTCAATTATACTTTATTGTATTTTTTTCATTATACTTACAACCATTTGTCTTTAACTGTCTTAATGCAGCATCATGTCTAGATGTGAACAAGGTCAGGAGTAACAAGGGCAGGACGATCCGGGGTGGGCCCATCTGTCCTTAGTTGATGTTAGAAAAAGAAAAGTGAAATGTAATTGTTGCGGTAAAGAGATACATGGCGAAATTAATAGAGGAAAATAACATTTGGCAGAGATAAGAGGAGAGGTCAAACAATGTGACAGATGTCCACGAGAGGTCCGAGAAGAAATGCGTCAGTGTCTTTTGGGTAAAAAAGAGGATGCAACAAAGGGCTGAAGATCATGTTAAAATTGCTGAGAAGATTTCGGACAGAAGGGGAAGGAGGGATGATGATGATGAGGAATGTACTGAGACTTCAGATTCAGCGTTGACTGAAGCAATAGAGCGTGAACAAGTCGCTCGAACGAAAGGAAAAACACCGATAGGTTCAGGGACATACTCCAGTACAGTTGGTGTAGCACGAGCTGCACGACGTCCTGACACTGGTGCAGTCCCGCAGAGAAGAGATCCCATGGACAGCTATCTGCACAGAAGGCAAAGTGCTACACAACCAAAAATCAAGCAAGCATTGAGAGAGGTCAAAAAATCAACTGAAGTTGCAAGGTATGCATTTAAAAGCATTTGCAAATGGTTTTTCATGCAGATGTCCCTGCACATGCAACTGAATCAAAATATTTCCAACCTATGCTAGATGCCATAGTAGATGCTGGCCCTGACTTGAAGGCCCCGTCACGTCGAGACATATACGGGCGTGACCTTGAGGGAGAGGTTGAGGAGCTCTATCAATGGATTGAAAGCTTCAAGCATATCTGGATGGAGAGAGGATGCACCATTATGTGTGATGGTTAAACTAGTACCACGAAGAAGTCTATGATCAACTTTCTAGTTTATTGCATCGAAGGTACAGCATTGTGAAATCAATTGATGCATCAAATTATGAAAAGAATGTAAATTATTTATTTCATTTGATGGATAAGATGATAGAGCAAATTGGAGAGGACAATGTTGTACAAATAGTTACTGATAATGAAGCCAATTATAAGGCTGCAGGGAAGAAGTTGATGCAGAAGCGCAGACATTTATATTGGCTCCCATGTGCAGCACATTGCCTGGATTTGATACTTGAAGACATTCGGAAGAAAATAATGTAAAGAAGACAATTGAGAGGGCACAAAAAATCACCAAGTATATTTATGGCCACCCTCGGATATTGAATTGTTCAGGGAGCATGCAAGTGGAGGGCGAGATATCATCAATGCAAGACCAACCAGATTTACTTCGAATTTCATTTCTTTGGAGTCTTTGCAAAGATATAAGAATGCGCTCAATTCTTTCTACTTTATCCTTACATATATCATCCGTATTTGATTTGAATTTTATTTCTTTAGAGTCTTTGCACAGGTTTAAGAATGAGCTCAAAGCTTTCATGTACCACAATGCCTTGTGGAAATACATAGATAAATCTAATATTGATATTCAGATGAATTATTTGGATGTCTGCCACATCGTAGAAGACAACAAATTCTGAGCCAGGGTGTCACGGTATATGAAAGTAGTCACACCACTCGTGATAGTCCTAAAAATGGTGGATGGCGATGAGAAGAATGATATGGGATATCTGTATGAGGTCATGAACCGTGCCATATTAGACTTGCAGAAATCTCTTCCCAGAGAATATGAAAAGTGGTGGAAAATTATTGACCACAGATGGGACAACACATTACACCATGACTTGCATGCAGCTGGTGAGTGATTAATTGTATTGATACAAAGTTCATTATTCTTTAGGTTAATTTATATCTAACATTTACTTAATTATACACAAATGCAGGTTATTTCCTCAACCCTCGATTTATGTACAATACCAATGCAAATGTTGATGGCGAGATGCTTCAAGGCACTTTAAAAGTCATTGGTCGTTTATCGAGGACCCCAAAAAAGAGACTTTAGGCCGAAATAGAGGTTGACCTTTATTGATTTTATCAATAAGACGTATAGAATTTACTTAAGTAGTTATGTTAATCTATTACTTTATCCTTATAGATGAACAATTATAGAATAAGAACTGGGACATATTTTGACTCCCAATTGCAAGACGATGTCGGAAGAGTGAGCCCAAGTATACTAAATCTTTGTGCTTAAAATGAGTCAATATGTATTAATACATCATGAGAATTGATCTTTATTTACATCTTACATTTATTTATTTATGGTTGGTGGAACAACTGACTGGTGGATAATGATGAACAACCGAGATTTGAGCAGTAATGCATTGACTTTCATTGCAATTAGGGTGCTCAGTCAAACAACATCAGCAAGTCAATGTGAAAGAAATTGGAGCACGTTCAACCTTATACATTCAAAGGTTCGCAATCGCATAAAGGCTGAACGGTTAAAAAAATTGGTTTACTGCCACTACAACATGAGACTGAGAATAAAGAACATGAAGTTGAGACAATAGCTGCGGGACAAACGTGTCGCAGAGAATACAACTCCAGAAATTAATATGGACGCATGATTTGAAGATAGCAATCCCTTGCAGTTTTGGGTCGAGGTACGATAGTAGGTTGATGAGCCCGTTTTTTATGTTGATGATAGAACATGAGCAGAGGACATATTAGAGGAAGATGAGCCAAGGGATCCAGAATTCAAAAGACCAACAAAGAGGGCCAGAGAGACTCGTGCGCACCAGAGAGAGGACCTAGCTTTGTTTGTTCACGACACTGAGCAGCAGCCTGAGTTTGAGCCAGTTAGACACTCAGAATCAGATAGTAGACCAGTCACTCCTAGAATGGTCAAGCCACCTCCATCCTTAAGAAGAAGTACATCAGTGAATGAGATAACTGAGGGGACTGGTGTTACTGCTCGAGAGGACCCGACAATTGAGCAGTTGAAGCAAATTTATGTGAGGCACACGCCAAGGAGAAAATGACTCCTCTCAAAGATGAATAAAATTATCACACCAAAAGAGAAAAAAATAGCGCCAAAGGCTAGAAGGAGATTGGTTTCTTATGATTATGATTCTGATAATGATGATGATGATGATGATGATGATGATGATGATGATGATGCACCAAGTGATGATCCCTGTGCAGCTGCATGTGCTACTACTGGCGGTGGCACATATGCACCAACTTCCTCCTTCCACGCTGACACTGACAGAGGATACAGTCATAGTGAAGGAGAATATGATTCAAAGAGTCAATATAGACATCCATCAGGTTATGGAGGTGGCCAACACGAAACAAGCATGTATGGGTGGGGTCATCAACTAGAATTTCAATTCAATCCAGTTCCACCCAGTAGTAGTTATGGGTCAACATCCTCTTCTCATCCTCAAGGTTCTGCTTCTTATGCTGATTCTGGATTCCAATCAACCCAACAATCTTACACTCCAAGAGGGATCCAAAGAGGATGCAGAACTTGGCTACATCATTGTTTGGTAACAGTGAATATACAAAATACATATAGCCTTTTTATGGGTATCAACATCAGAAGCCAGACGATGAGGGAGAAGGTTCTTCTAGCTATTATCCATATTAGTGCATCATCATTTGGGTAAAAACTATTTAATTTCTGTAACATTTACTGTGTTTGTAATGCTTCTTGTACTGCTTGAACCTACTTCATGCTTAATATGCACTCAAGAATATAAGTTTAACATGTCCAATGCCTACTTCATGTTTATTACACTTAATCCAATTTCTTTACAGTCAAATACATGTCTAATGAATTTTTTATTTTTATCTGACTATTTATATTTTTAAATTTTTTTCAGAATTTTCGGATTCATTTTGATTTTTTTGAATGTTTTGACTGGGTTTAGACCGATTTCGGCCGAAACCGAAACCGAGTCGTTTCAGTTTCGGACCCGACCGAAACCGACACTGTCATCCTTGTATAACCCTAATCGCAAGGAGAGAAGAACCATGAAATGGTGGAAGAGGAAAGTCTTTCTTCTTCTTCCCTCATTTCATTCTTCTAGCAAGGAAGCCTTGTTGCAAAAGTAATGTTGCTTCCTTGTGACCTTAAGTCATGGGTTCACAACTGGAAATATCCTTCTCCCAAAAAAGGTGTAATAGGAGCCTCATGGCACAGGACAGCTTTGTTCTTTCTGGTATGGTGGTAGCTGATCGAGTGCATATGGATGAAGGTGTCACCAAGGGCAGCTGGATCTCCCCCTACACCCCTAATGCAGAGGCGAAAAGGAGGCATTTAAGACCATGTTTGAAAATTCAAAGGGCTTTTCTGGCAAAAGAGGTCAACGGCCCAATTTAGGCCAAATTGGGTTTTAACAAAAGCCTACTTTTCTTTTTGAAAAATTGCAAAAATACCTCTTATATGCAAAATTGCATAAATGCCACTCTTAGAATTTTTTTATTTTTAATACCACGAGTAAACCCACCCACTCTTAGATAAATTGAATAAGATAACTCCACTATGCAAACGTATGTGCAAAAATGTCCCTCCCATCGGCCGCTCTAACCTGCCATCAGATAAATGTAACTAACTAAAGTTACAATCTAACTCAAGTTGAAAAAAAATACTCCTAATGTATTACATTATTAGTGCAAAAATAACCCTACTGCTTAACGTAAGTGCAAAATTACACCTCCATTATGTGCCATCGTATGTTCTTAGACAGCAATTAAATGCAGGGGTATTTCTGTGCTTACATTTAAGTAGCATGGTTATTTTAAGTAATATGTATATAAGAATGGTACTTCTGTAGTTATCCACATAACAGTATTATTTTGCAATTATCTCTTTCTCTTCTTACCCCCTTTCGAGAAGATTGACTACACTTCCAGCTTAGAGTCTGCCAAAGATCAACCAATTCAGACCATTTGAAATTTTCCCCACTTAATCAGGTTTTTCTACTTGAAATCTGGTTAAGAGGGGCCACAGTTCCTATCTGAATCTGCCAATTTGCATTCCATATGACCACCAATGCCTGAGGTCCTCCTTTCAGCTGCCAGCAGGTTATGATCAAAGATCAACAATATCCCAACATCTCGGAACCTTCCCTTACCCGAAAAATCCTTCCCACGTACTATGTTTCAAATCCTTGAATGTGTGAGCAGAAAGGAATGAAGGATTGGCCTCATGAAGAGGGATTCCAGGAGATCAATGAGATGCCACTAATATGGTATGCCAACATTCTCAAAGTCAAATGGCTAGATCATAGGAGTTGCCGAAGAGTCTAGGGCTGTGCATGGATGGGAATGCAGGATCAGCCAATCCTGATCCAGATTGGCCAATTAGGATTCGGATTGGCAGTGGCCAATCTGATTCCAGCCCCTAAGACCAATCCCTATTAGAAAATATTTAAATATATAAGAAAAACAACTAAAATTGTTCTGACTCAGTCCTAATTGTCCCGCATCAGACAAAAATCAACCGAATTACATGTGGATAAAGGATCGGATGATCTTGGCTGATTAGGGTTTAATTAAAAGAGTGATAAAATTTATAAAAATCGCTCACATAGTTTTACATTTGTGTAAATACCTTTTATTCATTGAAAACCTTTTTTGGGCTTTTTTTAGTGCATCAGCTCAGTTCCATTGAACCACTGATCCGGCCAATGCGATCTGGATCCAGATCAAGATCGAACATGGATCGAATCACTCAGTTTAACTTGGTTTTTCAGTTTGAGGCAAACTATGAACAGCCCCTACTGAAGACGGCAGGGGCCAAATGGCTCAAAGTAGTCGACAGAATCAGGTGGAGCTAACTAGGCACAGTATGCAAATTGACACAAAGCTCATGTTGACGATTGAGCCAGCCTCGGTCACATGTCCTAGAACAGCAGATGCAGAGGCTAGATGGTGACTATTGGATAATATCCTCAAGACTAGGAGAAAAGTTCAAAGGCATGGAATGTAATTTCATGAGATCTCTGGAGAGTCTCAGAGTCGCCACCTTGCCAAGAAACCCAAGACGTGCACACCCTCAAAACACATCAAACCTCATTTCTACATCATATGTTCACCTGGCTGGACCAGGCCAGTTTGCTGAAAGAGGAATAAGGGGGATCCAACTGCCCATCGACCAGCACACGTGATGTCTCCTTTTTCTTCATTTTTTTTCCAAAAATTAGCCCCTTTTTTGTTGTTGTATTTGGGGTGGATCAGGCAGCTGCCCAACAAGTCCCCACCTTACCATCTCTGGCCTCTACCAACTTCTTGTTGCACTATTGATTACATTGTTGCACATGATAGGGAGCCTTAAGGCAATGGCTCAAAGTAACTTTGGCTTTGACATCAACACTTTCCGTATATTCAATACCAAAAAAGAGATAAAAAATAATTCCTTAATGTTGCTATCACACTTGATGCCTAATGTACACTTCCCCGAGATGATTAACTGAGTTAATGAACATAATCATTAGACATTTTAAAATTGACAGTTCAACCACACAAATGCATTCAACACCACAAAACAACAAACATAATGTCATACCTCACTCTTGTTGAGAAATGTGCCATGTGTACTGCCAAGATCATAAAGGAAAGCTTCACCATCTTTTCTAAATTGAAGCACTGGAAAGAAAGAAAGAACCATACTAGTCACGCAGTTCAAACCAACAGAATCACCAAATGAGGTGAAAATGATATTAATGAAACTAAAATAGCTGCAATAGAATACATAAAATTCGAAAAAAATATTGAAAGCATCTGAGAAAAAAAATATATTGCAGCTATGCTTTTCTTTATGATGCATAAACAATGAGGACATATTTGCTTGAAATGTGTGCTACTTAAAATTGTCCCCAGGTATGACATAAACATGAGATTCCATAAAGAAACGGTATTAATATAGCTAATTCGAATGCTTCTAGAAATATGAGCTACAATGAAGTCTCCATGTGAAATAAATAAAGATCTCGAAAGATAATTTAAGGTGGAAGAGGTAAAAAAACTAGCAGCCAAACTAGAGGTGCATTTTGGGAATTTTCATGTAGACCACATGAAAGATCATGAGTGTGTTTGGGACCAATAAATGGTTCCCCTTCTCCCAAAATTCTTCACAAGCATTTTATTGAAATATCCTCCCCAACATCTCCACATGGAAAAATATACACAGCCCCAAGTCCCGCCACATCAGAGGAAAGGATCATGGGATCCCAATGCTGCCACTGCCTCTGTGCCTGTTGGAGACCATGATGGGGCCTGATGACACCACCACTGCATTTATTGGTGGCCACAGAGAAGGTGGATCAAGAGCGCCCAATGTTGCCGAATGAAGAAGCACCATTGTCCTTCCCTAGAAGACCCAAATGCCGCAGGTGGAAGTTAATCTCTTTAGCTTCGTTTGGGAGGAGGTTTTCTCCCCCAGAGTGTAGGAGAAGCAAAAATTCAAACACATACAGTTTCTTATGAGTACTTCTGGGCGAAGTGACAGATGCTCAGAGATACTTCTGAGCAAGCTCCCAAATGCATCATAAGAGAGAAAAGAAAATAACAAATCTAAGGTGTTGGAGAAGAAGATAGAAACATCTTGTGGCTGATGCAAATGTCCCTACTCGAAGTTAGATATCAGAAATTAGCCCAGATAAGTGAAGATACAATTGGTTTTACATCTGGGCAATCCACTTTTGAAGCTATCTCACATAGATAAATAATGAAAAGAATTAGAGAGAACAAAAATGTGACACATAGGCTCAGGAAAAAAAACGGGTTCCTAGAGATGTTATATTGCAAGCTACACAAAAGAAGAGAGTATCAACAGCTTAAATTCATGACAGATTGAGAAAAGATTGCAGAGACAAGTTAGAACCACCTTGAAGACTACCAAAGAGTTCCCAGTGATAAAGGTCTGTCAAAATTCAGTATTAAGTCCCTATTTGTACGTTCTAAGTCATGGACACCATGACGCTAATACTTGACTTATCTACGAAGCTGTTATATACCAGTTGTGCTTTATTGCTTTGTCTGGCTATGAGGAAATCCCATAAGAAAATTATTGTTGTCACAGACATGATAAGGTTAAGCATATATTTGATGGGATAAAACTTATGATGATGGTGGTGATAATTGTAGATATAAAAGATTACAAAAACATATAGTTGTAAAGACACCCATTTATGCATATGGCATACCTGCATGAAACCGAGAAATAGTGGGGTGTTCAAGCACAAAATCACACAGATCCACACGACCAAACATGTATGCCCCTTTCTCAGACCTGCATGTAAAGAAAGAAACAAAGAAAGAAATGATCAGAGCCATGCCGCTAAAGAAATAATTAAGAAACTAAATATGTATTTTTGAAACCTACACGATTTTTTTACGGTGAAGCATTAATTTGGAAGACTAGATAAAACCATTGTCACATTATCTAACAAAATTTTTAAAACTTAATTGTGGCCTTTGGTCACATTAAAAAAGAAAATCAAACTTTAGCAAGCCCACCTGAGAGAACTTATGCCATAGAACCTATTGGAATAAATGTTCACTTTGAATCTCTCAACTCTCAGTTTCACTAATTATTTTTGTTTTTATGTATTTTTTGGGAAGGTTTCTCTTTATGTATTATATTTATCATTTAGGATTATGAGTAGGTCAAAAACCTTTAATCACAAAATCACAATGAAGGCCCAAACCATATGATTCATCCTGAAAGTAGGTCTGCTCTGGCCCTTCTCTTCCCCTACCGCTATCTGTTTTGATGCCAACACTCTCCTGTTGCACCACATATAGCTCTGGATGGACACAAAATCCTTGTCTCTTCTAAGGACCCCTTTGGTTGGGATTGTTCAGGTGGATTTTTTTGAAAAATCCCTGCATAGAACAAATGTCAGAGTGTCAGAGATTTTGGACCTCGAAATCCACCCCGAAGCTCCATGAGAGGAGCTTTTGTAGATTATTTAACACCCCTCCTTTTGTGTCTTTCTCTCTCCGTTTTGAAAAATCCACCCAGCACAAAAGCCGAGACAACTTTGGGTCATTTGGTTGGGATGAGATTATGCAAGGGATTCCAATGATTGGAATGCCCTAATAATCCCAACCAAATGGGCCCTAAGAGCTTTTCCTTAGCCATTGATGCCTTTGCCTGAGCTGCCATTTGCCTTTTTCTTCTGGGAAAGTGGCCTAACTCATTTGGCTCCATTTTCTAATCCCAATGTGCTAATAAGTATGTTGCAGGCTTTTCCTATTTGCAAGCTCAAAGAGAACTCGAGACTTGTGTCTGAAGAAAAGCAAACCGGCAGAACTGGACTGAGAGCTGCCAGAACCAGTCCAGTTTGAATAGGAAGAAAACTGGGCAGAACTGCCCTTGGAACCGGAACAGGCCCCAACCAGCTCCGGTTCCATAAACGGTTTTTGACACCTTGGTCGAAAATGGCACCAGCCACAGTTCTTCTCACAATCAAAATGAAAATACCCCAATACAGACAAAACCAATGGTTTCCTCCCTCCAAATTGTTTAGGACACTATCCTTGCTCTTGAATAGCCTGTTTGACTCATCTAAAACAACAGCTTAATATAAAACAAAATGGAGATATCATATAACCATTCTTGCTCTAGTAGTAATACTTCATTTTTGGAATTTACTTAGCAGGCACCTTAACCACTCGGCCAAAGCGACAGCTTTTTCATTATTATTTTTTAAGAACCTGTGTGACATGAGACTGGATCTCAATGGATCATGGCAGCAATAGTGGTGGTACTACCCACTTCTCAAAAAAAAAAAACTCATTTTTTGAATGTTCATGACACCAGCCCCAAAAATTTAGGATTTCGTGCATGACTCTACTTCTGGCCGAGTCGGGTAAGTCTTAGATGTTGGATGGAGCCAATACTCAGGAAGTTGAAGGAGATGTTTCATCTTGAGGGCAGAAGAGAAGAGCAAAGAGACAGAAGATCTGTGAAGACAGATGAAGGGGGTTCCTGAAGACTCCTGACGCTCATCCATCACCACTCGTTACGGCAATGAAGGATGGATCAGTGTAGAACACGGAATGAGCGCAACAAGAACAGAGCACTGATCAGCTATGGAAATCAAGCACTACGGAGACGGTTAACCACACAATATTGTCCTTTCCGCCTGGAAAGGACATCGAAATGCAACTACGCACAGCTGTTCTAGTTGATATAGGTCCCCCCCTCCACACACGCACCTTTAAACACTGTGACTCGGCAGATTTAACTACTGACCAATTAGCATTTAGCTATGTTCTTGGCTCTTTAACTAGCGTTCACCATGTTCTGAGACAGAACGGCACCAATTCGCTGCGATAGATTATGATGTGCAGGAGAGGTCGCACGATACGACTTACGCGTCCAATTGCTCGATGATGGAGCCGTCTTTCAGGACCTCGAAGTAGAAAGGATGCCCCGGAGGCTCGCTCCACGGCGGAATCGCGTAGGGCACAGCCAGTCCACGGCTCTTGGACGCCGGCCGAGCGGAACTCTCACTGGCCGCCGGTTCCTCCGGCGGTTCCTTCCCTTCCGACGACTCTGCGGCCTGGGCACCGGCCTGTTCCGCCTCCGCTCCGACTCGGGCGCCGATCTCGGCCTCGTCCAGAGCGGGCGTCCCCACGGACGAGGGCTCGCTGCCAGGGTTAGGGTTAGAATCAGGGGGAGGGCTCGAGATGCTGGGAGGGGGAGGTCCCAGGGGGACCTTCATCTCTCCTGCTGCTGGGGTTTGCCCGCGGAACGCGGGAGCAGACCAAGTGAAAGGTGTAGAGTTTGGTGTCGTTCGGGCCGCAAAGTTTCATTGTCCACGTTTTAACTTGCTGTTTCGACTTGTAATTCTAGAAAAGGAATAAGAAAATCCTAGGAAATGAAGAGTGTTATATTTAATTATATATTTTATAAAAATATTAAAATTATTATAACTAATTATTAAATATCATATATATTGTTTTTAACTAGAAGTTTTAAAATATCATTAAATAATGAAAATACTTACATTTGGGGGGGGGGGGGTAGATGGTTTAGTGGTCTTGACGGGGGATATTAGAGAGGAATGAGAGAATCGGGATTCGAACTTAGTGCTCTGTAATTTTTTTATAAATTAAGACAGGTGATCTTGTTAATTAATTATCTGATGTCCGTGAATATTTTAAAAGTGGGTGATCTTGCTATGCACTCTAAGGAGTGAAATCAAACTCACGACTAGCCCTGTCAACGGTTCGGATTCGGGTCGGATCTTATGAGATCCGAATCCGAACCCGATAATATAAAATCCGAATTCAACTCGAATCTGAAATAGAAAGTAATTTCAGATTCGGATCTGATCCGAATCCGAACTTGTATTTTCGGATTCGGATCTAACCGAAATCCTCATGTACGGAGTTTTTTTTTACATGCAATGCCCAGAGATCTGAATTTGCTCACAGAAAGATCCATTATTAGAAGTGTTCCCAAACACACATAAATCTATATTCGGATCCAACAAATATATGGAAAACAAATTGTAATTCAAACATTAATCCAAAATCATCTCCTCATTTTGGATCCATTTTCGGATCCACACCTTAAGTACACATTATGTATACATTTTTTTACGTGCAATGACAGATGCAAATTTACACACACACACATATATATATATATATGTAGATCCATTTTCGGATCCACATAGCTAGCATACATTATGTATATATTTTTTACATGTAATGACCATATAGATCCGATTTTGCATATATTTTCAGATCCAAATAATGCATGCAAATAACAAAAACATAAGTAGTGATCCTAACATATCAAGCACTAATTCAAAATCATGTCCCCATTTCGGATCCATTCAGTAAGCACACGGTAGCAGCAACAGTGCAAATGTCCAGAGACAAACACATAGATTAACTGGTTCTTGTATATGACACCAAGCTACCTTCACACCTTTGTCAAATAGTGCAAGCATGTTGTTGTAGTACCCATTCATGTTCAACAATCCTACCTGCATCATGGAGGACAAATTGAGACTGGATCTATTAGATGGGAAAGGGAAAGAGGAAAATGAAACGGGAGCACTCAGTATGATCATATCGGTGTGTGTGTGTGTGTATACCCATGTAAGAAGTAACGTCCAATAAAATATCACTGTCTACAATCCGTATCGGGTAATGTACTAATAAGATATTTGTACTTCAGTTACTGAGAAATGCGACATGCTGCAATATGTTTGCCATCTACCATACATTAGATCCAATAGAGAAGGAAAGGGATTTCGTGGAAATGAATGTGCTATCCACCCAATGCTATGTGTTGACTCATTCACAGGAGAAATAAAGGAAAATACAAAGGATCAGCATCTCTCATTCTTTTTTTTCTATACATATAAGTTTTATTCAGAAAAATTAAAAGAAATGGTAAACAACCAATCATGCAGACCATGATGTTAAATGCTGGACAAAGACAAAGAAGCATACTACCAAAAGAATCCGACATAAAGGTTAGAAGCATACTACCAAAAGGAAAAAAAACTAGAATAATGAAACAAATCCATAATATAAACTATTCCATAGAAACCAAGTGGCATATGATAAATGTAGTGTGCAAAAGTTAACAAATTAACACCTTCCACGTCAACCTCCTGGTCTTGTCAAGAACAAACTTTGCATGCTTGACCTTCAACAGGAAGTGTATCACCTGTATTGTCCAGAAAAATGTCAACAGGGGTACCCAGCAAACAGTAAAAAAAGAGATTAGGTGGAAAATAATTGCCTGATTATATTTCTTCATTGCTTCCACATTAATTATCAGGTCAAGAGGCCAGGAAACCTGTCAAATTGGAAACTTCAAATAATGAAGCAAGCTTAAAAACATACACAACTACGTATTGCAGGCAGAAAATTTAAAAACATAACTATTATTGCAGACAGACCTTGTATGTGAATTCCAGCAAATCAAGATAGTCACGATGACAACCTAGCATAGCATCTAGATGCAAACAAAATCAAACATATGTAAACAAATGCATATATTTTATATGAACCAAACCAACATTATATGATTATAGAAAGTATAAAAAGTTATCTAAATAGTGAAATCTTTGCATTCTGTGCACTCATGTCCATTTACGATTTTCTTGGATAATTCAGATCTGTTTTTAGATCCACATGGTAGATACAAATATTACACTTTGTATCTGGAAATTTTAAAACAAGCATATACATCCCGGTCGTCCGCAAAGAAGGGCCAAACATTGGACACAGGAAAGCATGTTTGAAGAAGGTGGAAGCGTCACAGCAAACAAACAACGTGACTGCAACTTTTCGGGGGAAAAATGATGTTAGTAGAAATATAGGCTAAAATTGTTTGGAATTGAGGGGGGGAAGGGGTGTGTGGAAATGATTCGACAGCTACTCCTCAAAATCATTTCAGAAATCTAAAATTCCAACGAGATAGGGGACACTACTTTTCTTATGATGTCTAAAACTCAACATTGGAATATGCAAGTACCATGTCATGTTTCAGAAAATCAGCTTACTTCATGTTTTGCAACAAGGCAGGAAAAAATTATGATAATATATTTGTGGGATACCTCATCTAGAAACTGTGGAACACACATTCAAAATGGTTTTCCATTATATTACCTTTTGAAAGCCCTCTCAAGAGAATGACAAAATCAATGGGCATTTTAGACACCTTTATTTGTGTATCTAATGCTTGGAGTAAACAAGAAATAAGTGTAAGATGTACGAGCAACACATTTTTTTAGAAAGTACATGATGAGAATAAAATTGCTATTTTCCTCTTATGCTCATGTTCAAAAAGCACCAAGATCCTGCTCTTCTTCATCACCAAGATCATGCTCTTCTTCATCACCAAGATCCTGCTCTTCTTCAGCACAACCCTACCTAGGCAGACCAGCTGCCTCTGCCCCATGCTCCAATTCTCATCATTCTCGTTCACTGCAAACACGACCAAACCAATGATAAGCTTTCAGTTGAAAACAGAGCTAGCCCACTGACATAGAGAGTTAAAAACACTTGACAGCAGCACACCATCCATTTCGGGTGTTTGGCCTGGTAGAATTAGACAACGCAAATGAATTATGATTTCAAGGCATAAACATAACAAGATATGTCAACTAATTGATCGTGTACATGGTCATTGTATGTACTAATATTGTGTATGCTTATTATACTCTTAGTTCAAGGCATAGAATAACAAGAAACTATAATCAAGACATGGCCATTCACATTTGCCACCCAATCAATGGAAATTACTTCATGGCTGTCAACATTGTGTTTGGGGTGATCTCAATTCCTCTCGTAAAATAATAGAATCCTAACATAACATAATAGAATCCTAACATAACAGATACCTTGTTATCTGTGCAAGATCCACATGATATTCCCTAATGAAAATAAAAGATCAATCTATGGCATAAAAACTGTTGGTGTGCAATTGGATCCTCTCTCTGTCTACTGTTTACCTTCTCAGCTCCCATCACTGCTTCTGGTCATGAAATGACAGGTGAAGAAAGAAGACATTTGTACAACCGTGTAATACATGGCCTTTTCTCAGCAACCACTATCCATCATTGTACTGTTTGCTACGTATATATTTGTGAATGTAATTCACACTAGGTATTACATGCTGAATATATCTTCACAATTGAATTTTTTGTATTAAAATTGTTCTGCTGACATATGATGGCTTAGACATCATTTTATACTGTCAGTTAACTGAAAACTAGAACCCCATCAATTCTGAGACCTTCATCTTCTGTAGCCAAATTATGTTCTTCCTGTTGATTGAGAATTGCGAGTAACACTGCATAACTAGAGACAGTACTGCCGTGCACAAGAAAAGCTCATCAAACTGTATGCCCTAACAACATTGCCTCCCTCCATGTCAAAGCCTAGCTTTGCAACATTTGCCTCCGTGACATCAGAAACAGTGATACCATTCATCATCAAATTAATTCACTATCACGAGAGAATGAACAAGTAACAAAAACATAAGCAACAATGGTGTCATTAACCCAATGAACAGCATCAAAGTCACAGTGTGTTAACTATACTTGACATCATGTGAACTACTGTCAACTGAGGTTTGAACAAAGAAAGTGTAATGCACAAATGCACTAGTGGCCATCATGTGTAAAAATGAATAAAATTTCCTAACTAGTGTAACATACAGGCATACCTTTTCAAGAATAAAGGAGACTCCCCATTTATGCACATCAGTTTCAGACTCAACCATATTCTGTCTTGCAAAACTTTCGAAGATAGAAGCCTTAACTGCAGAAGGAATTGGTAGGAAACTTTGATCTACATCCATGTTAACTATGGAGGATTCCAGGCTCAGTAACAGAAAGCTCTGCACTAATAAAACAACAATTGCTCCATTGTTCAGAGGCAGAATTTCAAAGAAGGCTTTATTGATTTCTTCAAACATCTCTTCCATTAATATGACTGGAAATCATAAGCAGGTGATGAGACTTGTCAGATTCAAAATTAATACACAAATATATCAAAAGTAATACACAAATATACATGACAAAAGCCAAAGCAGTTTAAGAATTTAAAATTTATACCTCCTTAGACAAGAGAAATGATCGTCCGAGTATCTCTCGGAGTAGGACACGGATCCGCACACATAAAGACGTGTTTCCAACTTTTCTTCCTCCACTTATTTAAATCCAGAAGCAGTACCACCCTCTAATGGAACAATGCAGGGCTTGTGGTAAGAAAGAAACTTGTCAGATTCATAGCCGTGGAGTTCCATGTGCTGAAGAATAGCACGACCACCAAGGACAGCATCAAGCTCCACTATTTTTTATTACTGCAGTTCCAGCATTGTCCTGTCATAAGTCATAAGCTTAATGAGAATGGCTATAATGTGACAAGGGCTCGGCCATGCAATTACAAAAACATGTTTTACCTGGCTAGTATCCTTTGATTCCTTTCCAATCCAGAAATGAACATCACGAAGGTAAGCACCTCCTTTGCCAGTAGTTGTCTGTAATGAGCATGCATCACAAGCGAATGAACACGGGGGGCAGGACCCATAAACAGAGAAAAGGGCCAGACACAGAACCCGGTAGCAGGAAAATGAATAGGAGAAGAGAAAGGGAGACAAAGGGTGAGAGAAAAGGGGGTTCTTTCCCTGTCTCTTCCCCCTTATTACCAACACCCCTGCCCACAAAAACCAGAAAGGTCTCGCCGGCATTGCACACGATCGGCGCCCCCACGTCCATCTGTCTTCTTCTCCGAGCTCACTGTGCCCATCAATGGGCAGAAAAAATCGGGACTTGGAAGAAGTGGGAGACAGAAATGGGGAAGATCCGTTAAAAATAGGAGTACCCCATTCGGGGCTCCAACAACCCAGAAACAGTGAGATGGTGAGAAGAGAGGGGATCACCGTCGCGGGTGCCGACATCCGCCGCCCTCAGAGAACGTAGGAGATGTCGTCGCCGTCGTGAGCAGCCGAAGGAGAGCGAGGTGCTGTCGCCGTCGCAGGTGGCCGATCGCCGTTGTGATATCGCAGCCGGAGACGGGAGCAAACCCTAGAGGGAGGCCGCGAATGCCGCAGCCGGAGACAGGAGCAAACCCTAGAGGGAGGCCGCGAATGCCGCAGCCGGTCCGTTGTGAGATCGCACCCTGAGATCGCAGCCGGAGACGGGAGCAAACTCTAGAGGGAGGCCGCAAATGTTGCCGTCGTGAGATCGCAACCGGAAACGGGAGCAAAGAGGCCGCGAATGCCGCCCTTGTGAGATCGCAGCCGGAGAGGAGGAAAACCCTAGAGGGAGGATCGATGAGGGCGTGGGGGACTGGGGGTTGCTCGCCCCGGAAAGAGAGGTTCTATGGCGCCCCGATGATCGCCCCGATGACCGATCCGAAATCAGGGATTTCGGATCAAAAATCTCCGCCCCGATACACAGCAGCCAATCAAGTTAGCCGCTCCGAATCCGAAAATAATTTCAGATTCGGAGCGGATTTTCGGATCTCAAGGATCCATTGACACTCCTACTCACGACCTTCCATCGCGGAGGGAGATGGGGAGATGGTGAACCACTGAAATATGCCTCGTGTTCAAAACATCCGTGATTTCAGTGAGAAGATTTGGGGTTGATACTTTGAGACTATTTTCACCATTTAATGATGCTTTTGGAAATTTTTGAATCAATATCAATAACAATAGTACACATGATAATTGATGATCAAATTTAGCATTTTGATATTTTAGTATAGAGGGGGGTAAAATCGGAATGGCGTGTGAAAGACCCATTACGTCAGATCCGCATTGGCCAGAGATCTACAAAGCGCGCAACGGCCCCCCAATAGTCGCGACCCAACAACGGACGACCCGGTGTGGACAATCCTCGAATTCGCCAGCTTACAAAAGACATCAACCCAGGCACAACGGACGTCAAAAGACCCTCCGGCAACCGAACGTTACCCCCTATGGCGTCGACCTCAACTCCACTAAACGTGAGCACGCCTTACAAGCGCCGTAAGACTCGTACGAGAACTGTCCGACTCCGGAGGAACGGACCCTCAACGGGAAACTCCCCACGATTGCGGAGAGGCATTACCCCACTACTCGTGACGTTCCTTGCTAAGGGATAGGCCCTCACCGCCAGGACAACCCCTATAAATGGACCTTCATCCGCGAACAAGGGAAGGGGAACGAACCTACAGACACGACAAGAGAGACTCCGACCCGCTAAGTCTTGATCACAAAGTAGAGCTCCTGTCACCTTCCGAGCACCTTTACCGCTCAGTGAGTATTCCCCGAGCGCTCACTATATACGGTAAGCACTCCTGCGGAAGTTCGACCACCCCTCTAGACTTGCTTAATCGTCTCTCGGCTCTCTCTCTCTCCCTCCCTTCTGTCTCTTCTTAATATTCATCCTTCGGGATTCTGACTTAAGCATTGAAATGTTGTCCATTGGAGTAACGTCGATGGCTCTTTATGACGCCGTTTTCTTGATGTTTGCAGGCTTTCACAGATGTCTAGACGATCTTTCTCTAATAAACAAATCTTAAAAGTGTGGTACGGGGATTATAAACTAATTCAAATATATATGAAATTAATCCAGAGAAATGGGCGATTCACATGTTCTCACGTAGGGCCGTCTGTATGTAAAATATTCCCAAACAATATGGATTTAAAAATAACATTCCATATGTTCGTTGTATAAGTAGATAACCCTTTGTCGATGGACCTTCAGGTGTACATGTGTGCATCTCCTAATCAGGGGAGTTTTTACATATGTTTATCGTGGAGAAGATCTTTTTGCAAATACACTATAATTTAACATCGTTATCTGTGAAAAACTCTTCTAAATAAATCATAAGCATCTTTTGCATGAAAATTACATCATTGTTAACACTTAAAAGTGAAATAGCATAAAAAACTATCTCATATTTACATTTATATGTATATCGTATACACGAATTTAATATGATGTACACTTATAAAATAAAATCCTGTCATCTTATCACCTTCTCTCGTCTCTCCTTACGAATATTTAAAGTAACGATAGAGAAATACTCAACACTTAATTCACATAAACAGGTTAATACATATAAACGTGAATATACCGATCAATTTCATGTTATTTCATTTCAACAAGAATATATTTATGTAAATATGATTATAATTTATAAATCATTGGAACAGTCGAAAAGAGTGCCCATCAGCACTCTCGGCTGGTTACCGTCACCGACACATGCAGAATCATAATTAATAGGATGTTTGGAAGTAGTTTTATTATTATTTATATTTCAAAACCATGATATGTCATTTTTATTGTAAAATTTAAAATTGATAAAAAATATTTATTTATACAAAAATATTACAATTTTTAAACTGTGTACAAATTTATTTAACAATAATAATTAAATTAAGTTAAAAAAAGAAGAGAAAACTCTCACGAGGAGATGCATTTTCATCTCTTCTTCCACCGATTTATTTTTTCTCCCTCTGTTTTCTTCCACCGTGCGTTTCTTATTCACCACCTCCTCCTCCTCTGGGAAACGAGAGCTACGGTAAAACCCACCCACCGTCACGGCCACTCCGGCCAGCCCCGCCTCCACGCCGGCGCCTGCCGCCCGCGACCCGCCGCCCTGCTGCAGCCCCAGCAGCCCGGCACCACCAGCCTCCGTCCTGCCGCTGTGCAGAGCGGTCACTGCGCCTCCGCCGGCGCCGTCCTCGTCGTCCGCGGCCGCCACGCAGCGAGCAAGTTCCACCGCCCCCGCGCCGGCAACCACGTCGTCGGCCACCCATCGCCACAGACAGCCGCACCCTCTGCCCCGCCGCCGGTGTCCGCCCGCGGGCACTCCGCGAGACGTCCGTCACCCTCACCTGCCAAAGGCCACCCCGCCGCCCCTGCGCCACCGCCGGACACCTCCGCCGTCTCCTTCGTGGCTCTCACAGCCAAGCACGAGAAAACATGGATGTCCCCCTTCCCACGGAGAAGCTATCTCTCCCGCCACCGCCGCCGTCGCCGTCGGCCCGTGGAACCGAGGACGGTGCAGCCTCCCTCAGGTGAGACGACTGTTCAGGGGAAGAACTCCGCTGGTTTTGGTCTGTTGGGTGCGAAGAACATATTAGATGATTGCATAGGCATGTGCACATCTTGCGGTAAAGGCGGAATCGGATCAAGACCTGCCGACTTCCTGCATCAGGGAGTCGCAGGGACACCATATCTCACCGTTCAGAGGCTGATAGGGCTGATGCCTGCCGTTGCTACTGACATGTAGCAACTCTGGCATTATTCCGTAGGGGCTTGGTTAATTCACTCTGGGGGAATTCGTCAGGTTTCGGTTGTTAAAATTTCCATGTTTGATCCACCTTTGATCTACTCCCGTCACAGGGGTGGCTCTTATGTTGCTTACTCTTCGGGTTTGATACCCCTCTCATCGGTTATCTTTGGAATCCAGGAACCGGGCCTGCGTTGTCTTGGTATCGACGGGAAGCTTCAATCCTCCCACTTATATGCATCTGCGCATGTTCGGTAAGTGTAGGTGCCCTTCTCATTTTTTTTTCCAATGGTTATTATCGAGAATACAGCAAAAAGATTGTTTAGGATATCGTTCAGAAAGTATAGTTGGATTTCACTAGTTAGATCGGAAGAATAAGTGAATCCCCAAAGAAGACATACTGAAAAAAGTGATATTGCAGAAGTGCTTTGTATTGTGGATCTCTTATTTTTCAACAAATGGGCAAGTTGCTAGCTGACTAGGAAATATATCCATTACTTTTGGATTTCTTGGTCCTTTCCTGACAACGAACATCTGGAATAAGCTTCATGACGGTGATGATGAAGATACAGGGGTGTAGAAAGGGGCATGCAATGGTAGAGCAATCCAGACTATGTCGGAGAGGAGCCAGCCTCGTGATGCGGTTAGTTTTCAACTAGAAGGACCAAACTCTATCTATCTGTTAATGTTCCAGACATTGGTGATTCGTAGACAAGCATTGATTACAACGGACTTGGTGAATGTAACTAAAATAGCCTAACTCCATTCCTCTAGCCAAATATAGGATTTTTTGTTTTTGAAAGTGATTGGTACCATGAAATTGTATTAAAGTAAAAAAGAAGGGATATACAAGTATAATGTGTGTGCCCCTAAAGTGTTAGTGGTGGATCAAACCATTAAAAAATTCTCTCTCTAGCCTTTCGAGAGAGAGGACTGGGGACGGAGATGGGGCTCGAGGGGGGATAGAGCTCTAGGGCCGGATGATTTCTCGTTAGCCTTCTTCCAAAGTGTTGGGATGCCATCAAAGTTGAGCTTATGGCAGTTGTGAGGGAGTTCCACAGGAGGGGAGGGCGCATTTGGAGAGCATCAACAATACCTTCATGGTCCTTATTCCCAAGAAGCAAGGAGCCCAAGATTTTCGGGATTTCAGGCTCATTTGTTTGTTGAATGGCACCTACAAGATTATTACCAAGTTGCTGGTAGGGAGGTTGGACAAAGTTATGAACAGGGTGGCCAGCTGTTCTAGGGAGCTTTCATCAAGGGAAGATGTATCTAGAATAATTTTTTGGTGGCTCATGGGTACTTATTTGCCACGAAGACTCAGAGGAGAAAAGTAGTCCTTAAGCTGGATTTGGAAAAGGCTTATGATAGGGCCAGTTGGCCATGTTTATTTGATGTGTTGGAGAAGATGGCCTTCGGGAATATGTGATGCGGCTGGATCTAGGCTTGTATTTTCTTTGCTTCTTTTGCTGTCTTTGTCAATGGGAAGTCGACTCCTCTTTTCCACAGTGGCAGGGGACTTCGGCAGGGAGATCCTATCTCTCCTCTCTTTTTTGTGCTTGTGGCTCATGTGTTGAGTAGGGTGTGATTGAGAGCAGAGGCTTCTGGTCTGATCAGGGATTTCCAAGTTGAGAGAGTAGGTTCCTCAGTCACTCACTTGTAGTATGCCAATGATACTATCCTATTCCTAGCAGAGGACACGCAACATCTATTCGTGGCTAGACTTTTGCTGGAACTGCATGAGAAGCTCACAGTTAACTTCAAAAAGAGTAGGCTTGTTGGGGTTAACATGGAGGACTTGACTCTTCAGAGGGTGCCGTTGTGGACGCACTAAAATTTGATATTATTTTATTCATTTGTTTAGCATCATTTATTCGTTTATTTAGTGCGAGGGCGTGCCAGTCACGAAGTGGTGATTTATTCGGGCTTCATGGAAGCCCTTGGTGCGCTCGATCTGACTCGGTCAGACAATTGTGTAGTTCAGGTCGGGACCAAAACCCGCCGTACCATAAAGGCCACGGCGTTAATTACATCCCCTCGGAGAGGGGAACACCCTTGATTAATCGTCAGGAATAAGGGCCTACGGCCTGAAGAATTGTGCTAATTAAATGAGATAATTAAATTCGTGAAACCACGTTAAAATGCCCCATATTGGGGTGTAGACACTCAAGTCATGTTGGCCGCTCACGGACCATTTTATATTCGGACAGAAGCCCGTATTAAAAGCGTCACGAACCCACAAATAGTCTTCGGGCAAATATCTGCCGAGATGCGGCAAGTTTGCTGTTTAGTAAAAGAATGGGGGTTGGACCCAAATAAAGGAAAGAGCCAGGCTTCGGAGGGATATCGGCCCAAAGCGAGGACGGGCAGTGACCATGACGGGGATGGTCCCCCGGGGTCTAAGTCCGGCCTGCAGGGGCATCGTTGATTTTTTTTTTCTACATGGTTCAGGGAGATGGGGATTCGCCGAAATACACGCGAGCACATGCGTGTTTTGCAGTTTTTTTTCTTATTAGTTTTAATTCCATTTGAGTGTGGGTTTTATTCTATTTACATATTCTCCTTGTGGGTTTGTTTCCTCATTTCACATTTCATTATCTCAATTCTTTATCCTTTTTATCATCCTCGCCTTGGTTGCTTCGTTTCATTTGTTTTGTTTCCCTTTTTGTTTCGGCATTTTTTTCTTTCTAATGCCCCAGGCTCACAAGGGGGAGGGACGGACCGGTCAGCCCAAAAGGTGGGTCGACCCCATACTATTTGATCCTCTTCCACTTGAAGCTTGCGCTTATCCACATCCTCACTTCCTTTGGGTTCCACCGAAGAATCAGCAGACATGGTCTTGCTGTAGTCAGCCTGATGTCCAGAAACGGATTGTTTGTTCACTTCTCCGTTT
Source organism: Amorphophallus konjac (assembly GCA_022559845.1). Classification (NCBI taxonomy): domain Eukaryota; kingdom Viridiplantae; phylum Streptophyta; class Magnoliopsida; order Alismatales; family Araceae; genus Amorphophallus; species Amorphophallus konjac. Next base: position 205,559,478 of record CM040129.1, read on the forward strand.
GCATTGTCTAAGCTTACGCCAACAAAGCCACCTGCACGAGGATCATTTGTTGCACTTGGGGCTGCCGATCCCAGATGTTCCATTCCCTGCGCTAAATGCACCAGTAGGATGAGAAAAGAAAATGGACATATGACCCCATCATCTCTCCACATATTTACATCTTGGTATCTCTGCATATGTGTTGCTTCTTTAGGACGATTGATCCAGGGGTTTTGCCCAGTGGTTTCATGATCATTAGCCTTTAATGTAGCTTGTCAGCTCATTGGATTCCCAGGCATTCACCTTACTATGTTTTGGCTTCCATTATGTAAGGGCATATCTTGTTGTTTATCCCGAGTGGCACATGGACACTGCTGACTTAACTTGGGCACTGCGGGTACACAGTTTAGTGGCTGCTTGTATGTATGGTTCTACTTCAACACTATCAGTCATACTCCCGGAATGCATCTGTGATTGAACAATGTCTTCAAGAAGACAAGAACCCTCTGATGCAGCTGGCTCTGATCTGACTGACTGCTGGTTGGAGCCTCCACGTCTACTCTCTGACAATGCTCATATGCAGATCTCACATACGGCTAACCAGACATATTAGCAGTACAATCCTCTGTACTCATGTCTGCATTATCAGATAAAGGGGAGAGCCCTTGAAGTTGAACTATACGCACCCTGAAAGCTCTCAACCCAGGTGGTTTGCTGCTTTCCACTGCCAACAGACCTTGTAGGATGGATGCCACCGGACTCTAACATTTTTTTTATTTAACTTCACATAAACTGTGTCACATACACGATATGGTTTGGAGCCAATGCTGCTCCCAAGGCCTTTTTAAAGCTACAAAGGGTGGCAGGTAAGATTTGCTTCCGTGGTGGCCTCATTAGCAGTGCTACACTCCCTTAGAAGTCTTCTTCTATTTGGGACTCAGACGCAATAGCACAGTGGAGTCGAGGTATTATGGCAGCTCATCCAAGAAAACGCCTTTGTAGTAATGCGGGTATGCCAGAAATTCCCTGTTTCACCATCATTTCGTCACAATTGGCACTGAAGTTTTGGCCACACATATTCGAATGTCTCATTGGGCTTAAAAATTCGTATCATATTCGGCACCATCTGCACAATTTATGGATGCTAAAAATGAAGAATTTGATGTGTCGCAGCCATTGCAGGAAACAAATGGCCCAACCTTGTCCGATGGCAATACTGGGATAGATGGAGTGGCTGCACTAATATTATTTTTTTTTTGAAGACTGGTGCTTCCAGACAGAAGATTGGCAAATGAGGCAGATAATGGATTTTCCATGATATGCTCTTCCATGCAAGGATGGCAGTATCGGTTTCGGTATCGGTTTCGGTCGGTACCGAAACCGATATGTATCGGTTTCGGTATCGGTTTCGGTTTCGGCCGAAATCGGTTCAAAACAGTCAGAAAAGGCAAAAATTGTATTGAGCAGGTCCGGTTTCGGCCGAAACCGGACAGTTTCGGTCCGAAACTATTAAAAAAATAAATTTTTTTGGTATCGGACTTGCTACAGTGACAAGGCCCGTTTCGGTTTCGGTATAGGCCGAAACCGATACGTTTCGGCCGATACTGCCATCCATGCTTCCATGCCAGTGTTACCAGATTGAAGTACCACAAACGAGATGCATATTCCCTGAGAGTGGCATCTCTGACTCTACCATTGTATCATGGCAGCTTACATGAAGGTTGCAAATGGCTTTTTTCTGCAAAGTCGAAAGCAAAGCAAGGCTAGCTATTGTATGCCTCAGACTGTTATCTTCTGATACATTTGACTGAATAACTGAGCCTGAAAATGCTTGTGATGATGCTTCGTTTAAGGACATGGGGTTCTGATCTGTGATTGGCAATGATGCACAAAATGTGTTGTTCTCCATCATCATGGGATACCAAAAAAAAACTATGGTGATGCAGACCATGCCAATTAGCCTGTACTGGGATTGCAGCCCCAGTCTGCCTTCAAAATCTGAATTCACTACGTGCAGCCATTTTTGTCAAACCTGTTTGCAAGAGGAGGACTAATGCCCATAGCTACTGACATGCCTTCTTAGCCTCATGTCCCTTCTGAATTTTTATAGCAGCAGCCTCCCTTCTCATGTATTCATAAAGTCCGCAAGCCAATACTCCTCTGCATACTGATTGAAGAATCACACGGGCCCTCTGCAATGCAATAAACTGATTTCGAGCAATATGCATTTGAACTTTGCGCTGAATAGCTTTTGGGCGCACCACTAATGACCTCAGCCCTTCGAGCACCTAACTCAGCCATCCGACCATCCCTCATAAAGACTTTTATTTTGCCTGCCTGAAATCCCTTCAAGCCCTTCTTTTCTAGAACCTTTTCTCATGCGACTTTTTCATCATGGTTCCCTTCCATTACTTCTGGAGCAAGAAGGCCAAAACGATTTAAGAATTCATAAAAGGTTCGACGAGTTTGGAACCCATCACAGCTGATTCTGATGGCCTCCAGAACACCACCACATCGCAATTGTTGCATGATATTGACATTTTCAAATACGGAAGGCTTCAAAAGATTGTTGGGCTTCACACATCTAATGTAATGAGGCTCTGTTGAATTCAATGTTTCCATCAAAGATTGCAATTGTAGCTTAAAACGAGAACCAATGGAAGAAAACTTGGAAGATTTAGCTGTTTCCTCAGGCAGAGGAGGGAAAAGCCCTGATACAAAAGTGCATTTGGAAGCACTCAAGAGGTCTTGATGTCCAAACACAATGTAGTCTTTATTCTTGTCAAGAAACTGCTGAGATTGATACAAAACCTCTCCAGCATGATGAGATATATTAAAAATCAGTGCGAGAGAGCTTTGGCTTGATAAAACGTTTGTGGGATTTGAATGTCTGATGAAGTTTCTGAGGAAATGTTTCATGTGTTGACTTTGGAAACATGCATGCTTCATCAAGAAGAGTAATAATTCCCCCAGGTTTCTTCTCAATGAGATCCAAGACATCTTGATTGTCAACAAATTCAATGTAGCTCCAGTCAATTGCTTCTTTTGTATACTCCTCTTGTTCCATCTTGAAAACATGCTGATTACAATGTTGCTGCAGCTTCTCATTTGTACAATTAATACAGAACTGCTCAAGACCGTCAACCTTAAAGCTTTCAGAACCATGTATGTCAAGGACACCAATCCAATACTTTTGAGTTTGGATCTTGCCAAATTGAGACATTAGCTTTATCGACAAGCCGGTCAAACCAGCAAGGACACATTGCCTTTGCTAAACCATCCCTACTGACAGTGGCACCTACAGGATCCAGAGTTCTCTGAATGACCTCTTCAGGAGTCACCATTACACGTTCGGACAATGCATCTTCCGAGGCCTTAAAATCACACATGAGGAGTTTGGCTGTTGTTGAAGATTAGAATTTGGGTTTGTCATCTTTCAGAGTAGAGGAATCCACTTCTTTCCCTTTGGCAAAATCAATATTTCCAAGATGAAGGATTGCTGCACTCACTCTGAAGATTGCATCCTGTTCCGGTGCGCTGGTTCCAATGATATTCATTGCTCTCCTAGTGGCAAGGTAATCACGGGCATCATTCATGCTGACCAGCTCATAGCATTTTGATTGATTCAGATAATGAAATGATCTAGGATACCCCAATTTATACTCCTCAATCTCCTCTGCTTGTGCAGCACAAAGAAGGTAGAACAATGGTAGTTACGCTCAGAATCATAAACTTGGCAAACCCGAGATCTCTCAAGAAGATATATTCTGATAGCAGCTCTTGAAATCCTTCCATGTTTATCAAATTGAATCTCAACACATTTTTCAATCGCGGCTGGAGCCGTTATTTCCGACAGTCTTTGCATTGCCAAATGCTTCAAGAACGGGATCTGATTCTAGAACTTGTCGTTCGACTGTCCACCCTCCTTTTGTCTTTGCCGTGCTAGTGACTACCTTAAATGGTTCATGGGGGTGAATTCACTGCGGCAGTCCTTGAGAGTGGCGGTCATTTGTTCATGCATGCTCTTTTTTTTATTTACCATGTTTTGAGAGTTAAAATTATGTGACACTTTATTTCTTTTTGTTAGCTGCAATTCCGGCAGAATTTCGGCAGCACCTCTCCCGGACCCGGGATGATTGGGGGATAACGTAGGTGCGCGTCCACAAGGAGTGACGGCCCCGACAAAGTGGCGGTGCGCCTGGAAACGGCAACACCTGAGATGGTCACGCCAAAACATGATGCAAACCGACCGGGACGAAGGGGGTTGAAGCGTGAATCCTGCGGAGTTCAAACAGAGGGAGGGAGAGAAGCCACCGGGACATCCTATGAGGAAGGAATGGCCAGTGGGGCAGAGCACCTAAGGGAGGCTGTAGTGCTTAGAAGCCTGCGGTAAAAATCACGACAGAAGTGCGGGACAACATCGAACGTGGACACAGAATAAATGCCCACGGGAACAAGAGAGAACATTTGCAAACTTTTTGTTTATTCCTCATGAAAAAGGGGGAAATACATGGGTTGATACATCGCAAAGGAGGGAAGAGGTAGGAAAAGAAATACAGTTGGGAGATCGGAGCACTGGCTCCTTCCCCTCGACCCTCACCTCTTCTCCCTCACTCACCCTCACTTCTCTTTTCTTCTCACTCAGGTAAGAACCACAGGAATGCAGGGGACCGACCCTCTCCGTTCTCCTCTTGAGCGGGTGGAGCTTCTCACAGCAGAGCCCAAGGCCTCCTTCCCCTCCGTGAGTGACTGCTTCTCCTCCTCCTCCTTTTTTTTCCTCCCTTTGTCAATCTTTTATATGACCACTTCCAGGGTGGGCTTCGAAGGGGGACGGAGCGCTGTTGGGTTCGCCGGTCGCCTCCCTCTGCCGCATCTCGTGCGTGGGTCACCCCCATGGTGACAGGTGGACGACGACTTCCCGGATACCGCAGACGTCGCCTCCATCGTCTCCATCATCCGTTGCGCGCCATTGGAGCAGCCGACGACCTTCAATTGTTGAGAATGTCCAGTTGTTAATGGCCAGCTTTGGGCTCTCGCCGTTGCCACTGGGTGAGCGGCTGGGACGTGTCACCGGATGAGGGCTTTAACGGTGCAGCGGGGTGTACCGGTTCACAGGGCAGCAAGGTGCACCGGGAGTGGGGTGTACCGGACAAGTAAGACGTGGGGTTTGCCGGATGAAAAGGTGCTGCACTGCTGGTTCGTGTGCCCCTTGCCGGATGAGATGGACGCTGCCGGATGAAAGCGTCCATGCCAGTTGAGAAGGGAGCCTGCCGGATGAAGCCTCACGCTGGTGCAAACTCCTTGCCGGAGGGAGCTCAGGCCTGACGGATGAGCAGAGACTTCCCAGAACTTGGACACGACTTAGTCATATGCCCCTGCTACGGCATGAGCCTCTGCTACGGCATGAGCAGTGGCGAAACCTCCCAAGCACACTCGCTTGCCACAATCTCAGATGTGAGATTCCCGTCTGGCCGTCCCGCGGTAGAAGGCGACACCTCTGTACTGAGGACTTCTGGATCGAGGCATCCCCCCCCCCGCCGGTTCTTCACTTGTTGCCGCTGTGGCTGCTGGAGCAACCAAACTCCGGCTGCCCACCCGCAGAGATCCACCCTGTGCGGCCTTGGTGAGAGGCATGCATACGCCGGGTGAGACGCCATCCCCACCCATTGAAAACTATAGCCCCGGACGGACACCGGCGAGGGGTATAACCGGTGGGATGTGGGGTGTGAGATGATGGATGGTGTGATACCGTGAGACGTGAGGGAGGTTGATCCGGTGGGAACGGTGGAGGCTTATGGGAGGTGCGGTGGTGTGCCGTGGAGGGGGGTTGTCTGGTGAGGCGCATGGGTGTGCCGCGGTGGGAGGTGGAGTGGGAGTGTGCCGCGGTGGGAGGCGTGGTCATCCGGTGCGGTGGTGCACCAGGTGAGGTCGAGGTGGGAACGGCACGAGGGTGTGCCGTGGCAGGTGGCGGTGCAACCAGGGATGGCAAACTCGGTTTCGGACTCGGTTTCGGCCGGGTCCGAAACCGATACGACACGCTATCGGTTTCGGTTTCAGCCGAAACCGGCCGAAACCCAATTAAAAGGTTTTAAAAAAACATATTAATTCTAAAAAATCTGAAAAAAATCATAAAAAATTTAAATAATCACTTAAAATCATGAAAAAAAATACACATGTATTTGAGTGTATAAGTTAGTGCAATAACCTTGAAGTAGACAATTACGCATTGAACTTCAAACATTGAACATGTGAAAGTTAAACTAATATTCCATTGTACATTTTTTGATGATAGTGTGTTGATGTTTTGATAATAGCAACTCAATGAGTCACCACATAAGAATGATGATGAGTGTGAATTGTTATTGTTGTGTGTGCCCCTTGTGCATTCTTGTGCATTGATGATGAAATAATGTCTTCTGTAAGTCGGTGCATGCTAGCAAGTCTATACATCCATTAGCTGATAACTGAGCAAGTCTATACATCCACCAGCAAGTCTATACATACATCCAACAAGTCTATACATCAGCAAGTCTATACATCCAGCAAGTCTATACATCCATCAAGTCTATACATTCATCAAAGTCTATACATTCTTCAAAGTCTATACATTCTCCATGCATCTTCATAGCAAGTCTATACATCAGCAAGTCTATACATCCATCAAGTCTATACATTCTCCATGCATCTTCATAGCAAGTCTATACACTCTTGGACCAATACATTCTTCAAAGTCTATACATTCTCCATGCATCTTCATAGCAAGTCTATACATCAGCAAGTCTATACATCCATCAAGTCTATACATCTAGCAAGTCTATACATTCATTAAAGTCTATACATTCTCCATGCATCTTCATAGCAAGTCTATACACTCTTGGACCAAGTCTGTACAGCCCGTGTGTTCCATGCATACAAAGTCTGTACATTGTCCATTTGCTGTAGCTCAAAGTCTGTACATTGGGTTGGCTGGTCTGAAGTAGGACCATATTGGCAGGGGAATTATGCTGGCTAGCTTGATTAATATATTTTTCAGGATCGACAGTTGTCTTGTCATTTTTCTCCTATACGATTTTCTGTTGAGCATGAACAAGTTACCTAGTTCCTGAAAAAGCATTACTAGAAGTGGGTCCCAACCTTGTAGTATAGGATTGACTGTTGTCTTGTCATTTTTCTCCTATACGATTGACTGTATAAGTTAGTGCAATAACCTTGAAGTAGACAACTACGCATCGAACTTCAAACATTGAACATATGAAAGTTAAACTAATATTCCATTGTACATTAATACAAGCAGTACAATAAACCAAATTAGACAAAATGAATGTTACAAAAATTCATTGATTCTTACCTAATATGGATAATAATTACTAGAAGAACCTTCTCCCTCATCATCTGGCCCTTGATGTCGATACCCATAACCAGGTTGCATGTATGGTCTATATTCACTATAACCAAACAATGAGGTAGCCAAGTCCTGCATCCCTCTTTGGATCCCTCTTGGAGTGTTTGGTTGGCTTGATTCGAATCCAGTATCAACATAGGAATCTTGAGGAAGAGAAGAGGAACTGGTCGGATATGGATGGAACTGAAATGATGGTTCATAATTTCACGACCCATAAATAGCTGCTTCCTGTTAGCCACCTTCGTAACCTGGTGAACCATATCCTTACTGACCTTGACTGTATCCAGTAGTACCACCTGCAGCACCTGCATCACCTGTACCACCTGCAGCACTAGTACCACCTGCAGCACCTCCGGGATGATCATCATCATCATCATCAGAACCATAAGAAACCAATCGCCTTTTAGCATTCGGGGATGCTTTTTTCTCTTGTGGTGCCAATTTTTCAGTGATCTTTGACATGAGTCCTTTATCCCTTGGCGTGTGCCTCACATAAATCTGCTTCAACTGCTCAATTGTCGGGTCCTCTCGAGCAGCAACATTTGTCCTCTCAGTTTGCCCATGCACTGATGTACTTCTTCTTAAGGAGATTCTAGGAGTGACTGGCCTGCTATCTGTATCTGAGTGTCTAGCTGGCTCAAACTCGAACTGCTCCTCAGTGTCATCAACCACCATAGACTGGTGCGCATGAGTATCTCTGGCCCTCTTTGATTTGCTTCTTAATTCAGGATCTCTTGCCTCATCTTCATCAAGTATGCCCTCTGCTTATCTTCTATCATCAACATCAAAAACGGGCTCATCAACCTGCTCTCGTGTCTCCACCCAAGACTGCAAGGAATTATCATCATCAAATAAGGCATCCACATCAATCTCTGCGGCGGCATCCTCGGCGACGCGTTTGTCTCGCAGCTTTTGTCTCAACCTCATATTCTTTATTCTTAACCTCATATTGTAGTGGCAGTACACTAATTTCTCTAACCGATCAGCCTTTAGCCGATTGCGAACCTTTGAGTGTATAAGGCTGAACGTGCTCCAATTTCTTTCACATTGGCTTGCTGATGTGGTTTGACTCAACACCCTGATTGCAATGAAAGCCAATGCAGAACTGCCCAATTCTCTATTGTTCACCATGATCCACCAGTCAGCTGTTACACCAACCAACCATAAACAAATAATTATAAGATGTAAATAAAAATTAATTAAGGAAGATGTAATTGCAAAGAAAGCAGAAAGATGAAGTATACCTGGGCTCACTCTTCCCACTGCGTATTGTAATTGGGAGTCAGAATACGTCCCACTTCTCATTCTATAGGAGTTCATCTACAAAAATTACATAATAGATTAGCATAACTACGCAAGTAAATTCTATACCTCTTATTCATGAAATCAAACAGGCCAACCTCTACTTCTGCCTGAAGCATCTTATCTTGTGTCCTCGATAAATGACCAATGACTTTTAAAGTGCCTTGAAACACCTCGGCATCAACATGTGCATTGGCATTGTACATTAATCGAGGGTTCAGAAAATAACATGCATTTGTATATAGTTAATGTATGGTCAATAATATATGAATACAAATAATCACTCACCAGCTGCATGCGAGTCGTGGTGTAATGTGGTGTCCCATCTATGGTCAATAATCTTCCACCACTTTGCATGTTCTTTGGGAAGGGACTCCTGCAACTCCAATTTCGCACGGTCCATGGCCTCATACAGATATCCCATATCATTCTTGTCATCGCCATCCACCAATCTTAGGACCTTCACGAGGGGGGTGACTACTTTCATGTATCGTGTTACTCTGCCCCAGAATTTGTTGTCGTCCACGATTTGACAGACATCCAAATAATCCATCTGAGCATCAACATTGCCCTTGTCGATGTATTCCCGCAGGGCATTGTGGTACATGAAAGCTTTCAACTCATTCTTATACCTGTGCAAGGAAATAAAATTTGAATCAAATACGGATCATAACTATAAGGATAAAGAAGTAATAATTGAGTTCAACAGTATACCTATGCAGAGACTCCAAAGAAATGAAATTTGAAGCAAATCTAGTTGGCCCTGCACGGATGATATCCCGCCCCCCACTTGCATGCTCCCTGAACATGTTCAATATCTTAGGATGGCCATAAATATGCTGGGTAATCTTTTGTGCCCTTTCAACCGTCTTCTTCACATGTTTGCCCTTCCCTATGTCTTCAAGTATGAGATCAAGACAATGTGCTGCGCATGGGAGCCAATATAAATGCCTACGCTTATGCATCAATTTCCTCCCTGCAGCCTTATAACTGGCTTCATTATCAGTCACAACTTGTACAACATTTTCTTCACCAATTTCGTCTACCATGTTGTCCATCAAATGAAACAAATAATTGGCAGTTTTTTCAAAATTTGATGCATCTACAGATTTTACAAATACTGTACCTTCGATACAATACACCAAAAAGTTAATCATGGACTTTTTCGTGGTACTAGTCCAACCATCACACATAATAGTGCATCCTCTCTCCATCCATATTTGCTTGAAGCTTTGAACCCAGTTATGGAGCTTCTGAACCTCTGCCTCAAGCCCACGCCCGTATATGTCCCTTTACGTGACGGCGCCTTCAAGCCAGGGCCAGCATCTGCTATGGCATCCAACATAGGTTGAAAATATTCACTTTCAGCAGCATGTGCAGGGACACATACATGGAAAAATCATTTACAGATGCTTTTAAATGCATGCCCTGCAACTTCTGCAGATTTTTTGACCCCTCTTAATGCACTTTTGATCTTAGGTTGTGTAGCCTGGGGCCTTCTGTGGAGATAATTGTCCATGGGGCCTGCTCTCTGCGTCTGCGGGGGCGGGGCAGCAACATCAGGACGTCGTGCAGCTGTACAACCTGTACTGGAGTAGGTCCCTCCTGAACCCATGGGTGCCTTTCCTTTCCTTCGAGCGGCTTCTTCACGCTCCCTTGCTTCAGTCAGCTCCTGATCAGAATCTTCAGTGCCTTCCTCGTCATCATCCCTCCTAACCCTTCTGCCAGAAATCTCCTCAGCAATTTCCTCCTCATCCTCAGCCCTTTGTTGCACCCTCTCCTTTTTCCCCAAAAGACACTGGCGCATCTCTTCTCGCACCTCTCGTGGACAGTGGTCACATTGTCTCACCTCTCCTCGTACCCCTGTCAAATGTTGCTTGCCTCTGGTAATTCCGCCATACATCTCCCTACCACAATAATTACATTTAACCTTCCTTCTCTTAGCATCAACTAAGGACATGTGGGCCCACCCCGGATCCTCCTGTCCTTGCTGCTCCTGTGTTTGCTGACGTCTAGGCATGATGCTGCATTAAGAAGTTACACAGTCAAAGACAAACAATTGTAAGTACAAAACAAAAGACCCAATTTTATGAATGAATTATGGCTTAATTACCAAATAACCCTTAATCACCCTTCATAAAAATATAATCCCAGCATGATCCTACCCCACATTCGTCAATGAAACTTAATTAACCTTCAATTGTGGCTAAGAAACTCGAATTAGACAAAAGGCCCAATTTTTATGAACTAATTAAGTCTTAATTACTAATTAAGCCCTAATTACCCTTCATAAAAATATAATCCCAGCATGATCCCACCCCACATTCATCAATGAAACTTAATTAACCTTCAATTGTGGCTAAGAAACTCGAATTAGACAAAAGCCCCAATTTCTATGACCTAATTAGGGCTTAATTAGCAATTACCTCTCAATCACCATTGGGAAAAACTAATTACCCGCATGATCCCACCCCAAAATCCTCAATGAAGCTTAATTTAACTTCAATTGAGCCTAAGCAAACCAATTTAGACAAAAGTCCCAATTTCTATGACCTAATTAGGGCTTAATTAGCAATTAACCCTTAATCACCATTGGGAAAAATTAATTACCCGCATGATCCCACCCCAAAATCCTCAATGAACCTTAATTTAACTTCAATTGAGCCTAAGCAAATCAAAATAGACAAAAGTCCCAATTTTTATAAACTGATTAGGGTTTAATTAGCAATTAACCCTTAAGCCCTTAATCACCCTTGGAAGAAACTTAATAAGCAAGGCTTGCTCACTCCAAATTTTTAACCCAACCAAAAGAACACAACAAAATAATCAAACAAAACCCAATGAAATTAACCTCAAACAAAACAATCAAACCCTTGAAGTTGTGTTGGCCCCCGGTGTGCCCAGCAAGAAGGCTCCCTCTCGGCCTCTCCCTGTCGGGCCTGTCCACCTCCAGCAGGCGTAGCAGTCGCAGCAGACGCGGCCTTTCACCCTTGGTCGGACAGCTGCTGCAGCAGGCATCAGCCGCAGCACAGCAGCCGCAGCTCGGCAGCGGCAGCAGCACAGCAGCGGCAGCAGCACAGCAGCAGACAGCAGCAGACAGCACACTCGCAGACAGCAGACAGCATGGGGGAGGGTTTCGGCCGAAACCTGTGGGTAGTGGGGTTTCGGGGGCATGACAGCAAAGCATAAGGGCCATAAGTTCACGTGTTTCGGCTGAAACCAAATGGTTTCGGGCCGAAACCGACCGGTTTCGGGCGAAACCAGTATCGGTTTCGCCCGAAACCGATACCTCCGTTTAGTTTCGGATTGCTACAGTGATTAAGGGCCTTTTCGTATCGGTTATGACCGAAACCGATACGTTTCGGTCGAAACGTATCGGTTTCGGCCGAAACTGCCAACAGTGGGTGCAACGGGAGCGGGAGTGTGGTGGCTGCCCGGTGCGGGGGTGTGTGTGTGATGGAACGGTGCGGTGGTGCACCGGGTGATGTGGAGTGTGCCGCTGTGGGGGAGCGGAACGTGGCATGGGAGTGGTCCGGCACAGTGGGTGCATCGGGTGAGGAGCGAGAGAGAGGGAGAGAAATGGGAGATAAAGAGAGAGAGAGAGAGAGAGAGAGAGAGAGAGAGACCCTTCTCTCTCCCCTTTTTGTTCTGTTATTATTATTGTATATATATATTATTATATTATATTATATTATTTTGTTTTGTTTGTCTGTTATTTGTTTGTTTCCTTTCCTTTTCTTCTTTTTTTCCCCTTCTTTTCCTCCTTTTTTTTGATGTCCACAGCCGTGCATTCTTGGCTGCCAGGTAGGAGCTTTCCCTATCTTCTACCCGAGTCTCTTTCTGACTCTAGGTGCTCTTCGATGTCCATCTTACAGAGATATGAGTCCAAACTGGTTGGTTGGAAAGTTAGATTGCTATCTTATGGGGGCAAGTTAGCTTTATGTAGACCAGTTTTGGACAACTTACCGGTATGCTTCCTCTCCGTGTTCCGGATCCCAAAGTCTGTGGGGAATGGGTCTATTCAGGGGAGATTCTTTTGGCATTGGATTGGGGGGGATGCAGGGGCTGGCGTAATATCAAATGGGGAAGGGTGGCTGCCAGCAAGATAGAGGGAGGTCTGGGGATCAAAGATGTGAGAGATTTTAATTTGGCTCTCTTGTGCAAGTGATTGTAGAGATTGGGGACAGAAGATGATGGGCTGTGGGCGAAGGTTATTTGACAGAGATATTTTGGTAGTAGGAGAGTATGGGACTTGGATACATCATCACAAGATCGAACTTTATCAATTTGGCACAACATTTTGACCGATAGGGATATTATCTATGTTATGTTAGATGGACGCAGTCTATCTCCACGAAGTGTGGATCTAGAGGGGGGTGAATAGATCTATTGCCTACTTTAAAACCAGTATAAGGCTCTAATGCGGAATATAGGCAAATTTACTGAATCACTAACCCGAATATTAGAATTGAACAGAAGCGAATCAAGCTGTGAAGATAAACATGAAATCCAGTCGCACACAGTTCATGGACAATCACACAAACACAAGGCACACAAGATTTTTAGGTGGTTCGGTCAGAGACCTACGTCCACCCCACACTCAACCGAGTATGGCTTACTGCTGCGCAGTACAGCTTGCGTCTGCTGGGCACTACAGCTTGGCCTACAAACCGCTGAGCAACACAGCTTGCTGTCCGAGACAAGTCTCGCCTGCTGAGGATTACAGCTTCACCTGTCCAGTGGAGACCTCCACTGCAACCGCTGGGGTTTACAGCTTACCCGTCCAGAGGTAGCACCTCTGCTAACAGTTGACTCACAGCTTGAAGAAACTATTTCGGAAATAAAAGACAGAAGCAAACGAAAATAGAAAACCCAAATGGGAATGTAGCTCGGAATGAGCAAAGCTCAGCTCTGGTATCTGAACCAAGAGTCTGAGATACAACCTCTCAATCAAAACTCTCACAATCTCACTCTCTCAACACATCTCTCTTCTCTCTTTCTTTTCTTCTCTGCTTTTCTTCTCTGTGGATCTCGGTGGCTCTCTGCTGCTTCAGGCTTTTACTCTCACTGTATAGACTTTGCCACTGTTCGATCTACTTCATCCGAAGAAGAAGACTCATATATATACCAGCAGCAGATTGGATAGGGGCGTGTGGCTTTCACATTTCCCGCCCAAAGAATTCTCCAGATCCGAGGCAATTTCATCCACATGGCAGCATCCTGTGATGGGCTGCTTCCACGTGTCACCATCTGATCACCTCGTCCTTCCTTGGATCACGAGCCAAGTCATCAATCTCAGCTAGGACTCCCTGTCAGACAGACGAAATAGGATTATCAGTTTAAGTATAAACCCTGTACAGACTTTGTGGGATGCAATGCATTGTATAGATTTCACTGTATAGACTTTGTGAACTCGAATGCATTGTATAGACTTTGCTGAATACGTGGCTATGGCATTGTACAGACTTGGTGAATGCAGAACAATGTCATGTACAGACTACATATATGCAGTGCTTTGGACTTGTACATACTTCACGCATGCAGGACTGTGGCATTGTAAGGCGTGTACAGACTTCGTGTATGCGAGACTGAAGCGTGTACAGACTTAGCATTATGAACCCAACCGATGTCTAGACTTTGTTAAGACGCTGAATGAGACGCTAACCCAATGCATGCAATCAGTGGTGTACAGACTTGGAGATGCAATGTGCAATGCAGTGAAGTGTGTACATTGAATACGAATGCATAGACATGCTGACAACAGATGTGTGGACTTTGAAGAACATTCAACAGCCAATGTATAGACTTAGGCAATGGAAAGGTTTGCCAGTGTATGGACTTGATGAGCGTGCAGCAATGTGCAGACTTCAATGCATGAAGAAGCAATGTGTAGACTTTGACAGACACAACGTGCAACAATGTATAGACTTGAAACACTAGATGCACGATGTACAGACTTGCAAGACTGAACGTAGGTAAAGATCCCAGTGTATAGACTTCGAAGTTCACTGACGGATGTACAGACTTTGAAGGTTCAACTGGTGAATGTACAGTCTTCACCTCGAGCAAGCTACAGTGCAGTGTATGGACTTTGCAGAATGATGCATGACGCTGTACAGACTTTACTGATGTATGGACTTAGCCTGTGCGAACAATGCAGCAATGTATAGACATTATCGTGCAGACAGTACCTCACATGCATTAGTGTATAGACTGTATGTCTGATGGATGCACTGATGCATTATATACACAGAGGAAGCAATGCACCGATGCAATGTATAGACTTGCTAGTTAAGTGAGCTGCAATGTATGGACTTCGCCCAATGCACAAAGACGCTAAGTCATACGGACAGTGTACAGACTTAGTTAATGCATGAGACACTAAGAAGATGGACAATGTATAGACTTGGATGTTCTGAGGGAGTCGACCCATCTAAGAAGGAGGTCGACCCACTACTGTCCAGACTGTGCATGGATGTACAGACTTACGTTCTCAACAATGCACAACACAACACAATGTATAGACTATGCTGAGTGTGTAGACTTGTGTGTGTGTGCAATGTGTAGACTTGTGAAATGCATGGAACACACAAACAATCTGATAAAAGCAATTTCATCAAAACATATAAACAGTTGCTAATCAATCAAAACAAGGTGTTGCCAATGAAGTAAAGCATATTGTCAACATCATCAACACAGAGGAGTCACAACAATCTCCTTTGGCCTTTGGGTCCAACTAGGGAATGACGACTAATGTCTTTTCTGGAAGGACTTCACATAAGAGGCTTCTTTTCCCACCCTCTTTTTTGTTGTAGTTGACCCTTTGGGGTCGGTCGCACGGGCTTTTGACTCACACCTTTCCAGTGGCACCTGGGCTCTGACCTTCAGGAGGGGCCTCAGAATCGACGAGATGGAGCAGCTTCAAGGCATGTTACGCTTCCTCCTTGCCCACACTCCACGCTCCGACAGGGAGGATGCATGGTTGTAGAGGTGGGGTAGGGAGGGGGCTTTTTCTGTGAGGTCTACTTACTCCTTGATCGCTGACAAAGGGGTGCGCCACACCCTCGCCCTCCATGTGTGGAGGCTGTAGAGTCCACTAAAGGTGAAGCTCCTCACTTGGATGATTTCTCACGGGAGGTTCCCACTCGAGACAGGTTGCTCCAGCTCCTTCCGGGTATCCAGCTGACTTGCTACCTTTGTGGATAGGTGGACGAGATCCTGGATCACTTGTTTGTAGGTTGTACCTGCACATAGGAGGTGTGGTTGGGGGTTGCTAGGAAATCCCATTGGGTCGTGGGCCGCAGAGAGAAGTCCATCTCTTCATCGTGTCTTGGGGTAGGAAGTGTCCCCTTAGAGGGGATAGTATTGTGTGGTGGTTGATCCTGCACTCCACTCTTTGATCTTTGTGGGGTGAACGGAACAATAGGATCTTTAGGAGATAGGCTAGAGCTGAGGACTCTCTCATAGCTTTTATTTGTGGTAGAGTGAGGGAATAGACGAGGTTGCTTTGTAATGTGAATTCTCTTAACTCTCATCTTTTTGTTTTGCTGGCGGGTTAGTGTTCCACACTATTTTGGTGTGTCTTTGTACAGGGATTTTTTGGGACCCCATTGCTTATACTTGTACATTCCTGTTTTACATTTAATACACTATGGTACTACCCACTTAAAATATATATATATATGTGCCCCCAAAAGATCTCTCTACAAAAATGCCACACCAAGGTGATGGGGCACCCACTACCCCTCAACAAAACAAAAAAGGAGGAATTTTGTGAGTCCACTTTACATACTATGGAATCCCACTCTCTCTCTCTAAGATCAAAGATACATGGGCTTTGGGGAAATATGGATAGTCTGGGTCCAGACATGCATCTCCTCGGCTTCTTTCATTGTCCTTATCAATGGCAAGCCGCCTTCTTTCTTCTATAGTGGGAGGGGGCTTAGGTAGGGAGACCTTATGTCTCCTCTCTTCTTTGTGCTAGTGACTCATGTGCTAAGTAGGGTTTGGTTGAGAGTAGAGGATTCTGGTCTGATCAAGGGTTTCCAAGTTGGGAGAGGAGGTCCCTCAGTTTCTCACTTGTAGTATGCCGATGATACCATCATATTCTTGGCAGAGGATGAACAACAACTTTATGTGACTAGACTTTTGCTGGATTTGCTGGAGGAGGTCATTGGTCTGAAAGTTAACTTCAGCAAGAGCTTGTTTGTTGGGGTTAAAATTGAGGACATGGCCCTTCGGAGGGCGGCTTACATTCCGGGGTGCTAGTTAGGAGCTTTCCCTATCTCCTACCTGGTGCTCCCTCTGACCCTAGATGCTTTACGACATGCAGATTAGCTACCTATTATACAACGCTATGAGTCTATAGCCTGGCTAGTTGGAAGGCTAGATTGCTCTCATATGGGGCAGGTTGGTGTTATGCAAATTAGTTTTAGACAGTCTGCCTATCTATTTTCTCTCCATGTTCTGGATCCCGAAGTCTGTGGCGCACAAGATTGAGTCTATTTAGGGGAGATTCTTTTGGCATGGGAGTGGGGGGACTCGTAGGGGATGTCATGATATCAAGTGGGGAAAGGTGGTTGCTAGTAAGGAAGAGGGAGGTGTGGGGATCAAGAATATTCGATATTTCAATTTGACTCTCTTATGCAAGTGGCTATGGAAGTTGGGGTAAGAGATGATGGGCTTTGGGCACAGGTTATTAGACATAAATACTTCAGTAGGAGCAGAGTCTGGGATTTGGAGTATGTAGCTCGGTATCAAACCTCCCCGATTTGGCACAACATGTTGTCTTGCAGGGACATTATCTACTCCGGCGTTCGGGTCCTTCTAGGAAAAGGCGACCAGTGCCTTTTCTGAAAGGACAATTGGTATAGAGACTTTACGTTGGAGGTTTCCTTCCCCAGCTTTTTTGCTGCTTCAGTTGTTCATTTGGGTTCGATCGCCCAGGCTTTTGACCCCCAGCTCTTAGGAGGCATTTGGGCATCGACCTTCAGGAGGGTCCTCAGGACTGTCGAGATGGAGCAGTTTCAGGATCTCTTACTCTTTCTTCTCATCTATACTCCTCATCCCGATAGGGAGGATGCATGAATTTGGAGGTGGGGTAGGGAGATGACCTTCTAAGTGAGGTCTGCATAATCCATTATCTTTGATGGAGGGCTGCGCCACAGCCTCGCCCCTCAAGTTTGGAGGCCGCGGAGGCTGCTGAAGGTGAAGCTGCTCACTTGGAGGATTTCCCACGGGAGATTGTCCACTCAGGACAGGCTGCTTCATTTCTTTCCGAGCATCTATCCAACCTGTTGCTTATGTGATCAGGAGGACAAGATCCTGGACTATCTGTTTGTAGGCTGTATCTAGTCACAAGAGGTGTGGGAGGGTCTTGCTAGGAGAGTCCACTATGCCATCAGTAGTCAGACAGAGGTGCATCACTTCATTAGGTCGTGGGGCAGAAGGTGGCCCCATAGAGGTGATAGAGTTGTGTGGTGGCTGATCCTGCATGCCACCCTATGGTCGTTGTGGGGCGAACGAAACAATCAGACTTTCAGGAGGGAGGCTAGAGCAGTGGAAACTCTTGTATTTTCATTTGTGATAGAGTGAGAGAATAGACGGAGTCGCTTTGTAATGTGAACTCTCTCGACTCCCCTATTTTTGTTCTGCTGAGTGGTTAGTGTCTCTCACACTGTCTTGGTGTGACCTTTTGTACATGGATTTTTGGGGAGCTCTTCGACTATACTTGTACATGCCTTTTTTCATTTATACAATTAGTGGTACTACCCACTTCAAAAAAAAAAAAGATCAAAGATACACTCATGTTAGGGGCTCTAGCTTCTCTCTTGAAGATTCTACTGTTTCTTGCTCCCCATAAGGTTCAAAGGGTAGCGTGCAGAATGAGCCACCAAATGTGCCTATTGCTCTTGAGAATCCATCTCTTGTGCCATTGTCGGATCAATCGGTGCACATTATCTCACCTAGGAACCTATTCGTCAAATGTGTCCATGTCTCTTTGTAGAAGGAGCAATCTACGAAGAGGTGATCTAGGGACTCCTTTTCCTCACAAAGAACACACATGTGGGATTACCTGTCAGGAATGTAGCCAACTTGTCACACCTGGGTAGTCGGCCATGTGAAATCCTCCATATAAGCAGTTTCACCCTAAATGGGCTCATGGGATTTCAGATCTGCGATGCAACACCATGTCTCACTCCTCCATCTAAAATAAGGGTGTAGGCTGAGCTAACCAGAAATCTTCCTTCCTTGTCCTATCTCCACCATCATGTCAACGTTGCGGGCTTCTGGGGCAAAGTGTAGGACAAAAGATAGGAGTTTGTCCAATTGTTCAATCTCCTCTGCCTTAAGGTTTCTTCTGAAGGATGGAGACCAAGTTCCCCTTAATAGCTGTGTCAAAAATCTAAGAAACTGATGTCGCTTGTGCAGAAGCAATCGCAAAAAGCCATGGAAAGATCTCTAGAGGCAAAGTGTAGGACAAAAGATAGGAGTTTGTCCAATTGTTCAATCTCCTCTGCCTTAAGGTTTCTTCTGAAGGATGGAGACCAAGTTCCCCTTAATAGCTGTGTCAAAAATCTAAGAAACTGATGTCGCTTGTGCAGAAGCAATCGCAAAAAGCCATGGAAAGATCTCCTCTAGAGTATAGTCACCGCACCGCCTATCTTTCTAAAAGAGACACTTCTGCCCATTCCCCAGGTGGACACTTGCACTAACCGAAACGAGAAATGGTCACTAGAATTTTTCTAATTGACTTCTCCCTTCACTGTATGGGACATTTTGAGCTGCGTTAATTGCTTAGGTTCTAAATTTGCTTTGCATGAATATTTCTGACAACTCCAAAATGGTCCCATTTGAAATCTTTCACATTTAGTTGATGACCACTTTGGATTTTTTTCCCTTCCCCCCTGCTTTTTTTTTCTTGACTAGGTTGGATTTAACTAGTACCATTTTGATATTAGTTAAAATGGGTGAATTTTCCATTTACCATAAAATTTATCTGTTAACTGGGGCAATGGACGAATACAACTATGTTAGAATATGCAATCCTATGAAGCAATCAGCAAAAAAAAAAACTTCTTAATAAATATGCATCAATGCCAATAGACATTTATTGTCCATTATAAACCTCTTGAAAGTTATTATTTATTATAAACGTTGTTCACTTCAAATTGCTTTTCATGGTTCTATGTTCAGTTCACGGGGGTATTACACTTGAGTTCTTGTTTATTTCTTGGGCACTTGGTTGTGTTTTGAACCTGCTGGTATTGAACTTGTACTATCCCACATTTTTTTTGCTAGAATTAGCCAGAGATGCACTAAATTCAGAAGGCTATTTTGTCATGGGAGCTTACATGTCACCTGTGAATGATTCATACAAAAAGAAGGTAGGCTGTTGTTTGACAACTTATGAGCTTGAAGTGCTTTTTCTTTGTCATGAATGTGAATGTCCTTGAAGATGTTCGTATAAAGGTAACAGTAAAATATTTGACATGGTCAATTTGAAACATTACTGTTTAAAATTTGACATTGACCGGTACAACTGACTTTCAAAAAACATTGACATTGATCACTTGTTGATGTTTGATTAGAAATTATTATTATTAATATTTTTTCTTTAAAGTGGATGTACACGATCATTCAAGTGAAAAAGTGGGGTACACAAGTGTATGTGTCTGTTAGCTTCCCCACTCATGTGGTCATGCCCACCCTCAAAAGTCTCCCCTGTGCAAAACATTGCCCAAAGAAAAGAGATGATCATTCTGTCTAGTAGGACATTTTTCCGATAAATATTTATGGCTGATTTGGTACATATGGTTATATGGATTTGATGGATGATATCATTTTAGTACTTGAATTGCTTGATCATTATTGTTTTGTTTGAAACATCGGCGCATCTTTCTCTCTAAGGAAGTTAAAAGTTGGCAATCTTTTTTTGCCTGTGTCATAATATTCTAGATTTGACTAATTTCTGCTATGCTAACAGGGTTTGCTGTCAGCCGAACATCGTATCCGAATGTGTGAGCTAGCTTGCAGAAGCTCATCGTTTGTGATGGTCGATTCATGGGAGGTATTGTGCATGTTTTTGATGGACCGTAGTACTTAACTTTATATGAAATGGAATCTCTTAAACTGCAATAACAGCAGTATATTGGGTTCTCCTCCTCCCTTGCTGCTCAAACCTTAGGGTTTGGTTTGTGTTTTCTCCTCGGGAGGCCATGTCCGTCCCGGGGGAAGGAGGGGGAGGCGGGAGGCCGCCATTGCCGGGGAGCTCCTCTACTGCAGCAGGACCAGCTGGGAAACCATGGGCTGCCGCTCTGCCCCGGTTGGCGGGAACTTGTTCTCTTCGATGGGGTTGTGCCCACTCATGGGGGTCGATATCCGATTCGTGGCTTCGGAATGCACTTCCTGCCATTGTGTTGCCTTGGATGTAGAAGGGCACTGCTATACGTGGAAACAGAACGAAAAGGGGCAGCTGGGTCATGGGGACACTCTGCAACACAACTTGCTGACCCTTGTTTCCGAACTGTCAAAATACAGAGTTGTTAGAGCAGGTGCTGGGAGGAATCATATGGTGGTGGTAACTGAAGATGGTAAATCTTTTGCTTTTGGTGGAAACAAGCATGGGAAACTGGGAATTGGCTCAACTCAAAATGAGATCGAGTCATCTCCAGTACTCTGTATGGTTTCTCAAGTGACAAATGCTGTCTGTGGGGCTGATTTCATAGTGTGGTTGTCTTCTGTTGAAAGGTCTTCTATACTTACCGCAGGTCTCCCACAGTATGGACAACTTGGACATGGGGCGGAAAAAAAGTATAATGCCAAGGATAGTTCCATTTGCTTATGAGCCACAGCCCCATCCATGGGCGATAGCTGCATTTTCAGGGAAAACTGTTAAAGTTGCTTGTGGGACGAACCACACAGTTGCTGTTAAATCAAGTGGATATGTTTACACCCTGACACAGAGGACCAGTGGTGGTGGAGGTGGGAGTAGGAGGTCTCCTTCTCAGTTAGGCCTGCCTATGCCATCATTTCTGATGGAGGGTTGCGCCGGTGCCTCGCCTCCCACATCTGGTCACCCAGGAGCCCCCTGAAGATGAAGCTGCTGGTTTGGAGGATCTCCCACCGGTGGCTGCCCACTTGTGATAGGTTTTCTTCTTTCCTGCTGACTCTTCCCACCATTTGCTGCCTATGCGGACAGGAGGATGAGACCTTGGACCACCTTTTTGCAGGATGCTCTTACTCACAGGATGTCTAGGGCGAAATTGCTAACAGGACGCATGGTTCCTGCAATTAACAAACGGTTGATTGGCTTTTGGGGAAGGAGGTGAACCCTAAAAGGAGATAGACTTACCTGGTTGATTATCCTACATGCTACCTTATGGGCACTTTGGGGAGAGAGGAACAACAGAATTTTATAAGGGAAGCAAGGGCTACGGAAAGACTTGTTTCATTCATTTGTGAGAGAGTGAGAGAATGGTCGGGGCTGCTTTGTAATGTGAATCAGAGCAACTCCTCGATTTTTGATTTGTTGGGGGGATAGTTCATGTCACACCACCTTGCTGTGGATGGGCTTTTGTTGTAAAGGCTTTTTTGTGAACATAATGCCTACACTTGTATATCCCTCTTTTCCTTTTAATACAATTAGTGGCACCAACCACTTTCAAAAAAAAATAACAGTAGTATATCTGATTTGATCATAAAAAATATGCTCATTGAGAGAATGCCATTGGCATAATAGAGTTCTCTCGAAATCATCATTAACATGTGTTATAAGTGCCCTTGTACACGCCTGCAGGTGCATGTGTATATGTACATATTTGTGTCCATCCATATTTATTTCACATTTGTATAACCTTGTATTTGTATTTAGATATGGACATAGGAAGATTTGACATATTTATTATATGTATTCTTATGTATATTTATCTGTTTCACATGTGTTCTGTTGACTATTAGTGTGTGTACCAGATACAATGCTTGTTGGTACACTATACAGTACCAACAGTCTAGTGGATATGCAATTGGTGTACTTTTTTTAATAACATGTGGTAAGAATGGACAAAAAGTAGGGTAAGTTGACATTTTTTGTTTTGGTTTTAGGTGATGCCACTAGGGGAATAGGAGGAGAAGTATAAGAACGCGGTTAATATGAGGAGAATATGCAGAAAACCTTTTAGATAGGCTTATAACTTGTTTCTCAAGAAAGAAACAAAGGGAGAACATGCAATAACTAAAAAGAAAAGGTAAAAACTAACCTGCTGTTCGATCTTGACTGGAGTGTTAAGCAACTTCTATGTGAATATCAAGTACTGTTCCTGATCAACTAGATAATGTATGAACTATGAAAGATGCATTTTCTCAAAGTGCTTTGAGATTTGGATGAATATTGTTTGGGCAAATATGGAGGACAACTTAACCAGTAGTACCAGGATCTTCTTTTAAGGGAATTGTTATTGCTGCCAGATTTTGTTCAAAATGTGGATGTTTCTGGACATCTGGGGGAAGATGGAGGTACAGAATTCATTTTTCAAATCCAATGAAGAATGTGAGGGGGGGAGAAGGATAAAGAGAGTCAAACCTATTTTCCTAAACTGTCTGAACTTTTTTTACTCAAGACATCACCAAATAAAGGCTCTCCCAGCCACAAATATTTATGGAGAAATATCTTCATCATTGTCCAGGTCACTGCTTAAAGTTGATTAATACTTATAGGCTTCATAGAGATCTAATTTCAACAATTCGGCTCCCTTGTCTTTTGTCATTTTACAAATGGATGTATGGTGCATCGGCAAAAATCTTATAGTTATTTTTTTTACATATTTTCTTGCAGGCAAAACAAAGCAACTACCAGCGTACTTTGACTGTTATTTCTAGAATACAGAGCTCCATTTGTAACAGCCGACTTATAGCAAAAGGTAAATACCCCAAAATTTCTGCCTGTGATTTCAAACTTTGTGGATTTTAATTGCATATAAATGTGTTTTTAAATCTGATTTTAACTCAAAAATGATGGTTGATCTGACTCTGATTAAGTTTTCATCTCTTTTATTCAAGCAGGTTTGGAACTGCTACTTTTGAGTCATCCTTTGTGACCTTCTTCATTTTTTTCAATTGTTTTTCGTTCTTGGCAGTGACCATATTTTCTTTCTATATCTATCGTACAAGAGGATTGCAGATGGTGGACATCAATGAGTTTAACAGGTCTGGAGACGACTCCTGCGGAATGTAAAGGCCCTGGTTTGGAGAACATTGCGCAGAAGACTCCCTGTGTGTCATAGGTTGACCCTCTTTGTTGAGACTTGAGAACATTGCAACTGTTTGTTACTTACATGGGGAAGAAAAGGAGACCTAGGAGCATTCACTGGCTTCTCTTTCTCTAAGTGTGGCAACAGTCTTTTCAGAATGTTGGCATAGGATTGCAATTGCCCAGAGGGGTTGAAATCTTGTTGGCTCAAAACATGAGATCTTAAGGGTATTGCATGGTTTGGTGGCTCATTCATCGGCTATCTGGAGGGAGAGGAATAACAAGATTTTTGATGCAGGAGCACGTACGGCCTTGTATGAGGCATGGCTACGATGGAATTATGAGCACGTCAAGGAACGTAACTCCTGGAGACGCCACTGATTTTGCTATCTAAGTTTTAAGGTTTTTAGTTTGAAATGTAATTTTCTTTTATGTCGGGCAATTCTGTCTGTGTTTTAGAGGGTGGACCTAGGAGCAACGGTAAGGTTGCCTCCTGCGTGACTTGGAGGTCATGGGTTCGAATCAGGAAACAGCCTCTCAATTTTTCGGGGTAAGGCTACATACATCGTCCCTCCCCAGACCCCACTGGCAGGAGCCTCATGCACTGGGTATGCCCAATTCTGTCTGTTTTTTGTAGCCACTCTATATGTAGTGGCCTCCCTTGTACCCCTAAGCACTAGTGAATCAGAAGAAGAAATCTAGTTTGCAGCAGCCACCCTCCCTGCGCATGCGCGTGTGTGCTTGTGTGTACTCCAAGAGGGAGAGGGCAAGAGTCCCTGGGTGGGAGACCCACCAAAAGGTGATCCACTCCTCCATTCCCCTCTCCATCACCATTGCACCAGCCAGCGGCAGTAGCAGGGTGCAGCATCTCCACCTCTCTCCTGACCGGCCTTCGTACAAACAGCAGAACAGCAGGCCGGCCCCTCCCTCTTCCCTGTCCATCAGCTGCAGGCCGCCCTCCACCTCCCCTTCCTCTTGGTTCAGTTGACCTCTACCTCTTCCCATTCTTCTCCAGCAGCACAAGGGGAGGCCGGCCCCTTCTTTCATCCTCCAGCCGCACAAAGGGCAGTCTGCCCTGTCTCTCTGTACCACCAGCAGCAGCCCCAGTGGGCAGCAAGAATAGGACGACCCCCTGTCTCCTCCAGTTCGAGCAACAGCATCAGCAGGAACACGAAGGACTGCCACCCCTCTATCATCCCTCTTCAGAATCAACACAAGTGGGAGAGGTGTAGCCACCCACCATTTGCTCGATGGAAAGTCTCTGCTAGGACACAGCGCCATTCAGAGGCCACACCGTAAGGCCTTGCACACCACATGTTTGATATATGTTCCCTTAGTGCAGAACATGACCCCCACCCTCGCCTGTGTGCCAGATGCCTGTCATGTCATCCCTCATCAATTTTAGATGAGCAAGCACAAAGGAAAGAGTTTTCATCCTTTCTTGTGATGGAGTTAAGAGGGGGTGAGGATTTTGTATAAAGTGGAAAGAACACTCTTTTATTTTGGGATATTTGGGCAGCTAATGTAGCCCTCCAAATCTTGGTGTGGGATTGATGTTTTGCACAGAAAAGAAATTTGAGTGAGCTGACAGCTTATACATACTTTTCTTTTTGAATATTTAATAAAACTGTGGTGCTGCCCACTTTCAGGAGAGAGGAAAAAAGGGGAGTGCAAATGATTCTCACACATTACTGGGAGATGTACTAAGGATGGTGGAAACATATGTCATGTCTTGCCAAGAGATATCCTGGCTATTCCTTCCTGGGGGGCCATGCCAAAATGGATCTCATATATGTGATGGTAGTTGTTAGAATATAAAATGCTGCTAAATAAAAATTTATATATATATGTGTATATGTATGTCTGTACATGAAATCCTTTTTTCAATGAGCTGACTTAAATTTGACACTTGCTTGTGTCAATGGCTTTGATGTGCATCCTCACAGATTGGTTTTGCTCCCCAAATGTCTATGGGCAGTGCTTGTCCCAGTATGAAATGCATACAAGGGGTTTTAGAAGTTGTGCTTGTGCAGCCAAGAGTGCCAGTGTGGTCTCCTTAGGAAGTAGTAGCCCTGGTCTCCTTCTAGATTTTTTTTTGGAAGAAGTGGATGGTACCACAATTGTCTTAAATGAACAAAGCGTGTGGTTTACAAGTATAATCAATCAGCTCCCAAAAGCTCCCTATACAAAAACAAACCCACTCCGAGGTGGTACCTCACTCTACCCCCAACATAAGGAAAAGAGAGGATTTGACTTACTTATACATATGGTCTCCTAGATTGTACTTTTTTAGATATTCATTTTTTTTACAAGGACTCATTTTAGATCACACATCTTAGATACTTACCTGGGCTCACTAGTATGGGAAATTTATTTGTGCTTTACACAGATAGAAATTTCAGTGTCATTTCAAGAAACAAGGTTTTGCTTTTCATAAACAGAAACTTATTCAGGCTATTAGTCTTATTGACTGCCATCGACTTTCTCTCTCTAGAGTCTCCTAGAGAGAGTGGCTCTGGAGAAATGGTGAGGAAAGAGGGGGGTCCCGGGGTTCGCCACAGGGGCGAACCGGGTTCCACTGGGGAGCATGGGCTGCCAGTCTGTCGGTGGTGGGATTTCAGGAAACAAGGAGCGCAGGAATCCGCGGGTGTGCTTCCGCTGTGGCCACGGAGGGCATCTGCAGCGGGCTTGCCAAGTTCCGCTGGCAGCAGGAACCCAACAGCACCCGGGGTGGGGAGTTTGCTACGTGGTAAGGGGTCCACTACGAAGGTCCTTCGCGGAGGTGGTTTGGGGTTTTTTTTAATAACAACATTGGGACGGTAGGCCGAAGATGTCTGGAGGCAGAATTCCTGTCAGTGGACCTCCTCCTCCTGAGGAGGCTCCAATAGATGAGGAGGTGTGTATGGGTGGAGTTGGTGGGTTGCATTGATGCGAAGAGGGGCAGGGCGTGCTAAACGCGGGGGGGGGGGTTTGAAATCACGTGGGATGTCTTGCCGATAGGTGGTGGCTGCTTTTTGGCGGTGGGCCGGACGGAGGAGGAGGTGGTTGGGGAGGTTATGTGGTGGCAGATGGGGCTACACTTAGGGTGTCCAGATGGGATATTTTGGCGAGCACACACCTTGATCCTAGGCAACCCAGACTTCGCCTGCGGCTGTCCGGCATCCCCCTCATCCTCTGTGATGAGGTGGGGGCTTCTCTTCTCATCCATAGGCTCGGGACAGTTGAGTAGTGCTCAATGCCTCAATGAGGCTGGGGGAAGACGGAAGGCTCATGGTGCTGGAGTTTGTGGCTCGGCTGTCCAGCATGAAGGAGATCCTGACTGTTCTCCCTGTGGAGGTGGCCGAAACAGTCTTCCTGATCAGAATAGTGCACCAACTGGAGCTGCAGCGACCATCGGTGTAGAGAAGACGGAAGGGCCCCGTACGGCCACTGTTCAAATTTCAAAACCCCGCCTTTCGGGGCAGTAAATGGTTCGGCTCTGTACCTAGGGAGGATCCAAGAAACATCCGATAAAAGGCCAGACCCATTGGGTAAGTTCCATAGCCTTGATGCCTACCCGACTACCCGTATTGTTGGCAGTTTCGGCCGAAACCGATACGTTTCGGCCGAAACGTATCGGTTTCGGCCGGTACCGATCCGAAACTAGACCAAAACACTGTAGCAGGTCCGAAACAATTAAAAAAATATTATTTAAATGATTTCGGACGAAACTATTAAGAATTTCGACCGAAACTGGTCAATTTCGGCCGAAACTAGACATGATTATTACATTTTTTAATTTTTTAACTGGTTTCATCCGGTTTCGGCCGAAACCGAAACCGATACCGAAACCGGTACGTATCGGTTTCGGAACCGGCCGAAACCGGTACCGAAATCGATACTGCCTTCCTTGACTACCCGTGACTTACGCGATATCTGAAGTCACGGGATAGTCGGGCAGGTGGATGCGTACCGGGTCGGCCTTGGACTGGCGCTTCATCTTCCCTGCCCGAGCCCTCTTTCAACTGCACAGTTGTTGCCTGTGGATGTCGCAGATGATGGTCGTCTGCTCCGGCTCCATGCAGGCGGCTCGGCGGCGATCGACAATGTGGTGGTCCTTGTCAGCAGGAGGTCGATGGCGGAGAACAGTGGAGGGGCCTGCCTGACTTTGGGGGGCTCAACGAAGGGCCAACAGGAATTGCCGGTGCCGACGGTTCCGGCCGTGGGTGCTGGATGCCCGAGGCAAGCTCCAGATATCACGGGACCAGCGGTGGACCGGCTCCCATCTTTGGACTGGCTGACCAATATTCAGCCTCTGGAAATAGTGCTGCCGGAGATGTACAGCTGTGAGTTACAAAGTTGCATCAGCTCGGGCGGTCCGGAGCTGGTGGAGCTGCAGAGCCCGCTGGTGAGTGGAGCTTCCAGACCCATGGAGATGGTCGATCTGGAGGGACCTTCTGAACACCCTATGCGGCAGGGTGTTTGCCTCGACGACCGTAAGGAGGTCCAGGGGGTGCTGGAGGCTGAGAGGGGAGTGGAAGCTACAGAGGAGGAGATGGTCTCGGAAACTCTAGGAGGAGCCATGGAAACAAAATATGGGGAGTCAGATGGGGAGGAAGTGGGGGACAAGAACATATTGAGAAGAGAGGAGGTTACAGAGCTGGTGAGGGCAGAGGAGAGAGGCTAATGGAGGCACAAGTCAAGGACTTGATGGAGAAAGTGGGGATATCTTTTGGGGGCCTAGAAAGGGACCTAAGAGGAGTGTTTATGTTGGTACAGAAGAGGTGGCTGATTAGTATGGCAAGGGAAGTTAGGGGAGGGAAGTCGCAGAAAGGAGGGAGAGGATCTATATGAAGGGCGGGGAGTGGGGGGAAGAGGACCTGGAGGAGGAGGGTAGACTTGCATTAGTGTCCTTATGAGGATCGTATCATGGAATGTGAGGGGTGTTTGCAGGGAAGATAAGAGGAGAGCGGTGAGGGAGTTGGTAAGGAGGTGCAAAGTTGACATTTTGTGTCTATAAGAGTCCAAGTGTGATGGAGATGAGGAAGCAATTATGAAAGAAATTGGAGTAGCTTGGCTTTCTACGGAGGTGGCTCACCCGGCGTAGGGGAGGGTAGGAGGTATAATGGTTCTTTGGAATCAATTTGAGGTAGAGGAGGTGGTGGAGGATAGACAGGTGGGAAGTGGGGCGATCTCCTTACACTTCCGTAATGCCAGAGATGGTTTTTGATGGGATTTTACAAGTGTGTATGGTCCACAAAGCAGGGAAGGAAAGAGACTACTATGGGAGGATTTGCTCAACTACCACTACTCATCAGGGAGGCCATGCTGTGTGGGACGTGATTTCAATGCAGTTAATGCTACTTGGGGAGAGGACCGGTGGCACACATTCTGTGGGGGAAATGGAGGAGTTTCGTGCCTTTGCTGATGCTGATCCCATTGACATACGAATGCCTAATGCTCACTTCACTTGGCCCAACATGAGGGTCGACCCTTCATGTTACTAGCTGTATAGATTCTGTGTCAGTAGATGGGGAGGATCACTTCCCCAATGTGCATTCCTCTTGTCTGGCGAGACCCGTGTCTGACCAGTGACCACAAGCCCATCTTGCTCAATATTGCTTGTAGATTACAGGAAAGCCCATGTTCAGAATGGAAAGTTATTGATTTAGAGAGAGAGATTTCTTTTCTAGATACTGTCAGAGAGGCGTGGAATGTTCCAAGGCAGGAACGATAATGGTTAGATTTGTGGACAAGTTGAAGCAAGTGACACGGCAGCTGAAGGACGGGTACAACTAAGACACTTCGAGGCAATGCTACCAAGGGCAGGATGATGGAGCAGCTGCGAGGATCTTGATTGCTTGGAGGAAGCGGGTCTTGTGGATGAACAAGACAGACAACTAAGGGACAGACTCAAGGTAGAGTTTGATGAAATTCTAGTCAGAGAAGAAATATACTAGAAGCAGAGATCTAGAGAGAAATGGCTAAACGAAGGTGATAGGAACACGACCTATTTTCAACAAATAGCATTGGGGAGGAGGGCCAATTCGATCAAGTGCATTAAGGTGGTTTATCAGATGTTCTCTAGGGATGAGGATGTCACCAGGCAGGTGAAAGAGTTCTTCCCACACCTCTTCACCGAAGAGGATGTTGCTAGCCCCCTTATTGCTAATGACCTCCTTCCCGCCTTTCTTTAAAGGAGAGGGAGGCTCTCTTCTGCCCCTTCTTGGAAGAGGAGGTCCACCAGGCTGTCTTCTCTTTGGTAGGTGACAAAGCTTTTGAGCCAAATGGTTTCTTTTTGGCCTTTTTCCAGAAGTGTTGGGACATTATTAAAGTTGATCTATTCTAGCAGTGCAGGAATTCCGAGAGGGTAGGGCACACCTGAGGGGAATAAACACAACCCTTCTAGTCCTCATCCCTAAGAAGCAAGGTGCACAAAGTCTGAGGGACTTCAGACTTATTATCTTGTTGAATGGTACTTATAAAACCATTATTAAACTCCTGGCCATGCCGACTTGTCTCTATCATTGGTAGGTTGATTAGTGGATACCAATGAGCTTTTATTAAGGGATGCCACGTACAAGAGAATTTCTTAGTAGTACGTGAATGCTTGCACTCCACCAAGACTCAAAGGAAGAGAGGAATGGCACTCAAGATGGACTTTGAGAAGGCATATGATTGGGTTAACTGGAATTGCTTGTTTTCAGTATTGCATGAGATTGGGTTTTGATGAAAAGTCGATTGGTTGGGTATGGACTTGTGTCACTTCAACCACTTTTGTAGTGCACATCAATGGGCGGCCTTTCACTATTTGCATAGTGGGTGGGGTCTTCGACAAGGAGATCCGCTATCCCCACTTCTATTTGTTTGTGGCACATATTTTGAGCAGGATATGGTCTAGAGCTGAGGCTTATGGATTGTTTAGAGGCTTCCGGGTTAGAGCAGGTGGCATACAAATCTCACACTTTTAAGTATTCTGATGACACTATCCTTTTCTTAGCAGAGGATGAGAGGCAAGCTTTTGTCACTGGGTTCATGTTGGAGATGCTAAAGAAGTTAGTGGATTGAAGGTGAACTTTGATAAGAGCCATCTAGTGGGGATTAACATGGGAGATAGAGCACTTAGGAGGGCAGCTTTCATACCAGGATGCCAAATATGAGATTTCTCCATCTTTTATTTGGGTATGTCATTGTCTCCTGGGGCTATTCATTGCAGTGATTGGCAGAAGGTAGTCTAGAGGTTTGAGTCTAGATTGGCATGGTGGAAGGCAAGGCTCTTCTCATATGGGGGGAGGATGGTGCTTTGCAAATCCTTGCAATTATGTAGAAATCTTAGAGAGGGAGAGATGGAGCGGCTAGAATTGCTACTTTCCTTTCTTCTTGATCTTGTGTCGGTGGCTAGCAGTATCGACAGATGGTGGTGGAGATGGGATAAAGTAGGAAAATTTTCGGTTACCTCAGCTTATTTCAGATGGAGGAATGAGACATGGTTTGGCACCGTAGATCTGGAAGCCTAGGGGTCCCCTCAAAGTGAAGCTCTTGGTATGGAGGATCTCACATGGGCATTTGCCAACTTGTGATAGGTTGGCAACTTTCCTTTCAAGGATCCCAACACTATGTGGCCTTTGCGGGGAGGAGGAGTCAATGGACCATCTTTTCGTAGGTTGCTCTTTCTCCATGGAAGTGTGGTCACAAGTACTAGCTGGCCTACTAGGAGCTACCCCCTTGCAAGATAGTGTGCAGCAGGGGATAGTTAGCTGGCACAGAAGATGGAATATGAAGGGTGATAGGCTCATCTGGTGGCTTATCCTCCATGCGACTTTGTGGGCTCTTTGGGGAGAAAGCAATGGTAGAATTTTCAGGAGGGAAGTTAAGGTGTCAAACAAGGTTGCTTCTTTCATTTTTGGGGAGTGAGAGAGTGGGCATCGGTCTTATGTAATGTGGGCTCACATAACTCACTTTTTGATTTATTGGGGGGGTTAGTGGGTACCACGTCAACTTGATGTTCAGTTTTTTGTAAAGGGATGCTTTGGAAAATCCTTGAATATACTTGTACATCTCTCTCGTTTTATTTAATACAATTTAGTGGTACCAACCACTTGAAAAAACTTATTCACAACAAAAGGTATCTGGCCATTTGGATAATTCTCTCTCATGTTACTTTTAAGTTGTTGATCTTCCATTTAAAAAAAAAAAAGATTTACATGCATCTTGAGATTGGTTCATTGGTCTCCAAATTTCAGACATCTTTGGATAAATTCTGTGATTTCTTATATACATGGTATGCTTCCTTTTTATGATTAGCTGACTTTGTGTTATCACTGCTGCTTTATTTTATTCTTAGGTTAACTATTACGAGGATGGGCCAGCAGAACAGGTGGGTTTGGAACTTGGGAACACACGTTTCAGTGAAGTCAGTGAATAATTCCATTGTCCGTTTCCAATATGTATCTGTTATTGTTCTACAAAGTCAGCATTGAATCATTAAGTGCCTCTTTGGATTATGGGAGAGGGTGATGGAATGACAAGGCTTCCTACTTGCGTCAGGCTTAAATGTATACTTTTGGTAGGGGCTGGAAATGAGTCATATCTGAGGAAGCATTGCTAGACATTCTTGCTTTACTCTATATTAGACATTCCTTCCTTGCACCACCGTGGCGTGGAAGAAACTCTCAACATTTCTAGGGTAGTCTGGTAGTTACAACTTACAAGATTGTCATTGTCAGTGGCTTTTGTCAGTTGGTTGTCTTTTGGGCATAGGGGACTAACACGTAGCCTGCGTGAATGCTAGAAAGCTTAAAATCCAAAGCTGAACCCAACGAGAGCTAGAAATTGTGGTTAATGGTATTTTTTTTCCGTGATAAGACTTCAGCTAGATTTCTTTTATCCATTACAATGTGAAAAACCACCATTTATCCAACACCTATTTGATGTTGGGTTTACTGTGGTTTCAGTAAATGGACGTCTTATTCTAGTTCCATGCCTTACAGTTTCATATTTTTCTGTAAAAGAAGGCATTTTCCTTGTCAGACTTTATTTTGGCTATCAATACCTTAGTTGACATGTACCTGCTCAGGGTTGGCCAACTTGGTATTGGGCAGAGACTCGGGAAGTTGGAAAACTGTCTACTACGCTGATCTGGTTGCAACTTGGCAGTGACTTGAGAGGACTTGACACCTGCTCATATGAGTGAGAACACAATCCCTCTATGCCTTAGGGGTGCAAGTTGGTTGATCCTTTTGCTCATCATATATCAGAAACATTAAAACCTGTGTATGTGCATCGTCATGAGTCAGCCTACAGGGAAACCTGCGACCTGTTATCACCCTCACTATATGGAAATTGGGGTGGCAAGTTGCAATGATTGGATTGACTATTTCTCACTTGCATATATGTTCATTAAGCTGTTGTTTGAGTCTGCCTCACTTGTAAGCTTGTAACTTATTTGTCTATATTCCTTCTTTCCTTTTTCTTTATGAATTGTGCCATCCATGTTAAAACTAAAATCATTGATGTTAATGCACTTCATTACTTGATTTATTCTAAGCTCCTAATGTATATGAAAAGAATGCTTCTTTATTGTTTTTTATTTTTTATTCTAGGATCACTCAAGGTCATGCTTCTATGTGGCTCTGATCTACTAGAATCTTTTGCCACTCCTGGGGTTTGGATTAGGGATCAGGTAGGTTCTCCCTCAGCTGTAAGACCTACTCTTGTTCCCAGGGAAAAATAAATTTATTTTGCTTGTTTTCTATTCTTCGTGCTTTCTAGTGTCTGCTCTTTGGAGGTGTAGGTACCAGAATTCATTAATGATCTTTTCAGTGATTGAGTAATCAATATTGTTTCTCACTTTTCTCAGTTCCTGTTATTTTCTCTGTTTCTGCATGCTTGTGCTTTCTTTGATTCTTTCTGATCCATATTTCTTTACTTCATTCTTTTTTAAGTTGGGTTAGTCTTGTTAGAGTCTCTTTTCTGGGGTATAAAAAATTCTATTTAGAAGAAGATTCAGCTGTCGTGCATGAACTGCTGGTCGATTAGTGGCTAATGTCCTTTCTAGTGATGCGAATGGCATAACACTAATGTTCCCCTATTCAAGTGTTATGACATTCAAATATGGTCAATACAACATATATTTTTTAGTCTACCTTTCTCTGGAAAGGAGTTTGGGTTGTTAGGGAATTGTGGTTTTGCTTACCCGATAGCTGCAAATGGCCTTGTATTTTTCATGCATCTTCAAGGTATGCCTCTGGTTGTGCTGCAAGAAAGACCATTTGCTACCCTCTTATTTACTTAGTAGTTGAGGGTGCAGGTATCAGTATGTTCTAATGAGTTTTCTATTCCATGGTCCAAAAGCAAATGTCAGTCATATCCACCCATACTTGGATCTGGTAGAATATACTCTATCTTACCTCTTCAGGGACTTCTCATGGATGCCATCTGATCCCTGTTCGCAGTCGTTTAACCAAACCCTAAGCAAGTAATGTGTTTTCAGTTCAATGCATTGTGCCATCCAGTTTCTGCAGCTGCAAATTGTTGGGAATTGATACTTCATCTTTTTTTCTTTGTCCATCTCATGGAATATTAGATTGCCAAAATCTTGGTTTTTTACTATTCATAAACCCACTGTTTTATGGTTCTTTTTTTCTTCTCACTTTTCTGCTTGATTTTATTCTGTTGAATCAAAGTTTCTACTTAACATTAACATTAATGAATTAAGATGTTGGGAGGACTCAATAGATATTTTAGCATCCAAAGTTTCCTTGTACTAGACTCTTGGTATACTATCATTGTCAATGACTGTTGTTGTATGGTTTATCTGGCTATATTGAAACTTATCAGAACTTTAAATGGTTGAATTGTAACTCTCTGATCTCTCTTCAAAAAGGCTATTGCTACATTTGCCTTCTGTCAAAGAACTATCAAAAAAGAAAATTGGGATCTCGTTACATGCTTTTGTTGGGATGTTTTGCAAAACAGACCCAGAATTTCTAAAAGATACACAGATCATGACCTAGTCAGAGATCATGTCTTTTTCTTCTTTTTTTTTTAATGACGGGGAACATAGCACAAGGCTAGCAAACCCCGGGCTCACATCCCTCGAGGATTAAATGGGAGCTAGGTAAGTCCCCCCCCCCCCCCCCCCTTGGGAGTCAAACTAGAGACCTCCCTACCCTGAGGCAAGGTCTTTTACCATTCGACCCACTCAGGGTCCTCAGTCAGAGATCATGTCCTAATCATATGATGTAATTGAATGGATAATTTATATCATACAAGTAGGTTTATATGTTTCTTTATTTCCCATATTTTAAGTAGTCAGAATAACTGCCTTTTTTCCTAACCTATTGTTTATGGGACACAGACAAGCATATTGAGTAATGAGTATAGACATGGCTATGCATGTCAGACTTGATGAAATTTTAGAAAGAGACATGGGAAGATGGGACGTGTATAGATATGGTCCCAAATGCCTATAAATACTCGTGGGCCCCCATTCCACATAAACAACCCTTGCACGACTTACGGAGCAAACTCGGAGACTTATGCCTTGTAAGACTCCAAGCAAGTGTATGTTTGCAAAAATGCCCTTGTGATGGTGATTATGTCCCTGTGTATTTTGTAATGTAATTTATTGTATTTTATGGGAAAACTTATGTAATTTTTTAAATTAATCAATAATTATGAAAATACTCCTGAATTTACAAGAAAATCCCTGCAATGTTTGGTAATTGCAGAACTGTCCTGTAATTTTCAGAAATCTTCAGAAATTGTAGATGTGTCCTACATTTTTTCAGAAAAGTTTTGTGAAGTCTAAAATTTGTCGAAAAGTTATGTATTTTACAGTAAAGTCTTGTAATTGTCAAAATGTCCTGTATTTTATAGAAATGTTCAGGGTTTACAAAAAATACCCTGATTTTTTGTAAATTGTGAAAATGTCCCTCCTACATCCGAATGCCTTGTATGTGTGTTCCCGTCTCATGGTAATAAGTTCAAGGCCTTCATCCGATGATCCGACAGTGATCATCTCGGCAATCCAGTGGCTGGGTTATGATATAGCCCGAAACCTACTTTCTGACAGTCTTATGATGATAAATTCTAGATCGATCGACCAGAGCAAAAAACTCAATTAAATCCCAAGCAATGCCAAATTGTGACTAAATCCTAGCTAGTGTCAAATTGTAAACAAACCCCTAGTCAGTGTAGAACTGCAAATAAACCCCTGTCGATGCCAGTTTGCAATCAAACCCTTTGACATTACTAAACTGTGAGATGGACCTCAATCAATACCCAAACTCTCGTTTAAGTTACAAACTTACCCATGTCCTTGCAGGTGACCCAGACCAAATTATATTTATACCCTTATTATTGCACAAATACTCATCCCTTAAAAGGCCTTACTGTTGCTACTGCAAATACGCCCTCCACATCACAACGGATATTGTAGATGTTGACGATTTTCTTGGCATTTAAACAAATGTGTTCAGATTTCATGTCGATGTAAATTAACACTGATTCCAATCAGTGATGAAAAGTCCAGCACATAAATCCTAATCGTCTGATAAACCTAAATTGCAGGATGAACAACACACATGTTATTCAAATGGCTAACAAATGTGCATAATCGTCTAATCAATGGACACTAATTAATTAATTTCCCTCAATATCCAGACAATCTATTTTTAATTTATTTTCCCAGTTAATTCCCACATGTAAAACAATACCATTTTTCTTTTATGGATGTCAATGATGTTCTCGATCACACTTGCGGTACCCAGACAATCTATTTTTAATTTATTTCCCCAGTTAATTCCCACGTGTTAAACATGACCATTTTTCTTTTATGGACGTCAATGATGTTCTCTATCATACACATGCAGTCATGATCTTTCTGTCTTTCTTTTTTCCATTTATGGACATTTAAGTGTTGCTTCCTTTCATCATTCAATATAGTTTGTAAAATCTAAAATGTCTTGACAACATGCACAACATTGATTAGATTATTAACATCATCCTAAATTTTGTCTTTTGGACATGCGAAGTATACATGTCAGTCCCTTAGATAATTTTATTTTCTTTCCTCATTCATTATTGTTTCTCCTATACATCTCTTATAACAGTAAGCATATTCCGTTCAATGAAGTTTAGAATTGAGCTAAAATTTGTTAGTGTAGACGGTTGCACATGCTTCATTGGATTGCATATTTTTTCACATGTATTTCGCTTTTGTATAACTTCATTTTTCCATATGAAAAGAATATATCAAGTTTGGACAATGCAAGATTCAATGAAAATTTCATTAAGGTTATTATACATTACAATTACAACCCCTTTTCATTTTTCTCATGGCTAAATCTTAGGAGGCTAGATTGCACGCAGGTTGACTAAAGTTTGCTGTTTACCTTTTTCTTTTCCTATGGTCAAAGATAAAAATAAAGTAACCTCATTAAGATTTTCTACTGTGCAGGTGAAGACTATATGTGGAGATTTTGGTGTTGTCTGTATTCGCAGGGAAGGCAAGGATGTAGAGAAGCTCATATCCTCTGATGAAATTTTATATGAAAATAAGGTCATAAGATGACACCCGATTCTTCGTTCCCTTTTAGGACAATCATCATGAAGATGCAGAATTTATTGGTTTTTCTGACTTTCCAGATTCATGATTGAATTCTATAGTTTAACTATATAAACTGACTTTGTGTATCTTGTGTTAGAATAACATCATTGCAATAGATGAGCTAGTGCCGAATCAAATCAGTTCAACCAAAGTAAGGTAAAGATGCTGGCTGATGGTAGATGTACTCCCAGAATCTATTATATTCTCTAATACCTTGGTACTTCTTATATAAATCATTATTTGTACCCTAATTGATATTTGTCATTTGTTTACCTTAACCTTAAGTAGGGTAAAAGAAGAAAAAGACCAACCTGCCTTTTTTAACCTCACAATATAATCAAGATGATTACATATTTTCCTCTATGAATCTTCTATATGTCATTGTATACCACTCAAAAATCTTATATTTTACATCTCAATTATCTTTTCAATCAA
The DNA here is from genome assembly GCA_022559845.1 of Amorphophallus konjac. Classification (NCBI taxonomy): domain Eukaryota; kingdom Viridiplantae; phylum Streptophyta; class Magnoliopsida; order Alismatales; family Araceae; genus Amorphophallus; species Amorphophallus konjac. Next base: position 205,597,434 of record CM040129.1, read on the forward strand.
TCATTCCTCTAGTTCTGACAGTACAGGAACTGAAGGGATATGGCCGAAAAAACATGGCTTATATTGAGGGTAGACAACTGGGAATATATGGAAAAAGTGATTATCCCTTAATTCCATTGCCTGATATTCTCATGATTGGTACTTGTGGATCATTTTTTTCATTTCATTTCCTAAATCACCAACATATAAGCTTTTGTGATCTTGTTATCTCAGAGAATGCATAAGGAGAGGGCTGTCTATTAAGTATCTAACTGCGGATGAAGTCATTGAGTATATCAGAGAGCAGCAGCTTTACTTGAACTTAAATGACCATTAACAACTGATCTTCACACGGACGGTGCGTGGCCAAGAAGTGGTTGTGCTCTGATTTCGCGAGATAGGCCTTCAGTCATCACATGCACATGGTTGCTTATTTAATCCCGATGTCAGGATGTGGCCATTAACTGCTTTCCAACCCAAGTGTATCAAATGGATGCCTTCGAGAACATGGGTACATGGAGACGAAGGTTCCCAAAGTATCTATCGGATCATGAAATGAAACACTCTTCTTTTGCTTCATTATCTTAATTCCTGAAATGACTGGGCACTCGAGTAATTGCATATGTTTACCGAGTTTCTGCATACATACTGTTCTTGAAATTAAATCAGTTATCTGCATTGTGAGAAAAAGAATCGGGCACGTCCTCTTCTTACATGCCCCCTATCTTCCTATCATTGCTTTGCTTGACCATTATAAGAGTCGAATCACCGAAAGCTACTTTGGCCAGTGAAAATTGACTGTGGTTAGAAGAGAATTTGTTACGTCAGAACTGAAGTGAATGCTACTTACCGAGGTTTGACTGATCGGCCGCACTAGTCTTTTATCGGTACGAGATGGTACGATTTGACGTCGTCGTGTATCGATATGGAATAGAGATTTTAATATTAAGATTATAAATAAAAATTTGTAAGTCATTCTTTAGCTCAGTTGGTTAGCGGTGTTGTGCGTAGATGAAACGGCTGGGCTTTGAATCCTACGCATGTCATATGGGTTTTAAATTTTTTTACCCTTCAATAGTTAAAGAAAAAATATAAGTTTGATGCGTTTTACGAGAATTGACTTAGATTTAATAATTATCCGTTTAAAATTTGAACTGAATTTGAATCCGTATTCGTTTAATCGGATAATTATTTGAATATAATATTTGATGGATAATTTAATTAGATATTTAATTATTAGTCAGATATGAATTCGAATATTGAGATATCTGTGTCGGATATTATCCAGTTGAATATAAACTTTTAGATAAAAATTTAATGATACACATATTTTATATATAATTAACTTAAATTTTAATATATTATTTGATTATTCTTTTTGATCTTTTTTGTCTCAAAATATAATTTAAAAACAAGATATTTATTTGCATCTATTCGATAAGTTATCTCCTATTTTTTAATATGAAGTCTAATCTTTTGATAACATTTTTTAAAATAAAAATAATTCACTCATTCTTTTTTTTTTAAATAACATAAAACACTCACGTGGCTCACACAACTCACCTCTAGGTAGGCCTAATAATTATCTGTTTAAAATTCGAATTCGTATTTATCCGATAATTATCTGAATAAAATATCCGATGGATAATTAGATTACTAATCGGATAATTCAATTATTAATTAGATACGAATTTGAATATCACACGTATGCTCCGTATCTGATCCGTTTACCGGTCTTAATTGAACACGTAATTGAACACGGGAGGTTACGATTACAAAGAAATTGACTAAAACCAACTGTCCTATTAATCTCACTTTGTCATAAAATATAATATAATTATATATATACTACATGTTGTGTACCACAGAGGAGAGACTGATACGATCTGATCGATATTGCAAACTTTGATGCGAGGGGGTGTTGCTCTCTACGCCGGGTTGCAATCTCGTTGTTTCAGTGATGCCGGCCAGCATCCTCTAATAAGTTAGAACAAGAGAAATAGTTCCACGTCCGACCGCAATCAAATTTGATGACCTCAAGATGGGGTTTACCCACCGAACAGCTTCAGCAACTAGTGGACGAGGGTTGAATGGGGTCTGATTATTTTGAGAAAGAACAAGAGGGGGAGGTTGTCCGATCGGTCTGTTTCAGCAGGCAAGCCTTTTCCCCTGGTGCTGTCATGCCAAGCATTCAAACGTCGATGGTGGTTTTAAAATTGTTTCCCAATCAAGTTTGATGGGACACGAACTGGGGCAGGAATTATTGGGTGGGCGATAAATTATAGGAGCTCGTCGTCCCCACAGAATCCTGAATCTACGTCCTCAGAATCCCAGGCTCCGAGGGTCTCTTCCGTCACTGCCAACCCCAGCAGCCGTTCCAAGACGAAAGATGTCCCTTTTGGAGTGTTGCATCCGGCCCACTGACCCAGAATGCTCAGACCGAGACGACAAGAGCTTCAAAAGGCAAATACAAAGGCGACAGGTCACATCATAACATGCCTCTGTGTCTTCTTCCCGTCCCTTCGGATCCCCCAGGAGGTGCCTCTGGCTCGTGCCCTGCAAATGGCTCTTGCCTCCAAGGTTTGTAGCAGGGGCCCCTCATCTCTCTTCTCCCTCGCTCGAGCCCCTTGGGCTGCAGTAGGGGCGCCAACTCCTCCACAAGGGGTCTACCAATGCGTGTGGCGGGGCGGTTGGGGGGGGGGGTTGAGATAAAGTGAGGAAGAGCACTGTTATGGTGGCGAGCACGGAGAAGTGGGAAGTGTTACAATTGGCTGTGCCATAGTTCGTGCACGTTAGATGCTCGATGTAAGTCCTACAAGGCCAGCACTGCTTTAACATTTCAGTTGCTACGCGAAAAATACAGATGAAGAGTTCCTGGCAGAATGTAAAATTCACCTTTACACAGATGAGGCCTCAAGACGAGCTATCAAGCATGTGATGGCAAAAGGATAACTCTATTAACAGCCACAAAATCCACGACATCCAGACACACGCCAACATAATAAGCTTGGTCTTGATAAATATCCAGTCGGTTCCAAGTTACAACAATAAACAGAGCAGGGGGGGGTCATGGGTGCCCTGCCTTTTCACCAGGGATCACCTGGTGGTAAGCCAGGGTTATCCTCAACATCCCAAAAAGAAAACAGGAGGGCAAAGAACAAACAGAACATTAACCGCAAGAATCTATCATTATTCCATGTAACTCAACCTATTGATTGAGTCGGCCAATTCTTATTGAAACGATTGAAAAGATCGAATTTATCTCACAAGAACCCACTTCCCCTGGATCTGCAGATGGATCTACAAACTAATCTGATGTACAGGAGCAATGAGATACACAGTTCAACCTCTACTGAATGTATACAGCAACTGGAGCTCCAGACCGAAGGTATACACAACCCTGGCATCTTCTACAGAATGAGGCTTAGCGGGCTCAGCAGTGCTTAAGACGGAGAGGACGCCTTGCTCCTATGGAACATCGAATAAGCATCACTGTATATGGCGATCGCATTTGAGAAGACAGCGAGGGCAATCATGAAAACAGATAAAATTTTGCTCCACTTTGTTGCAATGCCATGGGGATCCCTACAACAAACAAGATAAATCAGTAAGCATACAACGGACCTAAGCATTAATCAGACCAGTGTGCAGAGCATGTTATAGTGTTTTGCATGTTTGAAAGACAGTTCAACTCATGGCCACAAATACGGTGGACCTCATTTTAAACCAGGTATGAGCCGAATCCCCAAATATGATATACTTGTGTTATGGAATGAAATTGTGAGCTTGCAATATGCCAAACCACCTTTACATTGAAACGAACAATGTAACAACACGCAGAAAGTAGAAATGGCAGTTTGATTGTTAACCCACTTGTTTAGAGTGAGAGGAGTTCAATAAGCTTTACCAATGCCGTGATGTACAGGGATGAAACATAGTCCAAAAACTTTATAAGCATTCAAAGCATTGTCATATGCAAATGTCAGTGCATATTCACAAAGACAGATGAAGAGACCAACTATGGGTGAAAAATTACACTGATTACTGGTTAATGCCTCAACAAAATGAAGATGTTTTCCCATCGTAAGGAAGCAAACTTACTTGAGAGTGATAGCGGCAGGAAATATAAAGCCAATGGCGACTGCAGCAGTTGCTCCAGTAAACTGGAAGGCATCCCAAATGCTAGGTATGAAATTTGCACCACAGAAGATCAGAGCAATAAGCACCACAGTGATTAAAGTGAATCTCCGGTTGTCAGAAGACATCGGTCGTGCCGAAGGGAAAAGAAGGCCATCCACATTGATTCGGAGAGCGAAGAAGACAATGGGGAACACAAGCATGAGATGAGCAGCATAGCTCACACGGACAACATCATTAAGAAAAGAACTGTATGGGATTCCGAGGTTGGAATCGAAGTTGGCAAGCACATCATCAAGGGTGCCATCTCCGAATAGAAGGAAAGCGAAGAAGCTTGTGGTTATGTAGACAGTGGAGCACAAAGTAAGTGATGTCCGCACTATTGGTCGTATCTGAGTTGAGTCCTCAAGCTCGTTGTCGATCGTGTGGACTGCATAATCAAAATGGTATTGCATACAGATCAGACATACTGCAAGACATAAATGTTACAAAGTTTCTCAAGGACAATATGCACAGTGTTGCATGCTATCCACTTAGAAAACAAATACTGAACCTGAGCAGAGTTGATACTTTTAAATATAAGAACTTAATCAAGTTCAGCCTATTTGTCTGCTGGTAAAGGGTGGAAAAACAGAAAGAATGAATAATCTACTGTATACTTTTAAAACTTCATATGAAAGACATCTGCATCCAGGGATGCTTAGTGACATTTAAATCTTAGTGATTTTCAAAAGGATAAAAGTGAAAACACTTCTATGGAAGCAATCCTTCTGCAAGCTAGCCATAGATGTTCTTTTATTTATAAAAAGTTCTATCGTAACATTCCATAAATTATAACATCACAGCATTAAATCCCTATTCATGAGAATGATAGTGTGGCATAAGGCAAATTCTGCAATAGGGAGGTAAGCCACCCTACAATTTGGTTCATAATGTTCACACTTAGACTTTAAAGGGAAAAGTTGATAGCCTCAGATTGCTTACCATTGTAATGGCAGATGTAAGCAGTGACCAAGACAGGCACAACTGTGAAGAGATTCAGGAAAGATGTCATATCTGTTACATCTGGAAATAATCTGGGCATTTGTATGCTTCCGCCAATTAACTTTACAATGGCTATCCCAGCAGTGATTACAACAAATACCACTGCGAGCGCAACCGACAATGCGGAAGTATATCTCAATGAATCTGCAACTCAAACACACACTGTTGGCATTAGAAACAGTAACCATAGAAGAGAACACATTGGGAGCAGTAAGCACCCATCTTGTGTAATTGTGTGCACTGAGTTAGGCATTAGGCCATTACTTACCTACACGTTTAAAGCATGCCAATGGTGAAAAGACAGCAAGAGTGGTAACCAGAAGAACAAAGAAACGGCCACTCCACCAGTGTGCACCGAACCATCCCTCCAAGATACCAGAATGATGCTCACTGCTGGAAGCTGTCCCAGAAAGCACATCACCTGGGGCCAAAAGTGTTTGAATTTTATTATTGATGTCCACATATTGTAGAACAAAGCTTCAGGATAGAAAAAAATACGCTCAAAGCCATGCATCAAATCTGCATAATTTTAGCGTACTTTCCGAGCAGCAACGTGTCACAGTACTGAGGGGGCCATTCAGAATCATAGCATACAGAAATCTACTCATTCGGTTGCTAGTCAAGTAAAAAAAACTGTCATGTCACTGACTTCACTGGAATATTAGGAGGTTTATGAGAGGCTCCACAAATCCCATGTGACAGGAGCGGTAAGTTCTTCATCAGAAAGATAAAGAGGATGAATCACAAGCTTTAGCTTGCAAATTCTGGAAGAAAACAAGTAACTTGAAGGGAGAAACCAACAAAAGCTGGTGGCAATGCAACTCTTGAAAAATGAAAGCCTCAAATCAAAGACCAAAAGAAGTAAGCATACAGAGAACCAAAACAAAACAGAGAACCAAACACCTGAATTCTTGCTCAAAATCACAAATTTAACTCATCAAAAAACTAACAAGTAACAGGTGAATGGGGAGCACAAGAGAACGCGCGGAGAGGGAGGCTGGAGCCCCGTTTAGCCATACCTATAATGATCATGTACACGATGAGTACGCCGACGTTGTTGATGACGACGCAGGCCTGCAGCAGCACCCTGCCGATCTTGCCGAACGCGTCGCCGACCACCCCGCCGTAAGACACGGCCTTCCCCGCCCGGCTCGATCGGATCAGCATGTCGATGGAGGCCTCGGTGAGCAGCGCCACCACCACGATCAGGATCACCCCGGGCACCAGCCCCAGCAGCTTCATGGTCGCCGGCAGCGCCATGATGCCGGCCCCCACGATCGTCGTCGACAAGTTGAACACGGCGCCCGCGAAGGACGCCCCGTTGAACTCGTCGAACCCGGCGGGGTCCTCCTCCTCCCGTCGGCAGGGCAGCAGCGGCTCGCGCTCGTCGGCCACCCGCTTGCCCTTCCGGTGGGGCGTCCCCTCCGCCACAGGCGCCGGCGCCAAGCTCCCGATCGTCATCTCTACGTTCGATAACCACCACAATCCGCTCAGAACCGGCAGGAGCTCCGGTCAATTCTCGCGCAGAACGGGCGGGCCCAACTTCTGGGCACCGGCGAGGCCGAATCTTTCAGACGCGGAAGCACGAACAAACACGAAAACTGGGCAATTCCGGCGCCGAATAGACGAACTCCACGTCAAGGTATCAGAAAATTCAATCTTTCCCACGCAGAAGGGGGGGACAAACCCGTGAACGGGCGATTCCGGCGCCGAACAGATAAATCCAACGTCTGGGTATCAGAAAAAATCGAATCTTTTCGACGCAGAAATACAAACCAACCCGAGAACGGGCGATCCCAGGAAACAATTTACTCGTGCCCGAAGGAGACGCCAAAGAAACAGAATCTCGGTGCCAACCAAGAAAAGCAGAACAACACGCGCCGGATAAAGCGGGATCCTCTGAGTTCAGATCACCCGGAGCAGGAGCTTATCGTGCAGAAATGAACACTCCCCCAGCAACCAGAGATCGCAGCCTCGCTGGGAGACGAAGGACGAGAGAAGAAGGGGAAGGAATGAGATCTCTTCTCTATCACGCCCACCCGTCCCCTTCCCCCCTTCTTTCTTATAACACCTCCTCCTCCTCCTCTCTCTCTCTCGCGCGCGCGGCGCGGACCCCTGGAAAGAGAGACGTCGTCGCCTTCTGTTCCGTCTGGTCTACGTCTCCCCGGGGGGACGCTGCCTCTCCCTTCTCCACGCTTTCTTATTCTGTCCCGCCGGACGGCCACACCGACTGCAGGCGCAGACCATGGGGAGGAAAACGCCAAGCCGCCGTAACTTCCGTCCCCGTCAGAGGAGAGAGACAGAGGGAGAGACTGTGTGCGTAGGAGAAGCACGATGGGGACGGCGTTAATACTCTCCCTCTCTCTCTCTCTCTCCTTTTACGTGTTAATTTTAAATTTTATAAAAAAACAAATATTTGATCCTAAAATCACTGATTTTATATTTCGATAGGTTTAAGTTGAAAATCGAATTTAGTTTAGAAAAAAGGTGCCATACACCCAACAATTTATGGTGATCCGAACAGAAAAGAAAATGATATAAAATGATTTACAACATGGAAAAAATTATATTATTTACACTATTTTTATGATATTTATAAAGTTTGAAAATCAAAATCAGTGAAAAAAAGTGCCCTATCAGTCAACAAGTTTGGATATCCAACAATTTATATTGCTAAGAAAACGATATAAAATAATTTACAGCATTCAAAACATAAGAATTATTTTCCATTATTTTACCATGTTTTCCACATTCTGTGGTACACCAAACGACCATTAAGTCAACAAGATTTACACTATTTTATGATATTTATAAAATTTAAAAATTAAAATCCCAGAAAAAAAAGTGCCATGTCAGTCAACCGGGTTTGACACCCAACAATTTACATCGCTAAGAAAACGATTTACAGCATTCAAACCATAAAAAGGTACGGTCATTATCCATTATTTTACCATGTTTTCAACGTTCTATAGTACACCGTAATGCTTAGGGCAGGGGAGAAAGCACAAGTCTTTTTTCAATAATAAGATTTTAAATAAATTATTATTAAAATTAAAATTTTAAAATTTTAAAATATATTAATAGATATATTATTGTGCAAAATTAAATAATATAAATATATTTTCTATTTACATGTTTATCATTTTTATAAAAATTTAGAAAAATATATTTAAATGATTTTATATAATATTTTTGTACTATTTAATTTTAAGAAATGGTATGTCTTTTAATATGTTTTTAAAAATATTTTTTAGAAATTTAATTCGATTAATTTGTAAAAAAATATAAATAATATCTTATTTGAGTACACTGCGCCGCGGTGTAGATATGAAACGGAGAGCCCAGCGGGAGATATTTTGTCCCGTGCGTAGGTGGTGGGTAGGCATGGGGGCGGTGGTGGAGGCCCACAGCTACTGGACGGCTTTTTGGCGATGTGATGACGGCTTCTGGGCGCACTCTCGCGGCTGTGATTGGTGTGTGTAGTTATATATATAGTCTTAAAGTTTCTCTCATTGTGTGATGTGACTCTATATGATTTATATTTTTATAGATACTCTCGCAACAAGTGATCTAAGTAATTATCTGTGTTTAACGTAAGATTTGTAATCGTATCGATCGTATCAATTTTTTATCGATATGATATGATATAACATCGTATCATAATATGGTAATATTAAAAAATTATTTAATAAATATATATTATTATAAAATATAATAAAATATAATATATTATTTAATGATTAATAATTATGTTAATCGTGTGTGGGATAAAGAGTTTAAATCTTACAAATATCACGTAATTTTTTACTTATTTCCTCTGAAGAATAATAAAAAAATAAGAAAATATTACCACTAACGTGTTTTGAACCTAAATCTCAACTTTTCAAATGAAGACTCTTAACCAAATTATTTATAAAATTATATTTAATATAAAACAATATTTATAATATTTAAAAAATATATGATGTCTACCGATTATATATCAGAGACTGATCGTACCGATCTGTGATTGGTATAATTCGGTGTGAGCGATACATCCCATGCTGAACCGATCTGATAAACCTTAGTTTAACGACCTCGTATCAATGATCCTTTCCTTAACTTAAATGTAGATATATTAAGAGAGAGAGAGAGAGAAGAAAGCCTAATAATAAGTGTTATGACGTCATATTTTTTATCACTCACAATTTAAAAGTTGAATGATTTAGATTCAATATTTTAGAGCTAGAGTGAGCTCTAAAACATTGAAGTTACCTTACTCAGGTCTTTAATCGGACAACACAAAAAGTGTGCCATTTCTTTAAAAAAAAGAAAAAGGAAAAGAAAAGGGTGTCTAAAAGTGTAATAAAAATGTGGTGACATAGAGTTATGCAAAGAGTAATATGCTATTCTTGAGTCTCCTAGTATAACCAAAAGAGTATATTTTTTTTTAATCTACCCCTGTATCTTCTCTTATATATTTCTCCAAAATTTTGTATTCTACATTTTCAATAGAACATATGCTGTCAACTCTTGAAGGCGTAGGAACTAGAAAGATGCTTAAGAAGCAAAATCATTTATCATGAGGGTTGATATGATAATATGCAAAGTACAGAGGCACATTAGAATATCAAAAATGCCAAGGACATATGTGCAATTATCATATACCTAAAAGGCTAAAATGATACCCAAGGGAAGGGCTACAAGATCCTTTCCCCTACCCCTATGGCAGTGGCACCCCTAAAGTGAGGGGGATCTTCCCTGCCAATAGAAAGATGTGATTACTCTGTCTCCTCTGTATTGTGGGGGATGAGGAAAAGTATATCATGTGATGTGTGATTAGATGTAGGAATATTTTATGATAAATGCATTTGCATGTGTTTCTTAAATTCAAAGGATCTTGTTCCATTTGGATGCAAACTTTTGAGATTGATGTTGAGGTGGATCTTGTTCCAAATAACTGCCAATTTGTGTTGAGAATTTGAGATGATGTCCATGTAGAGGCTGAAGTGAACCAACTAGCTGCCATGATGGTTGGAATGTATTCGACCAGCAGGGTGGTTTAAATGAGTTCCAAGGTCATCTAATTTAGATGAGCTCTTTTTAATTGTTAATCTACCATATAAAGTATCAGAATTAAAATAACATATTTCATTGATCTTAATTTTTCATTTTATTCTTCAAAAATGGCACATTAGAAATTCGACTTTGATAACATGTTAGAATATGTTATCCGAGATGAGCTCGGCGGGGCTATTATTTGAATTTTCTCTTTTTGAGTTTTATAACTTATCATTACTCTCGGGTTAACTCATTCCACGTGAAAGGATCGAATGTGTTAACTTTGGAATAAAGGTCTTAATCTTAACTGACCTCAGATAATTTAACCCTGCTATTAAACTCAGTTAAATACGGATAGATAGAATAACTCATCCTATTCTGCTCTTATTTCATTTTATTCTTCAAAAAATGACACATTAGAAAATTCACTTTGATAACATGTTAGAATATGTTATCTGTGATGGGCCCGACTGAGTTATTATTTAGATTTTCTATTTTTGTGTTTGATAATTTATCCTTAATCTCGGGTCAACTCATTCTATATGAAAGAGTCGAATGAGTTAACCCTGGAATCTTACTGGCCCCAAATAATTTAACCTTGTTATTAAACTCAGTTAAGTGCGGATAGACGGAATAACTCACCCTATTTTACTCTTATTTCGTTATCAAAGTCGCCCGAAATGTACAAACATATCTTTCCAAATCACACTCCCTGAGAATTGTTCGCCAAATTCCTTAAACACATATATACAGCAGTTAATTATCACAGACATCTCCTGTAGGACAAATCTTTTTTTTACATGCAATATATATGGATTTGAGATGGAATAATAAAACTAGAGAGGGGGCTCATCTGATTCACCCCTTCAAAATTTAAATAGATATTGAAACAAACATGGATGATGAGAAGAGAAAAAATATTCTTTCGTTATAAATTGCCTTAGTGCTTAAGTAGTCACATGGGTTTCTCATGGATCTTTGTAAAGAAAAATGTTGCTGCTCAGACCATTTTAAGACATCATTTTAGGTAGCTTGAAGCAAATAATGTTGGCATGAGATAAGTTGGGTTGACATCAATTTACTGAATTTAGACAAATTATTATTTTAAGAGGGTCAAAAATTTTGTGGTGCTCCTTTTTCTTGTTTGGAGGAAATCAATTATTTAACTCAAATTGAGAAGATAAGGGATGACCAAAATGTGTTATGGTAAACAACAACCCCTTAGCTCCGTCAACAATGGCCAATATAACAAGTCACCCAATCAACCGGACCACCCTTCCTCATTGGCAGGTCAAGCATGACATTTATGACTACACTACCATGCTTAATATGCAACTAATATGTGGGCAATTCTATAGCTTTAAGTATAGATAGATATGAGTATTATGCGTAGAAAAGTCAAACGCTAGGTAGCACATTGATCATTATTTTTTTCTTTCTTTTAGTTTTAAATTAAAAATTACTTTTTGAATTTATTTTTTTGTTCATGATACGACACATACACGATACATTATTGTACCGTACCAAATCATACCGCCATAAAATTAGTCCAGTGCGATCCGAACCTGACCCTCATGTATTATGTTTGCACTATGATAATTACATGACCAAAATTTTATGTTCGAGACCTGTAGAGGCGAAAAAACGATTTCCCGAATCTCGTATCACATTTTTACGCTTTGTTTGTTAGTGAAGAACGTCTAATCACCCGTGGAAGCTTGCAAGGACCAGGAAGAAGGTGTCAGAAGGAGCTCTGGGTGTTATCATAGGGGATAACCCTCCGATGCTTAAGTAAGGGCAATGTTATATGACGATCAACAGAGGATGAAGAGGAGAGAGGAGATTGAGAGTAGAGTGATCAAGTCTGGAGTCCGAACGGAGTGTCTAAAGACGCTCACCGTGTCTAGCGAGTGCTCGGTGAGTGTTCACAGGGTTTGAGGTGTGCTCAGAGGCAGGTCTGAGCATTTCTCTATATATGGCTCTCCATTTCTCCGTGTCTTTTTCTTTTGTCCGTCTCCTTGCCATCTGATCGGAGATCTATTTATAGTGATTGTCCTAACGGTGGAGGCCCATCTCTTAACAGAAAAAGGCGTGAGTCGTGGAACAACTTCTCCTCGCGATTGTGGGGAGTTTCCCGTTGTGCGACTGTTTATCCGAGCCGTGTGATCTTCATGCGAGTATTACGACACCCTCGACGCGTGCTCACCCTTATTGGAGTAGAGGTCGGTGATGGCGAGAATTAACGTTCGATCATCAGAGGGTCATCCGGTGTCCGAGATGTCTGAGTCAACACCCCTTGTGGACTAGTGAATCCTCTACCTATTTTTATTGGGCCGCCAGTTGTCAAGAGGTCTGCTTTACACCATGCAGATCTTGGGCCGTCTAAGATCTTATACTATCGAGTCACATGTGGGCCGTATCTATTTGACCCTGCTCAGGACCCTTTGCAAACTAACACGTGTGAATCTAATGCATCAGGTGTTTCAGTAATGCAGTGTGGCCATAATCATGAACCAATGTGTTTTTAGCAAACACCACACACACTTGCGAGACAATTATATGATTACTGTGTCTTCCCATCAAACAACTCCAATTTGCTTGATATTCAAAGTATTGGAGCCCAACTCAAACTCAACTCGGTATAATAATCCAAGCGCATCGAAATTCTATTCAACTCAGTTCATCAACACACTTAAACTTTGCAAAGTGAGTGCTTCGATTCTCTTGACTCCCTGTGGTTCCACCAAAACACCCATTGACAAGTGGAAGAGAGAGAGAGAGAGAGAGAGAGAGAGAGAGAGAGAGAGAGAGAGAGAGAGAGAGAGAGAGAGAGAGAGAGAGATATATATATATATATATATATATATATATATATATGAAAGGGAGAATACCACACCAACAACAATGAGGCAACGACTACAATAATAGATTAAATAATTGAACTAAAAAGTGATCATCTCTTGTTATAACTAATAAGATATCTGATTGGTCTTAAAAGAAGCCAGGTCCTTACCCTACCCCGACCAATCAGCTAGCTCCATGAACATGGCGTGATGGTATCATGTCAAAGATGGGGGTAACATTGCTGATAAGATGCATCGTCTTCTCCATTAACATCTAACATAATTAACTCTAAATCTGAAGAGAGATCGATCGAATTATTCTTTTAAACAAATCTCACTAACTTAAAAACCAATCAAATCAATAGATAAATAGCTATTCAATCATGCAATCCGATTCCTAACGTGAATACTTTGTTACGTTTATCCGTAGAGTAATATTTCGTGCATTGAATTCGACGTACAAAGTCAAGTCAAAATGTAACGGTTGACTCTATTGGTTCAAAAAAAATTGAAAAGACTCTATGTATAGAAAAGGACGTCCGTGTCAAATCCGTACGACGTATTTTTTTGAACATTAAATACAGAACGCGTTCAGCGAAAAAATGTAAGAATAAAATATTTTGTGAACGAGTAAAATATTTTATTTGTTTTAATATTTTATTGATTTATTGTCGAAGTCAAATAAAATATTTCATTCTTATAATAAAATATTTCATTCATATATAACATATTTTACTCTTTCATAAAATATTTTATTTTAATATTTTCTCATTATTCATATTTAATATTAAAAAAATACATATCTGCGCAGAGTGATTCTTTTCAATTTTTTTTTGAATCAACCGAATCAACTGTTGTGTTTTGACATGTTACTCTTTCTTCGAACTTCCTTTTAACGGATGGAGAGAGCTATCCAAATCAATCAAATCAGAAGATAAATAATTATTTAATAATGGCGATCCCGCTCCCGTGTGAACACTAGTTGGGCTTCTTCAAACTCCTCTTTAACGGATGGAGAAAAGCTTTCGTCTTTCGGCCCAGTGGGCCACACCCACGTGGACGGCGACGCGGCTCTTGACCGCTTCGGGTCTATTTCCTTTTATTTATTTGTTATTTAAAATTCCGGCCCACCTCCCGTCCGACCCACCGCGTTGGCATCTCCAACGGCTGTTTTTCTAGTGGACCCTTTGTTTTTCCTGAAACTACACCACTGATGTGGAGTAACTTGCACATTTGCAATTGTAAGAAATATATTTGTATGTATAGCATTCTTATACAAATCTCCTTGAACAGAAAAAAAAAGGGCTAGTTACTTGAAATACCCTCACTTTAAAGCCCTCTTCGATAACGAGTTAAATCCGAGTAAGATAGATTGACAGGGGTTGAGTGGATTATTTCTTGTTTAATATTTTTTTTCTTAATCGAAGTCGGATAAGATTAAAGTGAATTGACTCATATCTAAAAAATATATGAAATGAATTAATCCACCGCAATTAAGGTTAAAGGTCGGATGAGTCGTCCCGAGTAAGTCATCAATCCCTAACTTAACATGTTATCAAATTATTATTAAACTACGCGTGCAAAGATATTTATGAGATTAATGCACACATGATATACGCTAACTTGCGCATTTGCAATTGGAAGAAATATATTTGTGTGCATAGCATTCTTATATAAGTCTCTTTCAACAGAAAAAAGGGGGATTAATTACTTGAAATGCCGTCACTTTGGAATATTATTGCTAGGATATGCGTGCAAAATATATTTCTAAAACTAGACCAATGATGTACACTAACTTGCATATTTCCAATCGTATGAAATATAATTGTAGATATAACATTCTTATATAAGTCTCTTTAAACGGAAAAAAAAAGAAGGATTGATTACTTTGAATGACCTCACTTTATCAGATTATTATCAGGATATGCCTGCAAATATATATCTCAGATTTTCAATTTAGTTCACCAGGTTTGCACTTTGTATATCTATGGGAAAAAAACATTTATTTCCAAAGTTCTTCCCTACTTTTCTGACATTGACAGCTTGTGTCACTGGAAATGATATATTTATCCTTATCTTTTGAAGGGAAGTCTAAACCGAAGGCACTCTTTGCATAGATTTTTTTTCCGATAGCCCTTAGACCCGTCGACCAGATATAATTAGGGTGAGCACGATTTAATTTGATTTAGATTGAGAATTTTTTTAAAATTAAATTAAATCGAATTAAGGATTTAACTCGAATCAAATTAAATAAAATTATTTTAAATCTAAATCGAATTAATTCGATTTGATTCGATTTGATTTGATTTGATTTAAATTATATTGATGTCTCTTTTTAAAAATTAAATTGGATTCAAACAAGAGTAGAAAAATATAGGGTAAAAGAATTCCTACCGAATAAAGTAAATATTAAAAAAATAACATCAAAAGTTGAAACTTGTAAGAATAAGCTCCATAATATTTTCATATAAAAAATTAAAAATTTCAGTTACAATAAAATAGAAGGTGATTTGAAATCTATTTCATAGAGTCGAAAATCCCGTCAAGATGTCGGGGATTAGACTTTTAGAATTAAGGTTTATAGTTATATATACATTTATATTAATTTAGTAAAAATATATTTAAATTCAAATTATTCAGTTCGATTCGACTTTCTAAATTTTAAAATCAAATTAAATCAAAAATTTTAAGACGCGATTCGATTTGAAATCAAATTAATTTTTTTAAAATTTTAATTTAAATTAAATTAAATTAAATTTATCGATTAGATTTAATTTTTAAGTTGATTCCGAATAAATATCACCCCCTAGACATAATCATAATCCCCTGACCTACCCGACATAAACACGTTGACGAGGCTGTAAACACACGTCACGAGACAATCAGCATCTTGCAAAGAATCGAGGGCCATTGACCCGGAGAGACTCATCCCATCCGTGAGAATCACAGCACCCTTCTTTGCAAGGCCTTTGTACATATCTTCACCTCCGTACGTACATCAATCAAGTCTTTCTGCAAGTAACGAAGAGGCATTTACTTATGGCATTGAAACTTTCAAGGCAATATTCTTCTCTAAGGTTCTCTTTTGATATCCGAACTATCGGATAGAGGATGCGGTGGGCCCACGTCCTCCCGCTTCACATATAATAGATTTGTTCGACCCTCGAGCGACTTGTTCGACCTCAGAGGGTCGAACATCGTATCTCGCCTGAGAAACAAAGACGTCCCAAAAGTTCAGTTCTACCGAAAATTTTACTGGACTTTGAAAATCAACATTTTATGGGATCATATAAAAACTGATATCACGAATTGGAAAAATGAGTTCTCGTGCTAGCGTTTGTATCTGGACCACTGATGCTGGAAAAATTCGATTACCTTAAGCCTTTTCCGTAGTGGTAAGTTGCAAACAGGACATTGATAAACAAGAAGAATGGCGAGACTGGTAGAGTAAGTGTGATGCGGAGTGACTAGACCGATTTAGAGAAGATGATTTTGTTTTATTAGAAATCGTCGAAGATATCTATATTGAGGATCATATTTTTATTTTTTTTATATTATCATAGATAAGTTTATGATTATTTTTATTTCAATAAATTGTGAGTTGTTAGGTGAGTTAAGATTTAGTTAGGAGTACATTTTATTTTGTCATGTATTTTTATTTATTTTAACAGTAATCATATTTTAATGTTAAAGTAAAAATAAAAAAAATCTATTTATAAATTTTTTTCCTATAAATATAGATTGGTTAACTCTAATTAGGGTTAAGCAATTATTAGATCAAAAATTTAAAGTGTTATTATGCGCTCCTCTTTCAGACGAAATGTCTAATCTCCTCTGAATTTATTCTCCCCACGCGAGATCAAACCCCACTTCCATTCTTATTTTTGATTTGATTCCTTCGTATCTTCTTCTCCACCTTAAGCCCATACACAGTGTTCATCTTCTATGTCTGTCATTCCTTCTTCTATGGCAATCTCACACAAGTTTCTTTAAACAGAAAAAAAACTAGTTACTTGAAAAACCCTCACTTTAAGAGATTATTAGTAGGTTATGCGTGCAAAGATATTTATGAGATTACTGCACACCAAGATTTGCCGAATCAAGATTTGCCAAACTAATTCCGTATAGGACATACCGCCCGCCCGTACTAGATCGTAACAGTCACAGAACACTAAGATCGATCTATAATACGTAATTGATATTTAATTTATATTTTTAAATATTATATATATTATTTTATATAATTTTATAGATAATTTAGTTAAGAGATTTTTATTGTAAGATTAAGACTTGGGTTCAAAACACATTAGATGTATTGTTTTCTTATTTTTTTCATTGTTCTTTAAGAAAAATAAGTCAAAAAATATATGACATTTACGAGATTTGAATCTTTTAACCTCACACACAATTAGTATATCTAATGACTACTAAATCACACATAATATTTTGTTATATTTTATAATGACATATATTTATGAAATAATTTTTTAATCTCGACACTTTACGACACAGAATCATATGATAATAAGAAATCGGTATGACCTGTATGTTCGGACCAACAAATCTTACTACACACGTGATGTACACTGCCTTGCGTATTTGCAATTGGAAGAAACATATTTGTGCGCACAGCATTCTTATATAAGTCTCTTTTAGCAGAAAAAAAGGATTAATTATTTGAAATGCCGTCACTTTAGAAGATTAGTACTAGGATATGCGTGTAAATATATTTCTAAAATTAGACCAACGATATACATTATGTCACTAACTTGCGTTAGGGTTTGTCGGCCCGTTTGTAACGTGCATATCAAATTTATGTGGTTGGGTAGGACGTACGTGATTTACGTGTGAGATCGTTCAAATCTTAGAAGTGGGGTTATTAATGGGTCAGACTCGGGTCGAGTTTAGGTCGACCTGATCTGGACTCGACTTATCAATATTAAAGCTTGAGTCTGATCCGGACCCGAGCTATGTCACGCTGGGGTGGGCCAGACCCGATACTATTAAAAAAATATAAAACTCGACTAAAATTTGACCTGACCCGATAACTTAAATAAAAAATAATAAATAAGAAAATTAATATATTTAAAAATATATAATTTATAATCTCAATAAATTAATTAGAATTTTGATATTAATTACATAATTTGTGTGATAGAGAATTTTAAAATTTGTAATTAAATAAAATAACATGATTTTAACTAAATAATTTTTAAAATTTAAAGTGATAATGAAAAAAGAGAACATGACGGGTCGGCTCGCAGGCTGAACTCAAAGCCCGAACTTGACACGGGGACCTAATCGGGTAGAGCTTTTAGGCCCGGCAAAAAATTCGCGGGTCTAAAAAGATCTTGCAACCCGGTCAAAAATTGGGCCAAGCCCGCGGGCTTGTCGGGTTAGCCCGATCCTTTGACATCCCTACTCGTAAGTGTCATATTTTTAAACTTTAATTTATAAAAAATAAAAAAGATAATAAAAACCTGCATTGCGTCGTTTCGAATTAGAAACCTCACATTCTAAAGAAACGTTATGAATCAAACTATCTATAAAGAGAAATCTAACCTAAAATAAAATATATAATATTTATAAAATATAAGTAACATATCAATTACGTAACTCTCGCCCATCGTCAAACCTTGACTTGCATATTTTCAATCGTATGAAATATATTTGTAGATATAACATTCTCATGTAAGTCTCTTCAAACGGAAAAAAAAGAAGGGTTGATTACTTGAAATGACCCCACCTTAGCAGATTAATATCAGGATATGCCTGAAAATATATATCTCAGATTTTCAATTTAGTTCACCAGGTTTGTATATCTATGAAAAAAGGAACATTTATTTCCAAAGTTCTTCCCTTCTTTCCTATATGTTGAAATAAAGGGGTCTCTGACAATGACAGCTCTGTGTCACAGGAAATGATATATTCATCCTCGTCTTTGAAGGGAAGCCTCAACAGAAGGCACGTTTTGCATAGATTTTTTTTTTCCCCTCGTAGCCCTTGAACCGTCAACGAGACGTAACCATGAACCCCTAACCTAACAGACATGAAAAAATCTCATATAGTTTCCTAAAGACAGAGCATTCGAGTTTTTCTAATCTTGTTTACGTTGTAGTTTTGTCTCCAATCATTTTAGTAAATGGAAGGTGCTCGTGACGAGTCTATTTTAGTGAACCTCGTAGACATCATTAAAAATTAGGGATTTATATATATATATATTCATAAAATTTAATTTTATCAAATATATCCCTCGTCTCTCATCTGAATATATTATCATGAATATCTTTCATTTAAATAAAAATATTACGATTATACCTCTTTAATTTACCGTCGTCGACGGAGGATAATATTCTGTAAAATATGTCATTTACAATTGTTAAATCTAAGATATACTTGACAAAATCAAATTTTACGAGAATATATATACACAAATCTTACTCTTTAACTCACACTTTACTCAGGTTAAACACACGGGAGTCACAGCGAGGGTGACTTGGATTCGAAACTCACCAATTACGTATGTTATCTTGATTTCTTTTTAAAATTTTCATATAAAAAATTTAAAATCTTAAGGACATTCAACAGATTTGAACCCAAGACATTTTAAACAAAGCACACAAATTGCTTAACCAACTAAGTTAAGAATTTTATTGTATTATTTTATATATATTATATATATAAAGAGTCTTTTTTTTCATTTTGACATTTTACAGGATAGATCGAGACGGACCGAAATGGTACCGTCTCATCCCATCCCAGGCCGTGACCGGGCGGCCGAGACGCCAAACTTTGATAATATGTTCCGACGAAAGATATATTTGACAAAAGTGAATTTTATAAGGGTATATACATATATGCAAAAATCCCTAAAAATTATCTTACGTGAGGATGACAGAAAAAGACAGTTGAATCTAACATAACCTCGCTTTCAAACTTGCAACTGGGAAAACCCAACAAATCATTCTATTACATACTCTGTACCTTTACATATTTGGTT
Source organism: Amorphophallus konjac (assembly GCA_022559845.1). Classification (NCBI taxonomy): domain Eukaryota; kingdom Viridiplantae; phylum Streptophyta; class Magnoliopsida; order Alismatales; family Araceae; genus Amorphophallus; species Amorphophallus konjac. Next base: position 205,617,477 of record CM040129.1, read on the forward strand.
GACCGGCTCTCCAACGCATTCAATTTATCTCATGAGAAATCTACATTCTTGAACAGATTTGACAAGAACACGTTGATGAGGCTATATCCACGCGTCACGAGACAATCAGCATCTTGCAAAGAATTGAGGACCATTGACCCGGAGAGACTCATCCCATCCGCGAGAATAGCAGCCACCCTTTGTAAGGCCTTTGTACATATCTTTACCTCCGTACGTACATCAATCAAGTCTTTCTGCAAGTAACGAAAAGGCATTTACTTATGACATGGAAACTTTCAGGCAATGTTCTTCTCAAAGGTTCAGTTCTATATGAGAAGTTTAACGGGACTTGGCAAATCAACACTTTATGGCATCATATAAAAACTGAAATCACGAATTGGAAAAATGGGTTCGCATGCTAGCGTTTGGATCTGGACCATCAGGTGCTGGAAAATTTTCGATTACCATAAGCCTTTTCCGTAGTAAGTTGCAAACAGAACATTGGTAAACAAGAAGAATGGCGAGACTGGTAAGAGTAAGTGGCAAGTTTGGCCGCGGTGGGCAGTTGTGAAAACAAAAGAGGAAAAAACTGTGGTTGATCTTGAAACTGGTCTACTATATTTCTCAATGTTGGAACAGGAAAAAGTTTGAGACACACCATGAAGGAGGCTGAGAGAGAAGATAAAATGAGTCCAGGGAGCAAATGAGGCCACCTTCCTTGGTGGGCAGCATCCTTGCCAATATTTTTGCAATATTAGGGATGGGTCATCTGGGTTACGTATTTTCTTCCAAAGCAACCATAGAAACAGAACAAGGGTTTTATGAAGGTAGGGTGTCAACAAGCCATTCCAGCCCGTTGGCCGCTCAATTCAAAGCTTTGGCTGACATTGTAGGCCCACAAGCCAGGACCGGGCTGGCAATCTTGGGCCCATCTAAAAATGGGCGGACTGTAGTGGTTCTTTTGGCCCAGGAGGGCTACTATATAACTAAATCAATATATGAAGCCCTATATGACGAGCAGCCAGATGATGGAGCGATTTCGTAGTTCCATGTAAAAGAAAGGCAGCAGTTTCGAATCTAGCAAATGGCAGAGGGTTTGCACGTTGAAGTGCTAGAGTTTGAAAGTGAGTCCAGCCACAACAGGGCTCCGGATAAAATGTGCAGCATGGATGTGGCCACACGGAAGACACATCACAGGTCCAGGCCCAACTTTTGAAGCAGCAGGTTAAGCCTGGACTTAGGTCTGTCCAACCCAACTCTGGTCCATCAACTCTCCTAGATGAAGGTGGCCCTAAATGGGAACATTGCAGGTATTCATGGTTTTAGAGTAACTACATTCTATTTTCATAATATTAGTGATGCTGGAGCATCTCCCTCTGAGAGAGATTAGATGATTCACCAGAATACATTTGAAGATACAGCTAACCTAATTGCAATCCCAATAGACATTAACAAAAGTATATGCTCAACCAGGAGTACCTTGTATGGAAAATGGAGTAGACATCACTGTATACAGCTATCGCATTTGAGAACACAGCAAGAACAATCATCAGTATTGATAACATCTTATCCCGCTTGGTTGCAATTCCATGACGATCCCTAAAATGACCATGGTGACTGTTAGAAATATATGGAACTTGGTAACTTATGCAGAATGGACGAACATGTAAAGATGTAAAGCAAAAATGTGCAGGAGAAACTGACTCATATCCAACAAAATAGCTGGGGTATGCTAGATCTGGTGAAGGACCCTAGAATGTGGCAAAGTGTACTGAATGGTGGCCATGCCTAATGCTTGATTCCCAACAGATGTTGCCAAGGACAATCTTATCCATAATCATAGAACTCCAATCATTAATGATGCTTAAGAAAAAGGTTCAAAAGTGGAAATTCTAAGTTGAGAAATTACCTCGGGCATCAAAGCCCATGCACAAAAGTAAACAACAGAATAGAATGCACTAAAAAACAGGAACATAAAAGAGAAAACAGCTCTTTGATCAACTGTTGACTCACAAAGAAACAATTCAGTTAGAAAAACTGTAAAAATTGAATATTCTACATTTCCGCTGCAACCTGAAGATCAACAGCCGTACTACATATGGATGTGCTTCAAGATATCCACAATTCCACATACATGCAATAGAACAAGCATTTCAAAAGCCATTCATGCAACGTGGGATCTAAAGCTCCAATATTATAGTGCACAGCATATTCGCCTAATGTTTGATGCATTATAGTTAACTGTGACTTACCTGAGGGAGATGGAAGCAGGGAAGATAAATCCAATGCAAACTGCAGCAGTTGCTCCAGTCAACTGGAAGGCATCCCAGATGCTAGGTATGAAATTTGCACCTGAGAATACCAGAGCGATGAGCAGCATGGTGATTAGACCAAATCTCCGGTTGTCTGATGACAAAGGCCTAGCTGAGGGAAAGAGGAGGCCGTCCATGTTGAGTCGAAGAGCAAAGAAGACGATTGGAAACACGAGCATGAGGTGGACAGCATAGCTCACACGGACAATGTCATTGACTAAAGAGCTATAAGGAATGCCGAGGTTAGAGTCAAAATTGGCAAGCACATCATCAAGAGTGTCCTCTCCGAAGAGAAGAAAGCCGAAGAAGCTTATAGTTATGTAGATGATAGAGCAAAGAGCAAGTGAAGTTTGTACAGCAGGTCTCATCTGAGTAGAGTCCTCGAGCTCGTTGCTTATCGTATGGACTGAAGAATAAACATAATGACAGAATGGTCAGAGATATTATTTACCTTTATTTACTTTCCATAGGCAAGCATGCAACTATTGCATCCTCACTACTTAGCACAATAGCAGTAAAAAAAAGTTTGAATAGAACTTTTATCCGACTAAACTGATGGTAAATGCTAACAAATGGAGAAATTCACCTCAAGATGCTCAATTCTCTCATACATCCAACTACATCTCAGGCAATTTCAAAGCATAAAGACAAACCTAGACATAGGGAATATACTCCGTGCCAGTTTTATCTTGTTATACACCTGAAGCAAAGATAAATCAGCGATATTTTTTTCTTATGCTCAGAAAAAATAATCTTTGAAAATTGATCATGTCGTAGATATCTATGCAGCAGCAATGAATCTAAAAATATTGTCTGCAACATGCAGATCCCAATTTCATGGCATAATGTTGCTGGAGATAACTGTACAATGGTCATGCTTTCTAAGAGGAACAGGTTGTAACTTCTCAGCTAGCATACCATTGTAATGGCAGATGTATGCAGTGACTATGACAGGCACCACTGTGAAGAGGTTCCAAAATGACGCCAAATCCTTAATAGTGGGAAATAGTTTGGCAGCCGATATACTTCCATTTAGCAACTTTAGGATGGCAATTCCCACAGTGATTACAACAAACACCACAGCCAGCATAACTGACAGAGCAGATGTGTACCTCAGTGAATCTGCAAAAAAAGAAAAAACAGATTGTATCCGTAACATAGAAAGCTCAATATTCTCAACAAATAACATATTTTGGGTGTCAATCTTGCTTACCTATTCGTTTAAAGCATGCCAATGGCAGAAACACAGCAAGTGTTGTAACAAGAAGAACAAAGAAGCGCCCAGTCCACCAGTGCACACCAAACCATCCTTCCAAGACACCAGAATGGTGAGCTGCACTTGAAGATGTTCCAGAGAGCACATCACCTAGAACCAAAAGAGCTTAGCTTTGCCAACAAATAACAATTCAAGGTAACTCTTCATCACCCAACAACTTGCTATAGAAAGAATAGACTGAACCCCCTAAGGTAGTAATTGCTTCATCATACTTCAAGAAGATCAAAATGAGAAAGAATTCTTGAAAAATAGCTGACCAGTGATCATTAGTACTATCCAAGATAACCCAACTTTGCAGGATTTGGTCACGCTAAGAGAACAGCAGCTAACAATGTTGGAAAACAATTTCTTCACGGATGCACAATCGAGGGATTTCTCTACCAGGCGGATCAACAGAAAGAATATGGAATTTAAGTTTAGAAAGATCAAACTCGGGTCGAAGCACGATGTCGCTTTCTTTAGAGTCGTTTCGCCCCTACATGGTGCAATAGGCTCCACGGCGAAACTTCCCCCAAGATACGACGACCCAAACGATGGCGGCGCAAAGATAGACTCGAAGTTGCGACGCCGGGGTGAACACCACAGTGACCACTTCGAGATCTTTCGATCAGGTCGGCAAGGCAATACACGTGCGTGTGATATAGAATAAGGCCCAAGGAGCCCACAAGCTCAAATGACCCAACTACCATAGTCTCCCCAAAGGAATATACAAGATAGTAAAGAGTCCCAACTAAAAGAAGATGAAAACTTTTTCCATCTTCCAATGTGGGACAAAATCACACAGGAAATCAAACTTTGATAATTTTAAAGCATTAAATCCAACAAACAAAAACAGAAGTCTTCAAGAAGATTAGGTGCACCCTTGGATCGAATCTTGCATGCTCAACAGACCATGCATAATTGAGTCACAAGAACAGTCAGACTTCGAAAGTCCAATGGCATAAAGCAAAATTTTAAACTCCGAAAGCTCTGAATCAGCGAAAATTCCATGACCGATAGAACGCCGAACCGAAACAGTCCATCCAGATCCCAGAAGAAATCGATTCTGAACACAGAAGGACCAGTTCATACCAACGATGATCGTGTAGACAATCAGCACGCCGACGATCTTCACCACGACGGCCACCTGGAGCAGCACCCTGCCGCCCCACCCGAAGGCGTCCCCCATGACCCCCGCGTAGGTGGAGGCCTTCCCGGCCCTGCTGAACCGGAGCAGCAGCTCGATGGCTGCCTCCGTGAGGAAGGCCACCAGCAGGATGAGGGCGAACACCGGGACAACGCCCAGCACCCTGGCGCACGCGGGGAGGGCCATGATGCCGGCGCCCACGATGTTGGTGGAGAGGTTGAAAACGGCACCGGCAAAGGAGGCGTCCCCGCCGGTGCCGACGGGATCCCCGGCGGCGGCATCCGCGTGCCTCCTTGGTATCAGTAGCGGGGAGGCGAGCTCGCCGGTGCCGCTCCTGCTGCTGCTGCTCCGTGGCGTCTTCTCCGGCCCCGGCGCGAGTCTCCCAATCGTCATATCTGAGCTCTCTCTCTCTCTCTCTAAACTCTCTGCTCTCTTTCTCTCTCCGCGCAGAACTGGAAAGGCAGAGAGAGCGCGACGTGATTGGTTGGACGCCTCCTTCGCGTGGTTGCGTGGCTTTCGTAAAGCACACGTGACAATTACACGTGACAAATTTTCTTGCAGGCTGCAAAGTACGGATGCAAAAAGAAGGGTTTTTTTTATAAAAATTATTATTAAAAATGAATTTGTAAAAAAATTATTTTTAAAAATATATTATCAGATATATCATTGACTTAATTCAAATAATGTATAAATGTCATTTAAACGTAATTTTCTTGTAAGTTATTGATAAAAAGAAGTGATATGCATACAAATAAATATGGTATTTTTACACAATTCAGATTACACAATGATATATCTGCTAATATATTTTTAGGAATGATTTTTTTGTAAATTCACTTTTAACAATAGTTTCTATGCAAAAAATCCTAAAAAGAAAGGATTTTTTTGTCAATACAAATAATCATATTTTTAACATTTTAAATATAATTATTATTTTTAAAATTTTTATAATATTTTAATTCTTATTTTGAGTCCTTATAATTTAGGTGTGTTATAAAAAGAGGATATAATTTCATCATAAGCTAACGAGATATGAAAAATGACAAAAATACTCTTGCTCTCTCTCTCTTCATTGACTCTATATCTCTCTTCTCTCTTTCTTTTCCCCTATATTTTCTCTCTCCCCAATTAAGTCGGCCAACGTCAAGCCCGCAATGACCTCTTCGCCCCACCTGTAATGATGGATGGTGGTGTTGATGGAGATGATGATGGTGACACATCTTGTATTAGGAGCCTGACGATGTAGCCGAGAGGGCCTTCCTGTAGACGTTGAAATCTGGGGGGTAGGGGGTGGCAGAGTAGTAGGGAGAGGGGGGAGCTTCGACACTGGAGGAGAGAGAGAGAGGGGGGATGGAGCGAGAGAGAGAGGGAGGGTATGGGATGAGAGAGGGAGAGAGTGCAGGGAGAGGGGACACCGGAGGTGTCTCCCCCTCTGGCTCCGGTGGTAACAGAGGAAGAGGGAGAGAGAGAGAGAGAGAAGGTGGAACACCTGGGGTCGCTTAGACTCTCAAATCTGCATGAGTATGTTAATCGAGATATCATAGTTCCTCCGAACACGTAAAAATACGAACTCGATTCCCACGGGGTGTCCGAGACATTCACGGGGCCAAAGGTCGACCAAAGGATCTCGACTAGGGTTGACCGGTGGCTAAAACGGGCAAAGGGGACTGGGTTCATCACTGGGTTCATCGCGACATCGCCTAAGTTTATGCTGTCTACTTTCACAACGTCTAACTTTCATTTCATCTAATACATCGCCTAACTTTTCATCGTCTAACTTTCCTTCGTCCAAATTGGGCAGTCTATCATCTATATTTTCACTACCCATCTTTTTACTTCTATTTTACATTGTCCATTCATCTTTGTCTAATTCTTATGAGCATCAGATGGATATATATATATATATATATATATATATATATATTTTGCACCTCTAAGAAAATTGGGACGTCATAAATTCTATTCTCAAAGACATTTTTTTTCCAAAAATTTAAATTCAATACATACAAATAATTGTGAATATTTCTTCTTCGATCTCTCACGCACCTTTTTATATTAGGGTAATTATTTTCATTCTCAATACTTGTTCTTTTCGGTCCACGATGTAGATCAATTATTTTTCATATGTAAGATATGGCTATATCTCTAATGACTTATAATCTATGATGTGAGATGAGTCTGACATATATTTCATAAGATAGATGTCTATTAAATTTGAATTTAAATATATCTCACTCTTTTTTAATAATAAATATTTTAATATATTGATACTCAGATGTACTCACAATGTGAGAATACTAAGTTCAAATCCAACTGTGACAAACTCACGGTTATTCCATTCTTCCAAGCAATCCCAAGCCTCTCATGCCCCAGATACACGTCAGCAGCGGTGTCCAACATTACTTCCCATAGAAAAACCAATCTTTATTTGTGTACGGCCTTTTCCCTTTCCCCCGAAAGCCCTAGCTTTCCTAGTCGTCGGGAGGAACGGCGAGTTGCCGATTCGCCCTCTCCATCGCCGCTGCCTCCACTACCCGCGGCCCGCCGCGCCGGCATCCTCTCTGCTTGATTCTTCTCGCTTGTTTACCTCCCTGTTCCACCTATTCCCTTGCTGCGCCGCCAACGGGAGAGCTCGCGTTCCCCACCCCAGACGCTGGGAGTTTGAGATCCCAACACGGACCCGCTCCCAAGGAGGTGATTCGTTGTTCGGGTTTGGGATCGGAGATTGAAACTAAGAGAGAACTTGCCTCTAAGCTTTGTCTCATCCATTTGTGTTCAAGTTCGGGCAAGTCTTGATCAGGACGGAGCATGTGGAATCCGTCGACGGTGTGCAGAAAAGTGGGTTTGCGACAGCTGATCTACAGCGTTTACTCGCACGCCGGCGCCAGAGGTAAGAGCTTTGCAATCAGATCAAAATTTACTGCTGCTTTGCCCATCCTGGTTCCCGCCATGGCCGTTGCTGTGAACATGCTTGGTTTCAGATGCATCCGGAGGTCTGGGCTTGCTGCTCAGGCGTTGGGCCACGGACATGGCCAGCGGTTCTACAAAAAGTCCGGATGTGAGCAAGCTTGGTGCCAAGGTGGTCCTACTTCACAATCTGTTTTCCGACCAGTGCATTTGAAAGATACCCACTCTGTTTGATCCATCCGAATATTGACTAATGGCTTTTGTTGGGATGCAGGGGGTAATGCCGGGTAAGGTGATCGAACGCCCACAAGCTGGTAAATTCCATCTCTACTCGTATATATTGGCTAGCCATCAGTTGGAGCCGGGTAGCACAGTGATGAACTGCGATCTCTCCAAGCACTCCAAAGGTGCCTCCTTTCAATCTTTCCAGAATACCAATGCGGGTGATGGTCAGGCTGCTTCCTCCTCAAGCTCCGCTCCTTACAGACATGGGATTCTTGACCCGAATTCCCAAGTGGGGAACTGTATGCCATTAGTCAATATTCGGATGGGCACATTTGTTCATGACATAGAATGCCATCCAGGTCAAGGTGCAAAGCTGGCTCGATCTGCGGGGACTCGTGCTAAGGTGGTGAAGGAGCCAGGTGCACAGTGCCTCCTTCGGCTTCCATCTGGTGTTGAGAAGCGGGTAGATTCACGGTGCCGGGCGACGATTGGTGTAGCTTCCAATCCCAACCATGGATTGTGCAAGCTCAAGAAAGCAGGAGAGACCAGGTGGCGAGGCTGGCGCCCCGTCGTTCGTGGTGTCGCGATGAACCCGGTGGATCATCCGCATGGAGGAGGTGAGGGGCGCACCAAGGGAGGCCGGCCGTCGGTGTCCCCTTGGGGAAAGCCCACCAAAGCTGGGTATAAGACAGTGCTGAGGAAGAAGGGGCTCTAGTTCAAGCTGGTTTTATTGGCTTGAGTTTGAACAACAGATTATAGAAAAAGTGATGCTCAGATGTGAGGCTGTTCGTCTCCCAAAAGGTTGTGTAAGTCCTCAATAAGCTTAAAGAGGTACCTACAATTTATTCCTCTTCCATCATGGATTGAATTTTATGAAATCTTCTTACCAATATGTATCACTGGTAACAGCATCTGAACGTGCTAGTTTCCATCGCCATTTTGATGCTTCTGTTGCAATAACACTCCTATTCTGGTCTTAATGCAATATTGGATTTCGTCCACTTTCTCTGCATCAAACAGCATTGATTTCTTTGTTATCATCCAAAATCAGGTTTGCAGTTAGCCCGCTTTTCTGCATCAAACAGCATTGTTTTCGTTGGCTATCCTTACTCGGAAATTCAGAAAAGGCACTAGGGGGGATATTTGCATTATCAAGTTTTCCTTGAAAATCAAGAATAATGGAAAACATTTCACTGGAAAGTGGAAAAAAAAGGCGCAGGAACTATTTACCGGAAAGAAAAAAAAACCTGTTTACATATTTTGTGGGAAAAATGACTGGAAAACAAAAACATGTGTTTTCTTTTTTCACATGGGAGAGGAGAGAGGAAAAAGAGTGGGAAATGAGTAGAGAGAGAGAGAGAAGTGGAGAGTGGATGGAAAATATTTCCTGGGAACTATTTCCCCAGGGAGAGGGGTGGGGAAAATATTCTGGGAATCTGGGAAATATTTGACTGAGAAACTTCTTTCTGCGTTTGCAAATCATATGTAAATCAGTTTGGAAAATATTCTCTGAGAAACTTTTGGAGAATGCAAACACCTTCTAAAGTCATAAGGCCTTCCAGTCAGAGGGAGGTTCGTGGATACATGATAATGTGATTTGTTGGATAAGGATTAATTTGACAACATATCATTCAATGTTTAACTGTAGTTTATAATTCATTCGACTGATGCCTAACTCTAAAAGGATAATTCGAATCATAATGATAACTGGCTGCCATTTCTGTCACATTTTTTCATTACATTATTCTATTGTGCATACTTCATACTAGTTTGTAATTATAGGAGAATGCAATCAAGATAAGGAGAAAGCAGTAAAATCTTTAGTAGAAAATAACAGCTATAACAGTTATTTTTCAAGTCTGAGCCCTTCATTCCTTATTTAGTAGAAAATAATAGTGTCAGACACTGATAATCGTGGCCAATGTACCTTGCAACCCAAAGAAAGAGGTTCGATGGACAAGTGAATATGGAGCTGTTTTCCCCAGAAACATCTGCATGCTAATAAATTGTTCTCTGCATAATGTTGTCTAAATGTGGGATTTAAATTAAGCAACATTTCTTCCCACGCTCTGAAAGAGAGGCCATGGAACAACAAAAATGTGAACAAAGCACAATGTATGAGCTCTAACATTACAACTCTCTTTGCCCAACTGTCCATCGATGTCGGCAAGTGACATGCATTGGCGTGGGATGGAACCGATCGACCGGTTACAGGTGTAATTTCCCTATCAAAGAAATATTTGTGTGACACCATCTTCTTTGGCTATGGCCGACTATGTTGGGGATTCTTATTATCTTTTCGTGTGATTTTATCTGCGGATCTGGGACTTGGGCCAGTGTTGGTTTGGAGGTGCTCTCTGCTTTTGGTTGTGGTTTCTGGTTGTCTTCTATGTGGTGCCATTTCCTTTGGGTTGAAATGAAAGTCCCCTTTATGACAAAAAGGAAATCAAACTGTGGTCCATCTGTATTTACACTTGAGAACTACCAGCAAATAACAATACTTATGAATCAGAGAGGCAGTGACCCTACCAGCAGATGAGAATTACGTATGAATCAGATAGGCAGTGACCATCTCTTGAAGGCCAACATTCCAAACTGAAAGTCCCTCCTATAAGAACAAATCTGGAAAGAAGAATTACCAGCACACTAGTCCCCATGAATCTCTTCAGCAAGTTGTTCCCTATGCTCATTGTCTGCATTTATGCAACAAGGGGGGGTGTGGATATATGAAAAGAAGCTGCATATAATCCTGGCTGGAGCTGAAACAGTGTCAAGTGTTCCACATCAAAAGGGATGCAAACGGAGCAGCGGACTGGCAGGCAAGGGAATGTAAAGGCTAAAACTTGTCTGGTCCCCTCGCCATGTCTGTGACGGTTGCTGTCCCATGCAATGCCTTCAGATGGGAGCCTGCCTACCTCTTTCATCTTCACAAAACCACTCCTTTTTTACAAATTTGTACGTTTACAAACTTGGCATAGACTACGTACGTTGGTAAGATCTATCCACAGTCATTCCGCAAACATAACCTGCCTTCATAGGAATCCCATGCTGTAAGAGTTAGCCTTTAAAAGGTTCACAGAGCCTTCTAACAGTTTAGCAGTAGGACTCCTAATAAAAAGTTTAAGCACCATCCCTTCTCCTAGTCACATCTGTGTTACGGAATACCTCGTCCTTTGGGATGCTTCATTTCTGATGGTGCATGCATTCTTGAACCTCCCTGTACTGTACTCTCCTGGTATACACTTTTCTTCAGACTGTCTACTGCCTTTCTCAACCATCTAAAAGGTTACATACATGGAAAACAATACTTGTAGTAAAAAAAAAATGTTTGGTGAAACTTTTAGTTGGAATTCACCTTAATTTCTATTTTTAATATGAAAAATATATATTGAAGGTGTGTAACTATATGTAGTGAATTTTAGATGATTACAGGCGACCAACTCCCTCTCAAAAAATAGTGAATTTTAGATGATTACATGCGACCAACTCCCTCTCAAAAAATCGTTTTCTTTTACCTCAATCTAAGGAGCTCCAATCTATATAACCTTCTTGTTGAGAGCCAATTAAATGAATAAATGAATACTTGTTAAGGTCTACAGGGCTCTTCAGAGCCAGTTAAAATCCACAGACCCAATGTCATAATCACAACTTATTAACTGATACGAGATTATTGTCTAAAGATTATGTCCAAATTTTAACACTCTCTCTTACAGTCAAGATAGATCATGAAGATTAATTGAGTGAAACTAATAAGATAAGAAATATATGAAGTTGAATCCAAAATCATACTCTGATATCATGTTAAAATCTATAAAATCGCGGTGTTGAGGGATCATAACCGCAACTTATTAACCGATATGGTACTATTGTCCAGGAACTACACCCAAATTCCAACAGGATTAAGCCTGATGTTATAGATCATTACATAAAATAAGAACACATTAGCCCTCCCCTTCAATCAGAGGAGGCCTTCAATGCCGTAGGCTTCTAGGAAAAGTAAGGCTTCCCCGATAATAATCATAATGCAGACAAGCCCTCGAAATGCTGTTCTCAGTTTAAAATTTATGTAAGAACTTTCGAAATAGCACAAGCAATTGAAGGGAATATCATCAGTAAGTAAGCACACATCCGCCTCATAAGATTTAACAGGAGACCTGGCTTCTTAAGGAAAAGCAAAATAAAACCATCTTGAAATATTGGTTAAATTTCGATACTCAAAAAATGACATTTCTACCGTGTTACATCTTGTTTCATGTCAGAGAGATGACAAGAAATATACAAAAATACCACAGACCAAGCCTGAAGATTGATGAATGGCCTAGACCATAATAATACAACTTCATCGTCAACAGATGTGACCACCATGGCAGTGCTCCTAAAGGCTAAAGTATACCCAGTTTATATTTATTTACATTTAGAAATGATAGATGCCCATGATTACAAATAGAGCTGCATAAACTGAACCATCATGGGGGGGGATTTCCAGCCCCAAAACAATCAAGTTACCAGAAAGTTGAGTTGCCTGAGATGGAGCGAATAGAGAAAAGATCTAGGACGACGAGCAGCAAGATGCCTTCATTGTTCTCTCTGCAGGTCTATCCGTGATGATCATTCCCGAAGGATTTTGTGCCGGTTGGCTTTGAAGAAGCTTGTTTGCTGGATTGAACAAAGAAACTACTTTCAATTGTCATATCTCATGTAAGAATTCAGACTGTAGGATCGAACATAAAGCATATAGAAAATGGTTCCACCACAACAAGCCAACTCTTGCCATCACAATAGTCAACAAGTTGAAGGCTTAGGCTTAACCTATTCAAATTTCTCAAGTATGGGCCTATGCATTGTGGAATAAGGCCCCTAAGATGCATTTGCCTCTCGGGACAATAAATGCGGGTGTCAAACATATTTATACATTTATGGATGTATTTACTGGATAGACTTTGAGTTTGAGTGACGCTATTGAATGTTGATCGATGATTAAAAAAAAATCAGTACATACATGTGCGAACTTCTATATGTTGAAACAGGATCAGCACTCACCAATCTCATAGAATATCTCATTAACATTCATCGCAGTCTTCGCAGAAGTTTCCATAAAGAAAAGCCCATTATCCAGAGCATATCTTTGAGCCTCCTGAAATTATCAGTGTCAATGGTGCATAATGTTATAGAGAACATTCTATTCAACTCGAGAAAGCAAACAGAAAATTTCTTTGAGAACAACAAAATGGTTTTCTACAAATAATCCCCTCCCCCACTTGCTAGATTCATTTTGTAAGCAAACAACACTAACAATTATTTTTCAGGAAACATAAAACCTAGGAATATCATCAACCAAATTCAGCCATTAAGCACAAGAAATGACCACCCGGAACATGGATCTTAGCTAAGACACTGTAATTGCTTCGAAGGATCAGCACCAAATTACTATGCACAAAGCATGTCCACGGTAGGGCAGGGAAGAAGATATCAGGGCAAGAATCACCAGACTTGGATAAAACAGTTGGCTGGTTAATTTGAAAATAATACAAAAACAATGGTACGGACATGTAATCTCAAGAGTCAGTCACAGCAGTGATCCCTTGCACCCGCAGTGTATTCACAGAACAATTGTTCATCAGGAAGAGAACAAATATTACAATTTAAAGATAATACATAAACAGTGGTATGGGAAGGTAGCCTCAATGACCAATTAGTAGCAGAAGAGATTTCATGAAGCCATATTCACTGAAGTAACTTTTAATCAGTAAAGACAAGAATATTTATAAATTTAGTAGAATTTTGTTCATAGTATCTAAGTATGTCCAGCAAAAATCTTCATCCTTAAAAAAAGAAGAATTCGGTTGGAGAAGCACGATGCCAGTTACAGATTCAAGCTGATCCTTTAGCATAGTTTCCAACCAAACATCCCAAGAAAGGGAATTCTTTTCACAGAAGATTTGGTCTCAACCAAATAAGAAGCGTGTTCTCCAATTATTTCTTTTTAAAACTTTTTCATCCTCGGAATTGTTCGCACTTATCTCTTCACATTCGATAAAAATGACGTGAAATGATTGTCATGCCTAGGTTATTCATTTTCATGACAAAACATGGAGATTCCATCTGTCATGCCACACCAGCAACAAACTCAAGGCACCACCACCACCCTAGATATCATTAACTAAGTTGAGGCAAGATTTTACAGAGGCCAAGAGAAAAACAGAGCAGAGATGAACAAGTGAGGCAACTTTGTCGTGAAGTAGTTTACATGTGCTGATGTGCTCAAAGAGACTGAATAATAATCCAATGACATTAAGGGAAAATGTAGTATCCACGGAGCAGCAGAACCAATGTGGCACAAGATAGACACTTGCTGTGTGGAAATGGGTGTCTATGGAGTTTCATATGCTACATACATTGCAGGAGGGATTATAAAAGGGCAAGACTAATTAAACTGTGCTCCATAGGACCTCGAAAAATGATACTGGACAAAAGTGAGAACTGCCTTTAACTGGTTACAGGAAGCTCAGGTTTGAACAGAGAACAAGGACCGTTTCAACCTGCCAGAGTTTTTGTTCTGTGATGGGAATGCAGGTGGGTGGCCAGCGAGCCTGCTGGCATTGTGGTGCTTCAGGGACAGTACTAAGGGAGAGCGGGACCAAGCTGAGAGGATGTCATAAATGATGGCAATGTAGGTTGTCTTTCAAAGCAACTTAGCATAAACTTTTTTTTGAAGATACTGAACATAAGTTGTAGAGCAAGGCAAGCAAATACATGCATTTTGGAGAGAAGAGCATCTAGGTGTTTGCAAATGATATCAGAATTGATTGGTTTAAAAAAATCAACTTTTTTTTTGCCTCAGGTTGATGGGAGGATGCATACTAATTTAAGATGGCCCTCAAAGAGTGCAATATGTATAAATGATACACAATTCAACTTTGCAAAGACTCATATGTTTACCAAGCACACAATTATCTGCATATCAAAGGCAACCTGAAGTAATTTTATTGCACAAAGGTTTAATCAATGAAAGTTGTCTGTATTCTTTTAGGTGTTGGAATGGAAGTGATGGAAATATCTGCATCCAAAAGAAGACATGTCCACAAAAAAAAGGAAGTGCTTCCCTCAAATAGCACAGATGTACATGGTTTTCAAGTTATTGGGGACTCCAGACAGGATTCATTTCGAGCTCAACCATGGTTTGCAATCTCACGAGAACCTGTTGAGATCTCTCCAGATTATCTG
Organism: Amorphophallus konjac; assembly: GCA_022559845.1. NCBI lineage: Eukaryota > Viridiplantae > Streptophyta > Magnoliopsida > Alismatales > Araceae > Amorphophallus > Amorphophallus konjac. Next base: position 205,632,526 of record CM040129.1, read on the forward strand.
TCTCTCTGGCTTGCCAAGATCCGAATTGCCCGAGCAACCTAGCTAAAGGCATGCAAAGTTCACACAAGTCACGTGCTTATCATGCACTTGGACTGCCCACTTTGTGGGGGGTTTCAGAACCCCCCTCGCCATTGCTTTCAGCTCATCCAAGTCCGAGGATTTCAAAATCCATCCTTTGCCTTCACCCTCCACCCACCATAGTACTGAGACCACTTGCACCTAGCATGCGGTTGCCATCAAGCCACCTACCATTATTGACCTGCTACTGTTTAACTGACACATGCCATCGTTCCACAAGTCAGAGAGGAGGAGAAGAGAGGGATGCTCCTCACTATGGTCAGTCTGTCCACAGATTATCAACCACCCACAAGCCAGAGAGGACGATCAGTCCCCTCCCCCCAACAACCCCCCCCCCCCCAAAAAAAAAAAAAAAGAGAGAGAGAAAAAAAGCTACACTCTGCACTCCCTCCTGCTCCCCCCTTTTCTTGTAGCCCTGTAGCCCTTTCCTTGCGTATTTTTGCATTCTTTTTATTATTATTATGATAATTTTAACATACTTAGTGGATAAACGAATGATGTTATAGAACTTCACTAAAAAATATGACAATATCATAATCTCTATTGCCATTCCCGGTATCCTGAGATTGTGAGATCACTTCTCTCCAACCCTTCTGAGACGGAACCAAGATCTGCTATAGCATTCTTTGATTGATCTAAACTTAGCTTGTATACTTGGCTATGACATTTTCACCATGGATAAAGGACATTTGGTAGATGGGCCAGATTTTGATTATGTGCTTCCATCTGACATGAGGGAAAGGAATAGGCTTCAATTGGATAAGAGGAAGCTAGCAGGCCTGTTGGGCTCTGGGATTTTCCCTTCATGAAATAACAGGAAAGAAGATGCCATCAACGAAGAGCTTGGTTCCTATGGCAGTTGGGCAGGGTTTGATAAGAATAGCAGCATCGAAGGAATACAACATAATGTTTTCTGACCAAGGTCTTCAATTTTGATATTAGATAGCCTTCAGCTACCGTTATGACTCTAACACGCAGCATTAAAAATATAAGGAACTAGTCATATTAATGCCAACAAAAGCAACCATCAAATGTGTCAAGATATCATCAAATATGAGAACATCCTTGTATCATCATTTACTAATAAATCAAAACCCCAAAAAAAGACATCCATAAATAACTGTAACAGATCTGGAGCTCTATGCCATCTTGAGGCCATCATCGACACAGCTCGAGCATGTACATTCATAGGAAGATTTGGATCTTCATCATACGCAAGATCCGAGTTAAATAAGAAGGTTGCCATAAATGACAAGAAAAATCAGGAATAAAGCAACAGTAGGAATAGTGGGAATACAATCAATCATGGGCTATGAGAGAGACACAGAACATAGTGACCTATTGGTTTGTGAGAGGCATAGGACCTGATAGGATTATGAATTTTCTTTTAGAAGCCATGTGTAAGTGTTTCTTGCCTCTCCTTTCTTCCTTTCCTTTCCTTAGACATGCAATTGTCAAAAGAACCCATAGTTTGTGCCAAAAGATAAAAATTAACAAGAACCCAAAGATATGCAAATATAACAGATACCAGAAATTACAGTTGTCAAAAGAACCCATAGTTTGTGCCAAAAGATAAAAATTAACAAGAACCCAAAGATATGAGAATATAACAGATACCAGAAATTAAAGAAATAGATAAAAATCAATGTTCAAGTATAACATATACTTGCCTCTGCTGACACTGTCCTTGCATCTAATAAATCAGCTTTGTTTCCAGCAAGTGCCATAATTGTGCTTGGGCTACCTACAAAGCATTTGCATCAGTACTTCAGAAGGTTTGATGCTCAGGCAAAAGCGACAGAAAATAAGCTTCATTTAAAAAATAATAATAAAAACAATAACAACAATAATAATTAATTAGTAATTCCTGTTTGAGAAAACCCAGGCCATAACACTATGCAACACTTGAAGATCCACATAAAGAGAGAAGTGGCACCTTTCTTCACAATGCACAGAACATTGAGTGCATACCATTCCAAGAATAAAAAATAGACGACAAATGCCCACGGAAGTCAAAGACATTGAGTACATAGCATTCCAAGAATATAAATAGATGACAATAGTAATAGTAATTCCTGTTTGAGAATAATACAATATTATATTTCACATTTCCAACTTGCACAAAAATGGATCAATATTCCAAGTAATACAAAGTTAAAATTATGACCATTACCCATGTCTAGTATTGTTTTATTAAAAAAAAAAGTTAACATCAGATGCTACCTTGCACCTGAAGCTCCTGAACCCACTTTTTTGCCCGATCAAATGATGCCTGCAGGATAAAACAATAAAAATTTCACATCAAAGTCACAATTTCTACCAAAGGAAGAACTCACTAATGTAATAAGATCAAAAGCATTCCAAAGTTTCAGACGACATAATTTAGGAATTCATCCCTTTTGGTAACATAAATTGATGAATACTCTATATTAGACTGCAAAAAAAATTGTCTGCTGTCTAGCTCTAGCTCGCTTCATCCTGCGAGCTCATCTCCCAACAAATGCTGGAGTTTTAAGCTGCATGGTTTTGAATTTCAAGGTCATGGCATTCCTTCTTTTAATTTTCAGAGTGGTTGTGTCAAGTGTCTTCCATATCAGCCAAAGCATAATCAAAAGAAAGCCAAGGCTCCACCATTATGCCTCCCAATATAGTGGTGTAAATTTTCCTAGATGAATCAATAATATATTGGTCCAGTAATAAGGCTTTCTTACGTACTTCATCAATGATAAGTTCATTCAAAAGATGCTTTCAATTTTAGGTGTACGTAAACCACACTACTTATGATTTATCAAAACCAAATTACCTATCATTTTCTACACTGGGTACTTGGCCCATCATTTATGACCTAGAATGTACAAATGTATCTCTTGTTGTTAAAAGGCACTTCATATGCTCTACATTCCGATAGGATAAAATATTTGCCTAAAAAGGACTAAGATCAAAAAGCAGATAGAGACATATAAAAATACAAAAATGATTGATATTTAGATATAGAGATGTCAATGGGCTGAGCCAGAGGCCCATCAAGACCAACTTAGTTTACGTGTAGGCCTCAAAATGGGCCCATAAAGCTAAAATGGCCAATCCTGGCCCCACCAGCCACATGGACAACAGGTCTGAGCTTGATTAGGCATGACCCTGTGAGGCCCATGCTGTACATTTGTATGGTCATACTATATATATGTTATGTCAACCAAGCATTTTAACAACATCTGTACTCTTTATGGGGTTTTTTGCGAGCCCAGCTTACATTCTCAATATTTGTAAGATATATAATGTGCATCGTACATAAGGTGTGTGGGCAAGGTAAGCTTGATGTGGCAGACCCACATGTACATAGGTCTGGGGCAATGCCAAAGAGCTAAGAAGTGACTAAGTTTCCTCGGGCATTACAGTGTCAACATTTTAATGTATATAATGTGCATGGTCTGTAAAGTTGGGGTGTCCAAGCCTGGTTATGCAGGCACTTATAGGTCCCAAGGCGAAATTAATAGAGCTGAGCTAGGCCCAAGCCTCCTCAGGCATGACCTAGGTGGCTAGATCCCACCTATGTATACTCTATTTAGACACAACATAAGGTTTTGAAAGAAAATGGGGCATATATGAATCAAAATAAGATCTTTAAGATGGTACAAAGAATTGCATACTTCTGTTGGAACTCAATCTAAGCCCTAGAGCATGCCTCTATTCACAATGAAAAGCTAGGATAAATAAAGAACTAATGCACCTTTTCAAAGTAACCCCTCTGTCTACTGAGAAACATGTATTAGAGAATGCAAGACAAAGACCCAATTGCACATGAAACAATCTTAATAAATTTCTTCAGATAGAGCAGAAACGAATACTTGGTCGTGTTGCTAACACCCAAGCATACATCCACCGCTTCTATTAGCAAGCAAATGATAGCAACGTGATTCATTTTCGTATGTAAGAAGGAAAATTGATAGTGATGCTAGGGATATGAATGATAACATAAACGATGGCCTCTCCTTTGCAGGTCAAAACTCTTACTGAAAATGCACCTACACCTTTTTTCTGTATAGTCGTTACATAATCATATTCCTTTCTGGAGTACGAGAAAATGCTTCCAAATGCCAGAAAGCATCTGGCTTATTACCTGGTTTGTTATGTCATACACAATTATTGCTCCAGCAGCTCCTCTGTAGTACATGGGAGCCAGGCTGTGATATCTCTCCTGCCCCGCTGTATCCCAAATATCAAATTTAACAACATCATCACCAACGGATAATGTCTGAGAGAAAAAGGCCGCTCCTATCGTTGATTCCTGCAGCCCCAGAGATATAGGGAGTCAATTTAGAGGACCATCAAACAGCAGCAGCATAAACAGTAACGGAAACAGGAGATGCAAGTTCAACCTGGAAATCGATAAATTGGTTTTTAACAAAACGTAAGACCAGGCTGGATTTCCCGGCTCCAGCATCTCCAAGAAGAACCTGAAAACACAACAACAAGAACAAGGCCAAGGTTAAAGGAAGAATAGAGAAAAGAATTGGACCTAGAACCTGAACAAATCCGAGCAATACAATGTCAATTTTACGATATTAAAAGCAACCAAAAAACACTATGTCACCAACTGCACGGAGCAGACTTCGAATTTTAGCAAACATGCCGGCATATACATGTTCGTCTGAAATCAAAAAGAAAAAAATTGCATAAACATGAATTATTGACTTTAAATTAGCAACTGACCAAAAGCTCATAAAATTGCATCTATTGTCTTCGGATGCATAATGAACAAAACAGGAATTAAACAAGCAAAGGGCCAAATTTTACGGAAAGAGCTGCTTCAGATTATTCACAGTGGTTCATATTATTTCGATTGTAGGTGAAAAAAGGCAATCAATAACAACTCAACAAACCTAAACAAAAAATCGCCTAAAAAACTCGGTATACAGAAGACCAGAAAAACCGAATCTTTGAGCAAAAAGAGAAAAAACGCGCAGCCAGCGACTTCAAGAGACGACGATGGTAACAAAGAGGGACACCAGCCGGAAGGTACGGCATGGTAGGCCTCACCAATTTCGCAGTGTTGCTTCTGTTCCCCGCTGCAGTCGACATTCCCCAGAAGAGGAGAAGCCCCAACCCACGTTACCCACACGGAAAGATGAGACTTTGACATGAGTCTACCCTGGTGTTCTCTACTATGCGCGCAGAGAGAGAGAGAGAGAGAGAGAAGGCGGAAGGCTGGAGAGAAGAGGAACGCAGGCCTATATAAAACTTTGCGTTCTGGTGTCCCTCGAGACCAATTTTATCCGAGGGTAGGATGTACCACGCGGTACGGAAGCTTCAGCCTCTCTGCGGCAAGGTATTGGATTAAGTAAAGACACTTAAATTAGTCCGAGATTAATTTATTTTTAATTTGATAGGAATAGAGTTAACTCAGAAATAAATAATTAAATTAACTTATTTTTAATCTATTTTAATTTGATAGATAGTTGATTAACTCAGTAACAATGATAACTAAAATACCATATTACTCATCTTTTTAATTTTTTAATCTCTCTCTCCTCCCCTCTCTCTCACGTCACTCTCTCTCTCTCTCACGCACACGTTAACATAGACTCTCATATGTAAACATTTAAATTTTAATTAGTATCGATATAGATAATTATTCTAAAAAATTATTAAATTGAAGACATATTTATTTTATAAAATATATCATAAATATTTAAAAGTTAAAAATATGAATTAATTTACAATGAATAGCGATAGATACATTGACCATATTAATGTAATGAAATATTATTAATATTTTTAACACACAATTAATTAACAATATTAAGTCTATTTTTATCAAAAGTTTACTTTTTTTACAACATATTCATTATTGACGGTATATTTACCTCATCTCTACGTTACTCTTACTTCTCTCTCTGTCGTCTGATTTTTTAAGTGTGCATGTTTTAGGAAAATAACACTTGTCAACCTTATGAAATTTTATAATGTTAATAATAATAGCAGTCATTGATTATATTTTAAGTTTAATATTCACCTTAAATCTATCTCGTTTGTCTTGTATATGAATTACATTGGCGGTATATTTATCCCGTCTATCCCGTATCTCTCATCTCTTTCTTCTCTCTATATCTCTCACTCGTCTCTCTCTCGTTTGGATTTTTTAAGTGCGACTTTTTTTAGAAAAATATTTTTTGTCAAATAGGAGACGTGAACTTTCAAAATCTCATGAACTAGACGACGTGAAAAATGTTTCTATCTGCTAACATTCGACAATTCCATAAAAAAAAATAAAACATCGCCGGGACAATATTCACATATCTGTAAACTTCGTACTAAATATGCAACACCAAATTTTTGATTCAGACACTTCAAGAAATCACATATGCCTCCTGCACCACCTGTGACATGGTATGGAGGGCATGGAGATGTATCCTCCAGATTCATTCTAGGTAGGGCTGTCAATAGGTCGGGCCCGGGCCGGACTTAGGTCGGCCCGGCCCGGGCCCGACTTATCAAGAGTAAGGCCTGAGCCTGGCTAGGGCCCGACCTATGTCAGGTCGGGCCCGGCCTGACATTATGTAAAAAATTCAAAGCCCGACTAAGGCCCAGCCCGACCCGGCCCGACCCGACTACTTAAATAAAATAATAAAAATTAATAGATTTAATACTATAAACTTATAATCTCACTAAATAAATTAAAGTTTTGATATTAATTACATAATTTATGTGAAAAGAGATATTTAAAATTTCTAATTAAGTAAAATAACGTAAGTTTGACTAAATAGTTTTTAAAATTTGAAGTGAGAATAAAAAAAAGGATCGGGTCGGGCCGGCCCGCGAGTCTAGTCGGGCCGGGCTTTTAGGCCGGACTAAAAGTTCGCGGGCCGAAAAAGACCTTGCGACCCGGCCCGAAATCGGACGAGCCGACTAGGCCCATTGACAGCCCTACTTCCAAGTGGTTCTAGTGGTAGTCACGTATGAAGAGGAAAAAACCCAGAGGATTGCACAATGTAGTTGAATTATGCCCGCAAGAAACATTGAACACCTGATACAAACAACTTAAGATTAATTAAATATTAGAAAATAATTTCTTTTCATTGAAATGGTCAATTGTAGAAAGACATTTGGTTTTGCCAAAGTTAAATCAGCCTAACCAACTTAGGATTTGAGGAAGAAGACAAATATCTTGATCTGTCATAAAAATTTGAAATGCATCGGAGATTGGGTGGAATATAGAACATGAGCACTTGGTCACACCAGTCACACCTATGTGTTAAGACAAATATAAGAATGAGATCTACGATGATTTGAAGGTGCACAGGAAATAAAAGAGGGAAAAATAAGATAGGGAGGAAAAAAATAAAAAACCTCATGTGACAAGAAGAAAAACTCAGAAAACACGGATATCTGTATCTCATTAAACAGTTTACCAGTTTTATCATCATGGCTTCATAAAGCAGAACATATATGTAAATATGGAAAATCTAAATAAGAAAAAAGTAGCACATCTATGTACCTCTATGTCCAGTCAATTTTCATCTGCTGCAAGTCCCATTGCAGAGCAGAATGAAAATAAGCTAAAATACTAGCTTAAAATTCTTAGATATGATGACATCAACATTAAAACAAAGCATAAAATATCATCATCACTCTCTTGGCGTGAATAATGTTCTGCATCCCTTCGCATGCCAGTCATTTCCACTCTCATCTTTTGCACCTCAGCCTGCAATACGTACAGGTGACTACTGATGTTATGACACAGAAAGTCAGCAGAGGAGGCATGTTCATGTCTGCATTAAGTGCTAAGCTCCTTGTTAAAGGACACAACATAGAAAAAAAAATAAAGATCATGCCATTGCAAATACTTTTCTTATCCGCTTCTCTTTCTTGTTATAGACAAGCACAAGTCGAAGGCTTGGAGCATTACTGCAACCACAATGATACATGGCAACTTATTTAACTTCTATTCTCTCCTTGACAACAAGCAGATTCATGCTGTCCTTGGATTATTTGTTACAGTGTGAACAACACAATTATGAACACTATACATGCACACTTATCAACCAATTGACATTTTATTTGCAAGTAAGAGTGAAAGGACTTACCCTATCAACTAAAACACAAGCACCACTAAACATTGTTGACGGTATAACTTCATAAGAAACAGATAAAACATAGATAAAAGATAAAGATATCATGAAATCCATGGCAACAGCTCAGGGCAAGAGTTAGCCAGAATGACTACCATTCTCATCAACTCAGGCGGTTGATTAGTTTTTCAGAAATGCTTGAGAATTAAAGATATGAGTGCTGTTAACTGGGCATGGCCATTGGGCCACCAGCCCATTATCGCAAAGGTGCGCGAATGCGCACGCGGCTGCCACGCGGCTGCCTCCGCAGCCTCCACCGCTTCACCGCCTCTCCCGATCCCACCGTCCCCGGTTAAACCTTCCCATGGCCTTTTAACCTTTATAAAAAGGCACCTGCTGTGTTGCATCCGAGATGAGCAGAAGAGACGGTAAAAAGGTGAAATCGTGGGCAATACAAAAAGGGAACTGAGGGCCACAGCAAGATGAAAAGTGAAAAGTGAGTGTGCGTAGTGTAAACCATAGGTGAGGAAAAACTAACACGGCGGTGGCCGAGTGCGACCGGAGGAAAGGACAGCCGTGGGCCTCTCACGGTCGGCAAGTGTAAACGAGAAAAGCTCCGGAGGCACGTCACCCGTTGACTTAGGATTTGGAGTGTGGACGTTTGGAATTGACTCTAGTAGTCACTTCCTGACTCTGCGAGTTAGAGATTTATTAATATATATATATCTAATTCCGCTGCGTGGCTAAAGTATGTCCTTACACTTAAAATCTCGTGTTCATTTGTGTAAATTATATTTCGGAGCTTACCAACAAGTGCAATATATATCTTCCTGACAGATCGACTGAAACAAGAAAAATAGTTTACAGTCAACGAACTGCAGCAAGAATCACACATGGGAAGAGAAAATTTACTATAGTTTCGGTACTCAATCGATCACGATGCAAAATCTCGAGGAATGTCACTCTAAACACCAAATGGAAGAATCAAATTACAAACTAGGAATAAGAAACTCTACCTCTGTTTTACCTGTTGGGAAGTGTGAATGGTGAAAAACTACACATGCACATCCATGTCACTTGTTAGAGGTGCTAAAAGTTACCTATGTTTGCAGCACGTATGTCACATAAAAAACGCACCTGATAAAGCCCATATCTTTCTTTTCTCTACGATATTCATCCATGCTCGATGTTCAAAGACGAGGGTTTCACAGGAGGGAACGCAAGAGGGAATAGGGTTTAGCAAGATCACGAGGAGATGCGACCTCCCAGGCGAGGCGGAGGGCATAAATGACACGTTTTCACCTGATCAACCATAACCCGCCTCTGGCAGTGGATTTCGAAAGCGTGGATTAGTCCGGGTTTAATCCCCTCTTAATCCTGATCAATCGGGTTTAGCCATCAAACCATCAAAATGGTTAGTCATGAGTTAATTTTGGGCTAACCCATCACTAACGCCTTATCAAATTGGGACTTGGAATGCAGGTCAAAGGTTATTTTTATTTAAAAATTAAAATATTCATGACATGTTGAATAATTGAAATTAGTAAAAATAATAGTGTTTAACAGTAACGAAAAGCAAACCTAGGTTCACAGATAACGCGTTTTTATCTTTATGGTTAACGCGTCCATAAAAAAAAAAACAAAGGTTTTATGGCGGACGTGTTTTCGCCAATAGGGAATTGCCACGTACGTTTCTTCCAATTGCCATTTCCGCGCCTGCTCCTCTCTCCCCCGGCCCGCCAACTCGGCGCGACACCGGCGGAGCGCCACGCATGGCCACGGGAGAGGTTGCAGAGCTTCCCCCCCTCCCCATCGACAGCGAGGGCGACGAGGAGATCGACGACGACGGCGGCAATGCCGCCCTTTCTGGCCGCGCTCGCCCCTCTGCTCCCGCTTCCGTTCTGCACTGGCAGATCCACCGACGCCGCCACAGCCGCTGGCGCCTTGATTACCGCCACCTCGACCCCGGCATCTTCGCCCCGCCCCGGCCGCCCTCCTCCTCCTTCTTGCGCATTGACCGGGGTACCCCGCCGGGCTCCGACTCTGGCTCCGATTCCGACGACCTAGGCGACGAGGGGGCGTTCGCCGTCGATCTGTTCGAACCGAACTCCCCGCGGCGCAGCGGCGGGATGGGCTTGGATCCCTTCCGTGATGATGTGGGTCCGTTGCGTTTTGGAGCTTTTGATGGTTTGGAGGAAATGGGAGCTGATTACCAGGAGGTGGGGCGGGGAATAGGGTTAGGGTTCGAGGTGGAGAAGCTGCGGGAGGAGGAGGGCAGCTTCGACGGGGTGTATTTGGAGGAACGGTCGGACTGGGGTGATGGATTCCTTGTCAGTTGGAGGAGCATTGCCTTGGAATCTGCCAGCGGCAATGGCGAGCCGTCTAGTTTGCGCGGTGGTGAAGGACTGCGCAGCATTGTTGGGTTCGGATTGGATTCAGACTCAGATGCCGAGGGCGAGGGGGACATTGCAGGGAGCCCGCATTCCGATGATTTGGATGTTTTGGATGGGATAGAGGATCTGGGGCTGCCGCTCTGCTGGGACTGCTTAAGGATCGAGGAAGAGAGCAGGGATCCAAACGAAGATTTCGACTGGGAAGAGGTTGATGGGAGGGTCGACGAGAGGGAGGTCCTTAGTGCGGCCATAGGCGCGGGCGAGGACAGATCCATCGTACAAGAAGAGGCAGATGCACATTTGGAGATCGAAGGGGAGGACGAAGAGGAAGAAACAGCTCGAAACGTCGAGTGGGAGGTCCTTCTAGCTGTGAATGACCTGGAAAGGAATGCTGCGGTTGAGTACGAGGGTGCCGAATCTTTTCCTGCCGACGAACACGAGGGCTTCGTCTACACCTCGGAGTATGAGATCTTGGTTGGTCAGCTCGCCGACCACGACAGTTTCATTAAGGGGAACCCACCGGCAGCCAAATCGGTGGCTGAGGATCTTCCATCGGTTGTCTTGACTCAGGTGGATGCGGCTAACAACAACACACTGTGTGCAGTCTGCAATGATGAAATCTCGATGGAGGAGATGGCAAAGCAGCTCCCATGTGCGCACCATTACCATGCCGACTGCATCCTCCAATGGCTGAGGATAAGGAACACATGCCCTGTGTGTCGGTACGAGTTGCCAACAGATGACCCTGATTATGAGAATTGGCGGGCACAGCGAGCTAGTAATGGCGGAGCTGTGCACGAGTCTCATGTCAGGTACTATTTTGACATTTTCCATGAAGAGTAGGGGATCTGGGAAGTGGAGGTGTCCTTCTAATGCTAGGATGCTTTTGTCATACTGGCGTATTGAGCAATGAGAATGTGTACCATCATATGCTATTCTTTTATCAGACAATTTTGTGTCATTCAACCTTTTAAACTAGGGATCACTGGGTGAATTTGGATCGGTTATCTGCAGATGTTACATGGATTGTATACCCATTTGTTCCTGAATAAATATAAACCAGGGATGTCCTTATTGTTGATTTTGGAATTGTTCGTTCCCCAACTATATAGTTACTTTCAGTATGTACCGAGAACAGGTCAAATGTGTCTTATACATCTTCTACTGAATTTGTGCTGTCGATAAAGAATTGAACTGCAGGTGTAGGTGGACAGAATTTAACCTACAATCTTCAGGGGCCTTTGAATTTGCATTTTATAGCATTGTATGCTGCACTTTTGGAGTTCAATTTAAAAGACATGTATGCTTGGAGCTAACTCTCATGTGCATTCGAGGAGAGCCTTTGCATTTGCGCATTTGTAGGAAAAAAAGCACTGGTGATGGAGAGGCATTGTATGCCGAATGGGAATATAAAATATTTTTCCCTTGTGCACCTTGTTTTAAGTTTCCTAAATGTAGAAAACAATCAAAGGTTGAAAGATTGTCAAACTATTAGACATCCTTTATATTCAATATTGGGTGGATTTATCCATATATCAAAGTTATTATTGTGGCTGTCTGCTCCCCCGTCTTTGAATTGGTTTCTGGAGTAATCAGTATTCACTGTGGTAGGGCCACTAATTGCAGTGGGGCCTTGTCTTTTGTTTTTTAATTTTCTTATGTCACTGCCTGAAAGTTTCTTATGTACTCTTCTAGAAGTGTACGGAGGCTAATTCAGAGCTAGAATTTGTATATGGGATGATTGCGAATTTTTTCTTTTAATAGGTGACCAAATGGTCACAGTTAAATCTTCTAGAAGAGAGAAAAGCACACAAACAATCCCGGAGAATCCAAACACATGAAGAAGACAAGGGTGTGTGTTGTTTTTTTTATGAAAGAAGCAGTGGTTATACCACCAATTTTATTGCAAATAGAGGCAGTACAACCAGTAGGTGTAGAGGATAGATTCCTCTACCACGTAAAAGAATATGAAGGTAAAAAATTAATTGCAAATGTTGAATAACCCTTTTCTAAGGCTGAAGACTAACTTTAAGGAGGAAAAGGCCATGTGTTTCTACTAGGGTGGTAGCGGCGCATATCCTTGAAAGAAACCCCAAAATTCATTAAATAAGAAAGGCCTTCCAGTTGTATAGCAAAGGCAAAAGCCTTGAGTCATTATATGAATTTATCTGCAAAACATATCCTACAGTATCCGATCAGATGAATGGAGTGATTGATGATGTTAAAAGGAGAGGAGTGATCATGTGCAAAGCACCTGCTGTCCCTTTCCTTGCAGGTAGCCAGAAAGACTGCTCCCAGGGACATGTACCAAATAACATTTTCATCCTTGTGGCGGTTGAGACTTGAGACCCCCCCCACTGCACAGTCATGTTTAAGGGTTGGCTCAACCAGCCCATTTCAGCCCTGGGCATCTCATAATTGAACTCCATACGCCTGCGATCATGCCAAATTGCCAAAAAAAGGTGCTTTCTACCCCAGGTTGATAGCCTATCTTGAATCAGTTTCCACAGGAAATATGCAGGGAGATGGCTTCGGCCGGCTTTTGCATCAGCTTGCATGACGCAACTGCAATTGTAAGTGAGTGGCATGGCCCGATGAGCATGTTAATGGGAATAAAAGTGCTCATGCCTCTAACATGACATGTTGATCTTAAATGAGGCACATTACCCCCTTACAGATTGTCATTTCATGACTCTATGCAGATGAATTTCATTTAAACAATCATGTTGTATCAGATCTAAGTTATGGAATTTCTTCGTTTACATCGGCCTGATCAATTTGATCTAATGACATGTTTCCATCATTGCATGTTTGGAGCTATTTCAGATACTGGTGACTGCTCAATATGGAAAATCTCTTTTGATGGCAATATTGAACAAGAATTTTCTGCTATTCATATGTTTCTTGCATTTAAACTAGGTTAGGATTCAACCAGAGTTCAATTACCTTTTTAGTACTGAGGTGCCACGCTTGAAAACCCATAAAAACAACAAGATTTGTCGTTTCAGCCATTCATATTGCAAGAAATAGAAGCTAATACTATGAAGCTTCTCTGCTCATCCTTTGGTAGATATGAGGGAAATGGTGGTAGAGCCAGCCACTTATTTCTCCAGACTTATTGGCTTTTGTGCAGGTTTATCATTTCAGCCTTTCATGTTGCAAGTAAAAGAGCAATAGAGGTGACAGTGGTGATGCTTCTTCACTTATCCTTTTGGTAAATATGAGGAAAGAATAACAGATCTAGACATCTAGATTTCCAGACAACTTGGTAGTTCTTCTGCAGGGTTTTTTCCCACTAGGGAAAGCTTCATTTGTTGTTGTCGACAATCCATTTCCCTCTGATACATGTGTTTTTTTATTTGCTTCCATATTAATACATCTTGTTCTGCATGTATTCTTTTCCTTTCTTCAGTCTATATTTGCCTAGCAAACTATGTCCCAAGAGATCTGAGGGCCAGTGTGATACTGCTTTTGAAGGTAATGAGTTAAACCGAGTCTTTAGTTTCTATGCGTTGCAATGCAAGGTGAGAGAGTAGACTTACGGAGTTAACTTGAAGTATTGCATATGAACATTGATGTTGAACATTTGAACTTCTCCAGTGATGATACCATCCATGAGCAAAATGATTTTTTGTTGGCTGAGATCATTGCAGTTTGATGCAGGCGATATTGGTGGTGGAACCTCCAATGCTTGGAGATACTTTTTTGTGCGCATGTGAGACTACAGTTTGGCTGGTAAATACGAATAGCTGACTCGATCTTTGAGATCTTGATAACACCGTGATGTTAGTCGGTGCAGAGATAAGAGCAAGGGCCTGTAGGTGTACACTTTACTCACTGTCTGAAAATCAGATGCTGGAAAGCATCAATCTTAAGTTCAGTGGATCATAAGTTTAGGACCCATCTCATCTGCTGAATCAGATGGCGAAAGAAGAGTGGTAAAAAGTGTGATACCATGTCATTAGTCTTCTTCCCTTTTCTATTGTTATGATTCATACTCTTCCTTATGGGTCTGTGCACTTTCATTATATTCGACACTTTCTCCCCAATTCCTACAGATTACCCATCCTGTTTTGTTTTTACTAAATTTTGTCTTAATCTACACACTTTATCCTCATATTTCTATATTTTCTTAGATTTTGCTCTGGTTTTACTTTGCATCTACACTCTCTGTTTTACGCAGTTTGCAGAGGTACATACTGTGTTACAAATATGTTTGAAACTGAGCATTCTTTTGTAAGTATTTCTTTTGTATAAAACAACTCTTAATTAGATATATAGCTTGTATGTCGAGTATTAGTGAAAACGGGCTTGCTACATCATGGAATTACTTCTTTGTTTTCATATCCGATGACCACAAGCACCATTCTTCTTTTTAAACTTGTAATCCCATGTCAACATTTTCTTCAATTTATCGGCCCCAATCTTACTGTTCCGACTTATCTGTCTATTTAATTTCCGTACCCTTTCTGTTTTCTTCTACCCTCTTACAAGAGAAAAGAAAGATAAAGTGAGAGATGGACAATACAGAGAGCTATCATATTCATGGTTCGTTGACTCGGTCCGACTCGGGCGTGCTGTACCGGATCTGGGAAAATCCGATACGTTGCGGATCACCCCTAGGATCGGCCGAGTCGGGCTGAGTCACAGTGTGTGAGAGAAAGAGAGAGAGAGGAGGGGGAGAGGGAGAGAGAGAGGGCCGAGTCCGTCCGAGTCGGTTGTGACTCGGGCGTATCATACCGGATCAGGAGGATCCCGATCTAATACGGATCAACGAGTCGGCGAACTCTCATCATATTAATAATGATGATGCCAAAGAATACAGCAATTTTTAACTACCATGAGAGGACTGATACTCCCTGTGTATCATTCAAAATTGCGAAAAAGTAATAAGATGCGCCACACATGAGATGCTGCCCCAACGCCCCCACGAGTTCCTTTCCTCTAATACTGCTATGTGACTTGGTAGTCTCCCTTCTTCATCGTTGAGTTACTTACGGAGCTAGCGTCTACATAGTTCCCTTGGATCTTAGGGCACGTTTGAGAACAAATCTTGCGGAGATTTTAATGATTAAAATCTTCAATATAATTTAAGATCATGTTTGGAGATGAGATGTGCTCCGTACTTTTTATTAAAATCCATCTGCAGTACTAATGCATAGAATGTGAGTGATTCTGCATCATTCTAAATTCTCAGAAGCGACTCTACCATTGTTTCGAGAGATTAATAGAATTGGACATTTTTGTGTCTAGTTATTTCTTCTCTTCAAAATTTTTCCGGTAGAGAAGTCAAAAATGGCCGTGACCATTTGATAAAAATTAAATATTGTCGGAAGATTTTGCCTCGAAAGTTGACCGCATATATATTCTCGAACATCCTTAAGTTCTATCAAATGTTCAGCAATTGTCTAGACTTCTGAGTCAGGAAAAAAAATCTTGGTAAGAGAGATTGTAGAAACAAAACATTGCTTCGTCTATGAATCCGCATAAACAAGTGTAAAGTCGCTTCCTAAGATTTTTAATGATGACACATCCCTGCTGTGTGAAGAGCTTTTGTAAGGTGAGAAGATTATGGTGACAATGGTGAAGCTAGGTGAGTTTTTAAACACGCCGTTTAAGTTATGAAAGTTAGCTTCTAGCTTTCCATTTGAAGACAAGATTATAAAAATATTTTGACATTTTTTTCTGCTAAATTTATTACATCACGATAAGTGGGGCCGAATTTTTTTAGATATTTAATAAAATAATACATAATTACATAACAATCATTGGCAAACGAGACAGTGAATTTAAATAAATACATAAATAATATTGGTTCCCTACACATCGAGCCGTCTTAGCTCAGCTGGTAGAGCGCATGGCTTTTAACCATGTGGTCGTGGGTTCGATTCCCACAGACGGCGATTTTGCGCCCGGACCCCTCCCTTCCTCGTGTTTGCCCTGATGACTTTAGAGCCGAGATTCTCTACCCTATTATTCAAAACTATTCCACACCGTTGGGTGATTTTTTTTTTTTCATTACATGTAGTTTTGATTTCAGGATGAATCCTCGTATCCTGTCCCAAAAAAGAAATATTTTCTTTTACATGTAACCATTGAATTATGACTACTAAAAATTCTTAGATAATTTGATAAAAAATTGAAAATAAACTGTGCACATGGTTGATAGACTTGTAGCGAATGGGTACGGGTTGGGTGGTGATACAAAACGAGTCGACTTGAGTTATTTAAAGAACTTAATTGGATGATTCGAGAGTATGAGTTAGATCGGTACCTCGTTAGGATAGATTCAGATCGATTCACCTCAATGAGTTGGTGAAACGTACTCATGGGAAAGATTTTAAGTAGACTAGAATTTTTTTTACATATATATTTTAGTAAAATTTGATTTTTGTCAAATATATCTTATCTTAATATATTATCATGAATATCCTTCGTTTAAATAGAAATATTACGGTTATACCCTTTAATTTAATGTCGTCGATGGAATACAATATTCCGTGAAATATGTTATGTCATTGGATCTAAAATATATTTGATAAAATCAAATTTTATAAGAGTATATATACAAAAATTTTACTATTTCACTCATATTTGACTCGGATTAAACACACGATAGTTAACGGAGAGGATATAATCTGGATATTATTCATATTTTAAAAATATTCATGATAATATATTTCGATGAAAAATATATTTGATAAAATTAAATTTTATAGAGAGATATATATATATATATATATATAATTTCAAAAAAAGACTCACACTTAAATTTGAGAGATAAAAAATATGGAAATGAAGAACATATCTCACGTCATACGAACCATCTGCTCCACCGACTTCTCCCACGCCAACCACAGAAGGATAACGCGGGCTCCTCCCTGCCCATCCTCCCTCAACAACATCACCCCCACGGTCCCTCCCCACCACCCACCACCAACCTCGGCATGAACGCCCAGGGCATCCTCGGCACGCCCTCCCCGTGCTGCCCCTCCCCCTCCCGCCCGCCGCACCCCCGCCGCGTCGCCCCGCGCGCCGCCGCCGCCAGCTTCTCAATCACCGACGCGGAGCTGGAGTCGCGGGGGTTCCGCCTCCGGCGCACGGCGGCGGGGCTGGACCTGGAGGCCCTGAACACGGTGTTCGCCCGGGTGGGATTCCCGCGGCGGGACCCGGCGAGGATCCGGCGGGCGCTGGAGCACACGCAGGCGCTGGTGTGGGTGGAGGACGGGCGGTCGGAGCGGCCGGTGGCGTTCGCGCGGGCGACGGGGGACGGGGTGTTCAACGCCGTGGTGTGGGACGTGGTGGTGGACCCGTCGTTCCAGGGGATGGGGCTGGGGAAGGCGGTGATGGAGCGGCTGCTGGAGGACCTGCGCGGCCGCGGCGTCTCCAACATCGCCCTCTACGCCGAGCCCAAGGTCATCGGGTTCTACCGCCCCCTGGGCTTCGCCGCCGACCCCGACGGCATCAGGGGCATGGTGTACTCCCGCAGGCAGCAGGAGAAGGACAAGGCCGGGAGGGGCAACTTCTTGCTGTGATGATGCGCAAAGCTCGCTGAACATGTCTCACTTGTACGTAGATAACCCCCATCTGTTTTGAAGGAAGGTAAAGTTACCCCCGCCTGAGGATAATTCCTTAAAAAGAATGTATGAGTTTTTTATTTTAATCTTGAGCATATGGACTATGATTTGAATTCCTACTCGTGAATTGTGACGAGAGAGGTTGCATGTGTATCTAACCTCAATTGTGAATTGTGAACGGGTTGGGCTCGGGTTGGGCCCGATCTAGTCCATGGGCAGTGAGGAAATGTACGGGTGGGACAGTCATATATGGTAGGGTTGTCAATGGGCCGAACATTTTGGGCGGGATAAATTAGGTGTTCGACTCGGGCTCGAGTCATTAATATTAAAGCTCGAGTTTGACCCGAGTCTTATATTATTAAAAAATATAAAATTTGATTAAGATCTAAACATTTTAAATAAAATATAAAAATAATATATTGTTTTTTAATTTTTAACTAAATAAAACAATAGAATTTTAATTAAGTAATTTTTAATTTTTTTTAAAAAAATAGAATAATTTGGACCGACTTATAGGTCCAACTCAAAACTTAAACTCGGCACGTGAATTTAGTTGGACCGAATTTTAAGTCCGACTAATATAATAACACGAGGGCTGAAAAATATCTTACGACTCGATCTGAAATCAGACCGACTCAATTCATCGACAGCCATAATGCACGGTGAAAACTGTGAAATATTGTTGTTGGACACACAGACAGCGAAGTCATGGGGTAATTAAAGGTGTTCACATATATGAAAGATGATCCTTAATTAATGGGTTTAATCTCCATTAATTGGCATACCCACATGAGAAATTGATAATAGTGAAGAACAATGTGAATGGAAAGAAACTGATCAGAGCAAACATCGATCCATTTAGAGTACCGTAGAAATAATTAGGTCAACTATAAACTTTCATGCACTTTACGTGAAAGTGGAGACAAAGAAAGAAGAATATATGAAAGGAAGTACAAAAATTAACACACACACAGACACACACACACACACACACACCAAATAGAAAAAGGAAAGAAGGAACTCCTCTCGATCGGCACCACCTGGTTGGCACTCGCAAGCTGCCGAGAGGCACGTCGACGTAAGAACGTGGACTCCAACACAGAGAGAATCTGGCAATTCTTATCTCAAACCCGGCCCTTCACTGTAGGAGGAGACAGCGAGCACAGGAATGCATGCATGGGTCTGCTTTCGATCGGCTTTTTAAAAGACGGGGGCGGCTTAATTACATCTCATTTTCTCCTCTTAAATATTCCCAACCATTCAAATAACGATGGTAATTAACTAATCAAAGACAGACACCGGCCAGTACGTACGTACGTGCACCCCTGAGCCGGGCTTCTTAATTTCTCTCCCAGTACTCCACCAAATTAAGGATTAGCTTCGCAGGCTACGTCCGTCCGTACTCAAAAGGACAATCAGTTCATGTATACTTGAATTAATCCCTTCCTTAATTTATTAAGAAGATTTCAGCAAAATTATATCGCCACTTCACTTTAAGAGCTGCATATATATCACTTCTCGTCGCAGCCAAGCCGTGTGATCTTTACAGATTAGATCAATGTTATCAGAACCGAATCGGTGACTGAACCGATCAAGGAGTTGGTTCGATTTGAATCGATTAAATCATTCAATCGAATCGATTTGAACCGTGACGTCATCATAATATTGATACATGATCCGACTTGATTCTATAACTCAAGATAATAAGAAATAAGATATAATGATTAAAATAAAATAACATATATGTATAATTATTAGTCATGATTATGTAATCATACAAATAAAAAAATAACAATAACATAGTTAAATAATCTGATCTTAAAATTTTATAATATTTTATTGATATTCGCTCTTCCACATATATGTTCATTTAAACCTTTAAATTTTAAATATATCTAAAATAAAATAATCAATAATAATAAGATAATTTTGTTCACACTTAAATATTATTTTGAATATCTAAATATTTTTATCTTTATTTTTTTATTATAATAGGTGAATCGAGTTGGACCGGTTCAGATCGGTTCACCGATCGAACCGTGATTCGTCCGATTTTTTTACATTAGATCGGATAGGCCTTAATAATCGGATCGGTTCCTGAATCGATTCGCGATCGGACCGATCCGACCCAGTTCTGCTGACACTGGATTAGATGATCAATTAAAATGAAACACATTAATTGTCGAGAGATTGCTCACACGAGAACAATATTAAACTTAAATTTAACATGTGAAAATGCATGTCGACCACTTGATGTAAAGAACTAAAGATGACTGCTGAGATGAAAAGATTATACACCTCCTTAAGTGGAGTGGCACTGTGTATACCTTTTGTTTCAGCTAGAGTTGATATCTAGAGACAAGTGGAAGAGAGAGAGAGAGAGAGAGAGAGAGAGAGAGAGAGAGAGAGAGTGCGCAGGTACTGGCCGGAGCACCATGGAGGAAGCTAATCATTGTCATTGTCCCACACTATGGAACAAAGTGAAAGAGAATACGGCTTCTTAATAAGATGCCATCAACAGTGCTGTCATGAGGTGAGAACATTCATAGACAGAAGTGATGGGCATGCACTTGCATCTCTTCTTGCCGGGTCTGAACAGGGCAACGCAGAAGAACGAGCGATGGACATTCCTCTCTTAATCTCCAGACAACCCACCGAGATGACAGAGAAGAATCTAGGCTATGATGACCTGTTTCCACCTCCGAGTCGCCGCGTCCGGCTGCCTGTTTTGTCGATAAAGGTGTTGGGTGCTGTGTAGTGCTGCGAATCTGCGATAGCCATCGAATTAACTAATTAAGAAGGGATTTTGTTTTACAAAGCCAAGAGGGTATAGTGATATTTGTGAAGTATTATGTATCCATCGTCACGTCATTAATTATATAATGGGGCAGACCATCACCCACATGCATGTAAGCTCATCTCAACCACATACTATACAGATACAGTTTCCTTTGTAGAGGAATTGTCTCAAACTATTGTGCTCACAATAGCGCGCGCGCCCCATACAGTGGTAAAAGGATGGGTTCTATGCATGTATTGCAAACATTACATTATTTCATCATTTCGTGTAAAGATCGATGATCCCCACAACTGGGGTTTGAACTCAGATGGCTACACTACGAGAGATACTGAAATCATAGTAGAGAGTAAGTTGAAAACGAGAGTGTGCATACAAGTGGACGTACGTGGGAGTGTCTGATTAATCTCTTTGTAACACTCGATGAAAGAGAGATTAATAGCAGTTTTGAATCGACATCCCTATGATGTGGGTCTAAATTTCTTAAGAACTATACTAAGATTGAAAATTAATGGATGTAGTACGAATGCTCCGTTAGATTGATGAAGCTTAGCTCATCATATTTACATATGTTGGTGGAGGAGAAGAGAAGGAAGAACACCAAAGGGAAAGCGGGGGGGGGGGGAGAGGAAGTTTTTGAAGGTGGCCCCGTGATCTGCTTCAAGGTTGATCCGGGTGGAAATAGGGGACGGCCTTCGCCAGGAAGCTTGGCACGGCGTCCCCCGCCATGATGACCAGCACCTTCGGCTCCGCGTCGACGGGCGGAGCCAGCACCGGCTTCTCGCCGGAGGGCGGCGACGAGGAGCCACCGGGGGAAGGCTTGCGTTTAGAGCACAGGAGCACGATCAAGGCGACGGTGATGAGGCCCATCATGGCGGCCAAGCCGCCGAAGAGGTACAGCGCCGGAGAGTTCCAACGCCACAGGCTGGGCGCGGATGGGCCGCCGGCTGTAGGGGCTCCCGGGCTTCCGACCACCAGTCTCATTCTCTCTCTCTCTCTCTCTCTCTCTCTCGCTCTTTCGTCTACGCTCTCTCTGTTCTCCGTTGCACCTTGCAAGGTCGGAGAATGGAGGTGGTGGCGGTGTTACATATATAAAGACAGAAGGGTGAGACGCGGAGAACGGGGAGAGGTACCGTTTCTAGTGTTCCTGAGGAATAATGTAAGGTAAATTATTTCATAGTTAATTTCACTTCCCTTCGGTGTCTGATTGCTCTGCACCTGACCTGATTCCTGACCCCGGTCAGGTAAAATCCTTGCAAATCTCGATGCTCCTTAAACCTTTAGGCCGTGTTTGTTATCCCGGAGGGTCGAGCACGGTAATCGTACTCGGTTAACCTTTTTTGTGTGAGGGGGAGACGCGTCCCGCCGGGGTTTCTCTCTCTCCGATTCCCGACAACCGGCCAACCATCCCACTATCAAAGGGGGCCTTATTGAGGAGGGAGGAACACTGGGTAAGTCCATTAACACCTAATAATAATTGGCCCAATATATAGGTACGTGTTTCGTACGCACGACTATCTCACGAATCACGTAACGTACGGTCAAGAATTCATTTTCACGGTAACGACGGATATTATCTCGAAGATTAGTGGACGTCGAGTGACAACTCACGCCCCCAAACCTCCTGTAAGATGGAATATCGGGACGACCTATGACGCCAGGATCCAAGCCAATATTTAGTCAAAAGATAGGGATGATAGAATGCACTCGATCGAGGGGGAAGACCTTATAAGAAGTACCTTAGTCAGACTGCCAGAGGGTCAGACACTCTTCACTCCTCTCTCTTTAGGAATACTCGTCTCACTTAAATATCGAAGAGTTATCCTACGAGATCACTCTTGAAAACTCTACAGACGCATTGCCAAAAAGTACAATGACTCTTGGTGCTGACTTGTTGGAAAGAAATTTTTGGTGATGTTTGTGTGCGTGCGTGTGTTATAAAGTGAAGGGGGAACTTGAGCAGAAAATTCAGAGTGGGGAATGTGAGACCAGTGCTCTGCCCCAACAACCGTGGTGGGGGTAGTGATAAAGAGTGGACAGGAACGCAAGTGATACATGTGAACGATTTGGGAAGGCAGACGAGAAACCTTCTATATATATATTCCCCATGTTTGCTCTTCTTAATTAAGAAGATGACAAAGACGACTTCTTTTTCCCATACATCCGCCGATGCATCTGTATATCCTATGGTTAATAGTTATGAAGCTTAGCAGATAATTATGCACAAGACTCGGAAACATATGGATGGGATGGTGGTCATTTTCCGCAGAAAAGATACAGAATAGATGCTTCACTGATTGTTCTCCCACATTGCTAATTAATATAGAGTAATGTTTTAGTGCACCCCGTGCATTAATTACACTCACCAGTGTAATTAGTGTAACATTTAATATTTTTTTAATTTTTTTAATAATCTTCACGTCTAATTAATTTGATGTATCGTTCACGTCATCAAATAACGTGACGCGAAGATCACGTCTAATTAATCTAATTTCACTATTAATCTAATTTCACTATTCACAGGATTCGAATTTTTCTTTTAATTGACTCCCACATCACATCACTAGTCACGTGAATGACACACTAAGTTATTTAATTAGACGTGAGGGTTACTAAAATTTTTTTTAAAAAAATATTAAATATTACATTAATTACATCGATAGATACAATTAGTGCACGAGATACACTAAGCATTAATCATTGATATATTTGATTTTTTTTCCTATAACTCTAGACCAATCATATAAGGATATGTCATTTATGGCAGAAGAATCGCCCGAAATTAATTTGGGGCGTCTTTGATATCGGGTTAGGATAACCCAGTGGATGAGAGAGAGAGCGGGGTCCACCGCTCTCTCCTCACACACAAGACACCTAACCGACCCCGGTTGACTTACTCGATCCTCCGAGGTCGAGTAAGCCAACCGGGCTCGGATGTCAAAGACGTCCTTGGTGTTTAACCACCATAACACCACAGTACGAAGATTCATGAAATATCAAATAATTCTAATTAGCGCCCCATCTCTTCGTAAATAAAAGATGATCCATGCATCACGGGCACGGCTACCACAAGTGGCATACGACACGGGGAGATCGATGAGTTAACGAATAAACTGATCAGAACCGTGCACGTGTTAGAATATTTGGGCATTCGTGTCTGAGTAATAGTCCCGTATCAGTTAAATGAGTTGTGGTTTATATATTTATGATCCTGAATCTGTGTATCTCAATATCGCGATTTTGTGAATTCAATATGGTATCAAGTCTTGACCTAACTCCTCTTGTCACCTCCACCTAATTAATGTCCACGGTCTATCTTGACCGTGAGGAAGAACGTTGAAATATTTAGATATTAGTCCAGATAATAGTCCCGTATTAATTAAATGAATTGTGATTCATATGTTTAATATCGTAATTTTATGAATTCCAATAGCACGATCCATTGCTAAATTTTTTTATATTCTTAATTAATTAGATACAAGAATAAAAAAGAGAAAGGAATAAAATTAAGAAAGAAAACACACAGAGCAACTGCCCATGCATAACCCCACCTGTCTGGTAGTTCGAAGTTTGCCATGGGGGTGAGGCAACGAGAAGGACGCGGACTCCGACAGAGAGAATGGCGATTCTTATCCCAAATCACCGTGCGAGGAGACAAGACGACGTGCCTATGACGTCGTCCAGGCTTTTCCGAGACAAGAGTGCATGCCCGGCCTGTGCATGCATTGCATTGCTGTGCCGTACCAGGGTCCTAGTGAAATGAAGGCGCGTAGTTTACTTTCAGATTTTTTTTAATTTTTTTAAAATTATCTTATTTAAAAAATTATTTACACATGTATACATTCAGTGTAAATAAATATAAAATTAATATGAATTATCAATTATATCATTATCTTCTTGTTTGATTATCAATTTATTTATTATCATTAATTAGTTGTGTTTATTTTATTCAACATTTGACATTCTTATAATCAAACTTCCAATTTGAAAAGTCGATATTTCTGTAATTTTTGTGTTCACGTTAAATATAATATTATTCTTTATTGTTCCTTTTTTATAACGTGGATTGACCTATCTGATTTGTCCATTCGATATTTTGTAAAATTGATCTTCAACCGACCATCAATCAAACTTCGTTATGGTCTCCGAATATTTTTAGAATACATAAGAGTACATATCCGGCGGAGGATTCTAATTTCACCCAAAAAAAAAAAATTCTGAAACCTAAAGAATCAGAGTGTGCAGCAGATGTACGCCACCGGAGAATATGTTGTTATGTTAAAGGGCCGGGAAACCTCTGGGCTGTGTTTGACAACGGGGTTGTCCACCGGTTAGCTGACATCGGCTAACCGGTGGATCCCGCCTCCGCCCACCCTCCCTCTCACAGGAGAAGCTTAATCGGGGTCGGGTATCATAACCGACCCTTCGGGGTCAATTACGGTAACCCGATACTCGGTTCTCAAAGTCACCCTTGGTGTTTCACATAGAATAATATCTCGTTGGTTGCCTATATCATGCTAGGCATTATCATCTTTAGTCATGAATTATACGTCATTATTCACCATCCGAATGTCGGTAAGTATCACAATAATTATGATAACTTGGTATTTGAGAATTCCTCGGAAACAAAAGGATATTGATGGATTTACATTCCAAAATATCTGAAGTAACATCAACATGGATAATTATTTCCGAGCATCGAGCCTCGTTATAAAATTTGATTCGTACAACAATAAATAGATTATCAGTTTCAGTTTGACTCTGTGTAAAAAAATACCACCACGATTATTAATTTTTGATTAGTATGATCCGATATATGCGATACACGTCAATTTATTAGGCCCGCTTTGATAACGGGATGATCGGTCGATTGTCGGACGAACAGTATAACTGGGGAGAGAGAAGGCACGGTGGGCCCCGCCTCCCCCCTCACATAAAAACGTTAATCGCCCCCAGTTAACGTGCTCGACCCTCTGCCGTCGAGCACGTCAACCGTGCTTATTAACAAATTCGCCCTTATAACGCGGCAAATTTTGACTGATCCTACGTTTTGTATAAATATTTTTCAATATTACGAGAAATATTTGTTGTACATTGGGGTATGCATTCAGATGGTGCACACTCGACTATGCTTGGTCCATACGGAATGAATCCAGAATGACGAACTTTGGTTACGAGTACACACGAGGACACCAATAAAGCGTACATTTATCAGAGTATGATAGTATATAGGCATGTCAACAGATACAGATATTATCCGGATCCACTTCGATTCATATTCATTTTTTCGGATATAGATAATATTCGAATTCGAATCGGAACGGATACGGATATTATAATATTCACTTCGAAAAATATCCGTTCGTAATATTATATATCATATAATACATATTTTTAAATAATGTATTATAAAATAAATGATATTATAGAGAAATTTAGATATTTTATAGTTATATTTTAATTTAAAATTTATTTTATATATTTTTGATATTTTATATATTATATTTATATACTTTTAAATTTGAATAGGATAATTCGGATTTTAAAACGGAGCGAATACGGATACTCAGATATTCGCTTCGTATCCGAATCAAATCGGAGCGGATCAAAATCAGATAATTCGAATCGAAAAACGGAGCGGATACGGATAGTCATATATTCGTTTCGTATCCGCTCCGTTGACAGACCTAAATTAATATATAGGGGATTTTAATTTTCAACGCCTATAATCTTTTATATTTACATATTAGTTCATTCAATTTAGATATTTTTCTATATGTCTTTATAACTATATATTTATTTGATAATTATTTCACCAGGGACCTTTCTCTAAACACTGGAGAGACTTATTTATTATGGGACGTTTCATTAAATAATTTATGATTTTAAAGAGTTTTAAATAAATATCTAGATGGGGGGATTAAACCCCAAAATGTGATAGAATATAGCGGTTAAAAACTAAAAAAGCTCATAATTAAACTATTGGTACCGAGTAACTTACAGGAATATCGGGTTATATTTAATTTGTTATCTTTTCTACAAACTTAAGTTATGAAAATATTAATGTAATGAATGTGTTATACGTCAGATAATAATTAGGTACTTCATTTGTACTTAATGTTATATTAATGTATTTCTTTTGAATGAGTCCGAGATAATGTGCTCTTAAGATGTTAAATAATCTTCCCCCATTAATTAACGTTGGTAACAAATAAAACTCTGCTCGATGCAACTGCGGTCAAAGTTTCGTTACACCGAATTCTTGGTCAACATTATTCAACGCTACGGAGTCGTCGTTGGGTTGGTCATTAATGTGTTAGATCAACGGCAGGTTGACTAGTCAATGGTCAACACTCGGATTCAAGTCAAACATGACTTTTCGGTCAAATCTGATCCGGTGGTGTCAGTTCTATCCCTCTTACCAAATAACAATTCCGTTAATTCTCATGTTTAATTCCAAGATGCGGAGTCGGATAATTATCTTTTTTTTTAATATATTGAACCCTCAAAAGATCGATACGGCACCACATGACCATTTGCTTTTCATCTCATTTTTTTAACCTCGGATTTTTTTTTTTGTGACGAGAAATTTAAGAAATCAAAAAATCTCGAGTCATGCACTTCTCAAAGATCAAACACATGATCAGATAAAATTCTTCCGAAGTGAATCGAACTTAAGAACTCCTGCTTCTTTGACACAAGTCTTCTACCGAACCTCGTTTCCTTAGCTACCATTCTCTGATGTCAAATCGACCTGATTTCGATGGCAAACATCGAGTTAAGGAATATAGAATCACAAGGCTTGTTTTTCTTATTTAGAAGTAGAATTGTATAAAAATCTATCTTACATTTACATTTACATGTATAACCTTCATACATTAATTTAATATAATGTACATGTACCCTTTTGATTAACTTATGTCAAAATATTCACATAATACTCCTTATTCTTCATCTCTTCTCGATAGATTTTAAGGGTTTGTTAACAGAAAAGTGTCCGTAAGAGCTTACATGACAATAAATTCATGCACGGAGGGTATACATATATACAAATGTATACGTAAGATAGATGTTCATACTATTTCATTTCCAATAGGGATACATATATAAAAAAATAAATAACAAATGAGTTGGTGAGTTCTTTGTATCAGGGTTTGCCAACCCGTCCGACCCGGTCTCTGCGCGGGACGGGTCGGGTCGGGCGGGTCGCACTGCGACCCGGTCCGCCCCGGTGCCTCTCCCACCTCCGGCGCCCCCCGCCCCCTCCTGCTGCGGCCCTCCGACGCCTCTCCCACCTCCGGCGCCCCCCCGCCCCCCTCCTGCTGCGGCCCCCCACCGCCCCCCTCCTGCTGCGGCCCTCCGGCGCCCCCCGCCCCCCTCCTGCTGCGCCCCCCCACCCCCTCTCCCACCTCCGGCGCCCCCCGCCCCCTCCTGCTGCGGCCCCCCACCGCCCCCCTCTCCCACCTCCGGCGGCCACCACCGCCCCCCCACCTCTCCCACCTCCCCCTACCCCTCCTGCTGCGCCCCCCCACCGCCCCCCTCTCCCACCTCCGGCGGCCACCACCGCCCCCCCACCTCTCCCCCCTCCCCCACCGCCCCCCAACCTCCGGCGGCCCCACCACCGAGATCGCTCCCCCCCGCCCCCACCGCCCCCTCCCTCTCCCACCTCCTGCGGCCCCCCACCACCCCCTCTCCCACCTCCGGCGCCCCCCCCGCCCCCTCCTGCTGCGGCCCCCCACCGCCCCCCTCTCCCACCTCCGGCGGCCACCACCGCCCACCCCACCTCTCCCACGGTCCAACCTCCCCCTCCCCCTCCTGCTGCGGCCCCCCACCGCCCCCCTCTCCCACCTCCGGCGGCCACCACCGCCCCCCACCTCTCCCACGGTCCCACCTCCCCCTCCGGCTGCGGCCCCCCACCGCCCCCCTCTCCCACCTCCGGCGCCCCGACCCGCCCCGACCCGCTCGTACCGAGTCGGGTCCCGCCTCGCACCGCACCGGTACGTGGCGAGACGCACGGGACAGAGCGGGTCGGTCCGTCCCGTCCACGACCCACGGCCCGTGCGACCCGGCGCCCGCCTGGGTCGGGTCGGGTCGTGCGGGTCAGTGCGGGTCGGGGCGGGACGGCAAACCCTGCTTTGTATATCTTATTTTCCAAAACTTATCGTTTAATAGATCTTGCGGACATCACCTTTTCGAATGTTCATCACATCATCCTCTTTGACCGTTTCAAAGTTGACCATAGATGGGAGTTGGAGCCCCCTCAACTTAAGTGACCTAAGTCACAATTCTTCTAGAATA
Organism: Amorphophallus konjac; assembly: GCA_022559845.1. Taxonomy (NCBI): domain Eukaryota; kingdom Viridiplantae; phylum Streptophyta; class Magnoliopsida; order Alismatales; family Araceae; genus Amorphophallus; species Amorphophallus konjac. The sequence continues at coordinate 205,661,738 of CM040129.1, forward strand.
AGATAGGACTTACAAGGAGATTTGTAGTTGAAAAGTCATGTCTAGAATAAGATAAGACTTACAGTAAAAAATGTTACAATCTATAGTGAATTTATTGTAGCCATGCAAATCAACATGACACTCTAGTTAGAAGAAGAGTCTTGCTATTCACCTTGTCAATTGTCACTTGTATGCATCTTTTAACACAAGTGAATTATGAGATATGGACCCAAAATTAGGTAGTTTTGAGAAAAAAATGGCTTAAGTTGAGTTGGGACATTCGTTGGATTCAAACTCAAGTCTCTCACGCTGATTGTCAGGTTCTTCGTCACCAAAAAAAATAACTTTTAATACACTTTAATTAATATTCTTATTTGTGGAATATTACATGTAAGACAATGAGTCTAGTCACACCGGATCTCGTTCTCATAGAGAGGGTTTTGAGTTCAATTCTCACGTCCTACCATTGTACGTCGAGAAATGTATAAAAAAATTCTTATTTAGAGACAAAAATGTAAATGTTAATAATTAAACTCTAAACATGATGTATAAATATTTGGTCAATTGAATTAAGTGATTAAAAAAAAGAATGTATCACTTACGAAAATAAGGGAGGCTTGTGTCGAGAAAAAAAAAGCTATAGAAAGTAGTGACCAATGTGCAAAGAATTAACGTTACTATTAAAATTAAGTACGGTGTTATTCCATTTGACCCTAATTGTTTGAGGGATAAATTGGGGTACCTCGTTGAAAATTATCATATTCGTTTTGGTTGCTCGTACAAGATATTTCAACTGAGTTAAAATATATAGGCTCTTATCCTAATTTATCCTAAAGTAAATTGTTCTACTAAAAAGATAGAATAAGGAATGTTAAATTTTTTCAAAATTCTCGAGAAAATATCCCAAATTATCTTATCTCCGAATCAAAATAGTTTGATGTATGTTATGAAATGCCCTACCTACCGTTTAACTTATGTACTTAAACTTATTTTGCAATCAAATATGGTCTTCTGTGCATTGTTATTGGGCAAATATTAAAAGCAATTATTTAATGACAATGAGCTTTGACCAACTTTTTTTTCTTTTGCTTACGAATTAAAGAATCTCGAGTCATGTATCTCTCGAGAATTGAATATGTGACTAAATAAAATCTTCCTAAAGTGAATCGAACCTGCGATATCCTGTTTCTTTGGCACGAGCCCTCACGAGCCTCATTAGTTGCATTTGATTAAGAGATTGTTTGATTTAATGCAAACTATCACGGAGCAACTTTCATGTGCCTCAGAGTATACATAAAATAGTCCTCACAATCTTGTACACAAATTAATGATGTCATTCTGAGCTTAGAACCTTCGAGAAGAATTTTTTTTTTAGTGTTGGTCAACCATGATCTAATCATGAAACTATAATTTGATAGATTTATTTGACATTTCTTTAATTATGTGGATGCTAAAGATACAATTTATTACGGATAATGATTATTTTTAAATAAACTGCTATTACTTGGGCACTGGTTTCTATGTAAACCCACCCCCACCATAGTCTACGTTTGTTCTAAAGACATCGAGCATCGGCACTGGTCGTGGGCCTTAATATTATGAATTATTATAAATGTTATTTTTAATTTTAAAGTATTGGAAATATATTATTTTTTATATTTAAACCACCAGAGATTATTGAATTTCAAAATCGGTGGACTCAAAGAAGGCATTATCGATTTAGGTATCGATTTCGATCGGTACCGATACGTATCGGTTTCGGTTTCGGCCGAAATCGGTTGAAATCATAAAAAAAATAAAAAAAATAGTGAACATGTCTGGTTTCGGCCGAAACCGTCCGATTTCGGACCGAAACAGGTCCGTTTCTGCCAAAACCTTTAAAGATTTCGTCCGAAACTATTAAAAAATATTTTTTAATGTTTCAGACCTGTTACAATGATTCGATCCGATTTTAGATCGGTACCGATCGAAATCGATACGTTTCGATCGAAATATATCAATTTAGACCGATACTGTCAACCCTGGGTGGACTCGTGTAGTGATCCTTTGATCTAATTAGACATTTTAAAAATGCCAAAAACTATAAGACCAAAATGTTTTACTGAGTTTAAAGTCATGCATTTTATTATGGCCAGTTTTTAAAACTAACGAATTCAAAATCACTTTTTTTGTAATAATTTATATTAAATCAAACTACCTCTTAGTGGACAAAGCGCATGAATAGTGGAGACCTGTTAGCTTAATCATAAAGAAAGACTCAATATGGAAAGGGATAAGGAAGACAGGAAGAAAAAGATTCTTTCTTGCATTCTAAGTACTCTTGTTTCCAATTTCAGGCTTTATGCGTGGTGGGTTTTGTGGGCATTCCCCCCATCCCAAACACTAGCTAACAAACCAACAACACATGTACAACTTCTCTAGAAGTCCATCACATAGGAATGTCAGGTGAAAAAGCACTCTTCTAGAAGCCAAAATTATGCCCTTCAAAATCTTTTGCGGTGATGTACAAATGCTAGGAAGCAAGGGTCTTGTTTGACTATCATGTATAATTATAAGAGGTCATCACAACTCAAGTAGTTATCTAATTCATGAGTTGTCCACTCGGTGTGATTCACGTTAACTTAGACGTACTACAGTGAATTTGGGAGAAATCAATTCCAAATTCATTTTGGATCAATCGACTGGGGTGAGTTATCATCACGGCAGTCGACCGATGCGATCGAGTCAATTTTCGACGTGTTTGCACGATAGAGAGACGGATTTATTGTCAGAGAAATTTGAGGAGACGAGTTTGACTGGATTCGAGGTATTTCAAGATTGATTAGAGCTGGGGGAGAGGCACTGTGAATTTTCGTCGGGGTGAGGGCTACCGGGATAGGGGAGGTGGTTACCTAAGTTGGGGGGTCAGGGGAGTTGGTCAACGAGTAGGGGGGCCGCCAAAGTGAGGGAAGAAAGAGGTTGCCAAAGTGAGGGTGGGGGGATAGGGTGGACGAAGACTGAGTAAGCCTGAGTCACATGTGACTTGGGTGTATCATATCGGATGAGGATGATCCCGATTTGATATATATCACCGAGTCGATAAATCAAGATCCAATTACTATCTCTTCCCCCTTTCAAAATTCAGGTGTACCTCAAATGGGAGGAAAATTATATCATAATCTCTTGAGCCCACTAATTACCATGGTGGTCTCACTACCTTTTTCTCTGGGGGAGATCTCCAGTTCGATCTGGAGTTTTCTCTCTCCATTTTAAAAAAAAAAGTTGTGTCATAATATATTCCGATGAGAAATGAATTATTTGAGATGTAATGCTTGACAAATGATGGAGCAAACGGGGACCATGAATGCGGAACATCTGTTTCTCAAATAAAAGCTCCTTTCTTGAAAAGCACTTTTTCCCCGGAAGCTACAAGTCACCCTTCTCATCCGGGGGGGGGGGGTCTCCACAGTCCAAGGATGGAATCGGAGGAACAGTGGGATCTCTGCACGTCGCACAAATTGGGGGGGGGGGGGACAGAGCAGAGAGAAGAAATAAATAAACAAATCTCGTACTCCTCCCCACCCTCGTGTTCTTTCCCTTACACACCCCCGTTGTGACTTGGACGACGACGGCGACCACCACCATCATACCCATATTGCGCCTCCTCTCCCCCCTCCAGACTCGCACTGTGATCCGGGTTTTTGAGATCTCTCCTGTTGGTCGTCTCTCTCTCTGGCTTTGGATCTGTCCGTCGGAGATGGGTCTCCTGGAGATGACTGAGTCTGTAAATTGGCAAGAGGAATCCTACCCGGCGTACAAGGACTTCGTCGTCCTCCCATTCCTCGTGGTGTTCTTCCCCACTATTAGGCTCTTGCTCGACGGGTTCATATTCGAGGTGAGCTGCTTCTTTTTTTGGTTAAAGAAAATGAAAAGTGGGTGGGTGCTTTATGAGAAAGGTGGCCATTTTGGATTGTTCCGTGGCGGGTTCTTTGGTTATGCCGAGATGTTTTTTTTTTCTCTGCGAGGGTGTCCCGGTTTCTGGTGGTTGCTCGCCCTGCTGTGTGTAAAGTTTCTAGCGTCGGAAGCTAATGTTGGTAGCTGGAAGCGAGGTTGGTTTCCTGTGGTAATTACGGGTTGTAATATGCAGATTGGGCATTGCTTGTTTGGAAGGGCGTACGGTTTCTATGGATGAGATCTCAGTAGTTGGAAGAGTTAGATACTTAAATCTGTTGAGAGGGTCGCATATAACGTATATGGTAGTAATATAGATGCATTCAACCAAATTGATGATTATGTGTTTGTCCATTGCCATAAAGGTCGCATTGTCTGCTTGAATGGGACTCTCTGTACGAATTAACACGAACGAGAAATTAACATCGACAAAAGAAGTGAGAGTGCTCAATTAAAAATATATGGCCATGTTTATGCAGATTGTATATTGCCTTTATGGGAGGGGAGATTTAGATTCATATAAAGGTAGTAATAAAAGAAAAAGACTAGTTGGGGGCCTCCTTTGTCTTGCTGACATTATGGTAAAAGTTTGCACCTGTAGCCAAATGTCTTTCTGCGGCTGCTGTTGTATCACAGAAACCCGAGGGTGGGGCTGCATGATATCATGAACTGTAAAGCAATTCACCTTGTTATTTTTGGTGGATGAGGGTTGCATGATATCATGAACTGTAAAACAATTGATCTTATTATTTTAGGTGGATGATTTTTTAAATCTAGATTTCCTTTTTCTGCTGGGTGGGGAGCTCAGAAGAGATTGAGATGTTCTTGCTAAACATAGCTTAACCTTACCTTTAAGATACTCTAATAACACAAGTCTGTTGTTTGCAATTAGTTTCAGGGTGTTTTTCAGCAGCTTCATGTCTTCAACTGATAAAAGTAGCTGAGCTATTGACTTTGTTTTTGATTGCTGGATGAAGTTTTTGGTGATTGCATGTGATAAGTTTAGTCCTAGGTCGCCCAATGAGTGTGTAAATATTTGGATTAGATAATACAGGCATCCCATGCTTGATCTTGAAAAGACCCATGGAAGTTTTATTTGATTATACTTTCTCCTTTTTGTCAAATGTTCTTAAAATTTTTACTAATTTTCTGTTCTTTAACTATGGTTTTTATTTAACTTCATATAATAATCTGTCTGTTAAATTAATTAGCTAGCTATCTTCGGAGCAAGAAACTTTCAAGCTGGTAGCTTAAATGCTATGTTGTCCCCTAGTTAGGTAATGTGGTTATGGATCTAACTCGTTGTCAAACGTGGCAGTCAAGTCTTAAGGAATAGGCACATTAGAGGATACATGGGGTTCCCATCTATAGAAAAGTTACATAATTGAGTTGTGAATCTCTGTGTTCTGATCAAGAGTAAATCACTGTGAGAACTGAAGGGCCCAATATGAAGGTGATACTGATACGAGGACTAATCTCTCTGTATCACTTCATCTTTTACAGTAAAAGCTAACATCCTTGTGCTGGTCTCTGTTGGACAGGTGAACCTGTAGTTATTTCAGGGGGGGATGGAGTAAAGTTGAAGCATTATCTCCTTGTAGTATATGTTGTTTGGTACAGTGCTTGAACTTGATGCCTTTATATATGATAGCTGGTCTCATTGATCCCATGTTTGTTGGATGATGCTAAAGTTCTGAAGGCCATAGATGGTTGAAAAGGGTCTCTGTGAGTCTGTTCCAGTGTACCACTTCCATATCTAAGTGGGTCTACCGCATACATGTCTTATTTCCTTGGGAGCCACAAATAAGTTTGCAGAGAAATTCACTGATGGTTAATCAAGTTGGCAATACACAATCTTTTTGCTAATTCGAAGATATGGGGAGAACTTCAAAGTAAATATGATTATGTAATTTCCTTGAGTCTTGGTCACACTACGCAGAGGAAAACTTATATAAATTTCTAGAACAAATGCTTTGTTGGGGATTTACTGCTTTTGCTGGATCTGGATCCAGATCTGGCAGCAGCAGAACCAACAGCTGGAGGAACATAAGTATCAGCAAGCTGCAAATGCAGCAAAATTTTATAGTGCTGGCGGCCAGCAGCAGAAGCAGCTCCTACAGTTTCAGTCAGTGACATTACCTTCGTTCGTTTCTCAACAAAGAAAGCTAATCCCTTCTCCCACAATCCCTCTTCATATGTTTCCTTGCTTCCTTTTAGATTGTCTACATAGATGGATCCCCACATCCCACTTCTCTTTGGCTGGAGTTAGTGGCTCTTTTTGGGCAAAGAAATGTGCTTGTTCATAACCTTTTTTTTTGAAAATGGGTAGTACCACAATTGTATTAAATCGCACGGGGAAAGTGATGTACAAGTAGGGTCAAGTAGTTCCCAAAAAATCTTATACAAAAAATCACACCGAGACGGTTTAGACCTAACTAGCCCCCCAAACAAAACAAAAAGAGGGGAGTTGAGGCAAAGAAGGCAGTTTCGGTTTTGGTGTGATTTCGGCCGGCCCGAAACTAAATAAATTATTATTTTTTGGCCAACCGTAGGGCATTCGGTTTCGCCCGGTTTTGGTCGTTTAGTTTCGGATCATTTCGGTCCGAAATCGATATGTTTCGGCCGAAACGTTTCGGTTTCGACCGAAACTGCCATCCATGAGTTGAGAGAATTCACATTACCTATGTTATCAAAAGCGCGTCTAGACACTTGCCTAGGCGTTGGCAGCTCGCCTCGTCGCGGCCAGGTTCGCCTCAGGGAGTGCCTCACGGTTGCCTCGCCCTCCTCGGCACTCTTGGGCCGCCACCCCGCCTCGGCCCATTTGCCCCAAGCCCGTTTCACCATTTTTGCCGCCTCGGCCCAGAACTATTGCGAGAGGATGCGCGTATCGGGTCTCTAAGACCCGCTCCACCTTTGCCCTTCAGATCCAAGGTTTAAAACCCCTCTTCTCCCTTTTGATCCCCCTCCCCGATCATCCCTCTCCCTCCCTTCTTCCCCCAAAACACTAGTGTCCAAACGAGCGGCAGTATGCAGCCAACGCTAAGCGGACGACGATGGCAGCACTGAGCGGCGGCCTCTGGCGAGTGTCCCTCTCTCTCTCTTGCAGGCGCAGTAACCCTCCTTACCTCTGTGTGTGTGTGTGTGTGTGTGTGTGTGTGTGTGTGTGTGTGTGTGTGTCTCCCACTTTCACTCTCTGTCTTTCTCCTACACAGAGACACACAATGTGTCAATCTCTCTCCCACTGTCTCATTCTCTCTCTCACTCTCTTACACAGGGGTCGACCCCCTCAATAAAATTAACAATATTTTTTTGACTTGTTATCTGCTTAAAATTAGTTATATTTAGGCATATAATTTAATTTTTGAATTATACATATTTATTTAATAAAATCTTACCTTAAATGCCTAGGTGAGTCGACCCTCTGCTCGCCTCACACCTTTGACTACATACCACATTACAAAGCAACTCCACCCTTTCCCTCACTCTAACATAAATAAAGGGAACAAGAGACTCCTCAACTCTAACCACCCTTCTAAAAATTCTATTGTTTCGTTCGCCCCAGAAGGATCAAAGAGTGGCATGAAGAGTCAGCCACCACACAATCTCATCTCCTCTGAGGGGCCAACACCTGCCCCAAGATCCGATGAAGTGAAGCACCTCCGTTTATCAGGCAATAGAACGACCAGACCTCAAAGCCAACTCGTTCCACACCACCCGCGAGTACGAGAAGCCAACGAATAAGTGGTCCGGGGTCTCATCGTCCTGCCCACACAAGCAGTAAGTCGACTGGATATCGGAGACGAAAGGAGACAGCCGGTCATGGGTGGGGAGCCTCCCATGGGAAATCTTCCAAACAAGTATCTTCCCCTTCAATGGGCTCCTCGACCTCCAGATCTACGAGGCAAGGCTATGGCGCACCCCTCTGTCCGAGATAAAGGTGTAAGCAGACCGAACCGAGAAAGTCTTCTCCTTATTCCACCTCCAAGTCCACGCATACTCCCTGAGAGAATACGGGCCGAAGTCGAGGAGGCGAAGAAGGAGGTCCTGGAGCTCCTCCATCTATGCTGGCCTGAGATGTTCACAACCTTAATTTATGCTGGGTTTGGGAACCATACTGGGTGTGGCTTTTGGCCTCAAAAGCCCCACTTCCCTAAAGCCAAAACAAATGGGTGCAGTTCACATCAAGATTCTTAGAAGCCAACTTTTGGAATGTAGAGAGAGATAAGAAGAAGTCTCACTTTTCAAATGCTCAGGAAGCTCTTCTAAAGGAGCTTCTTCTCTCCCTAAAGGCTTTTGAAAAAAAGCCAAAGCCCACTATGATTCGCAAACATCGCCTTAGCTAGCTATAAAAAGCTGAGGTCACCATGACTATAAATGACAATGCTAAAAGGGGTTGTCTACTGCATTTCTATGGGTCTCCTAGCACCCAGAGTAAGCTGATCATGGTTGGAACCTTACATGCTTATGCAGAGGAACAAAACCAGGGTTCCTATTCATTTGTATACGATTGCCATCATTTCAAAAAACAAAGTTATAATGCTTTAAATTAAACCTAAATAACCTCTAATAAGAATGAGTTTTAATTTCAGAAAAGCCCTCTTTTACCTTTCTTCCTTGTATATGCGGGCCACTTTGATAACAGGTTAGGATAAATTATCCGAGGTGGGTCCGGGTGAGTTATTCATTGGGTTTTCTCTTTTTTAGTTTGATAACTTATTCTTACCCTAGGAATAACCCATTCCATGTGAAATGGTAGAATGAGTTATTCCTAGAATAAGGGCCTTAACCCTAACCGACCCTAAGTAACTTAACCCTACTACCAAACTCGGTTAAGGGCGAGTAGGCGGACTAACTCATCCTATTCGCCCCTTATTCTGTTATCTAAGTTTAAAGGAATTGATAATACCTGGCATCAATTTCAGTTGCCTAGAGCATATCTTATTTGTCTCGAAATAGTATACAACTAGGAAAATGCTGCAACAATGCTTGTGATTCTTCCCTTGCTATGTGCTTGTTGTCAATCCTTTGGTGCTGTCATATTCAGCTGATTCAGATATCTTATTTTCACAATGGTTGGGTGCAAGAAAACAGCATCAAGAGTGCTTGTTTATAGAAAAAGAAACCTCCGACTGGTCAAGGGCATGCCTATCCGTATTGATCAACTGCACTGCATTTTCAAAGATATTATGAATTCTTTGTTATGAAAGAAGATTTCTTGGAAGAAATAATAGATTTTAAATCATGGAACGTACAATATTTCATGTTTTGTGATTAGTGGCTGCATTACAACCTCTATTCATTAAGAATGGTCTTTACCCCTCCAAAATAATTGCTGGCCGTGGGTGCCTTTTGCTTCTCCATCCTCAAGCCCATTCTAACCAATGTAGATTGAAGTTTTTAGATCCTGTCATTTGAACAGAATGAATGCTTTGGAGTTTACTTGATCATGATGTTTCCATGATTATCAGTCCAGGCTTATACAATCAATCATGCAATCTGTTCTTTTACTTGCAACAGATTTTGATTGAATATTTTCATTGTGAGCTTTTGTCTCTTATGTGTATGTTCTAGAGAGTTCTTATGACATCTTAATCTGAGGTGCACAGATTTACATAAATGTTGTTTAATGAGGAAAATGATACCATGTTTTTACTGCACTTCGTTCATCAACTAACTTCACTATGAGGACACCTTCATCCGAAACATTTGACATTTGGTACATTCCTTTTCCTGTAGTCTGTTTAATATCCTCCTTTTCCTGTAGTCTGCGAATATCCTTTATGATTCAGTTTTTCCTTTGTTAACACTAAGAAAAGACCAAAGAGTCAGAAACATAATATCCATAGATTAAGAAAAATACAAAATCTAATGAATAATATGGGTCATTGTCAGTAGTATGTTATATTTTGTTGGAACAGAAACAACTACATATTACATAACAGTTAGGATTCTGGACTATTTGTGGAAGAATATTCCATCACCTGATTAAATTGTGGCATGGAACATATTTCTTTTTTCTCTTTTTGATTTGTTTTCGAGAAGATCTTATCTAAGAAAGTTAAAGCTTCACCATAGATGTGATGAATATGATAAATTCAATGCAAGGATTCTTTTAGTGGGAGGTGATTGCTTTTTGCCCACTAAAGGTTCATGTATCTTCATGCAGAGAGTGGCAAGGCGGCTTGTCCTTGGAAAGGGACACAATAAGCTTAATGTTGAGGAGGATGGGATTAGGAGAAAGCTAAATAAATTCAAGGAGTCAGCATGGAAATTTGTTTATTTTCTTTCATCAGAACTGTTAGCACTTTCTGTCACATATGATGAGCCATGGTTTACGAATACAAGGAACTTTTGGGTAGGACCAGGTGACCAGGTCTGGCCTGATCAGAAAATAAAGTAAGCTTCTTGCATTCCCACGGTCCCACCCTTCATGTTTCATCTCCAATCCACAGTTTCCTTTAATCATCACAGTCTAATGTTTATTTCTTAATTGTTCTTGTCCACGTACTGTATTTGCTTATTGTTTTCTGATCCACAGGTTGAAATTAAAGGGGGTGTACATGTATGCTGCTGGATTCTATACATACTCAATATTTGCATTACTATTCTGGGAGACAAGACGATCTGACTTTGGGGTGTCAATGTCCCATCATGTGGCAACTGTTGTTCTCATCATCTTATCTTATGTTTTCAGGTTCCTTTCTGAATCTAGACCATGGATTTAATTGTGCACCATTATTTTCACATTATAGGTGCTCACAGAAATAACTTACTAAGACTTGTTCTGTTTATGTATCTTAGGCATATCGAGAAAGACAATGCCTTCTACGTAGTTTTGTTTTAAATTTCAATCTCATACATTCCATTCTAAAACCAAAGCAAGTTTAGTTTTAGCCATATTGCTCAAAATTGTTAAAAACATTGCAAGAGGTTTTCTTTTGCCGTATCCTTACTCTTTAGACATGTTCTCAGATGCACAGACTCCGAGAATATTGCAGGAACATTTTCCATTTTAGATAGATCTTTTCTGATGTTGGATAATGCCATTTATTCTCTAAAACTGAAGGTGTACAAGGTAAGTGTGAAAAGAAAAAATAACTAAGAATGACTTGCCATTCCTCAAGATCTTTGTCTCCAAACATCCTGAGATGATATATCTACTAAGATCAAGAGTAAGATTTTGGGAGTGGACATTGAAGCATGACACTAGCTGGGCAAAATGTGAAAAAGTGGGGAGGGCGGTGGTTTAGGCATCAAGAACATTAGACATTTCAGCTTGACTCTTCCTGACATTAGCTGGGCAAAATGTGGAGTAGTGAGGGTAGTGGATTAGGCTTCAAGAAGATTAGACATTTTGCACTTCTTTGCAGATGGTTTAGGATATATATATATATATATATATATATATATATATATAATGCATATAATGCTAGGTGCCACATCCCAATATCTACAAGCCAAGGATGTGATGCACAAGGAGCCAGGCCACACTTGGCAAGTGGCAGAGGTGTTACTTTTGGAAGGATAGATCATGTGGACACTTTTCAATGGAAGAATGATTTCCTACCTTTATGGATTGTCTTCTAATTCCTCAGTGGTTGTGCCATAGATCTTTAATGATAGGACTTTAAGGGAGGGAATGGGCTACAATGTTTTGGAGGGACTTATTGAACCCAAGGAGTCGATTGAATGGTTTTGCGCTTTGTTAGTAACAACGAGGTCACAGGTTCAATTCCTCTTGGCAGCTAAGCGCAGTGTGCCTTTGCCACAGTGTCTAAACACACAGGTGGTTCCTTGGCTTGGGTCTAGGCAGCACCGCTCAGGGTTTTTACCAAGCCCTCCCCTTGCCCCAGCTGGCAGGCCCCATGATGTGCAAGGAGTATGGTCCGCAGGTCCAAAGCGTCTGCTTTGATTGTACTGCCTCTATTTATTATTTTTTAACAAAATTGTGGTATAGTCCACATTTCTTTCAGACATGGAGATGGTAGAAGAATGGAAAATTTTCAGTCAAATTGCCTTACAATTGTATTCAACATGGTGGAACTTGTTTCTTTTTGGTCAAACACGTGTGCCGTCCTAGGAGTCCCCCAAAGGTCAAAATGCTTGTATAAAGGGATCTCACATGGTAGATTACCTAGGTGTGATTAGCTCCACATTTTTTGAGGATATCAGTATAGTTTGCTCCCTGTGTTGGAAAGAAGATGAGTCATTGAACTGTTTGCTCGTTGGTTGTTCTTTTACTCAGGAAGTATAGCAGCAGATTTTTGACAAGGTACACACTGTACATTATGCATGTGTACTCCCAGACAGGATGGACGGGCTGTTTTTGGCATCTAATTGTGGATGGGACCTCAAAGCTGATCGGTTACTTGGTCGGTTATTCTTCACACAAGATTTTGGGCTATTTTGGAGACAGCAATGGGATAATCTGTCTTGCCTTCATATGTGACTGGTTTTGGGAATGAGCTAAACTTCTATGTATAGTGGATGAGGGAACCATAATCAGTTGGTTGGGGGATAAGAGTGTGGGACACCATCTTGGTATGGGCCATTTTCTTTTGCGTAGAGGGATTTTTGAGAACTTACATATATTAAACTTGTAAATTCCCTTCTTTTCTTATTTAATATACTTGTGGTACGATCACATTTCTAATAAAGACCGTAAAAGGCCATAAAATTATGAAAAGTGGAGAATTGGATAAAATGTTGAAAAAGGTTTTTCACTCCATGCAATAATTTCCAACCTTTTTTAGATTTGACTCCATCCCATCAAGGTTTTGGCATGTTGCCAAGGTCTGAAGTGGCATTTCTTGCAACATATTGTCTTGTCTGTCATATAACCTCAATAATAGTTGGTTTAAGTTATCACATTCCACGTGTAGGCTTCTTTTGTTTGGAGTTAAAAATAATCCAAAATGAATGAATGTGATGTATACAAAGCTAAGCAATGAAGATTGCTTTCATGTTCTACAAACTACGGTTTGCAGGTAAATAGGAGCTTTGTTTTCAGAAGATGCCCTTCTATTCTGTTTTTGTTTCATTCTCTCTTTACCTTCCTGGCAGATTTGCTCGTGTTGGTTCTATGGTTTTGGCGCTTCATGATGCAACTGATGTTTTTTTGGAAACAGCAAAGATGTTCAAATATAGTGGCTTTGAGCTACTTGCTGGAATCATGTTTGTTCTTTTTGTTTTAGCTTGGGTTCTTCTTCGTCTCATATACTTCCCATTTTGGATTATCCGAAGCACAAGGTAACTATAAATTGTTGGTTGTATGCATTCTTTGCCTTTTCCCTGTACTGTCTTACCGTTGGCACAAACACCTTTACACACAACTAATAAAGTTTCACTCTGCAGTTAACAAATAGAAAATTACAGAAAATGAGCTTTAACTATCTCGTGTTTTTTTTTGTGCTTTGACGGTGAAAGAGTTATAATTATGTTGTTCACAGGGAGAGGTAACTTAATTTCATCTAGTGACAATTTGAAGAAAAATTGTCCCCTTCATATATTCTTGCTCTGTTCATCATTTATATATGTTATCTAAATCTCACACGTTTCTTTGTCACTCTGTTTGGCAATGTCATTCTGAGAACATTTAACTTTATTCTCAGTGCATATCTTGCATGGCTCCATGATTTGGTATCAACATTTTAATATCATATAAGTTTGATGAATGATCTATTATTAACAATAGGTTACTCTGTATAGGTATTTTGAAGGTAGAATAGGGCTGAATCCATGTAAATTTTGTTGTCACTGTCTTGACATTACAATACATACCTCCGTCCTATTAGGAATTTAAATGGATGAGTTCATTTATAGTCCTATCTTTACCCATCAAAATAAGGCAAAGTCCATGTTTGCTATAAATATGCATTTATGTCCTGATAAACGCACCCCTCCCAATGAGAAAAGAAGGCATGCCTTTAGTGTTTAGGTATCCCACAGGATTGGACTTTATGCTAATTGTAACTTTTTCAGACTTCCAAAAAATTGAAGGTGAAAGAGTCCTGCTTTTAGGTTGCATTTGGTATTGCTGGGATAAGTCAGGGATGAGATGAGCTACCCTGTCATTCATATGGTGATTTTAAAAAGTTGACAACTAGGGACCAGAGGAGATGTCTATCGCCTCTCGTTCCCATTTTTGAAGTTAAAAGGTGCAGGTAATGGTTCCATCAAAAAAGGTGGAATGACTTGTCCCCAACTTTTTTGCTCTCTCTTTTTTTCCCTCATTTTTTTACACCAAGCATTTTCTTACCTTTGGATAGGGATGCTATATGTCAGGGATACGCTAACCTAAGTTATCCTGATACCAAACATGGCCTTAAAGATTAACTCTAGTAATGATCTGAGATCAAATGATCTCGAAATGGCGTTTCAAAATAGTCCAACTACCATGGGACATAAATGCAAACAGCAAGATAATCTCTTGCCATATGCTTCTGCTTTGTGTGATATATTTCCTTTTTAGCGATCTGTTCTGTTATAACTACTCACTTCTCATTTACCAAAAATTATGTCTTGATGCATGCAAGATAATTGTTTTATTGAAAATATGTGTTATATGCCTACTGGCATAGTCTGAAGGTTAAAGGTTCTTTTTCGACATTTGCGATATTGCAATGAGATTCCAGACCTGTTTATGAATGTCAGCTTAGATCACCTAGTAAAAGAGCCACCAAATCTAATTTTTAGGCTCTATTGGAGGTATAAATTTTTTTTCTGCAATGTTTGCTGGTATTTATGGAATAAATTGCTTGTTAACCAAACAGTTGCCTAACCTTTCTGACTGATTATCTTCGTTCTTCATTTTCTGATAGTTATGAAGTTATTTTGACTTTGGACAAGGAAAAGCATAAGGTGGAAGGACCCATATATTACTATATCTTCAATTCTCTTCTTTTTGCCTTGCTCGTCCTTCACATTTACTGGTGGGTGTTAATATTTCGGATGCTTGTAAAGCAAATTCGAGCCAGAGGCCAGATTGGGGATGATGTTCGATCTGGTATGTGCTGTAAACTTACAGTTTTCATTCTTCTTTTCTTCTTTGCACAAGCGCATGCATTTGTTACCTTCTCAGGGTCCAACTTGTCTTATTGACCAGTTTCCAAAATTGGACTCATCCTTGACTTCTTACCGGGGTTTCACAAAAGCCCTTATCCTCGGTGCCACTGATAGCAAATTTGAACCAATGTCACATGCTTCTCACTTAACATTGACCCTCCAGCACCCTAAATTTAATTTCAAACCAAAACCCCAATGTTGAAGAGCTGCTTTCATAGGAAATGGCTGAAACCCATGACTATGATGACAACATGAAATGAAAGTTGACTGGTTTCTCTTGTACCTAATTCATCCACCTGTAGGGCAGGACCTACGCATTGTACAGTCTGCACTATGCCTTCAACCCCTCAATGCGGGGGCAAAACCACCCATCCTGACCCAAACAACTCTTGGTGATCTGAACAATTGCAAACTAATGCTTCTAACCTCTGGGCTCCATTGCTCTACCTTTGTAACAAACTCTTGCAAGGCCACAGACCCATCTTTGAGATGTCTTATAGAATCTAGATCACCTCCTACAAGCTACACAAATCCTCTCACTAGACGCAGCCCCTTCCTCAGCCTCCATGCCATCCATCTCCTCATGAAACCTCCATCCATTTGCCAGCATTATAATCATGACCTTAGGCTGCTAGTCCACGTCACCACACCTGAGAATGACATGGGATCTCAGCACCTCCAGCCGGAAGAGACGTCAGATGTCATTTCCAACACCAAATCTGCAGCCTTGGACATCAAGAGGACCTAATATTGTCACACCAGCCTGCTCTCTGTCACTTATTTTTCTGCAGATCTTGGGACGACAGATAGGTAGCATCCATTTGGTAGTAAGATTTTCCACACCATACAGGTTAACCAGAATTGACATAGAACGATTGAATTTCCATACAATTCTGTCATGCGAATGTTGCCCTGTCCAAATGAGAATCCTGAAATAAAGACCTGCATTTGTACATTGATTACATGAGAAACAGGAACCTTTCTGAAATGCTGCTGTACAAGAAATTTGCATTCTTGATAGCTGCATTGTTATAAAACATAAACTGGCTGCAAGTATGTATTGCTTCCTTCGTGCTTATCTGAAACAATGTTCTCATACAGATTCTGAAGGAGAAGATGAGCATGAAGACTAACAATGGACAGAAGTAGACAATAATATCTAGCAAACTTGCTGATTTCTGTTGAACTCTAGCTTCGCCATCATCATGTGCAACCTTCTGTCTTCATTATTCCCACTAGTTTTTATTATCGGTAACGTTCCTCACGAATTCAATCCAGAAGCGGATGATGGACAAAAAATCCAGTTGCCCCGAACCTGCGGATTGTCATCAATTAAGAATTCCATTTGTTGAGGCCCCATGCCCCTCTTTGTTCGTGGGCATTTTGTATATTAGGTGTGGAAGATAGAGTAGGAAAATTTATTCACCATTGTTAGAACCTGGGGAGATGACATTATTTTGCATCTGATATGACAAGTAAATGCTAATTGGCTGGTTACAATTTCCAGTTATTCTTGACGTCTTTCTCCATACAGTTTTCTCTCCCTTAGAATTTCCTGCAAGAGGTCATCATAGAATCTGTATGTTTGATATTAATATGTAGATCGTGGCGGGTCCTGATGCTCATGCCTGATAATGAGCCAACACAAACAGGCATTGTCACTGGAGGTACGACCTCAATTCTGTTCCTCGGATTCCAGATCTAACAACTAGAGGATGTTTGCAATGCACAATTTTTACTATATTTTTATTTCATGACCAATTTTCATGTGTTTTGAAAATTATAGGAGTATATATGCCATTATTTTAGTTATTTGAGAAGATTAAATAAGAGTAGATTATTTTTTCTCATCTTAATTTGCCTAAAATTAAATTAAACAAACTGTAAGTAAAGTAACGATTACATGTGATAAAATATGATTATTACGGAGGTATACATTATAATACGAAGAATATAAGGATATAGTGGTAAAAATATGTAGGATTCTAGTGGAATACATTTAGTTATCCCCCCAACCCAATAAAAAAAAGCCCATAAAAAAAGTACCGAGGGCCTGTGGCGCAGTTGCTAGCACTGTTTTAGTTCGGGTTTTACGAATCACTCCGATACGGGACGAATCACACAAATCGGACTGTACCACTCATAGATTGGTACGATCTATATTTTGGTATGTTACTGGTATTTACTCATATATTATATATTTTATTTTATATTTAATATTTCTTGATGACTAAGTTGGTTAGGGTTGACTGTTTGACACCGCGGGTTTCAAGTTTGAAACGAGTGAGTGTCACGCTTTTTTTAAAATTTTCACTGTTTTTAAAAAAATCGAAATACAGGTTTACGGGTAACGTGAGATTCGAATCAAACAATTGCAAGTGACATCCTAATCAACTCTGCTACGCATGCTTTCGTGTTAATATTTATTATAATAAATATTTATTAAATATTTTTTATTCTTAATTGTTGTAAATGGTAATGCAATTAGAGTACTGTTTGCCCCCCTAACATCTGCTAAATTGTGGCAGAAGATTGCAATTAAATCGATGTATCAAAGATCCGAGTTGTCTGGATGCGGGCAATAATTAGGCTAACTGATCTGACCTGGGTTTTCATTGACTCGCTAAAATCCGAAACCCAGTAAGCAACCGAGCCCGAAAACCAGCCCAGCGACAGTCCTGAAACCCATCCAGATGGGGGTCCGAGGGGACAGATCTTGCCATGTGACCGACCGACATTCTAGAAAGATTGCACGTGCCATCCAGCGGGGACCACCAGGGGACCCCAAAGGATAATCCCAATATTGCCCCGAATCTAAAAGAAGTACTGACAACACCCCCCTATACATCGAGGGACCCTCCCTGCGTTCAAAACAAAAGGATGCCTCGTCACTTTTTACTGGGGATTTCTAGTTTGGGAATTTTGCATATAAATTATGCGTTAGAATAAAAAATAAAAATTTATTATTCTTCAATTTTTATTTAAATATATATCACTAAGAATGTTTCTATATTGTGTAAAAGGATCATTTAAAATAATGCAATAGGATCATTTTGTGATTTTTTTTCACAATATTAATGTTCTCAATGATACGTATGTAAATACAAATATAAGAACGATAAATTTATAAAATTTTAAAATAGTTTCTAAATAAAGATATTTTTAATTTTGGATTAACCCTTTCAATCTTGATATTTCTTTATAACACCTTAACATCTCAAGCTATTTACTAAAACGGCTCGTATCATTACGGAAAAGTCCCTCATATATCTCTGAAAAGTCCTTCACCAAATAAATGTGTAATTGGGGAGGTTTATAAAAAAAACTATCTAGAGCGAAGGGGCTAGTTCATAAATATGATTATTATAAGGGTAAACATAAAAAATCTATTTTTACCGTTTTAAGCTGATTTCATTTTAAAATGACTGGCCATTTAAAAGGTCCACACTCCACACTCATTATTAGGTTTCCATCCCACATCTCTGTATTACTAAGTCTCCCTCCTATATTTTATGGGGTGGAGACCTAATATATAGGTGAGAATGTGGACTGTCCAAAGGCTTTAGTCAATTTGGAATGGAACTAACTTCATAGAACCCAATTTCCCTTACATTTCCAAGAAAAAGTGTCCCTAAACATCCCAAAGTGGAGGGGGGGTGTTCTCTCTTTTCGGTCGCCTCGGATCACATCCTTCCCCGGATCTAGAGTGGAATCTTCGTTTGGGTTTGTCCATGCCATAGACTTCTTCGATCATTGCCGTCGTCCCTGAGATGGGATCGCATCTTGGCTTAACTCGACCTTCTCAATTTCTCGAAATCCAATATTGGAATGGGATACCTAAGCTGATGAGAGAGAAGTGTGGATCTCACCCGCTATCCTCACACACAAAACACTTACCCGGGATCGGGTAGCGAATTCAACCCCGGGAGTGCAAATACGCTACCCTAACCCATCTTCAAAATGCCCCATAGAGATTATACCGAGTTTAGCAGCTTCTCGTTCTTATTTTGAGCCAGTCCACACCGAACGTGGCATTCCTGTCTGCCGTTCTTATTCTGGTTCGTGCCTGCTATAAATCGCGTGTTCTTAATGGACTGTAAGAAGTGTAAAATCCCACATTTCATATCGACCGTGCATGAGTAAATTCTGATTTGATAGGGAAATGGGCCTCACTACACGTTGCGAATTAAAGTTATGAAGCGTTTCCACATCTAAGTTTCTCTTTGTTTACTTATAGAGACACTAATCCTGCGCACCCAGATTATTTCAAGCTTATGCAAAGGATTGATTAGGTAAAACATATATCCTTCGATCGCATGTCGCAAAAAATTGTAAAGAAACATTTCAATGCAATATGCATCCATTCAGATAAGAGAAATTGAGTGAAATCCTCAACTTGTGCCCGGGTTTTGTCACTGGATCTTTCGTCCAATCAATCATACAACATGGGACGTGGAATTGTGAAATAGATCATAAAACAAATCACCAATTCATGGCGAAACTCCATTGGATCGACCAAAAGGACAGCTTGATGACAAAGGCTTGTGATGACGAAGATCACAGACAGTTCATATATCAAATGCAAAACTTATTCTTGTGCTAATATTTGATAGAACAAGTACAGTTTTGAATTACCCTAAATCCACCACATGTTTGACGCTATGCTAGACAACCCTTTACAGATCTGACAAAGTCCAGAGCCCACTCTTGCTTGTGACTCTATGTTCAAAAACACCTGCACAATATTTGATTAGGGCAAAACTTGCCAAGCCCAAGCTTGGACGGATCACAAAACTAAACACCATCCCAATACATTGCCACTCTATTGCACCCTGCATAACACATTCTAAGCTTCACAGAAGCTTCAGAGTAAAAAAAAAACAGAAAAAGAATGAAAGGCCAAAAAGAATTCAGCTGACAGGCTTGCACTTTGCAGTTCAGCTGAATTTGATCTGTTTCGTTTTGACCCTTTTACTAAACAATTAATATCTAGGTCGAGTCCAAACTATTTCTACAAAAGACCCTGACCATTTGGAAACCCAACCTCATGAAGGAAGAACAGGCAGCATTACCTCCTCCTCTACTAGCATCACAGCTTTACATCCAGAAAGAAGTTTTGGTTACACCCTTCTGGAGCATGGGCACATCCCTGTACAATTCCTTCCACTGGACATCAGTGATTATTTCTACCCCCTTTATTACCTTAGCTGTTCACCTCACCTGGGTCCAGAGAGCTCTATGGCTTGGACAAGTAACGAGGAGTCATCTGTTAGGTCAGAGTATCTCTCTGATGAGGACAATTCTTGGGCCTTGCACTTGCTTGTCTCCACCTTCTGTGATGCCTCCCATCTCTCCGCAAGGCCATCACCTTCAAGCATTCGGACCACCTCGGACATCTTGGGCCTGTGGCCTGGGAGGTACTGAGTGCACAGGAGAGCCACCTGGATCATCTCCTCGAGCTCGATCGGGTCATAGTTGTTCTTCAGATCCTTGTCCACGAGTATGTCAAGTTTCTTCTCCTGGTGAATCTTCTTCACCTGCATGAGGGAGGCAAATGCAAACTCAGCCAATTAATGTGATCTTGAAAGCTATTTTCTTGTCCATCGTTACCAAACAACTTTGACGCGACATTTCTGAGAATTTTTCTTCATACTGTTTATGCATGATCTGGTTTTGTACAAAAAAAGAAGAAAAAGGTAACAATCAAGTGGCACATATGTTTTGCTTACCCAATCAAGCATTGCTCCTTTTTGGTTTGCTGCCTTGCCAAATTCTACAGCAGTCAGACCAGTGATAAGCTCTAGGAGGAGAATTCCAAAGCCAAAGACATCAGTTTTCTCAGATGATTGACCCGTAGAAAGGTATTCAGGAGCTATATGTCCCACTGTTCCCCTCACAGCTGTAGTTACATGAGAATCCTTATGGTCCAAAAGCTTTGCAAGCCCGAAGTCTCCAACTACAGCTTCACAGTAATCATCAAGCAATATATTGGCAGCCTTGACATCTCTGTGAATTATCTTGGGATCACATTGTTCATGGAGGTACAACAGACCTCTCGCAGCTCCCAGTGCTATTCTTTTGCGAGTGCCCCAATCCAATGCTGGTTTTCCTGGAGAGAGTTAAAACAACCACATAAGCGTGAAGAAAATATGTATTCAGTCCTCTATTTCTCAGACTTCGCTATTTTGACTTTTCATGATTGTATCATCTGACACTCCAAGTTTTCATAGCTTAGCTGCATTTATTAGTAACCCTGGCCCAGATCTACTTGTATTGTAATGTTCCTTTCCCATGTCAGAGGACATAGGTATCCAGCATATTCCGAGTAACTTTGTTTATGGTTGAACGAAATGACGAGATATCTGACTTCAGCTACTGAAGACCTTGATGCCAATTTGCTCTTATTGTTAGAAGACTTTGGTTCACCATTGCCATAAATCTCAATTATAGATGACTATGCATTTAACATACTATTACAAATTATATACTTCCTTTGCTAAGGTATGTAAACTTATTTGACCGACATTGCATCTTTTTATTCTTTTATTAAGAAGCAGCAAACTTATCTATAGAGTTTCTAAAAGCAACCCTGATCCGAAGACAGTAACATTGACATGCTTTCACAAACTTACCTTTCGCTTTCGCAATACGTAGACCTGGATATAAAGAATCAGCTGTTAAGATGTTAGAAGCCTATTGCTTTTGGCAGTCTTCTCAGGTTGTTTAGTTTACAAACAACGATATAACTTCTACTCAATTCAGTAACTGTTACCTTTGAGTCGTGAGGCGACACTTCCATTTGACATGTAAGGGTAAACCAAAAGCCTTTCCGTGGCAGTCATGCAAAACCCACATAGCCTGAGGAGGTTCCTGTGCACTGCTAAACTTATCATCTCTACTTCTGTCTGAAACTGAATTTCCCCACCAACAGCATTTCCATCCTTGAGCCTTTTTACAGCAACTACAGTCCCATCCTGGAGATAGCCTTTGTAGACATTTCCAAAACCACCCTTTCCGAGGATGTTTTTGCTAGTGAAGTTGTCGGTTGCTATCTGAAGGTCCCTGAACTGGAACCTCTTAAGGTTTCCGAGACATACTTCCTCATTTTGTTGGTCTGGAAAGATTACAAAAATGATAAGTTAAAAACAGCTAACATTAAATTCATAAATCTCTTGGTTCTTCATTTTATATTATATTGTAATGTTCCTATCTCTGCTATTACTTCTGCACCTTTACTAACCATTGACATCAAAGAAGATCTGCTGGTTTTTTTTATGTCTTCGCCAAA
This sequence comes from Amorphophallus konjac, assembly GCA_022559845.1. Lineage (NCBI taxonomy): Eukaryota > Viridiplantae > Streptophyta > Magnoliopsida > Alismatales > Araceae > Amorphophallus > Amorphophallus konjac. Next base: position 205,683,999 of record CM040129.1, read on the forward strand.
CAAAAAGCCCCAATCCAATAATTAGCAGACTGATGCACCCAAGGCTGGATCCAAATGCAAGAGCAACTTTGTGACTCTTGGACCTTCCTGTGTTTGAAGCACCTAGTGCACAGGATTTATATCAGGATAGATGCAAAAATAAAAACCTTCAACTGATAACATTGAAAAGTTTGCTTAGAACTAGCACAGGAAGCACAATAAGCTAGGAATTTAAATTTGAAGTTAAATCCAGATGAATACTGTAGAAATAGTTTAAAAACTATGGGGCTTCTAAAATCTGTAGAAATAGTGTAAAAACTCGGGGGCTTCTAAAATCGGTAGAAATACTTTAAAAACTCTGGGCTTCTAAACTGAAATAGATAGAATCCGAAGGAAACATTAGAATAAATCAAGAAAGGACTGTTAGAATCATTGTTATTGAATTTGGGGTAAAGGTATCCAAAAAATGTGCAGCGTGAGATCAGATAACAAGAAAAGATAAATATGAATTCAAAAATCTGATGCGAAAGATCACTATGAAAAAGTCAATGTATTGGGGTAGCAAAGTGGTTTGGGAAAAATATTTAAAAGAGGAAAAGGAGTGAACACCAAAAGAATACAACATATGATTTCAAGGACATTATTGAACAATATTTCTGGAATGTAGCAGCATGATTAATCAAGAAAAAAATAACTGAAAGTAACAATACTAGGTAAAAGCAAAACAACCTAAAGCAGGGCATACAGGCGACAGACATTGGCTTTTTTCTGCTTAGAACAACTATGAAATCTAAGATAGTGAAATTTCTTCCTAAAAGGATCCTCAAGGGTCCAGGCTTTTACCCGGTGAATTAGAGTTGAAGGAAGTTGGTACAGTCCCGAAGCAATCTTGCTCTGAACCAGTTGCACAGATTAAAGGATTCCCAACAACACTGCAGAAAATTGAATCCAGGTTAAGGCTTCCCTTGTCATTTGTAACACCCTTATCGAGGTATACAACTTCATCAGTTCGTCTATTGTAAAAATATGAATATGCATTCTAAATGGGTCAGTATCTAAAGGGCCTATACTCTGGATAGATAATTGCGGTTTGGCCTAGTAGGTAAAGCTTTGCAGTACGCCTCCAACAATCCAAAAGAAATAAGTAAGCCAGGACATTCAAGTGTATGGCTCGGTCGGAAGGTAGCCTACTGTAGATGACATGGACATTGAAACAGACAAGAAAAAGACCCTAACAGCTTACTTGAATGTCCTGGTAGGAAACCTTGGCACAGGTCCACTCAAATTGTTATAAGACAAGTCCCTGGAGACGCAGCAGAACAACGCAAATTATTGGCCAAAACTGTAGAAAGGTGGAAATGCATGAGCACAAGGAAAAGTTACGAGATTTACAGAAAAGAGAGCTGAGTGATGTTGGCCAAAGACTGGGGGAACGCTCCAGAAAGACTGTTGTTGTTGAGCCTCCTGGTTGCAGCAGAAACAGGGATCAAAAAGAACAGCATCAGGACATGGATTCCAGTAGTTAACAGCACAGCTGCCCTCAGTACTCAATACAGCAGGCATGCACAGGGGAGCTTTGCTCCAAATAGGGAACTTACAAGTACTCAAGGCTTCTCAGTTGGCCTAGAGATGCGGGGATTCCACCGGTGAGAAAGTTGTTTGAGAGATCCAGTGTCCGAAGCTGGGATAGCTTCCCAATCTCCGGAGGGATTGGTCCAGATATGTTGTTGTTCTGCAACAGCCTGCAAAGCATCACCCCCCCCCCCAACACCAATCAAACTGATGATACAATGAAGAGATAACAAGCATAGTAGCAAAAGGGTAAGAGAAACAGCGAGAAGAATATGAGGAGTTGCTGAAAAAGAAGTCTGGGGAACTTACACAATCTGAAGATTTGTCAGGTTCCCTATACTTGGAGAAAGCCTGCCTGATAGGTTCTGGCTAGGAGTGCCTCTGCAACCATGGAACACCAAATTCTTGAATACATACTGGAGCAAGACCTCCCCAATACCCAAACTAATGACAGCATCTATATCATCAGGAGGGGGGGGGGCGATTTTCTTCTGCATTGCAACTTACAAGCCGATAACTAGATTCTCGGGCGAGCACGTGACCATAGTCCAGCTGCATGGATCAACAGAGTCCTTGTCCCAATTCTCCAGCACGCCATGAGGGTCCTCCAGATACTCTTTGATGCCCATGAGAGCTTGCACTGGAACAACAAGACCCAAATCAAATGGAAAGCAAACGAGAACGAATAAACTAACATGAGCCAAGGGAAAATCCAAACTTGCGAAGGAAACCACCGAGATGTTCTACACCACCTTCAAAGTTAACACCCTTGGGAGACAGAAGACCAACTGCAGGAGCACAGAGCCAGAGCAGAACCAGAACGCAGACGCCACCACCCCTTCTTGCCTCCCCCTCCATCGAGATGCATCAAAACCGGCACCCTTCACCCCTTGCCCTCCCCAGAAACTGATGGGCAGAAGATAACAAGTGAAGCTAGGGTGGGTCTGGGGCTGGTGGCAGTGGCTTGTGGAGTATGGCTAGAGAATCGTTGGTGGGTCTCTTTTCCTTTTCTTTCCCCCTCCCTTGGCTCAGCTTTGGTCTTTACATGGCCATGCTGTCGCTGCTTAGAACAAGTTGCTGCTTAGAACAAGCAAAGGCAGCGAGCGAGAGAGAGAAGCGTTTATGCTTCCCACAAGAAGAAAGGCACAACTCGGTCATGTCAGACGGCATGACATAACCCGGAGTTTCGGTAGGAAGCCCAGGGAAAGAGGGTGTGGGAGGGAGAGAGCTAGACATGCCTGCCGCTAGATTTCCTTTGACAGGAAAAACTTAAAAGGGAAATGGGCAGGGTATTATAAAAATTAGTGCCAGCATCCCTCCCACTGTTCTCATGTATAAGAAAATCTACAGCTTTATTCCAAGGTTTGGAGGTAGAAAAAGAGAAGAGAAAGAAAATTTTGCATATATGGTTTTAAAATAAAATCTCCTATGAGCATTATTATCTTTGTGCCCCTATGGTATTTAAGAGAGAGAGAGAGAGAGAGAGAGGGTTTCTGTCTCTATATGGGTGAAAGAGAGGTCTAATAAGGCATTTTTGTTTAAGGGCTTACAGAGTACAAACACAGAGCACTCATGTGAGATGACATATATATACACATAATATATATTCAAATACACTTTTAACATGGACTAATACAGGATTTCCATTTGAAACGGGGGTTACATTACATAGGTGCAACTGTGCAAATATGGTTTGACGTCCTGCTCAGGAACGTCTCGACCCGTACGTTCGACTCGACTCAAGTGATGAGCGAGATGATCGGGTCGTGGGTCGTGACCGGAGTGCTTCATTATTTTAATATTATATTATATATATAATATTTTTTATTATATATATATATTATATATATAATTATTATTTATTTTAACACGGAGTGAGATCGATCGAGACGGAGCGAGATGGGATTGACTCGACTCGTCTTAGACCATGATCGAGACGGACGAATCGATCGAGACGATAAATCATGAATGCAAAGAACCTGAAACACATAGAAGTGTGTGTTTTTTTTTAATTTTTATCAGTGAAGCCCTCCCCTCATTTTTATTCCCGCACATTTTGGGGAACTATTTCGAAAGAATATTAAAGGGGGCTGAATGCGGGATGATGTGCTCTGTGTGATGTGAAATAACAGGAAGGTAAAGGAATGCATGTACGCATTCAAATGGCAGCGGACAGAGTAGAATTTCAGTGGTGGGTCCGACGTTACTTCTCTCACCCGGAAAAGGCCAGCACACACACTACAAAACATTTGACAGTTCAATCGGATGGACCATCAGCTGGCCCCGCAGAGAGGTCCACCAATCGAAGGGACGGGAACAGTGTGATGAGTGCATGTCTTTTGTGACGAATGCATGGAGAAGTAACACATCACATCCATGGCCCCCCATGGACATGGAAGTAACATCCCTCTGGTGTGTTCCCCCTTTGAGGGGGGGGGGGGCATCCATCCAAGGGGAGGGGAGCTTTAGGCCTTCAGGTCTTCACACCCATCTTCATGAAGAGCTGCATCCATCCAAGGGGAGGGGAGCTTTAGGCCTTCAGATCTTCATACACATCTTGATGATGAAGTCTTGATCCCCCCCCCCCCCCAAATCCCAGTACACACTGGGGAAACCAAAACCCAACTAAGAAATAAAACAAGAGAGAGGGAATCTTGGAAAATGACAGGGGATGTTTGTCAATTTTTATCACCTCATTTTGTATAGATCAGTTGGAGAGAAAATTGAGAAGGAAGGACCACAGATCTTTGGTGACTCTGATTGATTTAAATCGGTTAATCGCATCGTTTGGGATTGAATCAGGGATTGGACCCCATATTGTGTAGTATATTAAGCCATGTGAAATGACTTGTAGAAAGGGAGTCTCTACCTTCTTATGAGTTTTTTTTTTTTAAAGTTATTACTTCCTTCTAATCAGATGAGCAAGAAACTAATCTCTCTGAGTGCCTTTTTACTAAAGATTTTTGCGCCATCACAATTACTCTTCAAATTATTTGAATTTAAGAGACAATTTTCCTCTTCATTAATTCACGAAAAAAAGTGAGATTTGATCCTCAAACATTTCTCTTTGTAAGAGAAGTTCAAGATTTTTGCGCCATCACAATTACTCTTCAAATTGTTTGAATCTAAGAGACAATTTTCCTCTTCATTAATTCACGAAAAAAAGCGAGATTTGATCCTCAAACATTTCTCTTTGTAAGAGAAGTTCAAGTAATAGATTTGCTAGTTGTTCGCGCGATTAGTCGTCAACTTAATCAAATCATTTCTAATTAATCATATAACACCTACAGTAGGATGGGTTGAAAAAAGAGAAGGGAGAATACTTGTGAGTGTGGTTGTGTGCCCGCAAACTTATGTATAGGATGTTTTGTGGAGGAAAGCAAAGGGTGGAGGTAAGAATAACAAATTGGAGCTGCATAGAAAATGTAACCTGCAAGGACAAAGAATGTGGTCTCATGTGACTAGGGTTTCTAATATCTGGCTGTCTTTTGGTCCTCATCTTGGTGTTTGTGTTGGGTCTGATAAACTTTGGTTAAACAACCCCCAGCCATGGAGAATCCAACATTCCCTGGATTTGGCCATGCATTTGAGGCTACAAACACCACATTATTTTATCAGTTGATTGTGCACATACCTTTCTTATAACATAATTATGAAAGTAACCCTCCCTCTGGAGGAGTGATCTTGTATAGAGGGAAATCAATCCTATTTATTTTTTAACCATGAAAATCACTTGGCATTCTAAAGTTGAGTCACGCAGTTAAATGAATATTCCAAAATAAAAAAGAAGAAGAAGAAGAATGTTTGCATACTTTTTCGAGAATATTTTTTTAGGTAAGTATTATTCAATTCACTTGATAAAAGTACCTCAGACAAAATGCCACCAAATTACTTACGATGTTGATGAGCAATGATGCTATTCTCAAGAGTTCTGCCCCTCTTACCATGAGGGTAAGTGATGCAACTTCAAAACATGGTTAAGACTCGACTCTGACGATGCACATTAAGACAAACACCATGCAAGGGTAAAGGCATATACAATCTTTAGGCCTATTTTAATAATATATTAGAATAGGAGCGGGTGACCTACCCGGGGGTGGGGGAGGGGGGGTGACGTGCCCACCTCCTATTATTATCCGACTCCGATTAAATTATTTTGCTTATTTCATGGGAATGAAAAAATCCACATTAATTCCAATCCGACCCCGATTAACTTAAAATTAATCAAACTAGAATAACTCACCTAATCCCGAATAAGTCATCATAATCGGGTTTATTCTGTTAGGGCCAACTTGATAACTGGATAAGGCAGCGCATTCGTCGGTGCCCTCTCGATTATCATTCTTGTTCGTCGATGTTTTGGTCGAATATCTCGTTCGACCCAGATGGGTCAAATGAGTTATTCGACGGTACGGGGAGAGTCACTTATTATATTCAATTAACAAAGAGGGCCTTATCAAAAGTGAACCTTAGTGAGTTAAGTGGGTGTGTTTATTTATAGTCAGTCATGTTTTTAAATTAAGGGTATTTTGCCAATTACATTCCTTCTAGGAACCTATGCAATCAACACCGTTCTTCTTCAATATTCTCTCGACATCAGTGCGGTGGGTGGGTATCTTTGTTGGGGTGTTAGTCCTCTTCTAGCCATCCCTTTCTCTCATTCCAATCGCATATTAACAAATGCCCACATTCTTCCATATAATACTACCGCAAGCTATATATAATAAGTTAATAACAAGCTGCTAGGTTAAACAAACCTTGCAGTATTTTTTTATATATATAAAAAATCAGGCACAAGGTGGGGGGTTTGGCTGTTGCTTTTATCGATTCCTTCCAAAGGGAGAGACCACATCACTCCATCACTTGCCCCCACGACAGCCAAGCAAGTAAATACATCTCCTGCACCGTGGCGCATTGCACCGGTGCACCGAATCAATGATGATTTTAAAATATCTATAAATTAAAAAAGAGACTCCTCTGATCTAGCCCTCGCCTAATTTTTAATTTTAAAAGATTGAGACACAACGAGCATTAGGAGACGTAGGTAGATCGGTCGTCATGGCATCTAATTGGATGTTAATTGAGAAAAGATGTCCTATCGACTTCGCGAGGGATATCGATTTAGCGTAGAGTAGAGAGAGTAAAAAGACGATTATCTCTGGACTCTCTTCGAACGGAGTAAACACATTGCAATCCAAAGATATGGATTTTTTTTGGTCAAAGGGAAAACATAATAAAAATTATAAATAAAAAAACATGCTTGCAAAAAAAAGAAGTTGAAAATTATAGTATCATATGAATTGGTCCTTATAGATGGAGTGTTTGTTGGGAGAGGAAGAGAGTTGATTCCTGGGGATGGTACGTCCTCTAGTCATCGATTTGTATTGACTATATTAAACTTAGATATGATTCGATATGATCTAACTCGGAACTGACCGTAGAGACTTGAATGTTCTCATATTAAACAAGTCAAATATCTTGATTCAACCTAAATACGATAAAATACGAAGGGATTTTTTACATCTATATTCTCGTAAAGTCCAGTTTTGTCAAATATATCTCTCATCTGAGTATATTATCATGAATATCTTCGAAATATAAATAATGTCACGATTATGCCCTCGTCGTAACTCCTGTCTGTTTAACCCGAGTTAAGTGTGAGTTAAAAAGTAAGATTTATATATATATACTCCAGTAAAATTTGATTTTGTCAAATATATCTTTAGATCTAACGATCGTAGATGACATATTTCACGAAATATTCTCCTATCGTCGACGGCAATAAACTAAAGAGTATAATCGTAATATTTCTATCTGAATAAATGATATTCATGATAATATGTTAAAGATATATTTGCCAAAATCAAATTTTATGGAAGTATACACATAAAAATCTTAAATACGAATACTCCCCCGGGTGGGTTATATATAATACTTCAATTAGGAGTGTTCATAATTCGGTTCAAATCGAACCAAATTGAATCGAACCGAACTTCGATTCGGTTTAGTTCAGTTTGAACTTAAATTCGGTTCGATTTGATTTCATGACGTGTGAAATCGAATCAAACAAAATCAAATCGAGTAAATTGAATTTATTATTTATATTTATATTTATTTATAATAAATATCATAAATATATTAAACTATTTAAAGACATGATTACATAGACATATAAACATACAAAATATAAGTATTTTATTTTTATTATATATATAATTTATTAATTCATATATATTATAATAAGATATAAAAAATTGGTTTGAATCGAATTAAATCGAACCAAATCGAATTTATTTAGTTCGATTCGATTCAATTTAAAGTTTAATTTAATTTAGTTCGATTTAAAAAAAAATCTCCAAATCGAATCAAACCCAACTACGAACACTCTTTAACTTCAGTCCAGTAAGTCAGGCGCACTGCACCCCGAATCTACTCCCCACCCCCATCCTCCCTCCCAAACCCACGGGCATGCAAATCCTCCCCCATCTTTCACCGAGCAGGTACAGGGCAACCGCGCGCACACGCTCATGTGAACCTGCGCAGGCCGCTGCGGCGGAAGCAAGCGCAGGAGCAGCAGCAGGCAGCCAGCCCAGCAGGCTGTCAAAGCTGAGACCCCTTTTGCATACCTTTTTCCACAGTAAAACAACAAATCAGAGATCCCGGAGAAGCTAGAAAGAGATGCGGGCGGTAGTAGCAGCAGAGAGAGAAAAAAAAAGGGAGGGGGGGGGGAGCGCAGGCAGGGGGCATTCAAAAGCAAAAGCTGCCATCTCCTCTTTTCCCATCCCTGACTTCTCACACCTCCCCACCCCCCTCCCTCCCTCCCTCCCTCCCTCCCTCCCCTCTTGAGTCCTCCTGACACGCACTCCATAATGAGTGGTACCATTTGCCAGATTAGCAAGTAAATGACAGGCACCATGTGTGTGTGGGATTGCTTGGCACAGGTTGCTGCCGTGCTGCTAGTGTCCCTCGCAGACAGCTCGGGGGTCTTGTGGATGGGAGTGCAGATGTAGGCTAGGAACTGTCATGTAACCTCATCTATTTGGACTTCGAGTTTGGATGTATCTGTTTATGTACTGGGGTATTGCATGTTAGACAAATACTGTTTGAACTTTAAAGTTTTACATGTTTGAGTTTGGAATGGTGCTTCTGATCCGTCAGTTTTATGTTGAATATTGTCATTTTTACACAGTAACCCCACCACAACATGTCATGTTGAATGTTTAAACCCGTAAGTAATAATACCTATTTATAACCCCTCTAAATCTTGTTATTTTGATCCAGATTCGTAGGAGAGACTTATCCGTGTTCAAACTATTATATTGATTTGGTTAAGATACTCACGAATGTGTTATTACTAGTGTTTTAACTTACGAATTTTTAGTTTTTATAGATTTACATCAAGGTTCTACACTGAGTCAATGTCTATTTATCTTAATTATGAATGAAGTAACAAAATAATTACATAATTATATCCCTTGGTGTATGTTCTTTGTAGATGATATTATCTTAATTGACGGGAGTATTGATGCTTTAAATATTAAATTAGGGTGTTGGAGACATGTCTTAAAGTTTAAAATTTTTAAAATTAGTACGAGCAAGTCATAATTTATGCATTATGATTTTAGTAATGACATAGTGGTACAGGAAGGCATAGTTCTAATTAATTGACAAAATATTTCGAAGAGTAATAACTTTCGATACTTATGATCTATCGTACAAGAGAATAGAGAGATTTATGACGATGTTACACGTAGGATTAAGACATACAGGTTAAAATGGAGAAGCACATCAGAAGTCCTCTATGATCGTCGTATGCCTGTGAAACTCAAAGGAAGATTTTACATAACGACTGTGAGACATGCTTTGTTATATGGTACTGAGTGTTGGACAATACGAAAAGAACACGTTCACAAAATGTGTGTAGCAAAGATGAAGATGTTGAGATGGATGTGTGACAAGACTATGAAAAATAAGATTATAAATGAACGTATCCGTAAGGACTTGGAGATAACTCTAATTGATAATAAAATAAGATAAAATAGACTCAGGTGGTTTGGACATGTGTTTCATCGTCCTAATTCAGCGTCGGTTAAAAGATGTGACCGAATCTTAGTAGATACTGGTAAAAGAGCTTGAGAAAGGCCTAAAATCAGATATTATGATGTTATTAGGAAGGACATTAGTTTTTTGATTTTAAATATAAATATAGCACTTGATAGAAATTTTTGACGGAATATGATTCATGTAGCCGACTCCAAATAATTGGGATAAGGGTATGATGATGATGATGATAATTTGTTAGATCTCACCGTACCAATGCATACCATTCTTGCTAGATCGTGTCGGGGAAAAATCGACAAGCTGACACACACGGTATACAATGTAATTTAATATCTTTATTTTTAATATAAAAATTTATTTTTAATTAAAAATAGTTTTTTGACATACAAATACTATTCTAGATATTTTACCGACATGATACCATATCATACTATGCCGGAAAAACTAACATGGCTTGATAGGGTGACACTGCAAATCTTGATTTCGACGAGTCCTCTAAAAGTGAAGAATAAATCCCTCAACTTTTTAGGGAAAAAACTCCTAAAATAAGTTCATCAAGTAAATGTATAATTGTGATAGTTATAAAAAATATGAGGAGTAGAGGGTTGGTAGCTAAATGTGATATATTGTGGGGGAACAAAATCAAGTGGTTTTTGTTGCTGCACACCCCAAAAAAAGAGGGGGTTATATTTTGATTTTAGAGAGCAAACACCCCTCAAAAGATTAGTGTCTATTACATATGTCATTAATTCGATAATGATATGAGGCTGACAATTATGAATGGTCGTTCGAATAGTATTTTCTAAATATATTTCATTGCTAGAGCAACATAAACACGTAAAAATTTGCTACTCAAATCAACTGCATGCCTAAGAGAAATGATTGAGATGTCTTTGGTGACGACGAAATACTTCTTCCTTTCAGGGAATTCTCTTCCTTGTGGCTCATAGAACTGCTCCGTGAAGAGATATTTTCGTCATTCTAACTAATTGTAGTTAAATCTTAAATGTTGTTTGATTTAGAAAATGGTACGTAGTTAAGTTATGTTACGACGAGAACAAATATTTTCGGCTCTCAGGACTGATTATATCGCACAGGATATGTATTATTTAAATTAAGATAATGATATGTCGGTTAATATATTTATAAAAATATTTTTTTAATAAATTCATCTCGATAATAATTTTCATACAAAAATCTCATTAAAATTAGATTACATGAATTTGTCCCGTACCACACTAACTTCGTTGTCACATGAGACTCTTGAGTTATACTGTTTTTATCGGGGATAATTCTTCAAATCGGTCCGGTATGGGATGTACCGTCCATACCGAACCGTACCAGTCATAGATCGGTACGATTGATCTGTGATATGCAACCGATACGCTGTAACGACCTGAGAATCCGATTATCGGGAAGTCACGATAACCCGAGACTCGAACCGCCGTCCACGAGCCGGGAGGATTCGGAAGGGCTAAAAGGAGTGTGGAGGCACAAAGAAATAGGAAATAAAGTAGGATAATTCAACAATTAACAGAAATAAATAAACAACTATTACAACAGAGCCCAGTCCAATAGAAAGTACAGTCTAAAGCAGTAAAATGTACCACATGCCAAGGGAACACTCGGCCCGGCGAGCTGGCAACTAAGGACCTCTGAACCGCAACCTCGAATCTCGAGGAAGAACCGCCACACCTGAAAAGCAGGGGTGAGTCTCATGTCACTGGCCCAGTAGGGATCCCGCGGAACCCCAACTGAGAACAACGACGGCACGGAAAGCTGTAACTACAAGAGCAACAGTAACAGCAGGAACAGTAAACCCGGTGACCGGTCGAAACTCGGCACTACAGCTACTCCTACTGTACTGGTCAAGCAGAAAGAGAAGTACAATACTAGCACTACTTACCGAAGTAAAAGCCCACGGCAGCCCCGCCGTAGAGGCATGTCTCCTAGGACACGGCCAATCTGAACACGCTGTCCAAGGTGTAACCCCGACCACCCGGTCGGGGACACCGCACCAACAAGATGCAACATCGGTAAAGTTATTAGCACTAGTCTTGCGACACGAAAATCGACACATGTGTCACGGTGAAACACCCGGAACTCAACGGTCAACACGACCAAAAAAAACCCGAAGGTCGAAGTCACAGAGACTGACTGACAGTCTGTCACTCCCGACTCGACAGGAGTACCTCCCACAAGAAGCTCAGTCGGTAGCGTCCCCTGACGTCTTGCACCGCACCGCAGGTGAACTGCTTGACGTGGTAGCGCCTACCAGAGGCACAGACACCGACAAGTAATCACAAAGCAAGTGACTAGCTGGGGTCACGTCCGTCAGCGTGGGTCCAACCGCCTCCAACCACATGTGCACACACAGACCATACGTCCTAAGTCTGGCCTCTAACTGGTTTTCCCCTGGAGCCGGACTCTGGCTACCGACGAGGGGCCCGACGGAAACCAGTCTAAAAACCGTCCTCAGGGTAGCCTCTCCACCACTCCCTGGTGGGTCCACTCGCGTGCAGGCAGGCTACGACTAGTGGAGGGCCACTGAAGGATTAGACTCTCAAGTCAACGGAAAACAACTTCCGAACCCGATAAAGTACGGGGACCACCCCACGTACCAGCATCGTCGCACGGTGACCACGGTCGGAGAAGGAACGGGACTCACAGTCCACGGGCCACACACTCGGCCACGCAGAAAGCGCAGAAGCACGATTCCCAGGGCAGCACACAAGCCGCCACACCGATTCCCCGTCCCAGGGAAAGCGGAAAACCTCCAGCCCCAGGCCGGATAACTGGACTCACAGTCCAAGGCCGAACACATGGCCCACACGGGAATCGCCTTCCAAAGAAACTCATGACATGCGGGGGAGACCCCACCGCACACACCGATACACGGTGACTCGATCGAGTGTAACATGAAAGTCTGGAACACGTGGGGTCACCCGGACCCACCACACCTACGGGCACGCTAATAGAGGTAACACGGCCTTCCCGACACCCTCAAAACACGGACACAGAATCCCACGGGTGTCAGGGGCATTCACGAGACCACAAGTCGACCACTGGGTCCCAACCGAGTCGACGAGGGACCTACACAACGCGAAACAATCGCGGCAAGCACGAAGAACCATTTCGGCACAACACAGTGCCTGGCGGTCTACCTTTGGGCCGTCACAGCTGTAACGGTCCAAGGCTAGACCGTCACAGCACTCTAACGGTCCAACACAGGAGCGTTACGCGAGAGGGACAACACCGACTGTAACACACCCACCCTGGGGCATCACAGTCTCTAACGGACCAAGCCTAATGCGTTAGAAGACAGAACGAAACAGGTTGTGACGCACACCCTTCGGGACGTCACAGCCTTTGACGGTCCTACCTAGGCGCGTTAGAAGAATGGGCTGCGTCAACTCTAACGCTCCCATACAGGGGCGTCACAGTGCTCTGACGGTCCACCCCCGGTGCGTCAGAGACTCGTGACCCCCAACGGTCCGAAAACACGAAAACAGACGTAACGGTCGAACCCAGGCGCGTCACACCCTCTGGCGGTTTATCGTGGGACCGTCAGAGAGATCGACGTCCTGCCGACAAAACATGACCCTGTGACGCACCCTCCTTGGGGCGTCACAGCACGTAACGCACCCACCCTAGGGCGTTACAGACTGTGACGATCACTGGAAGGACCGTCACACCGTCCCGAGAACGCTACGGCGGGAAACGACCCAAAAATCGTCCCACGCCCCCATACCTCCACGGGAGAGGGGGAAAACAAGGGGGAAGCCCCCAAATAGCCCCTAGCATGTATCTATGGCCTCGGATTGGCCAAAAACGTAATGAAACGGCAGATCGACGCTCAACCCCCAAAACATAGATTTTTCCCAAAATCCCCAAATACACCCGCTCGGCTCACCACGGCCTACAAAACTCGCGGGAAAGGAAGTGCACGAGCTGGGGGTCCATCTCCCTACCTCCACCGAAGATTTTGCGCCCCGAGCTCGCTGATCCGCGAAGAAACGCTGTTGAAGCCTCGCCGGCTCGCGACCGCGCCACGAGCTCCCACGCGCCTCCACCGCCTCGATCCTCGCCCATCCTCGCCCGTGTCCTCACCCGCGCCGCCTCCGTCTCGCCCCCGCCTCGCTCCGTCGGCCGCCGGAGAAGAGAGGGGAGAAAGAGGGCGTGAGAGAAGAGAGAGGGAGAGAGGGTGAGAAATGAGAGAGGGGGAGAGAGAAAAGGGAGGGATTTATATAGAAAATTCAGAAATTTTGAAAAATATCAAAAAATAGAAAATTACACCCCCGCGATCCTCGGAATACGCTGATCGCTGTGGTTACGTCCCGGCGTCAGAGAACGCAACGGTTCACCCTGTACGGGGTTCCGAAGGTTCGACAGACGGAAAACACGCGTAAAACCCAAAATGTAACCCGGGACCCACAAAGGCACTCCGAAAATTACAGAAAATTACCGGCGTGCTCCTCACAACACCACGGACCCAAGGAAACTCACGGGCACACCACCGGTGGTTCCAACAATCCGGGAAAAACAGTCTGAAACTCGATCGGATACAATCTAGAATCTACGGAAAGACGATCCGAAACCCAAGAATCCAGATCCGAAAAATCCGGAGCATTACATACACACTTCATATTTTTAAATATTATATATATTATTTTATATTAAATATGATTTTATAGATATTTTAATTAAGAGTCTTCATTTGAAAGGTTAGTATTTAGGTTCAAAACACATTAGTGATATTATTTTATTACTTTTTTTATTATTATTTAAAAAAATAAGTCAAAAAAATACGTAACATTTGTGAGATTCGAAACCTTTATCTTACACACAACTAACACACCTATTAACCACTAAATAACACATAATATTTTGTTATATATTATAATAACATATATTTATTAAATATACTTTTAATATTAACATTTTACATAACTGATTTGTACGATGTTATATCGTATTGTATGATGTTATACCGTATCGTATCAATAGAATATTGATACGGTTGATACGATCGAGCCCATGAACCTTACTTGTATCTCATATACTTGAAGATTACCCATTTTGCCTCTAGAATTACCTAGTTGTACTTAGATCATAGTTATGTCCCACTCCACACTAATTAACAGAGCATAGTTTAATTTGATGGCCATTTCACAATTAATGGAGTACACCTCGAAATATTTTGACTGAGGCCCCACATATTTTTTTTAAAATAATAATATTAAGAATGGATATATATATATATAATAAAGAAGACCCCCCTCAATCAAACCTGACCAAAGGGCCAGGGTGCACAGATTGTACGGCAAAAGAGGAGGCTCCCGAATGGAACAACAAAAGAAGCGGGCCACCGCTCGGCCCCGGAAGCTCGGCTCTTTTGTCTGCCTCTCTGCTTACAACAAGGCGCCCTTGGGATCTGGCACCTTGTGTCCTTCCTGTCCACGGCAGACAAAAAAGAACAGCAAGGTAACACCTGTGTGGAGAGAGAGAGAGAGAGAGAGAGAATACAAAGACTGCAAGGTAACAACGCCCATAGATAGAGATAAACAGATGGAGAGAGAGAAAGAGTATTACCTGTAGATAGATTGGTAGATGGATAGAGTTAAGTAGATAGAGAGAGAAAGAGGCACATAAACATCATGGTAACCAATGCTTGGACACACACAAAGAGAGATGAACCTCATGCTTTATCCGCATGAGTTGTCCTACCATGTTGTGTATGATGTCAATTGGCTCTTCAGATATGTCGATCCGCTATGATTTATAATGAGTTCTAAGACATCTTATATATTTTTTTTAAGAGACGAAAGGGGTCACAAATAACATAAGGGAGACAAACCTACAAATCCGCTAAGAGAAACTCATGAACCCAAATAACATAAGGGAGATAAACTTACAAATCCGTTAAGAGAAACACATGAACTCAAATAAGGTCCAAAGAAACAGAAACAAGGTCAAGGAAGTCAAATTAAAGAGATCCCCAGTTAAAGCATGAGGCTGTAGGACTCGAGGTGATTGGGCCTGCGTCGATTCTTTCTTTTATTCCTGCGGGCGGGCTGAAAATAAGCATCAAACTCCATGCCATGCTCATCAAATGAACCATCAAACTCGTCGGAGGCAGCATCATGAATCGGAGGGTGGATATCATGTTACAGCGGTAGCGCGGGGGAGCCCTGGAGAGCATCAGGCGAGGCAGTCGGGGAAGGCTGCTGGATGGGGACGTCACATGCGGAACCACCGACATCCTGAACGGAGGCATCAAGTGGTGGAGGAACGTCGTCGTGAGACTCAGCTCACCAAGTCAGGATCACGTCGTGGGAGGGTTGCAAGACAAGCGGAGACGACGCCAAAGGCGCTGCAGCGACACTATCTCATAAATTTAAATCTATAATAAATTTAAGTCTAAAAGATCTCACCAATCACTATCAAATTTTTTTACAAGTTTTAAAATATGTCAAAAATTAAATTAAAATAATAATTCGTGAAAGGGAGAGATCGCAATTGAGTCGAGTTGGACGGACACAGACTTACACATAATAATATACCGTATCGTGCCGCCAGAGAATCGGGTCGACCTGAAACAGCGGCATGGCAAATCCTGTTCTAAACATTTATCCTTTGACATGATGAGCTTTCGAATGGGAGAGTTGCTTATTAGAATTTCGTCCCTTTTAACTTGCAAGGGGAGTTCAGGTGATTCGGATTACAGAGAGAATTTTTCTAGATCCTTTCACAAAGACCCTGTAGATTTTAATTAGACTACGCCAAAAATCCTTCTCAATAATTACATCTCATGCAAAAAAGGAATCCGTGATGTAACACGTGATTAGATAAACAGTTGCATGAGAAATGCAAGGCCGTAGTAGGTGGTCCATGCATACATGAATTTATAGAATTTTTCACATGCGGTGGATTTTTCTTTTCAAAAGCTATATCGAAAAACTATTTCTGAGGACCATAATTAATTAAATGTCGTGTAAAATAATTACACTGGCAACAAAAAAAAACAATCTGACAATTTTTGATTCATGATTTCAGCAATCAAAACTTTAGTCAAACAAAAAGAAGAGATGGAAAAATGAGCAAGGAAAAATTATAACCATATGTGAAGGAAAAAGAGGAAGCCTTCTCATCTTTTATTCAAAAGCTTTGGACTGACTTTCCCGGGTCAGCAAGTTTAAATCAGGTTAGTAGACTTGGTGATTCGTATCGGATCTGATCTTCTTTGATCTGATACGGTATACTCGAGTCACAACGAACTCGGCCCGACTTGACGCGTGCATCATCTCCTCCCTCTCTCTCTCCCTCTCCCTCTCTCTCTCTCTCTCTCAATGTGACTCGACCCGACTTGACCGAACCTGAGGGTGATCCACAGCGTATCGAGTTTTTCCAGATACGGTACGGCACGCCCGAGTCAACCCGAGTCATACCGAGTCGACAAACCATGATTTAAACATCATTTGATGTTGTTTGAGAGTGTATATATATGATCATACTGTGTTATGATGAATGAGATTTAAGTCATTACATTTTTTATTTAAAAACATGAAAATATTGAACAAAAGTACTAAACATTTTGCTATTATATGAGAGAAAAAATAATAACCATTTTTTATCCCTCAAATATTGGTTATGGTAAACATAAGTTTTATTCATGTGTAGGTAGATAAGCACAATATGGTGCCCGTTTTTGCCAAATGCCAACCATGATGGGACCAATCTGCCAGCCCAGTTGATCATTTTATTCTATGTGGGGGATGTATGAAGTAGCCTCTTCTTTGTCAGATGAAGTTACCTGACAACCCTCTATATGACTCTCTACATGACACTGATAAGTGAAACATCTAATGTGAGAGAGAGAGAGAGAGAGAGAGAGAGAGAGGTTCTTGACAGAATTACTTGTTAGTGTCATCTAATCCCACCTCCTAAAGAAGAGAGAGAGAGAGAGAGAAGTTCTTGACAGAATTACTTGTTAGTGTCATCTAATCCCACCTCCTAAAGAAGAGAGTGGTTGTGGAAATCTCTTGCACTTGAGAAAAACTCATGCATTATCATCATCATCATAGCTTTATCTCAATTATTTGAGATCGACTACATGAATCATGTTTCGTCAAAGATTTCTATCAAATGTTATATTCATATTTAAACTCAAGAAATTAATGTCCTTCCTAATAACATCGCACCATCTCATTTTATGTCTTCTCCAAACTCTTTTACTAGCATCCACCGAGAAAAACTCACGCATGTATCCATGTATTCTCCATTTTAAATTAGATAGCCGAAAAGGAGGGTGCATTTTTCAAGAATTGATTAAATAATAGTTGAGCTTAAAATCAAATCTTGTGTCATGGTAATCATGATATCATAGGAATGGCAATATTTGTTCCCAAGACATGCTGATAAGAGTATACATTGCACTTTCTTCTCTTGATGACTTTTCACCCCTCCTAATAGTTTCTTCTGTTTGACTTCTTGTTGTCGAACCGATCTCCCAAATCCTTTTGCCTTAAGAGAATCATTGGAATTACAAAGGGAAGGAAGTGGGAGAGAAGTATATAATTCATAGAACCCGCTATGCATGTGAGAGGGTTTGCTTTCGGGGTCAAAAGTTAGCATTCAAAGGAAGAACCATCACTAATTGTCACATGAATGAGTGGAAAATAATGATGCATCTCTCACTGGCCGCCGGGTTTGAATGGAGGAACCACGTACACCTCCCATTTTAACTGGGTTAAGCATTATTTGCCTACTTGGCACGAGAAAGATTTGTTGCACATTCATTAGTTTTTTTTGTTTTTTTATGGATAATTTAATGGTGACGTGATTTACATCTCAAGTTAGAATATCTTGAAAGATCACTCTAATTTTTTTTAAAAAAATAAAAAAACAAATATATTAAATTACCTTTGAATGTCTTTGCCTACCCATATGCGTTGTAGGTAGTCTGGTTTTATAAAAGGCATCACACATCAGTTGACAGCCATGTTTTGGACCCTCCTTGTCCCTAGGCCGCCTCACAACCACTCCCTGATCAGCTGGGTACTCCTTCCTTCCCCACAAGATCCTGCTTAAAGTGAGCCATATGATGCCATCTTCCCCTGCCTTTTGTGTGGCTAATCATGGTTTTGAAATGGGCAGGGGTTGCTCATGCAGCTCATCTCGACATGGGGACGAGATGAGGTGGAGTTGGGACAATGATCACAGAAAATCATGACACCAACATGGGAACAAGGAGATCTGTCTGAGATGGCATGGGCTGTCTTCATCTCCCCTTGTGGCAGAGAGAAGAGGAGGAAGGGGGTTCAATGGAGAACCTTTTGAAAGGACCCCTCTAACCCTCTTGTGAAAACAATCTCCCTTCAATCCCTTTATGTCACTTTATGCGTTTGCCTTTTCCACGTGAGTGATCTTAGCATGGGGACATGGAGGGATTCTTTCCTTTCTCATCAGCACCACCCCCCCCCCCCCCCTCCACTTTGCACCCCTTTACATGTTTCTTGTCCCCTCCGGAGCCATTTTGTTACTTTGCTGTTTCTTCTGTGATCCATCGTCAAGCCAAGACAAAGACACTACAGTTTTGAGTTGATGTCTCACCCCCATCTTTAAGGTATATCTATGCTTTCAACAGTGCAATGGGAATGTGCTGCATTGAGTCCTGAACACAAACTCCTTTGAGAACATATACTGCTATGAATCATTTTGATACCAAGCTTGGAATACACATAATACTGTTTATGTACCCTCTCGAGAGTCGAGTATGTCAAATGTAGCATGGAATCCGTTCCTGCTGATCTGTACCACATTGTTCTTAGCAGAACGCAGGAGGGATTCCACTTCTGTGGGTTCTGGACTCACATAAACCTCAGATATGGTAATGGTAGGAGGGAAAATGCAAGCACATAATGGCCTCAACAATGGAGTCCTGGGTGTGGTATCCAATGAGAACAGAGGGCATGGCCATCCAAATGATTGACCCACACACACATCACCGACTGATGGGGACTGCTGCAGCAGTGGGGTGGTGAATGTAGCAGAACATCAGGCAGGAGTCACCCGTGTGAAAAATCCCCTCCCACTCTCCTTGTCTTCATAGCAAGGATGGCATCTTCCCCTCATAGAGCAGGAGAGGACTATAAACCAACACACACAGAGACCACCCAGTCCTGGCATACATATCCCAACACGCCTCCAAAAGAAACCTACAGATCCCAATAAAGAAGTGAAGGTGTGTGCAGGTGTAGACCCCGGACAACCTCAGGGCTGGAGATAACATTCCATTTCTATTTAGCCAAGTTTAACCCCACACATAGGGAGAAAAGAAAGAGCCTAACTGGTGGGGCAACTCATTTGGGGGGGAGTCACCTTCAGATGAGCAAGCTCTGACCCCACATTCCCCAGATTCAGTAGCAACTTTCTAGAGTTAGCTCCAGTCTAGCTGTTTTGGCTGGTTATGAGAGGGGGCAGATCCCAGTTGTTCTAAAAAGCTACAAGGGCCTATTTGAAAATGGGTTAAGTGTAGTGTATTCTCGCCCTTAGACGCGAATACGCCACTCGCCCCCGGTCAGGGGCTCGAATACGCCACCCACCCCCGGTTAGCGGGGCGTGGCTTCGTGAGGAGATCCCCCGTGGGCTCCACTTTCTCTCTCATTAGGTAGTTATTCACCTCTATTCTTTTATTAGGGCCGGTTTCTTAATCGGATTGTCGGCCGATTGTCTAACCCGATGAGAGAGAAATCGATGGGGGGCCCACAGTCTCCCTCACACACTCCCCGCTAACCGAGCCCGGGCGGCGTGTTCGACCTCCTGTGGTCGAACATGGCATCCACACAAGATTAACAAAGAGGCCCTTAGGGCGCCTTTGCTAACCGGGCAGGGTTAGCGCGCTCGACCCTGGAGGGTCGAGCACGTTAACCACCCCCGGTTAGAGTGTTTGTGTGTGAGGGGAGAGTTGGGCCCACCGCTCTCTCTCTCATCGGCTCCCGTAACCTACCCGGATGTCAAACACGCCCTTTTATGTTTTCAAAGAGAAGAATAGCGGGCACAAATACGCCACCCGCCCCGATTAGCAGAGTGACTTTGTGAGGAGATCTCCCGTGGACTCCACTCTCTCTCTCTCTCTCTCTCTCTCGTAGTTATTCACCTCTATCCTTTTACGTTTTCAAAAAGAGAAGAATAGCAAGGTTGTTGAAACCTAATGGTATAGGAAAGGAAGAGTAGCAACACACCAATTCAAGACGTCTCATCATGGTTTAAAAAGCTTGTCCAATTTGCAATAGAAACTAGATTGGAATCGGTGTCGGAACCGGTCTAATTCTATCATTTGGGGTTGAACCAATCGATTGGAACCGGTATAATTCTATCATTTGGGTTTAGACCAATCGATTGAATAATAAAAAAGAATAGAAAGTGTCAAAGACAGCTTTGACACCCTCAACCATAAATTTCTATCTTTTTTCTTTGCCACATTTTATATTTTAGCGTTCATTCATTTTGTATAAGAATAACATACTGAACTTCATATCATATATATATATATATAAGGGAGATGTTCACATGGGGACATGAGTCCAAACCCACTGAAAACCAAAACTAAAATCGGTGATTTTAAAAGAATTTCCGATTCCTCAAAATCTCATGTAATCAAAAGAATTTCCACGGTGAACACGCAAGAGTATACTATACACACGGACACAACACATCCAAGAGCCCGGACGAACACTGGTGAGTGATCCAAAAGTTTTGAACAGTGTGTTGGGCAGCACCCTGCGCCAAGGGATGAGACATGGACGGCCCCTCTGTTGTTTGCTACAGTCCTCCTGCGGGACCCCAGATTATACGATTGCCCTGCCTGCTATTTTCTCACAGTTCGTCTGCACTCAAGATGAGAACAACGCCCGGGCAGCCAGCTAAGCTAAGTGCCCTCACCCCCCCCCCCCCTCCTACCATCCATGCATGCATGCATGGGGGTATCACAGCAAGCCAAGAACACCAAGCCTTCTCCATGTATTATGGTCCCCGTCACGTGGCCAAGGAAGAAAACAGGCATCTTGATGGGTGGATGCGGAAAGGTCAGGAGATGGAACAAAAGGTAATAACTGCGACTTGGAAGAAAACAAACACTGGGTTCTGTTTAGGCAGGCAGAGGTGATATCTTCACATTCAGAACATATGGAAACGAGAAGCACAGGCAAGCCAAAGCTAAGCATGCCAGTGGAAGCTGGGGAGGAAGCCATTTCTTTGTTTTCCCCCGTTCACCGGAAACTACCAATCATTCATTCATCATTTGAGATGCAGCTCCTCCTCCTCTTTGAGCTTCTGACACCGGTTGTTCTTTTCCTTTTCCTTCTGGGGAAATTTGATTACTTAGAGGGATCCGTGCTTTTCTTGAAGGGTCCGGGGGGGGGGGGGGCGCAAGAGATTGGATTCAATAAGTTCAAAGTTGATGCACATAAAATGGATTTTGTGTTGAGGATAGAATCCAATGTTTTGTGTTGAGGATGATTAATCATGTGAAGACAACAGTAAGACATTTAATAAAAGTGTTCCTTCTGTGGTAAATGCAAAGAGAAAAATAGGTAGTCTGAACCAGCTGAGTAGTTCAGTTGGTTCTTCATCTCGTGGTGGGGAATCATGAGGTCCCCAAGTTTTTCGAGTATCAAGGAGTGACACAGACTCAAGGGCGTTCCGACGATCCTACCTCATGATGAACCCTTTCAAAAGAGCTTAGATTTATACTAGTGATTATTACTTTTTTTTTTTTTTTGGAGAAAACATGTTGTAGGGGCTGTCAGATAGAATTTGATGGCTAAATTGCTCTGGAATTCATTAAAATTTTAGTTCCCTCTCTACGTTCATAACATGGTCAAAGTGGTGAATCCACAGTGGGTAGAGGTAGGCACACTTGAGGTCACTCGTGGAACAATGTATACAAAAAATATATAAAAATACTTAATTTCTTTAAGAAACTATCAGTAATTAACCAACAGTAAGCACTTTTCCAAGAGAAAGTGAGAGACAAGGGACTGGACCCGACATCAGACTCAAGGGCGTCACGGCTACCTTTCCCCCGGGCCGGCCCAACTCTTACTATGAAGCCCATTATCAGATGAGGGAACTTGGAAGGGCCTCCACCCACAAGACAAAATCCACGGGACAGGGACACATGATTTCATTAGAGGGGTTTATCATGTGTACGTGATGTCTTGGTTGCTGCATCCAACAGCCTAAAATGTAATGAAACTACGTGTGGAAAATATATACTTTGGCTTGAGAGGAGTCAGGAAGAAAGTGATTTCCAAAGGATGTTATTAGCTCTTGGGAGGATGACTAGCTGCACACACACACACACACACACACACACAGAGAGAGAGAGAGAGAGATCTTATAGGCTATTATCCAATTGTTTAATTAACGTATGTTCGATCGGATAAGTTTCAATAAGTGTGATGAAAATATGATATCATGATAAAAAGAATACGGTATCAGAATGTTTACATGACTCATTAGAAACATGTCCATCTAGAGTGGATTTGAGACGCATCACGAGTAGGATCAAACGTCCACATATGAATCAAATTGATGAACGAGACTCTAATTCTATGTTAGAGGTTTAAACTCGAGCTTAAAATCTAGACTTTGAGTCGAATAAATCTATTACATATATAGAAGAAAAACTTCCAAAGCAAGTTTGATAACGAATTAAATTAGAGATGGATGGTCCTACCTGAGGTGACCCACCCTACTCCTAACCCTAATCGGAGTGCATTAACACATTCCACCTATTTTTTAGGAACGAGTTAATCTACTTTAACTATATCCAACCCGATTAAGAAAAAAAATATCAAATAAAGAATAACCCACCCGACCCCGGTTAAACTATCCTACCCGAACTTAACCGGTTGTCAAACAGGCCCCATAGATTTTTGACCCGAGATTAAACTACAACATGTATCATCCAATTGTTCGATTGGATAAGTTTCAATAAGTGTGATAAAAATATGATATTGTGATGAAAAATATGATATCATAATATTCATATGACTCATTAAAAACACAGATCTGGAGTGGGTTTGACGAGCAGGTGGTGCACACTACTACGTTTTTCTCTCTCTTTCCCAGAAATCACTGCCCTGGACCCTTTTGTTTTCTTTCCTCCACAGTTCCCGCAGCTTTATTCAGACATCTCGCAGCCCACGCTAGGTTTTGCCATCTATGCCGGCCTTTCTAACCCACTGTTTATATTTTTGGTCGTAGGTTTGTCATCTATGCTCACTCGCCTTTCGGCTTGCCACCAGTTTCGTTCCCTCGTAGGCCCCCATCTTTGCCTGGGACCATCAGCAAATATGGGCACCTTGCAATCTATCTGTGTTGAGGCCCGACAAACCACTTCTCAGAAAAGGATTGGAAACAGAAATGAAGATGGAAGAGCTCTTTCGATGGTAGCAAATCAGAACGGGTGGCAAGAGAAATGAAGATGGAACAGCTGTTTCGAGGGTAGCATATTTCTGTTTCGAGCAGGAACCATTTACTGATCATCAAAATTTACAAACCCAGCAAAGCTTGTATGATTCTACAACAAATGTTGGCTATCAGTCGGTAATTTTGACGTTCCTAGGTGTTTCTTTGAGCAAGCATGTTCATAACAAATCCTCTGCCAAGAAACATGGGGCAAAGCTATCAGAGGCGGGGAGGAGAGACAAAGGAAGGATTGGCAGTCGTAGATGGATAACAGATGATCTTACTTAGTTCATCCCAGGAAGTATTGGGGGTGTTTTCGCCAGTTTTTATCAGCCGAACCTTGCCTGTAAAGAGTAGAAGTATAAGATGACGGAGCAGCATAATATATTAGAGCAAATTAAGAGAAAATTTTCTAAAACCTAAATGAATGATTATACAATGGCAATATATCTAAACGTTCGTCAAGTTTCAACAGTTAAGGAGGTCTTGTGAGCTGCATTACAGAAAGCAGCTGGAAGATGAATACCATAACTGTGGAAGAAGGTTGTGGAGACAAAGGTACCTTCATTTAGGAGAATGAACCGGTTATATTGTCATTGTTGCTTGCTGATTCAAGTGAAATAAGAAACTCAAAGAAAAATGGTGTTCTTACCCTTTTTTTTGCTTTTTTCTCTTTTTTACCCCTTTTTGGCCAGGCCACCTGCAGTCAAACCCAGATGGCTGCAGGGGTTTCAGGAATGGGAAAGAGCATAAGAACCGAAAAGCGAACATAGGAAGCCAAAAGACATTTGCAGCCTATAGGCAATGTAACTAAATGGTATTGCCTTTCCAAGTCAGCCATGTGATAGAGTCATAGTAAGTATGGCAAAAAGCTTCATATTAGTTCCTCCTGTGGGAGTTCGATTCTCAATGTTCTCACTATGCTTATTGTGTCTATGCTTATTGTGTTCCTCTTACACTGAACACTAGGAAGGGCCGCAATAATGATTAGGAAAATAAATCTACAATACATAATATACAAGTATACAGATGTAGATATATAGCAATACACTACACTATATCAAATACATATAAAACACACACAGCCCCCTACTTACATATGTACATAGGAAGTACTAGTTGGATTTCACTTCCAAAAGGTGTTTGTGAGCAAGCTTTTCCATGTCAGCGTTGGGAATCATATCAGGATCCTGAAAAACTGATATGATCACCCTTGAAAAAGATTGTGTTCAAAGGGAACTAAGCTTCAGACTTTCCTTAGACTTGGTTTTAAGCAAATTCCCCCCACCCCCCACAAAGTGAGCTAGATTTCGTCTAGGATAGAGAGCTAGATTTCGTCCTTAAAATGTAATGGCTTTTGTGGATGTTTTACATTTGTGGATGTTTTATCAAATGATGAGATAGGGAAAATAATCTGCAATTCATAAGAACATATTAAATATGAACTCTGAACGGATAGAGTCTTACAGAAGTGGTTTCATACCATCACGACGCACACAAATTTCTGGCACATTTTTCACCTGGCCACTAATGCTGTCGTTATAGACTCTAGTTTCAATGTCCCCTTCAATAAAAACAGGCGAGCTGGAGAGGCATTAATGATGTAAATCAAATATGTGATACAACCAAGGGAAACAGCTGAAAGCTTCACTAAATTCATCTGGCAGAATTTGATCGAATCAGTGATGAAGAAAACTTGACACTTACTTCTTTATAAGTTGCTGGACGGCATATGCACCCAGCTGCTCATTGTGAACAGCAATTCGATGCCATTGAGCTGGCCTTGGAAGGTTCTCAGAGCCCAAAATTCTCTGGTCATACATACCCCCAGTTCCAACCGTGAAAATCGTCACTGTCTTTCCATTCCTCAATATCTTCTGTATTGGAGCCTGCCCAATTTTACCACAAATGATAGCCTATATAACATCAAAAATGTGTTAGTTAACAATACATCCAGAACAACAGAATGAGACGTACAATATTTGTCAAAAGAAAAGTAGTGTACAATATCTGTTCTCTTCACAACTGATTGAACACTTTAATCCCACCTCAAACTCTCAATTAAGCAGAATACCTTGTGCACGCCTCTGAAACCCCAGCCCCTCTTCGGGTCTACTCCCTGGGGCTCCAAGTCTGGCTTTATGGGTATTAAGTCCTCATCCCTATCACATTGCTCCGTTCAAATTCATCAAACGTCATGGTCGAACACCATGACCGAGACCCTCCACGGATATCTAGTAAAGAAGAAAGCGCAAGCTCTCATCAGCAGAAACATCAAATTCACTGGAACAAAGCTTACTTCAATCGTCAACAGAAATGAGAAGTCGCTTGTAAGCAATGCCGCGAGTAGCAATTCTCACAAGAACACACCAAATGGAAAACCAGGCCTTCGCACACCCGCCCTCAAGCACTTGACAAATCTTCCCGCCATCAAGCACGGATGTCTTCTCGCTGGCTACGAGAAAAGAAAAACACGAACACTGTGAACATACATCTCAACGAAAATTCACATCCAACAACGCATTCTATCCGCCAAACCCACCCCCAAGAAAACCTATTTTCCCATCTTGAGATCCGTCCACCCCCCAAAAGAAACCTCATAAGACAAACTCCCACACTCAAATTGAACACTGAAAAGGCCACACGAACCAAATCAACAGAAGAACACCGGGAATTATCGTACTAAGAATAGCTACACAAAGCCAGATCTTTGAAGCTACCCTATTCCCATTTCTTGTCACAAAAAGGAAGAGGAATATACGGGGCATATGAGGAAAGACCTGGGGTGGAGTGGGGGGGAACAAGGTCTCCCCGGAAGAACCTTCGAGAAACGGGCTCTCCGACGGGCTCCCGCCGAGAGAAGTAGCGAGGAGTCGAGGACGGCCGACGAGAGAAAACCAGCAGTGTAGGGTTTTAGGAGTCCGCCCCGGTTTACGGGCGTTGGCACGTGCGGGGAGGTGGAGAGTTCTCGCATCGCAGTGAGCCTGGTCAGTGGACAGAGAAGGGGTCCGTGGCCATTTTCTATTGGCTGAACCAGTGGCCCACTTCACCACAGTGCGTTCCGTCACGTATTATGTCACCCGTCACGACGTCCCCTTCCGAGGCAACGGAGGCAGGCATCGCGGCGGGAGGTGGAGCCAGCGGCGGCAGCCGTGGGAGGAAGGGACGCCGTGGACGGAGGAGGCCGTGGATGTTAACCAATATCTGATTAACTCTTCTATCTCGACGAGTGCGTCTACTCAAGTTTAGGGGGTCGGGCCGGCCCGACTTCTTGCGGGCCGGCCCAATAGCTCCGCGGACCTTGATCGGGCCGCACGATTTTTTTAGATCGGTCGACTCTTAGGTCTAAAAGTTCGATATGACTATGCCCATGGGTCAGGCTCAAATTTTAAGTTTGGATGTATGATTAACTCTTCTATCTCGACGAGTGTGTCGACTCAAGTTTAGGGGGTCGGACTGGCCCAACATCTCCGCGGACCGGGATCGGCCCGCAAGATTCGTTTAGATCCGTGGGCTCTTAGTTGGGCCTAAAGTTCGGTCTGACTATGCCCATGGGTCAGACTCAAATTTTGAGTTCGGCCCACGGGCCGACCCGGCCTATTCTTTTTTTTTCTTTCAAATTTTAAAAATAACTTAGTTAAAATTATATTATTTTATTTTGATTAAAAAAATTAAAACTTAATTTTTACCTAAATTATATAATTAATATCAAAAGTCTAATTAATTTACTAAAACTATAAATTTTATATTATTAAATATATTCTTTTTTATTTTTTATTTAAGTTATCGAGTCGGATCTGACCTTAGTCAGACTTTACAATTTTTTAACAGTGTCAGGCCTGGCTCGGCCTAGCCCGACATAACTCGAGATCGGGTCATATTCAAACTTTAATGTTTGACAACTAGTTAAGCTCGGGTAGGGTAGGTTAACCGGGGTCGGGTTAATTATTCCTTGTTTGATATATATTTTTTTTAATCGAAGTCGGATAGGGTCAAAGTAGATTAACTCGTTCCTAAGAAATATGTGGAATGAGTTAATACACCCCGATTAGAGTTAGGGGTCGGGTGGGCCACCGCGGGTAAGCCACGCCCCCTTTAACCTAATCCGTTATCAAACTCGTCTTAATATTGATAAGTCATGTTCGAATCAGACCCATCTAAATCTAACTCGGACCCGACCTATTGACAACCTACCCGAGCTACTCCAAATACATGTCATAAAAGTTGAGCAAGAATATTTAACCCAGGAAAAAATTACTTAACAATAATTTGTCTTGATAAAAAAATATACTTTGACTTCGAGCACCCCCATTTCTTCGGAGACATAAATAACTCGAGTTATTCCTGTGGGACAACCCGTCCCGGACAGGAGAGACATTTGACTTCACTTCTCGAGAGATGAGTTACACAGCCGGAGTTAAATTTGTCGCAGTAACAGAGGGAGTTATTGAGACGGGGGTTAATCCAAAAGTAAATTTTTTTTTTGAGTCCTCGATTAATAAATCACTTTTCCGACTTATTATTTCTGAAATATATCTGAAACAGTCTAGAGATATGAATCAAAGAGATGTGTGCTTAGGGCTGTCAACGGATCTGGTCGGCCCGACAGGTCCGCGGGCTTGGCCCGATTTCAGGTCGGGTCGCAAGGTCTTTTTCGGCCCGCGAGTTTTTAGTCAGGTCTAAAAGTCCGGTCCGACTAGACTCGCGGGTCGGGCTCGGGCTTTGAGTTCGGCCCGCGGGCCGGCCCGGCCCGATCCCTTTTTTTATTCTCACTTCAAATTTTAAAAACTATTTAGTCAAACTTATGTTATTTTACTTAATTAAAAATTTTAAAATTCTATTTTCACACCAATTATATAATTAATATCAAAATTTTAATTTATTTAGTGAGATTATAAGTTTTATAATATTAAATCTATTATTTTTTATTATTTTTTTTATTTTATTTAAATAGTCGGGCCGGGCCGGACCTTAGTCGGGTTTTGAATTTTTTACATAATGTCAGGCCCGACCCGATCCGGCCCGACATAGATCGGGCCCGGGTCAGACTCGGGCCTTACTCTTGATAAGTCGGGCCCGGGCCGAACCGACCTAAGCCCGGCCCGAGCCTGACCCATTGACAGTCCTATGTGTACTACATGACTTGAACACGCCGCCGGAAGCAGTCGCAGGGGGGCTATAAGAAGATATCCCATCCCCCACCCATCGCCGCCTTTATGGCTCGTGAAACTTACAGCCAGTGCCGGCGAGTGTGAAGAGAGAGAGAGAGACTTCCCAGCACCAGCCAGCGCCGCCCGGAGCGACGAGACTTATCAGACATCCTTCAACTTCCCGCCTTCATTGCGCATACGTATGTCGTCTGTTGGTTAGGTTGGACCAGTAACCATTCCTGTCGGGCCTATCATCCGCAGTTATGCAGATGCTCTTGTTAGGTTACGGTGGATCGTGTGTTCGTCGGATCACGGAGGATCTCAACTTTGCACATTATTCGGAAAGAGACGTGAATTTTTTATTTGAACATGAGAATTTTATAATTTCATTTAAGAATGGAACTAATTGTGAATGAATGGACTTTGCGAGGAGTTACCTAAAACGACTCTATTTTTTATATTTAAATGTCAAATTTTTACGAATGTTATCGTCCACGCTCACTTTTAGAAATTTTTCCACAACTTAAATGATTAGAATCTATTGTAATTATTAAAAAGTTCATAAAATTTTTTTTTTGAGATTTTTCGCTATCTCCAACTTTTGAGTTGTTATCTCTCCTCGTCACCGAAATCTACTTTTTCGCGGGATGTATGATTTGTTCAGTAAAAATTATGTTACGTCGAGAATTTCAATGATTATAATCTCTTTCACAATCTCTACCAAAGATAATCTTAGATTCATGATAAGGTATCCGGCAATATTATAAAGCACGATCCGGATCTTGACCCGGATAGATTAGTGGGTCGCGAGTCAATAGTTTAACCGTTAGGATATTGACGCGTGACCCGTAAGATTAGAACTACTCACGTCAATTTTATGTACCCATAAGATTTTAATATACCTTAAGTAGTAATTTAGAAATATGAATGACACGATTTCTTTTTTGCACTATAAGATTTTTCTCTCTCCTATGTGACATGTAGGTTGTCCCGTGCGACGGTGTCACGACGGGGGTTCACCGAGTTTGGTCTTAAGACTCTGGGGTTTTCTTTGTTTCTCTGTGCACGTACTGAAAAAATATTTAGAATCAAGAAATTTTCAACTTTTAAAACTTATGTTAATACTGTTAATGTCATAAGGGATATAATTTCAAAGATGACTCGTTATCTTCTAAATTAAAACCTAATTTAACGATAAAAATTTAATTAGGTGAAATAAGTTTCGAACCTGATCTAAGTCATATTGATTTTAACGAGTTAGGTCGGATTAATCAAGTTAATCGGATTTGAATAGACTTTAAATCTCGACCAATTTAGTTAAGATTTTAACTAAATTTTGAGATCACTGATTGATCGAACTGAGTCAAATTATAAAAGAAGTGGTATCGAGAGCATTTTTTTCCCTCCATTCGTTACCTGTCTCCAAACCTATTTGTATGGTATCCCATTTAAAGCTTCCGTCTTCGCGTCCATCAATCCGCTCATCCGTTGGTTAGGTTGGACAGGTGACTTCCTCCTCGTTCATAACTCATAGATTTCAGCAATGGGCACAATCCTAGACTGTTATTTTTCCGATATAGTTAATAACATGGAGCATATATACTTGTGGATGTCAAAGTGTCATGCGACACCATGCATGCATGCAACCTTCATTTGCAAGGTGAAAACTTTCACTATCGAAATAACAACGTCCAACGTCTGCCGCAAAAGTCTCTTAGATATGCCTCTCTGAGTACTCGAGGAAGTTCATTATAGTGAGGTGTCAGGATCATCAACAATTCCGGACTCCAGAAGTAGCAGCTGTCAGACAGAGGGGATGTTAGGTTTGTTGGCAGGAACTTGGTGAAGTAATGAAGAAGGGGCTTCACCCCATTCTCCCTTTGTTTATTAACCATCTTTTAATAAGAGACCTAACTTTCATTAACTCACTAATTAAGATGTACGCTAGATTTAATAAAAAAAAGGTATATATATATACCCCACCCATACAACAAGAGCGAAGCCACAGATGGCTCGTGCATGCCCAAATACCAAGCAGACATGCACGATGGAAATTAAGCAAGAGCTCTGGTACCGATGGGCATAGGAGAGAGAGTATACAATCCACTTCTCTAACCTGCGGGCTTCATCCGGCCAATAACAAACTGCATTCAATATCTTGACAACTATGGAGACGTAGATATCTCGGATGACATGTAACCAAATAGAGACATGGATCATGCACAACAAATCGGGATATTCGGCTGGCCTTGATTAGACAGGCCTCTGAATTGAATGACTGCGACCGTGTTGAGGGCTCACCAACCCCAGAGATCTTTGCATGGTGATGTCGTGGTACGCAGCAAACTTAATGGAACCACTTCAGGAAATCAATCTGATTGGCTGGATGGAGCTACATCCGAAGAATAAGCTGCTCGGTTGTGAGGGCAGAACTACAACTGATGGGTTTGTAGAAGGGGTGGGGGTGGAGGCTGGGCAATCTTCACAGACAAAACAAGGTAATGAAAGTTTTGGGTGGGGGAGGAAAGACATCTGAAGTCGAGAGAGGGGTGATCAAGTTGAAACAGAGGGGGGCTGGGGAGAAGAATGCAATCGTGGAGAGCCAGGTGAGGGGCGGGAGATGGGTTTCTGCTGAGACGGTGGAAGGAGAACCGCGACAGGATGGAAGGTGGCCAGGGGGAACTGAAGGTGGAGGGTAGTTGGGAGGAGGTGTAAGACTCGGAGAAAACAACTAGTGGGGGGTTGGGGGGAGGGGCTCTTAACTTGCATGCAAAAGGGGGGGGGGGGGGGGGAGTACATGTGGTGGAGGCTGGGGGATAGAGTGTGGTTGAGCGAGGAACAACGGAGAGGGGGGTTTTCCCATAGAGTACTCGACGACTAAGGGAGGGGGGAGGGGGGAAGTAGCCGTGGGTGTTAAGGTTGTTTGGTGACAGTGTGTGTGGGTGATAGAAGACATCGACAACAGGGGAAGGGAGAGGAGAAGGGTGGGCCGACATGGAGGGAAGGCGTGCGAAGGTAGATGGTTGAAGCATGATTTGATGTCCCGATGGTGTGACCCGTCTCGACCCGCACGACCCGACACGACTCAGGTGGGTGGCGGACGCCTGGGTCGTGGGTCGTGACCGAGACATTTTATTATTTTTATATTATATTATATTATATCTTTTCCATTTTATTCTATTATTTTATATATATTATATATATAATCTTTTTTTATTTTAACACGGAGCGAGATGGACCGAGATTGAGCGAGACGGGACCGACCCGATCCGACCCGTCCCAAGCCATGACCGGGATGGACGGCTCGGTCGAGATGGCAAACTCTGGGTTGAAGC
Organism: Amorphophallus konjac; assembly: GCA_022559845.1. Classification (NCBI taxonomy): domain Eukaryota; kingdom Viridiplantae; phylum Streptophyta; class Magnoliopsida; order Alismatales; family Araceae; genus Amorphophallus; species Amorphophallus konjac. Next base: position 205,716,571 of record CM040129.1, read on the forward strand.
AAACATGGAAGAGAGGAGCACATAGACCGAACTTGGAAGAGAGGGGTGGTTCCCATAAGAGCTCTCCTCATCCTAGAGGGCGATCGACATAAGGCTCGGTGCAGATTCCGCCAAAGGTTGGTGCTAGTTCCGTCATAGCTGGTGAGGAGGGAGCCCATACGTATGAATATATACCCCT